>JAOTQQ010000012.1:146749759-146802627 GCA_026546715.1 Gallinago undulata
CCACATGGGATGGAATACCTGTGTCCCTGCTAGGTCCTGGGAAGAAATTAACCCTTTCTCCACCAGACCCAGTACAACCATCTCAAGGAAGAATTTGTTACAAGAGGTTTAAGGACATGTTTACATGCCTTCTTTACAGATACCAGCTTTCTGGACAGTGGGAACGCAACCAGGTCTGGCCTTTTTCAGGGCTTTTGTTCATTGGTGTCTTGCCATTTTCTTTGTGGAAGCTATTAAAATCCTGCCCAAGTGATCCTGTCAACCACCCTGTTGTGTAGGTCCTCTGATGTTTCATTTTCTTTCTGCTGTGTTGAAGCATCATTCAGTCATGGGTCCCGTATCTGGTTTTGCTGGTGTTAGGGTTTGGACAACTTGCTTTCCTACTCATCACTCTACCTTAGCTGTCTGCATGACAATAGTGTATTCCTTATGTGATGGAAAACTGATTTTTAACACATTCAATCCTAAATTAATGCATTTTAAGGACACTTGTTCTCAATAGTTCAGCCCCATGCCGGTCATCCTGGGGTTGGAACTCGATGATCTTCAAGGTCCCTTCCAACCTGAACCATTCTAAGATTCAGTGATCTTGCTTCTCTTCTGTTTCCTGCTAGAATGTGCAGCACAGAGTGTATTTAATTAGCTAGATGATGCTACGGGAGAGTGTTAGAAAATGTCTGGACCCTTACAAAATTGCTCCAAATGAGCATCCTCTAACCACTCCTTGTTTGTCCACGCATATTCCAATCAAGACGGAGAACCAACAAAGTTTTATGTTGTTTGGTACTTATTTGCAGAGAGGAATAATTTTTAATAAACCTTGGTTAAATGTGCCTTGTGCATTCTACCTTTTTCTTCTACTTTCTTCTACTTCTCTTCACTGGTGGTCACCTGAAAAGATGTTTTAACATTGCAACTCTGGCTTCTCATTTTCTAGACTGGACTCTAGATGCCAGCAAATGTGTGCTTTGTCTTTCAGCTTGCATCAGTATCTTCATGACATCTAATAAATTGCACTCCTTAAGCTGTTCACTAGGAACAAGCTGTTCCCATGCCACTTTATATCTGTCATCTGCTAAAGAATACAGTCCTCAGAAGGATATATGGAAAAAGAAAAAAAGGTTCAGACTGGAGGTAAGGAAGAGGTTTTCATGGTAAGGACACTCAAATATCAGAAAAGGTTTCCCAGACAAGTTGTACTGTTGCCTACCCTTGAAGATTTTAAAGATCAGAGTGGATAAAGTTCTAAAAACCTGGCCTGTCCTCATAGCTGACCATGGTTTGGGCAGGCGGTGGACTAGATGTTTTCCTGAGATCTGTTCCACGCTGAATTTTCCTGTGATCCTACAAATGAGGGTCACTAAAACCAGGAGACTAACCTCAGAGTTCTTTTTATTGCCTCTGCCTACGTTCCATGAGGATAAAGCATTCCCTTCATCATAAAATGATTATTTTGAGGTAATCTCAGTGGGAAATCTCTACAATTTTTTTCTGTTGGAGGCTGATACAATAATTTGCTAGTACCTGTGCAGGAGTGTATATTTTCCTATTGCCCATCTTAAGATAAAAGTCATATTGGAAAAATCTGGGATGAAGCAAGACATCAAGACAGGCAGTGATGAAAGAGGTGAAGTGTTATTGAAGTTCTCACGGGAACAGAGAGGTCTAAGATGAATTCTTATCTCTACCATAGTCCTCAAGCATGATGCCTGTACAGAAGTTTTTAACTTTTTCCACATTTCATATCATCATCTGTAAAGCAGAAACAAATTATCTTTTCTTTCAGTTTTACACACTGAGACTCTTCACATGGGCTGTCTCTCCCCACTTGATTGTACAGTACAGACATTAAAGTCTGCTCCAGCCCTGTCTGAGCACTCCAGATCCTGCTCTAATACCCAAATCCAGGAACCAGAGGTAGAAAGAGGTGTTTAGCTCATGTTAATAGAAAAAGCAAAGTGTTCCTGTGGCCCATCAGTCTTTTCTTGTTATATTACCACATTTGTGATGGAGAAGAGTTTAGAAAAACAAAGTATCACTTCCAGTTTGCCAGCTGTTAATTGTATTTAGATGTTAGTTGTGAGTGCTATAGAAAAAAGATAGAAGGGTAAATAAGCAAGGAGAAGACAAGATGGCCTACATCAGCCTCCTGGTACTATCTATGACTACTGAGAACAGTTACTGCTTTCAATATATTCTTTAAAATACAGCAGAACTGTTGTTTTTCTATTTGTTCAAGTAAATATATATCCTGACATTAACATAAATGCTTATTAATCCCATATTGGATAACACAAGCACTTAGTGGTGATATATTAGAATTGTACAAAAAGTCTGTATTTCAGTATTTTCTGTTGCTATCCTTCTCTAGTTTTTCACAGTGAATAGAAGAATAACACTGATCTTCCCTAGTGAGGCTTGGAAATGGAAATGGGTCATAGACCTGTGTGACCTGGAGGTGATATTAATTATCATTAGAATTAGAGAAGTGCTCTGACAGGAAAGGATGCTGTAATGTAATTCCAGAACCAGCACCTTTCTTAGATGTTTTTAGACACCTTCAACCACTTTTTTCCTGGCTCTGAATCTCTCACAGTTCCTTTTAGCACTTCATTTTGTATCATCCATCAGAACACAGATGATACTTCTTTCTTCTCCCTTGCTTCCCTCTGGATGACCCTGCTTTTCTTTTTCTCCATTGACTGAGACTCCTAGGGATTCATACTGTTTTTTCACTGTGAAAGGATAATGTTTAGCAGGCATTTGGGCATAAGTGGTGACCCCTCACTTATCTTTAATGGTCACACTACAGAACACTACTCTTCCTTTTCTGAAGTACACAGTGGAGAAGGTCATTCAGCACCCATTTGTATCCTCCTTAAGAGAAATTTTCTTCCCACTCTTCCTAATTGCTGTGTTGTTACCTGAGAATGTCTTACACCATGTAATAGTACTACATAACAGCGACACAGTAGGCTGATGGTTTTCACCTCTCTCAAATGCCTCTTGAGTGAAGTCCTCCAACAACAGACCTCTCAAATGATTTGTGATGTTCCAGTAGGTGTGATTTTGTGTCATTAACCTCATGAAGTTCAATAAGGCTAGCTGCAAGGTCCTGCACTGGGTTGGAGCAGTCCCTAACTATCAATACAGACTGGGTGGTGAATGGATTGAAAGAAGCCATGTGGTGAGGGATTTGGGCATATTGGTGAACAAAAAACGGGGCATAAGCCAGCAATGTGCACTTCAACTGAGAAAGCCAATTGTCTGTTGGGCTGCATATAAAGCAGCACAGCCAGCAGGTGGAGGGAGGGGATTCTGCCCCTCTATCCCACTCTGTTGAGACCCCACCTGGAGTAACGCATCCAGCTCTGGGGTCCTCAGTACAGGAAAGACATGGACCTGTTGGAGCGAGTCCAGAGGAGGCCACCAAAATAATCAGAGGGCTGGAGGTCCTCTTCTATGAAGACATTCTGAGACAGTTAGAGTTGTTCAGCCTGCAAAACAGAAAGCTCTGGGAGAGCTTATTGTGGCCTTTCAATATATAAAAAAGGATTTAATGGAAAGAAAGAGAGACCTTATACCAAGGTCTGTAGCGACAGAACAAGGGGCAATGGTTCTAAGCTGACAAAGGTTAGGTTACGTTTAGATTGGACATAAGGAAGAGATTTTTTACTGGGACAGGTTCCCCAGAGAACTTGTGGGTGCTCCTCCATTGGAAGTGTTCAATGCCAGGCTGGACAGGGCTTTGAGCAACCTGATCTAGTTGATATTCCCTGTGGCAGGGGAGTTGGAACAGAAGATCTTTAACAGTGGCTTCCAACCCAAACTATTCTATGACTCTATGTTTTTCTGCATTTGCAACTCCAACCACAAAATACTTCACTGTTCATTGAGTTATGTTGATTCCTTGCCTATAACCATAGTAATATGACATTGAACAGGTTACTAAGACATCTATTTCTTGTTTGTGGGTTTCCTGCAGTGTTTAATGAACCACATTAAACCTTCCAGGAATTCAGCTTATTAGACAGATGAGCATGAGTTGAAAAGGTAAACTCCACATCTAATTGGGGACCTGCATATCAGCACTTTTTATTTCAAACCCTCTAGCACAAAGTTTTCAGTCTGTGCATAGATTATTAGAATACTGTTTACTGTTGCATTACGTAGGCAAATCCAAAGTGTTTCACATAGAAAACAGTCTGTTGCTTTTTCTCAGAGTAACAAGTACTGCTGATCTATCACCTGTATGGAACCAGAACTCCTCAGAGTCTAGTTTAATGAGTTGCATAGGCAATAGCCTACTAAAATCAAACACATTATTTTTGCACTCAGAAGTAATATAATATCTTGCTTCTTTGACCTATATTCCATGTGTGTTGTTTAGTGCATCCTGTAGCAGAGCCAAAGCCCGTGGTTAGTACTTAATTAATATGCTTCTCTTATAGTCTCATTTGCACTTCAGTTAAAATCTCCAGATGCTGGAGATAAGTAGATCCATGAAACCAATAGTAGTGCATATTCCAGTCAGCAAAACAGTAGCATGCTTCTCTGTGTAGGATAACATCCAGTTAAAAGCTCTCATCCCTCAGCACTTGAAAAATAAGTTACACTGTTTTAAAGTGGAGTTGTGGATCATGACAGATGGAAGGAGGGAGAGAGAAGAGGAGAGAGGGAGGAAAGAAGTGAGGGGGGTAGGACTTCAACTTGTCAAAAGTCTGTGGGCCTTTCTCTTGGTTAACATGTTTTTCTAGGAACAAAATAACATTGTAAACCTCTAAGTTCCAATTAAATTTCTTCCAGTAAGATTGCAGTTATTCAGCAAAACAGAACTAACCTGTGAGTTATGCAAGAGAACACTGGAGTTTTTTGTTTTTTTTAATGTTTACTTTAAAAAATTTTTTACAAGGCTTCAATACATTTTTCAATGAAAGAGGGTTTAATGAGTCCAGGACCTTTGGTGTGCCTAAGAGACTAACCATTTCATTAATACAGTTGATTTCTGTTGTTATTACTGGAAAAGTATTCAGCAGTTTCAGAAATGGGCCAAGGCTTCATAGTTCTAGATATTGCACAAGCACAGGCAAGAAGGCATCTTTCCCTAGAAGATTTTACAGAGTAAAATATGAGACACAGGCAAGTCTACAGAGATACAGGCTCTCACACAAAAATACGGCAATGATTACAACATACTAACTGTCTATCTCCTCTCTGAACTTCAGGACAAAATAGTCACTAAAAAAATTAATTTCATGTTGTGCACTTAGCTATTTCTCAGACTTCAAGTTTAATTTAAATCTGAGTCACTGTAGAAATAATTTAGCAGAACTTGAAGAATTAGGCTCCATCTACATTATAATTTAGATTAGGGTCAGTAGTATGATTTTTAAAAGAATACCCAACTACTATTCAGTTCACACCAGTTGGATTCTTTTTGGAGAAAATAAAACTAGAAGCTCTGCTCCGTGTTTGAACATGATGCACATCTACACCCAATGGATTCATAAAAGTTTCCATTATTTAATCGGAGACTTTCACAAATGTTCCTCATATGGAGGAATGTGCTGTCTTCATAAGAATCACAGAGCCATTCAGGTTGGAAAGGACCTTTAGAGGTCCCTAGTCCAATCTCCTGCTCAAAACAGAATAAGCCAATGCTGAACTCAGGCCATGTTGTTCAGGGCTTTATTCATGACTCCATTTTCTTGACAATCTCCTTTTATATATTCAAAGGCTCAACTAAGTCCCCCTGAAGCTGTTATTCCCCAGGCTGAAAAAGAGCATCCCTGTCAGCCTCTGCTCACAGAGCAGCTGTTCCAGTCCCTAACCACCTTGGTGACCCTCTAATGAGCTTGCTCTTCTGCTTTCCTATCCTGAATGGACTCTGCCTCACAAACATCATTGCCAAATTGCATCCAACAAGTTCTTCTAATACACCGAAAACAGGTCCTTTTCTATCCCACGGTTTCTTTTTCCTCTTTTTACTTTCTCTGTTCAGATGTTTAGTATGTAATATAATCTCCAGCCCAGCCCTATTGGTTGGTTGCCTAAGTGCAGTCATAGTGCCATTTTGAATGCCATAAGATATCTTTGCTTCATCTCCACCTGCTCTTCCAGAAGGGCACTGGTGACCTGTAGGTCCTTTGTCATATCACTCAGACAACATGGATGTTGCAGATTCCCTGAAGTGTCTGAGGCAGAACTAGAAGCCTTTATTTACACAACTAAATTGAGGCCCCAGAGATCCAATCAGTCTTTAAACTTTCTGCTCTTTGTCCTATGAGACCACTGAACTGATGGACGCTGCTGAAATAAGCTGAGCTAAATCTCCCTTGAGGTAGGATTAAGTAAATCTGTCTTCTTCCCAGTGAGTTATGGTGCTTGTTTTCTCATGGTTTACCAGGACATCTCCAAGTAGGTATGATCCTTTTGTATAAACCTTTTGCAGTTAGAAACTCCTCACTTTGACTTACTCAATAATTTTTAAAAATTCAGTTCTCTCCATTTCTTTATCACTAACTTTTTCAAGGAACAGGAGAATGATTCTTCAAATCAAAGGACATTCTGTGAGTCTCTCTATCTGGATATTAGCTTTTAGGTGTTCATAAGGCATGAATTAGTAGGAAAGATGCTGGGTCTTGAAGCTCTGAGATGGAATAATGATCCTAATGCTTTTAAACTAAGCTAAAAGAAATGGATCTGCATGTTTGATGCAGAGAAGAAAAACAAACTGGAAAGCTGGCCTTATAATTTGTTGTGCAAAAGAGGGGAAATAGTCTTCGGAGGCAATCCTTTGAGAAGGCATATAGAGCCAATGAGACATCTGTCTACCCCCACAAACCACCACAACACCAAGACTGACTGATTGCACTCTGCAGATCACTGCAAGATACAGCAGATTATTTTGAATAATTAACGGAGACAGAAGAGAACTAAGCAGCATTTAGACTGAGAGTTTCAAGGGCAGCTGAAGGAGTAGGATGTGTGATATGAAAGATTCTTTCCATATATATTAAAAGTGAAATGAGGTGCCAGAGAAATATCAGGATTTCTGATAGCTTCTCCAAATCAAGCTATAGCTTTGATCTGTGCAAGGCTGATCCCTCTCTAACACTTTTAACAGTCTTTCTCCATTAGGATATTTCAGCACTCTAGCGAGCAGACATTTCTTTCCACAAAAGTTATTTTTGTATTCAGTCCATGATGTCAGGTGACTGAGCAGAATGCTTAAGGGAATTGATTACTACTTGTTAACACCATGGTTTGTTTTTCCCTCTGTCATTCATTCTTGCAATAGATAGACGGACAGACACTCTATTTATTTTTAAATCCATATATCTATTCTAGCGTTGACTCATACACTCTTATTGTCTCTACAAGTTACAGTTACTAGGCAGATCAGGTATCATACAGACAGATGACTATATATTTAATATCCTCTCTTTTTCTTTGATAGCTATGCATAATTTGCAATGGAAAAATATATTTAAAATATAAAAATACACTAAAAAATGGGGAGGGGAAGAATTTTTAAGTTTAGTCAAACAGCAACTTTAAAAATTCACTTTCTAGAGTAGATTTACATTTAAAAAAGTCATAGCCCCTTTGGGGCTTCAGTAATCCCCAAATAACACTAGCTAAACTCTAGTTCAAGGCTCCTTTTCAAGCTTATCCTCTTTCAGACCTCTTTTCTCTGATGAATGTTCTCAAACACTATTTTTCTATCCCTAAGGCTGAATTATGCTTTGGGCTGGGTCCAGTGAGCCAAAGCTCCTCCAGAAGGTTATCAATAATTGACCTGTGGCTTCTACTGCTTTGTCTGATAACACAAACCCACTGGCAATGACTGCAGCTCAGAAATCAAGCCTTCCAGCTGGTGGTGGGAAAAGAAGAGTCAACTCAGGGTTACAGAAACCTAAATTTCTGTGTGACAATGACAAGATAACCTACCTCACATTTGGATAAAAATGAATAGTTTTAAAGTCTCCTAGCACAAGTAGCCTGTAGTAAATAAGTACATATATATATATATATGTGTGTGTGTGTGTTTATATATATGTGTATGTTATTTATATAACAATAATAAAAAGGCATCCTCTTTTCTCTCTATAAGCCAATTTGGCTCAGAGGGGAAATCACCGCTGAGAATGTGTCTTGAAATCAGACATTCAAAATATGTTTGTTCTCTTGGGACGGGATTTGACACTTCCATGGTTAGGATACTTTGGGAAAGCTCTAATCTCCACAGTAAGACGGGAGCTCTGGGTATCTGGGACTGCTCATTAAAACAAAATAGCTTTTTAAAAACCTGTTTTTCAAAATAAATTTCCCTTTAACTCTCTGATGCCAGAAGATTTCTCCCCTGTGATAAGTCTGCTAGCAGCTCAAAAAGAATAAATAAATAAGCATGAAAATGCCTGTCTGCTAAGGAGAGCCCCAGAAGCAGGACTTGAGCTTGGTACACCACCTCCACTGCTTGATTTTTGTGGGGATTTTTGTGTTAACCTGAACCTCTGGTTTCAATACCTGAATTTTCAGAATCGTCATAATCTTCATAATCAGGGCTTGAGTCCTGAAGGGGCTGTAAGGACTTAAAATCAAGGGTTCAGGAGAGCTGCAATCGTGCAGTGTGTGGAGGAGCCTCCTGTTTATGTTGCCTCATCAGTGAGTGCTGGAGCACTAAGCTGCTGCTGCTGCCCTCTCCAGATTGACGGCACGACCATGTGATGCTTCTTCAGAGTCCACTTGTGTTAATTGAGATAAATACTCTTTTGCAAGATGCAGCTGGTGCTCAAGGAGGCCTGGAAGAGACATTATCTGATTTAAGGAGGCTGATTTCTGATGATATTTTTTCATGGTACAAGGGACTGGGGGTGAAGCTCTTGGTTCTGTGTCAGTATTTGTAATTATGGCCATAATCTGATGCACCCTCTCTCATCAAACCTGTTTTCTAACCTGTGTGATTGTGTGGCAGTGCTCACGAGTGAGCTTTGTGGGTTAAACTCATTGTGCACTCTGAGCTTTTTCCAATGGAGGAGCAAGATGTGCCTAGGGAAAGCTTCATCGAATGCAATTGCTCCTTTCTTTAAAAAACTATAATTAATGCGTGACCTGATCCTTATTCGAGTTAGAAGATATATCAGCGAAAGTGTCCTCTTCGTGCTGTGCTCTTACTTCTTGAAGTGGCAATATTTCAGCTCCTGGCACATAACTAAAGCAGTTTAAGAGCTTCCTAGCCAATACCTGCCCATCTCCTGCCTTCTTTCCCCCAAATCTTCTTTTCCAAAGCTTTCTGAACCAACATGAATGTGGTTCATATTATTTTGGAAAGAGGAACATGTTTCATCCCTCATTCACCATCTATCCCTGTTCCTTCTTGTAATCAGTACTAAAGCTTTACATCGCAACCATCTCTGTGCTTTCTTTCGTGAATCACCTTTCAACTAAATGTGCTGAAAATCTAGGTCATGAAAATCACTACCATCTGAAATTCCTAGATAATTAGGAGAGAAAAATTGATCAGAATAACAGGGCAAGCAAGAAAATGTCTTTTTCTTTTCTAATCTAATTGGGCAAACAAAACACAAGAAGGGAAAAAAGAATATATACCCACATATTGTGAAACATTTTCTGTTATTTCTTGAAATATGCTTAACTTCCATTGTTCTTCCCCCCTCCCTGACAAATAAAATCCCCCAACAAACATAAAAAACAACTAAGACCAGCTGAAGAAAAGGTGATTGAAAGAATATTTTCCTCCAGTGCTAAAGTCTGTGTAAACAGTGGCGACATCAAAGGTTAAGTAACTGCCCTCCCATATGTGAAGTCAGCTGTGCAATGGTCCATCAGATGAGGAAAAGCCCACCTGATCCTTTTCATGATTGTAATTGAGAAGTTGTTTCCCCATTTGATTACTTTATTTAAATTATGTAGAGTTGCCACTTATTCTCTACTAGTACATGAGCAAGGGAGATTCAACAGATGGTGTCACACCAAGCAGGACCATCTTAGTTGAAACTACTTTAGCAAAAATTGCATTTGGCAGACACAGATACATTTTGGGGCACTGATGTTTTTGTTGTTGTTGTCGTTATCGTTTTCTTAAGGTTTCTTTGTAGATTGAATCACTGTCTTAGTATTCACACAGCTTCCATGGTAATCTACCAGCACGGCTGCAGAGCAATTTTTCCTGCTCGGAGCCTGTATATAGTCCGTTCTAAAAATAGACAGACAGATCTAAATGATCAAGTGAGAGTTTTATTTTAAGAGGGAAAAAATATTTCACTGCATTTCAGAATGTTTAATTCTGTATAATCCATCTTTGCATATAAGAGTCAGTAAGAAGATGCCTTGGCCATACTGGGTCTGGCTGGGACAGCAGCTGGGACAGAGCTGTGTTTTGCATTTGTGACCAAAGCAACGCTGATAACACACTCATCATGTTTTAGCTACTGCTGAACGCTGTTTGGACATTATTAAGGCCTTCTCTGTTCCTCACTTTGCGCCCCAGTGACTGTGCACAAGAGGTTGAGGTGGGACACAACACCAGGTAGGTGACCTGAAGTAGTTAAAGAGATATTCCATGCCATATGACATCATGCTCAGCAGTAAAAAGAGAAAGAAGGAGGTTTAGGGAGGTTAGCCATCTCTTGCTCAGGAACTGAGTGGGTTTTGGTCTACCCATAGGAGGCTGTGGGTAACTGTCTTCGAATCTCACATCCTTTGGGAATCCAAGTTTGGCTTGATATTGTGAATGGGACATTGTCCAAATCCAGTGTTTGGTCTTCATTTGAAGTCTATTTGATTTTTCAGTGCTCAGTTTGCTTTTGAGATAGATTTTTACTGGTAGAGTCATTAATGTCATTGAGGACAGTTCTCCATGCACACCATTGTGCAGAGAAAGAGAGAAACATGATGAAAAGTGAATGTCTGGGAGCATAGCGACTAGCATATCAGCGCAGTGGAAGGCAAAGGACAAGAATTAAAAATATTAAGATCTTCTTAAATATTAAATGCAGGAAAAGTTTTTGAAATTATCATCAGTGCTGTCAGATGGAAGAAAGATGAGATCTTCTCTTAACTACAAATGAGTCTGTTGTTTTCCAGACTCCATCAAAGGAGTAATAGATACTAGTGATTTACTCTCTGAATTCTTGAAATTATAGCCAAAATTATTATCATGAGAGTTAACAAAGCTATTCTTATTCTTCTGGGTAACTTCGAGGGACACAATGGTGGTGAATGAACCACTCACCATGCCCATCTGTCATATTCAGGAACAGCTGAAGCTCAGTAACAAGCAGGATTCAAATTCAAATGATATTGTTCAGTGTCCTTACTCTACTGACATTCACAGAGTAAACGAGTTCTGCTATCAATCCATTAGTAAATTCTCTGCCTTGATTTTTTTTCCTGAAACTTCAGTCATGTCAAACTCATAAATACAAATGTGTACGTGCATTAGCTAAATTTGCGTATGGCCAGAAGTCCCTTCTTCAGAGTAGTCTCTGATTTGGGGTACATCTGCTAGCCCACTCCCAAACAAGGTCCAAGCTTCTTCATATTTAGGAGACCAGGTTACAGCTACATTTTGGGAGAGCACAGGAAATGTTCCTTGACACTAAAACATGGTCATGGGTACTGGTAGATCAGCCCTTCGCATAGTTTGACTTGCTTCAGCCAGCAGTGTCCCAATCAATTCTCAACCATCACTCAGGACTTAGCACCATCCAGAGACAATTCCCAATAAAGACTTTGGATGAAAGCACATGACTCTAAAGAATAATAGTGTTTAACAGGATAGACACAGGTTGTCCTATGACAGTTGGTGTTGTTGCAGAGAAGAGCATCAATCAAGAAGGTTTAATTTACTAAAATCCTTTAAAGTCATTCCACTGTTTTCAGAGGATGTGGAGACAAGCTGTGAATGAAGCAAAGTGCCACAGGCTCTGTAGTATGTATCATGGCACCTACGTAGTCTGACTAAAAGGCTTTCTTGGTACTCTCTGTTGTGACTTAAACAGTTTCTCTTAAACGACGAGAGTTCAGATATGTAAAATCATTACATTACCTTGTCATATCTTCTGTGGATTTGTTTGGGGGATTTGGTTTTTTGTTTGCTTGTTTGTTTTGCTTTGTTTCGTTTAAACAACCAAGAAAAACAGTTTCTGACATATCCCTCATTATTCCTCTGAAGTTGGCCCTGATTTCACTAGGACCATAGTTAGACCATAGGGCTGAACCCTTATGAACTTCTCATTTTTGATGCCTTCTTGGCATCTTATTTGAAACAATCTCTGCCATTCTCTGATTAGTTTCCTCTGCTGTTTTTTGAGTCAAAGAAAGTAACTTTGAATCAAATGAGCATTGTAAAGGAAGAGATAAACAAGTTAACACACTTTTTCTGTCAATGTGAATGGACATGAACTGCAGTTGCCCCTATCTTTATTACTTTTTATAGCTAAATGACACTATACTACATATGGTCTCTTTCCATTTTACCACATACTCTGTTTCATGAAGTTTAATGTAAACTGAAGATATTTCAGCAGAGGAGAAAAAAACCCCAAAGCATAGTGCTATGTCTAATCAGCTTGCATGTATATTTTTCTATTCTGTTAAATAAGTGTTAGTGTTTTTCTCTAGGCTAGTGAACTAATTGCATATTTATTTTAGTTGAATTTATGTTAGCATAGAAGGAAAAGTAACCATGTATTTGAGGAAGGTTATGATAGTGGTTACTGTGAAAGCAGGTTTCTTTATCTAAAGTAATCTAAATTGGAGCAAGGCTGTAAGTCAAATAACAAAGAATCCTGACATAGCTGTGATATACTTCATTTCTTTTCTCATTAAAGAATGATGCAGTGTCCTTAAGAGACAGTCATTTTCTGAGTATCTCAGGGGATCAGATTAATATGGAACTGGTAGTAAAGTGCTTAAATGGACTCAATCAAGACCAAGTGAAATCTGTCCTAGGATTATTAGAAAGATAGAAGGAGAAATTACAAAACTCTATTAGCGTAGAGATCTGTCTTCTTATACACTATGGAAAAAAAGAAAGGAGAGAGAAAATGAGCTTTTCTTTCTCCTTGCCAAGTCTTCACCAGCTTCCTGAAAGACCTTTGAATGGAGAATTTAATTTTTTTATTTACTTTTTAAAATAATCTCTGGACAGTAAGTTTCTGTTTATTTTCCTGACTAAAATATAAGCAAGTGATATAACTTCTCTGTACAGAAGGTTCTCTGCTCATTAAACAGCACTAATGAAATTTGCCTGTCACTCAGGAAGAGAGCCATGATGACATAAGTGGGATGTAAATGGTACATAGGCCTCACACCAGCTGTCTGACAGCACGTAAATTTTGCCTTGATGTTTGTAAAGCAGTGTGAGTCTGGATGGAGGGCAGTATCCCAGGTACAGTTATGTTTAACACTTCAATTAGAAGAGAGAATTTTGGCTTCATACAAGGAAGAAGTCTGCTATTGTAAGGCCACATGTTCTAATACTTACTTTGCAGAGCATATCTCTACGTGGTTATAGCAAAATTATCAACTATTTCATTGATGGTTATATTAGAAGAAACATAAATACTCACAGTTTTATGGCCACAACTGCAGCAAAGAGCTACTAGTTTCCAGAACATTTTTCATCCACATTCTTACCACTCTGTAGTAAAATTTAGGCCATTTGCTTTCCATCCCAAATTGCTTTTTGGCCTTAGTTCTACTATAAACCAGAAACAATGTCACTGTGGTGTGAAATCATAATCAAATAAAAAATAAAAAAAGACTTGAAAGCAATTCCAAAAAGCAAGACTGTGATAAGAAAGTTCTCATCACCCATCTACTTGTGGGCTGAGAGGAAGACCATAGCTTTGCTACAAAATGCCATCCTCCCCTGTTTCACAAATCTATAAACCCTCTTACTAAACAAATTCCATTTGTTCTCCTCAGTGCCCTTTAATTACCCAGTACTTTCCCATTAACTTAATTATTTAAGCGCTTTTCACTCCCATGCTACTGCATGTACAGATGCTATGTGTATAATGCATTAAACCTGCATAATTGACTTACATTTAAGTGTCACCAGTTGTGTAATGTTCTGTGTTTGTTTTGTATTCATGACACCGTGAATAAATGAAATGCTTTGTGTTATTAAACAGAGATCTGTTTATTGCTGCTCAGAGCTGGAAAAATTTGGTAAAAAAAAAAAAAAACAAAAAAACACCACTACTGCTATTAAAATACATGGACTTGAGGAAACAGAAGCAGTGAAAACCGCTTCATCATCTGCATCAGCATCATCTTAAACTCTAAAAGTTTTTCTGCTAAAACCAAAGGGAAAACAGCAAGGACATATTCTGATTCTGACATTTTCCAGTATTTGAGAGTGTAGCGGCTTACTTAGCCAGGAAACTACATCTCTGAGGAAGCCCAACAGAAATTAAACATTAGTGGCTGCATAGTTCTTAATTACTTGAGGTCCTGAGTGGCCTGCTGAAAATCAAACCAACCAGAAATATTTAAAAGGCAAAAATCCCAAACCAGAAGCATCTGAATCACTTTCCTGAAATTTGTCATTACTTCCCATTTGCCTTACTCAAGCATTGAGATTAGGTGTAAAGACTCCAAATAAAGCCAGAATGAATCGCAAGGGCCTCTGGTAGCTGAGATCCCAGCTGAGATCAACCACTGTTTGCAAATACCTTCATAATATTTCTCAATGAATCCAATATAGTGATTTTTTCTCCCAAAGTTTGAAGTTATCAGTATTTCAGGCAGGCCCAACAAGAGTCAGGGAAAATTTCCTTCTGAGACAGGTCATCTCCCTGCATTTCCCCTGGGTAAATTTGGCTGAAAGGCTCATTGATCAGTAAAAGCTGGATAACTCAGGTATAGCAAAAACCTTCCTCTCCCACAGTGCAACCACTCACCAGATGCCTTTCCCAATGAGATGGCTGTGGTCACACACTGTCTAGCCTAGCGCAGCAGGAACTGAAGAAAAAACACTGGTATCCTCAGCAGTAAAAGGAACATTGATCAAAATACTGTGTTTAGTACATTTTTTTGTTTTCAATCTATATCTGCAAATTGAATGCTAATTGCCTGGCATCTCCCCCTCCACGCTCATTGGAGAGCTGCTTCAATACAGTTAGCAAAGCTCAGGGTACAGGTCATCTAAAGTAGATGCCTATGTTTGGTCAGAAAAACTGTACATAAATGTTGTAGCGTACAGTTCTTCATGAATTACACTGCCAGTCTTGGTCAGTAAAAAAACTACAGACATCCAAACAGAAGGTATTATATGCTCCACTCTGTTGCCTAAACAAAGGCATTTACTGTCACATGAGACACTGTAGTTGTCTTCTACAATATCCTAGCTTTCCTATAGGTCTTGTGTCCTATTTGTGAGCTCCATGCAGATAGCTCTGATACTTTAAAGGGTTAAGACTGGTACAAGAAACATATGCTTAGGAAACGGAATCAAACTTTTAATCTCGAATTGAATCTCACTCATGAAAATTTGAGTTTGAATTTGATTAAACCTTAATGAATAGTTTTGTCCAAATAAAGAAAGAAAAAATAGTAAAAAACTATGCCCTGTTGCATTTAACACGTTTCAAAAAATAAATAAAAAAAAACAAGTCTTAGAAAATTTAAAATGGAAATTAAAGTTGAATATCAAATTAAACCTTTAAAGATTTAGCTTTTGCATATTTGTGTTCTTCATTTCTCCAGGGATAAAGACAAAGGAAGGAGTGTGAGTGTTTGCTTTCCATTTTTGAGTATGGCTAGTGAGCAATTAGACACTTGACTGCTCTTACAAGTCGGAATTGCTCATCTCACTTCAATTCAGCCATCTGGGGCTGTGTATATATTGGTAAATAAACCAGGACCAGGGTGTAGACTCAGGCTCTGGACTGTGTTTATCCTGAAATAATCATCATGTGCCAGCTAACGCTTTCTTGAACAACGCCCAGTTTGTTCCGAGGATTGCATCCACTAGAGACAAGTCACAACAGGCAATTTGGACAATAATGTACCAGGTTTGGCTCTTTACACCCTACACAACCATCTAACACTGTTCCATCAGGATGTACACTCTCAGACATTGTCATCTGCCTTGTCCAAAGGGCCTGTGACACTCACTTTCAGCTTTGTGGTGTGAAAACACCACTGTGAGAAGTTGCTATGCAGCCATCATGTTATTTATGATATTTTGAACTGGAAAAAGAAAATAAAAACATACACAAAAAATTATGTTTCTTTATGATTCCAAAGAGGCAATCAAGTGGTCCAGAGGAGACACAGTGCAAACTCTATGCAGTATAGAGATGGCTTCTCAGTGCAAATTTCCCCAGAGCCAGAGAACAATCCCTACTTAGCAACATATATAGAAAAAGAAACTACTTATCCAGGCATTTCAGTAAGCCTCTAACAAATTAGAAAAGAGGAAATTCTAAATGGTCACCTATACCCCACCCATATCAGAGGTATATCTCAGCATTGGATCTATCATTCTGTAGAGCTGACTCTTCAACTGGCTGTAGTTCTCTCCAAACAGACATTAAAATTTTGGATGGATAAAGTTAGTAGAGATAAGTCCTCTAGGCATGAGCAGTCTCATAAAGTTATTGGATGCTTTCTAGTTTTCATTCTTATAATGAAAGCTTGCTTTTTTTTTTTTTCCTGTCTGTAAGTTCTATTTTTCTCTGCATGAGTTACCTTCCATTTGGCTTCCTTACATCAGATTATCCTCTAAGCAGAAAGTCAGCAGAAGTCAGGTTTGTCATATATACCCCAAGCATACACCATTCCCCTGTTAAGTGGAATGAGATGTTAAGATATCTGTCCTCTGTGTGCTGAACCACACTCAAGGCAGATTTTTCCATCAATTACCTGCATTTATGAGTTTGACATTTTAAAGAATTAGGAATGCAAAATTAAGCATGCAAATCAGTAGTTTGCACAGGATTTGTAGTAAATTAAATGGAGCTTGTTTCTCAAGATGAAATTCACTCACTGATGAACATAAAACCTCTTCGAAGATCTGAATGGCAATGCAACTGCTTCATAAGCCTGGCTTACACATGGCTTACTTTCATTCTAGACTGTGCCCCTTCTGCTTCATAAGGGCAAGATTTTTTCCTTCTTGTGTGATTTCATTGACTGCCATATATTTGCTCCCTGAGATAATTTAACCTTTTCTTTTTCATTAGTTGTCTCATCTGCCCTGGCTTCCAAACCTTCACATGAGAAATACAGCACTTGGTGAAACTGAGCTGGGAGATAAGGAGATTCTAGTCATGGGAAAATATGAGAACAAGACTCTGTATGGAGTAAATGAAACATCGTGTAAAATGAAATACCTTTTTTTCTTTGCTTTGATCCCACATGTGAGGATTGAAAGCATAACCATGTTATTGAAATCAGGGGAAGTAGTCTCGTATCTAAGGTTTTACTTATGATAACAATTGAAAACATCACATTGTTCTTGCTGTGTGTATCAGCTTCTGATTCAGAGTCTCAGGAAGGTAAACCTGCTACTGCCTATAGACACAAATACAAAGATCAAATTTAAATGAGATAGGAGGAATACTGAATGCATATATCTGATGGTAGACATTGTTTTTTATCAACTGCGGAACAAAAAAAAAAGAGACGTAAGTGATCATAAATGTTGAAAGACAAAGCATTTCAAAGTCTGAAAAAATCCAAATTAAGGACTATGTTGTGCCATTGATTGAAACCAGAATAAACTTTGGGATGTGAATGGAGCTGTCCTGAAACAGTCCAGAGGCTGACTTGTGAGGTTGCTTTACAGAGTAGGAGTTCATCTGTATTACACATCCTGCATCCATTTTTGGTGTGGACAGCGATAACAAAAATAGCAAATGACAGTTTACTATGCCCGAGAGGAAAGAAAATTGACTTGTGAAGACAGTCAACTCAATGCAAAATTTGCTATGTTTGGTTTTGGTATTTCCTAGCATTTTTCCTATTCACTTGCTATGGCTGTTTTGAAGACCCTGGAGGACCCCTTGCTGTACCCCCCCCTGAAATCAGCAAGAACATCTTCGACTAGATCAGGTTGCTCAGAGCCCTGTCCAACCTGACCTGGAATGTTTCCAGGGATGGGACATCTACCACCTCTCTGGGCAACTTGGGCCAGTGTTTTACCACTCACATTGTAAAAAATTTCTTCCTTATGTCTACTCTCAATCTCCCCTCTTTTAGTTCAGAATCATTACCCCTTGTCCTATCATAATAGGCCCTGCTAAAAAGTTTGTCTCCATCTTTCTTATAAACCCTCTTAAAGTATTGAAACACCACAATAATATCTTCCCAGAGCCTTTTCTTCTCCAGGCTGAGCAACCTTAATTGTTACTGGGGGAATAGGGAAGGTTTCAGCTCACTCTTCTTATGACATCAAAGATTGACTAAACCTCTGCCATCTCCATGGGACTGATAACACATCACAGCACTTGAAATATAATTCTGCAGGAAGAAAAAAAATGATTTTATGTCCCATTTACTTCTTCTGATAAAGGAGTATCCCAGCAATACTTGCTACATAACACAGTGGTGCAAAGAGATACTCAAACTATTCCGGTAGCATAGCCACATTACCAGGGAGTTATATCGTGGTTTCTCATGCATAGGTGTTTTCTTTCTAGTTATTTGTGACTTTGGTATCCTTTTCTACTAAGTAATGATTTATATTATGTAGACATGTTCTGCATGGTTACCCCTTTCACACTTTGATAGTTACTCAAGGCCACTACTAAAGATGTCTCTAGTGGACAGGAGTGCATCACGGAGCTATTTGCTGATGTGAGATAGCAAGACTTTACATTACAATTTTGGGCTCATTGTTTTCGATATAGTGTCACTCAGCCATAACACTGCTGAGACCTGACTCGCAAATCTGTTTGGAAAGGGTCACTTCTTGTTTTATTTTGCATGGTGTCCTGGGTTTACATGGCAAGGTTTTGGTAGTGGGGGGACTGCAGGGGTGGCTTCTGTGAGAAGACACCAGGAGGTGCCATCATGTCAGACAGAGCCTGGTCCAGCAGGCTGGACCAAGATGCTGGTGGTGCCTCTGTGGTAACATATTTAATAAAGAGTAAAATCCACTGTGTTGTGGCAGAGTGAGAAAGTGGCTTGGTGGGCACCTGTTGGCTACCCAGAGCTAACCGATTACGTATGGTTACCATCAGGTCAGGTGTTTCCACACCTGTGGAGGGAGCATGACCACAGCCCTGACTTTATAAGCTTCTTTGACAAGATCTACCCAGTTCATAACCTTAGTTGTTTTTCACAGTGGAGCTTGTGATATTCTTTGTCTAAAAATATTTAGAAGCAGTGATCAACAAGATGGCTTTACTGCCTTCCTCATCTTGTAAGAACTTTACAATAATTAGTTCTTCAAACTAGCTATAGTGATAGTTGCTGTACCTATCTCCATATCTGAAATAATTAACAGCAGTGCTAGCTAAATTGCAAATTCTTAATCTCTAATGTCTGGCTAAAGATTTCAATTTTGAGACATGGAGCATTTAATGAGTGCAAGGGTTCAAGTTTTGACGTCTTATTTTGTTGTGGTACAGAAAACCAAAGCAAAACAAAGCAGTAAATTATGTTCCATTGTTTACATAGGTTATACAAATGCAACATCCATACCATAGTTCACTGCCACAAATCTAATCAGTGTGAACTCTTTCATTAGTTTGTTTACACATATAATAGAAAGAAGAAGAGTAATATTTAAACATACCATATATATATATGGACAGATGCATGTGTATTTACATAGAGAGAGGTAGAGGCAAAAATCAATGGCTTCTCCATAAAGGTATTGATTCTCTCTTATCATATGCTGAAATATTTGAACTATTTCTGGGGAATTTCCCGTCAATGAATGAGATTGTAACATTGTTGCTTAATGATGCTACTGAGCAGAAGAGTTAAAATTCATATTTGAATATATGACCTTAATCAACTACTCGGAGTCTGTAGAAAAGACTCTTAAATTATTTTAAATGAAATTATTTTAATATAATTTAATATAAATATTCTGATGTGTCTATCAGATCAGTTATAAAAATTTATACCTGTCATATATGTGAAATTTGGACTTGTTTTCACTTCAAATATAGGTAGCTTGCTTTACTGCGAGCAAATTTCCAAGTTTGAGCTAAACTATTTTGCCATGTCCTGTGTTCATGCAGTGGTTTCCCTGGGGAAAAAATGACAATTGAATACAAAAACACAGTCAGGGATATGTGGGTGGCAATGACAATGGTAGAACCATGTCTCAAAACAGGAGTCAGACTTTGAATACCAGATTGCTGATCGTTCTCTAAAAATATCCTTAAAATATTCAGCTGAATATATGAATGCATTCATGATTACTTTATAATAAACTTGTTGCATGTGTTTTTATCACTAGGTCATTTTAATGTTTTTGCAGTCTATGTGACCACATGTAGGGACAAGGTGGAAAGTGTTTGCTTTCTAGTTTCTGAGATGTTGAGAGATCTGTTTAAACTCATTAGAGCATTGGATTCTCTCCTGAACTTCGTATCCAAATTTATATATGATTGTAAAGATTTCTCCCATGAAAACTAGATCTGAGAAACAGGTTGAAATTCAATTTTCCCCAAGAAAGCTTTGTTTCCTAGAAATTACATTTTGAAATATAACAACAGTGAAATATTGAAATAGTGATTTATCGGACACGTTCATTTTTCTAATTTTCTTATTTTCTTATTTTATTTTAAAATACTTTAATGATACATTTCTTTGTGACTCTTGAATCCTGGAATCCAATATGCTGCATGGGGTTTTGGGGGGTTGTTCGGTTTATTTTTTTTTTAAATAGAGGGATTTAGAAGAAGAATAAAGTCATAGTGTGAGAGAGTGACATGTTTTTCCTGTGTTAGAAACAGGATTGTAAGTGTGAAAAAAAAATTGAAGCAAATTCAAAAGTATAGCCAACAGAAAAAACTACATGACAAATCGTACATAGCTACCCTTGCCATAGACAAGGGGGCAGTGTGTATATGTGTGAGTTGTCACGATGACTCAGAAGCCCATAAGATGACAACTATATCATAAGAGAAAAGCAAAACTATGTGGAGGTGTATAAGGAGACAAGGTATCTTAAAAACCCATGAAGTAAATCTTTCCCATGCGGCAACAAGAATCTTCTGCCTAGATCGAGATATCAAAATTGAAAAAAAAAATCTTAGCTGGCTGGACAAATCAGAAATAAAAAAAAAATAAAAAAAAATCAGAAATTCATAATCTGTGGTAAAGAACTAAGTAGGTCAAAGTAAATGGGAGGAACCTTCAGTGAATAAAAGCATCACTGAGAAATAGAGGGAATTAATCAGTTTCTGTATCTACCTGAGACAGGAGAAGAAACAATGGCTAAAAATACTGGAGGAGACATTAATGTTGGACATTAAGCAAGATATTCTATCAGTGGGAACACAGGAGAGTATTGCCTATAATGCTGTGATTGGAAGTTTTTTAATTAAAAGTTGAACAAATTTGTATACAGAATACTGTAGGGACAGTAGTTCTCTCTTTAGTTAGGCAGATGGACAAAAGTCCACTTATTTTCTATGATTTCCTAATGAGTTTTAGTACCACTTTGAAGAGTCAGCTGCTTGCTATGCACGATCTAGAGGTTATAAAATGCTTAATATTACTCTATTATAATAATGTGCTGAACCTGACTAAATAGATTTCACTAAGTTCAGCAACTTTCAGCTGCGCAAGACACTGGAATAAAAATCTTTAAATACATCTGTTCAATGACCTCTTAATCATTTTTTAAAAGTCTAAGGTACTTAAGAGTTATACCTACATGTTTGTTGAAGACAGAAATTCAAATAATCCTTGTAATAGTGACCAACAGGAAAAAATAAACCAATCCAAGAATATATATATAACTATTTTCCTAGAAAATTGATATACTTACATTTTATTTTACAGGTCTTTATGGCTTCACTAGAACATGTTTTGCTTCCCTAATAAATTGTACTGAAGGAATAGTAAGACAGAGATACAAATAAGTACTGAATTGTTGCAACTTATATTCAAGAGAAGAAGAGTAACTAAATCATCTCCATAAATAAAGAAAATGTGGTTAAAAGAGTTAATAAATGCTTTGATAGAAAAATAAAAAATAACATTACCTAACGATACTAAAATATAAAGGTTCCATTTAACATCAAGATCAAAAATGTTCAGAAATGGCTTTGCATTTTGTCAGTTACAAATGAAAACAAATGAAGCGAAAATAGTTTCTATGAGTTCTAGATATCTTTTAAACATAAAAAATTAAAATGTTTAAGAAGACTAACAGAACAGACACCTATTAGAAAACTCTTGGATCACCAAAACCAATGTGAATGCTATCAGTAGAAAACCATAATATCTATTCCTTTTACTACATTGTCAAATGTCCATTTTAAGATTTAAGAGAGGTTTTTATTCTCACCTGTCCTGCTGGAAAGCTCTTTAAGACCTCACAGCTGATACTTAGAAATTTTCTAATTTCCATCCCAAATTCATTCATGACCAATAATAAAGAATCATGTCATATTTTATCCATGAGATAATAAATGTCTTTTCTCTGTAACACGATGAAAGTCAGCAGAAGAGATTGTGAATCCCTTAAGAAAAGAGTGGGGAAAAAAAAAAAGCTCAAACCAGATGAAATTTACCATCAATGTATAAAAAGGTACTGTGCATTTTAAAAATATTCTCCCTATTTTTTCTCAAAGCCTGATTTTGAACAGTTTAGCTTTTACATGGTGAAATGTTTAACCTGTGTAGAAAGGATGTTGTTTGTTGTTTTTATGTATATGTTGACATATATTCTTTTCAGGAAGAAATTAGAATATTTGTAACCTGCTCCCAATGAGTTACTTATCTGGTTATTTACTCCAAATATTTGGATCAGGTCTTGTCTGTTCTAATAAATTACACATCATATTACTCACAAGATGCCTAGAGCTATGAAACTAAAAGTGCATGTAAGAAGGAAACTAAGTTCAGAATGAAAATGTGTCTACAGCAAGAGGTAGTCAGTTTTAAACCTCTGTTTCCAAAAGGGTTGCACTGGTTTATATCAGTTAAAACTTTGGTTTATTGCTTTTCTGTATATCTTTCTATCTTTCTGCATAATGTATTAATTATCCTAATCTTCAGGCACCATATGGAAAATGAAGAGTGACAGTTCTATATATCCCTGGATGCATCTTGTTGATCACCTCATAATGACCTGTCTTTTTAGAAGAAATTAATATCACTGAGCATTTTCCACAGGGAAATTTGCAGGACCATTCACAATGTTTCATTATTTGGATATTTTTTGAACCTCATGTGAAATTTATTGTCATGGCTTGTCATGGAATGTCTCAGAGCTGTTTACTCATGTGGTCAAAACAAGGGGCCAAGATACAGGAGAGACAGGTTTACACCTTACCATGTATCAGCTATAGGTTTAAGTGGTGTGAAGGACATTATTACTTTGAAAAGGGTGAATTTTGCCATATTTATTAAATATCTTTTTCCACTGTGTTTCTCTAGGAAAAAAAAAAAAAAAAAGACAACAGCAATTACAGTAATGGAAAAGCAAAACATTTAGGTCCTAAATTAGACAGGAGAGATTTGAGTCTTTAGTTTTAGATTCTCCATTGATGCTGCAGAAGGCAACAGTGTTGTAACAGGTGCTTTCCATATTAATTCCTACTTCTGTTGAGAGCAGCAGCTGCCAGATGAAACCTTATTCAGGTGGCTGAATTTGTAAAACAGTCAGGTAATGAAATACATCTTCTCTTCATGGTGATTTTAAAACTTTGTGACCTTGACTATTCCCAGCATACTCGGTCTCTGTGCCAAATTCTCACATCTTTTCACGTGTTGTTCAGCTTGAGCCTGACCTCTTGCACTGCTTTACTGATTTCAGAGAGGTTCCTATTAGCAGTGACTATTTCTTAATTCAAACAATATGAAAATACTAGGTGTATTTTTATTGTTGTTGGTTGTGTGTTTGTTTGTTTTTCTTTTTTTTTTCCCTTCAGGGCATAAAATATGATGCCTTTTATCATAGGAGGGGTTTTTTAAAGACAACATCGCTATGTTAGCCAACTTCTCGTTTCAGGGTTTGGTTATTTTGTTTGTTTGCTTGTTCGGGTGTTTGGTTGTGGTTTTTTTTCAAATGTCTCTTTTTAAGTATTAGGTAAAATAATTTAGATCTAGATATTTTCCCTCAAAATTAGTAACAAATTCTGTATAAATTCTGTAGCAGCAGCAGGAACAAGCTTCACTTCAGTAACCTCAAAGAAACACTCTGTTCTTACTCCCAAATTCACCTCAAAACCATCACCAAAGAGATGCTGATGTAGGCACAATACCTTTTAAGAGCGGGCTCTGATTTAGAGCTGTGTCATTAGTGCTGAATGGCTGTCTGAGTGAACAGCAGCAGCAGCTTGAATGAGAGACTGAGGGTAGCCAAATTGGATATTGTACAATACATATTATTCAAATAGATGAAGGTGTGAGGCTAACATCTGCCTCACTCTTCTTACATGTGCCAAAACATTCAGCCTTCTGCTATTCCAGGAATCATTCAAGCACTTATTATAAGTAGTTTCAATAAACTGGAACTTCCTATCTCATGTACTTGTGCAGCAGCCTGCTGCTCGCCTTGCACTGGAGGAAAAAAATCCCAGCTTTGATAGGAAGACCCTAGTTTTCCCAATTTTTTTGACTCAGAGAAGAATAATACGGCGCAGGATAAGGAGAGGCAATATAGCCTCTACTGAGATTTGTTATCATAGAATGTTTTATAAACTTGGACTTTTAGATGGTATTTTCTTGGTGGGTTTTTCTTTCCTTCTTATTTTCACTTTTTTAACTGAGCATGAGAACTGAAAAGAATCTTTTCCTACTTTTCTACTCCTGTCTTTCTCTAGTGGGGATGTAAGAGCCTGTTTCTCCCTGTTGAGAGCTGGCAGCAATGATGCCTTCTAGCAAACACTCCTCTGCAAGCCTCATGGAGATGAGAGGATGCTTGGTCTTCTCCATAAACCTTTCTTCCTTCCCTGCTAGGTAATCATTCATAATCCAGTATCTAAATACTGGATTTTCCAGGACTGTGTACATGAGACAATGAGTATTGCATTGCTATTTTTTACACATAAAGCTACCTCAGAAAAAAAAAAAAAAAAAGAGGAAGATGGAAGTGGAGCAAACAGTTTAAATGCTTTGGTTGTGTTGATGCAGTGACACAGGGACAAAAGATGGTGTCAAGGCTGAGGTTTGAGTGCTGGCTCTTGGTACAATATGTCAACCACCAGTATATGTTTATTTTCTTCTTTTTGGAAGGAAATCTACTTCACTTGGCCAGGGCTGAATCCAGAATGACCTGTTTCTACCTTTTTTTCTGTACTCCTCTTTACCATTTATTGTACATCATAAGGCAAAAAAGGAGGAAGAGAAAGTAAAAAGAGGTCTGCGGACACCACTTGTGGGCACCAGTCCTCTGTATGAGACATGTATTTGGATTTCCTTCCCAATGAAAACCAAGGCACAAAGGATTTGTGTGGATGTTGTCTTTAGAAGGAAAAAGGTCGCTCGAGTATGCACTCCAGTCTGGGATTAAGGTGCTCACCTGACCTTGGGGACTAGATATCATCTAAGGTTGGCAATTAATAATTACCAAGAATAAATTTATCATCGTTATAAACCAACTGTGCAAAATATTTGTGCGCATGATGGTGGGGAGGGAAGCTCTGCAGCCTCCTCCCACAGTGATCAAAAAACATACAAAAAGCTTTCCTTACATCTTTTCTGCTGTCTCAAGCACAGTTTTTATTCAGGTGATAGAAATGAGGAATTGTTGGGATCTGCAATTTCAGAAGGGCAAGTTAAGTGCAACCAGCTCACCAGGCAGCAGCAGGAGCCTGGGTCACTGACGCTGAACAGAACTGCATCAGCTGGCCAAAGCCCAGCTACTCAGTGGCCCCTAATCTCACACAGGTCTATATATTAAGCCAAGAATGAACTGCTGTGACCCTCCATTTTCATCTTTGTATAACAGAGATGATACGAAATAGTGATTTCTTCACTGAGACTATAAAAATAAAGTGGCTTGCTTCTAGCCCGTGTGATTTCAGCTTCCAGCTCATCCACCCAGCCATTTATTTCACTTTGTAAATGTTCACTTTGTTGTAGTCTGTGCATGGGTGAAGCATAAAGATCAGGCTTTGGAAGTATTTGCATGTAACTCAAATTTCCTAAACATCAATGAAATTTCACAGTAATTCTTAAGCCTTTTGTGATTGGTCATTTTTTTTCACATGTAGACATTAAATCAATCCCAGTATTATCTCACTACTATTTCTCTACTCCTACTTGATGTTTTTCAGTTAATGTATTCCAGGTTCAAGTCAGTCACCCTTGCTACAACAACAATTTGAAATCTTTATTAGCCAGCTGCTTCCATAATTTATAAGCTATTTCTAATACTTCATTCCTAAATCTTGCTCATCAGCTTGCAAACTTGCCAATATTCTGCAACATGGTGTATGGCTTCACTCTTATTCAAGTGATCCATCTTGGTCTTACACATTTGTCAAACGTTGCATCAGTGATAATTATTACCAGGAATAACAGGATGTTGGTGTTGGGTCCACACAGAACTTCATCATTATAATTGCTTCTGGAAACTGCGATAACTTTCACAGGGGTCCACCTCCCCTGTCACATTCAGTGCAGGTCGTTAGTGCAACACCTGTTTTACGTGGCATCAACAGGTTCTTCAAAATATCATTGTGAAGAAGCGTTCAACACCATAGACAACCAGAGAGAAGATGCCAGCTGGGTTTGATTGAGTGCAATGGTTTTGCTGCTGTCAACCCCAGCAGCAATTACCCGACAGAACATGGAAGACATCTATAAGTACTACTCTGGAAAGTATTTATTGTATTGACTTTCAACTGTATTGAGTTGAATCAAAAAGTAGGCATTTCTAAAATGCATTTGCTGTCTGCAGAGTGCTTCTGAGTTTCTTTCACTCTTAATTCCTTTTTTATTCTCCATGAGGGGTAGTGTGGGCAGGAGAAATAAAGGAAATATAATTCTTCCTCAGGAAATTTGAAACTCAGGTGTCTGTTTAAAATGAGTGCTGCCTTTCACTTAGTTTGGCTTCTCAGAAGTCAGTTTGTGTGAAGCAGAAAAATGAATGATCAGATTCTTCATCCTGATATCTATCTGCAGAACTCATTCCCCATACGCTGGGTTTATTATGGGTGATGAAGGCAAATTTTGTGAGAATTTCTTGTTCATACAATGATGGCAAATCGCTGAAAAGTGAAATCCCCTTCTCCTTGTCCCCAGCTGTCTGCCATTCGTCAGCTAAGCCATCTCAGTATTTTCTGACATTTTCTGCTTTCTGCTTTAATGTGATTAAACTTGTGATACGTTGTCAGAGGGTTTAGCCAATGGCAGGATTACAAAATGCCAGACACATCACTGCTAGTTCCACTCAAGCTCTCCTTAAATATGTTCCTTTTTGATACAAATTACTCATGATCTGTGGGTGGCAAACTGGATCCCATTGATTCCAGCAACTCTTGTGAAAGCTGGGAGGTTAACAGTTTATGTAGGATTTGACACGATAAATCTTGCTAGAAATCAAGCAAACTTTTCGGTCAAAATTTGTAGTGGTGAAAATAAGCAACACAGGTTCCCATGCTTAATCTTTGGGATACACCCATGAAGTCCACTAATGAATTTCATGGAATATGCACATGAAGTCAATGAACATTTCCTGGGAAAATTATTCCTGCCTTCTCCAACTACAGTTTAAAACATATGTGTGTGTGTATATATACAAATATGTAAATATATATATATATATTTATATGTATATCCACATACATACAAACACTGTTCATTGAGATGGAATGGCTGGTCACATAGGACTGGAAGGTGCCATTATCTTCATCACTGAACAGAGGAAGGGACCCTTACTGAAGTTAACTATTTCCCAGACCCCTAGTATTAAATAGAAATTATTAATTGGCTACATCAGAACTAACGATTATTTACTCCCTTTCTCCTTCTTAAGCTGAGGTGGGAAGCTGAGTGAAGTCTTAACTGGTCATCTCCTTTAGGCCTACCAGGAGGCATCATGCCTGCTACATGAGCTTTTCCATGGTATGCTGCCAAAGCAAACCTCACCCACATTACCAGTTGCTTTAAACTTTCTCTGAAACACAACCTTACAGTGACTGTGTATATTTGCTGAGAACTCAATAACGTTGAGCCCTGAAAGAGCTGGAAATGGACATATCTACATTATTTTCATAGGTGTCCTGAGTGCCAACCCAACCACATGTCCTTTTTTTTTCTTTTTTTCCTTCTGCTTGCATTCACATGTTACTACTCCTTTGTGGGTGTGCTGTGTCACCTTGTCCTATCCCTTTTCTCTTCGTGTCAGATCACTCTCCTGGTGAAATATGTGGACTCGAACATCATGAAGTGGGACCTACCCAAGGAGGAAAGGAAGCCATAACCAGTTTAGGGGTGGAATGGCAAGACTCTGTATCCCTTGACCTGGAACTGTTTAACATGCCTAGCAAAAAGGAGAGTTGTGAGATTGTGGATGCAGTGAGGCACAAAAGGTATTTGACCACAAGATTGGTTATGATTCCGTGTTAGAAGAAAGCACCTTATGGGAATCTGAGATTCGTTTGTCTCATGCCCACTGAGGCAACTGAGTGGGGCAGGTGGTTGTGAGAACTGCAGGTGATGGGGCTGTGCCTGAAGATCAAAAAACCTTGTGGAGATTGCAAACGACCTCAGAGTTTTAGGCTAAGCAACCTTCCAGCAGTGAAACCTGGTTGGCACAGGAAGGGAATCTTTCACACCATCATGAAAGAAGGAATGATAACTCATTCAAAAACAGATGTTTTACCAATAAACTTCATCGGTCCCCATTGCTTGTAATGAAGAGGAAATGCAAACTTCTCTGCTAATGTCTTATTTCTGTGGTCCTGCTCTACCCGCTGGTGATTTCCACCAGTTCTTGTAACATGTATGAGAATGAACCTCTCTCTCTCTCACCCTGGGGTCTCTGGTGAGACAGATAGGGCAGTGTGTCAAAAAATGGGTAGTGATTGGTATGAAATTACTTCATCCCACATGCTGTTTGGCTATTACACATGATTAATCAAGTGCATATGACTGCTAGAAGACATGAAGCTTCTGCCAAAATCTTCTTTACTTTAGCTGGAATATATACAAACACAAAACAAAAACAAAGACTCACAGTCCTTATTTGCATAATGAAGGGCTGTGTTTGGTGGAGATCAAAAATGCATCTATTTAAAAAACCCAAAACTACTCTGTTTCTCATAGTTAATCACAGACTAGCCTTATATAATTGAAAATTAATACAAGGTTAAGTACTGCATGGCATTTATTTCCATTGCCTTCTTTTTATATATATTCTATCAAGGAAGTGGAGCATACTCAGTCGATACAAATCATCCAGCTGGCTTGCAGAATATTTATTGGATAGGAATATTACTTTTTACTTTAATTTATTTCTATATTCATATATATGTATATACAACTTATTTTTAAGGAGTGAAATGATGAAAAAAGCCCAAAACAAAAGCAGGGCTTCACTAAGGTTATACGGTTCCTTATAGTGCTGAATTTTTCTGAAGTGCCAGCTGTAGAAAAGGGTAACATCTGAAAGTGGGATTGTGAGAATGGGATGTGCTGAAAGAAGGTGACACAAAAAGTGGGGATGCAAATACAGCGGCTGGAGGGATCCTCTTCCTTAAGGAGAACAAGACCATCACATTTCTAAGTGATTCTGAGCCACCCTCTCTGTCCCAACAGGGAGCAAGATGAATGAGTGCAGCTACGACATCTGCCAACTCCCACATCTTGTTTACAGTCATCTTGTGTGCTCTTAATTACTTGACTCAAACTAATTTCTCGAGATAAACACATGATTTTTACTGCTCCCTGGCCCAGCTCTCACTCCTCGCATCCAGCTGTGGGTGCAGTCGGAGCTGTGGCTCACAAAACATGCTGGCAGGAAAGTGTGAGCTGGAAAAGGGGTGAGTAACAATAGAGAGACAAGATCTGAAGACGAGATGACAGCAGACCGACTGTGAGACTCGTGTCAGGGGATTAATGATTAATGGGAGACAAGATGAGCGAGCACACAGGTGTGTGAGAGTGTCCTGCTCTTCCCTAATGTTTTTATGGCCATCTCCCATGCTGCATCCTGGCCCTCTCTCCCCACTCCAGCTTTCCATACTTGCTTTTTTTTTGCCTACTTTGGCTTGTCTAATATATTCAGATTTCCAAAATGATGCTCTTTCTAATAGTGATGCCTGCCTCTAGCATATTTTAGGCTGTCAAATTTCCTTAAGTAAAGCCTGTCTAAGTCTGTTTGCAAAGGGAAAACATGCTACAAATAGCAGGGGAAAAAACAGCCATATAAAAAAAACAAAAAACTTTCATTACAGCTATGAAAGAAAACATTCTATGCCTTCTTTAATATTTGGACGTCACTGCCTGCTATAAACCTCTCTTCCTGTGTGGTCCCTACCCCCACTTTAAAAATCATATGTCTATATGAAAGTCTTATAGATATGGTATAGATGATGAGATCACATCAGCCAAGAGTAGATCTAGAATATAAAGAACAGTGACTGCAGAGCTGTATATGTGTATAATTCATATCAAAACTTGAGAATGTCAGACAAGAAGGATTATTTTTATCAGCTTTTAAATACTTCCCAGTTAAAAAAAAAAGAAAATACACCTCTCATTAGTTAACACGATGGCCATTTTAGAGATGATCTACTTGTTGAGGGTAGGAGAGGGAGAGGTGATTAAAAGGGGGAGAGTCTAGACAAAAATACTTGAAGATTTCATGCTAACCTGATGATGCCTTACTTGTGTAAAACTCATTACACGCTCTCTAATTACATGACCTCTTACTATTTTGTAAACAATTTCATACAACAAAACATTTCTAAAAAGACTTCTGAAGGAAAATAATGGCCTTTTTTTTTTCCAGAAATGGATTTTTGTTGTCTATCTGTTTCCTTGTTTATTTTGCTTATTGAGAAACAGGAGAATAAGACTGATGTCCTTTTGAAAAAAAAGACAAAAGGAAGTTCAGAGCGTGGTTGCGGAGAAAAATCTACTGGAGAACAGTATTTGCTTGGTAATATTTTTAATGGAAAGATACTTTTTAAAATAAAGGGACTAAATCATAATTGATGGATATGTTTTATCCTTTTTCTTTCCCTGTGATCTCAGGATGATTTGCAGGTTACCTTTATAGGCCAACACGATTATGCTCACTGGAAATGATTGTCAGTGCTAATGGTATCATATCACTGTCAGATGAACTGCCCTCCCTAAGTCTTATTAGAGGTGATGCCTCTGGTGGGTTGACTTTGTCCGGCTGTCAGATCTCCCCCAGATCTCACTTGCCCCCTGCTCCACAAAATCACGGGAGGGGAAAATACGATGAAAATGTTTGCGGCTCAAGATAAGGACGGGGAGATGAGTTAACAGGTGCCAACGTAGGCAAAGAAGACTGGACGCAAGGAAAACTAGTTTAATTTATTGCCTATTAAAGTGCAACCAGATAGAGAGAAACAAAAACAACAATTAAAACAACACCTGTTTCCTCCCATTCCACCCAACTTTTCCCCATTCCCAGCTTCCCCACTTCCCTCCTGACCCCTCTCCCACCCTGAGGGGTGCAGGGCTGGGGGTTGGGGTCCCTCCATGGCAGCCCCTCTGGGCGGCTGCTCCCTCCTCACCCCTCTCCCTGCTCCAACGCGGGCCCTGCCCCGGGCTGCAGTCCTTCAGGGACACCCTGCTCCCACCTGGCCTCTCGACAGCCACAGTATAGGATAATGCACAAACCTCTTGTTTTCAGCTAGTAAAATCTGGAAAGAAAACAGAGCACTTCGAAACCGAGGAAGGGGGAGCAGGGGCAGATCTCTTCATGTTAACAGATCTTTGGCACAGTCATAGCTTCAATGAATATGAATCAACTCATAAATCTTTGTTGATGCCCTTATCCCAAAGTGTCATATCAGTTTGAAACTGTGTTTGGATACTGCAGCTGCTTCTCTGTCTGTCTAGATGTCAGAATGTCAAAATTTTATCAATTTTTTGTCAAAAGGTGCTGGCAGCTGCCATCATGGAGGTCTCTGATCTAAAAATGCTTCCACATTTTGTGAAATATATTGCCTTCAGACTAATTGGAGGCAGTAGTCAAAACCTTTATGTCATAGCTTTTCCAGTGAGGAAGGGAATCTGTTGCCCAAGGAACCTGTGGCTTATCCAGAGCCTGCTTTAGACCACAAATGGGTTTCCCCTGCTTCCAGCCCGAAGGATTTGCATATAAGTCCTTAAGAGGAAAGAGTAAAACAGTACTTATTATTGAGTTTAGAGATGTTAAAGACATGGGGGATTTTGAAGAATGGAGTTTCCATTTCATTGGGATTTTTAATAAAATTTTTTGTCTTGTTTTATTTTTTCCTTCCTATAGTAAAATGAACATGGTTTTCTGCATTTACATCCCTCCCTTCTTTTCTTCCTTCTTTCCTTATTTTCTTCCTTCCTTTATTAGTTAATTAACCAATGTGATGTGCTCCAGACCCTTAATCCTCTTTGAGATCCATTTCTGGGGTCTCTCCACTATGTCCTTGTTTCTCCTGTTTCTCCTGAGGAGCACAGCACTGGACATAGCACTCCAGCTCTGAATAAAGGGGAAGGATCACCTCTCTCCACCTGCTGGCCACACTCCTCCTAATGCAGCCTTGGATAGCATTCATCGTATTTGCAATAAGGGCACACTGCTGGTTTATGTTCAACCTGGTGTCCACCAGGACCCCCAGGTCCTTTCCTGCCAAGCTGCTTTCCAGCTGGGTGGCCTCCAGCATATATTGGTTCATACGCATGTCTGTATGCAGTCCTGAGATTATGCTATGTGTTTACCTGGTAAGAAAAGACTTAAGCTCCATGAAACTCAATGGTTAAATTCCCACCACTTTTTTTTCCTCCCTCCCCCCCAGCCTTTGCTGGGGCCAGAATTACTACCTCGTAGTTGCCCCATATAGTTTTTTAATCAAAAACATGAGATATGTGGTCTCGTTGGCTTCAACAGGACTCCACATGCCTGTACCAGCATGTAAATAGCAGGATCAGTGTAATAATGTTTAAAGACAAAATAAGACACAGTGGGAAATGACAAAATAAAAGGCAGGGGCTGACAGAAGGCAGCAAGCACAGTGATGAGACAGCACTCCACAGCAGTGTCCCTCTTACCACCAAGTCATCTGCTTGTTTAGAGCCCTGCATGTTATTCGGTCAAAAGGGATCAGAAGACCAGTGTTAGTAAAATGGTAGGCATCAGGAAATGCTTTGAAATTGTTCTCGATTTAGGGAAACAATTTGGGATTTAGCACTTCTAGGGGGATCACATTCTGATACCTTGCACACAATTTCCACTCCAAGAGTGAAATCAGTCTCACTGATTTCTTTGGGTAGAGGAAATAACTATTTAACATGAATAGAACTAAGTCAGCCCCCCAGGTATTACTGAATTAAAGAAACGGAGTTCATAGCTGATTCTCTACAGATGCTCTAAATTCAGGGGAAGGATGCAGTGAAGGTTGATAGAAGGCAGTGGGGAGTTTCAAATAAAGACTTTGGTGATTTAAAAAAAAAAAAAAAAAATCCCTTATCCATAGTATTAATTTTGCAGCAATTCTTTTTAACAGTTTTGATTGCCCTCAGGAGGTCTGGTCTGAAGCAAAGGAAACTAATTCTAATCACAGGAAATTTATGTTGTTTAATTTTGACCTTGCTCGGATAGCAGAGGATTATGTGTTTGAGTTTTTGACCCATGCAGGCAAGGCTCTGAAAATGGGAACTAAAAGGGAGAAAGGACTAAGACAGAAAATATTGTTCTGGAACATAGGGAAAATAGGACTTGGCTACAAAAAAATGTCGTTTCAATCCAGAGCATTTCATGTATTTCATGATGTGTGTAATAGAAATGATCATGTGGCATATACTGTGTTATAAAATTTTATAGCACCACACATTGTGACAAAATATTTGTTAAAATATTCTCTTATCTTCTTGACGACTATGAAGCCATTACATGGGGAAGTAGCTGTGAGTAGATATTGAATTCCCTTTAAGATCATTTTCTAATCATTCCCTTATGCTTGACTAAAATACTTGGACATCTTTGAAGTTTCTAGCAAGAAAATAAGCTAAGTACTAAATGTAGCTATTACAGAACTACCCCTTTTAAGTCTGCTCAACATATTAGATTTGAAGCACTGGTTCCATGAAAGGACTTGGCTCTCAAGAAAATCCCCATTGATTAAATGTCTATTGTGAAATGTGTCCAAAACTGTCTAATTCCCAATGACTTATGGTATTTATCAATATATAAAATTTTAAATGAAAACTGAATTAATCAGCTTTTCCTCAGAAAATTTAATGCACTTTTTAAAAGGAGTCATAGTTCTTATAGCAAATTTGCCCTTTTCTGCTTGAATTAATCAAAAAAAAATCTGAAAAATTGTGGTTTCATGGAACACTTTGTCCTTCAGGGGTATCTTTATTAAACACATTGATCTCTGTCCTTCCTGTTTCTTTGGTAGTCAGCTCGGATATCACAGCTGCGATCCCCACGAAGCTCAGTTAAGTCACTCAGATGAACAAATATTCTGTGAGTATTTTTTCAAGTGTATCAGTGTAAAGGAGATTAGACTGCACAATCCAAATGTCTCTGAAAGAACATCACCTTCAGTATCAAATGCTGTTTATGTGTTGATCTGGGCACTTATTATATGGCACACAGTGTCTGTACAGCTGCGAGTAACTTAAACTTGTAACTCTGGAATATTTCCTCCTATTGTAATGGAGATCAGAAAGATAAACACACTGGCTACCCTGTGCTGTTCAGTTAGGTCTCACATAGAGTTTTGTAACAAATTACATTATATTATGCTACATGTTTGAGTGGGTTTGGGTTTTTTTTCCAATTCTTTTATCCCAGCAATTAAATGACACGAAAACCTTGTGGACATAAGTGGATTTTTTATTTCAAATCAAAATATAACAATAGTAACAACAATAATAACACTAATAAAAACAGTAAAAATAATAAAACCAACAAAACAAATAACAATAATACTAATGACAATAATAATGATAATAATAAATTATACTCCCAGATTTCGATTTGAGGTGTGATCTAAATTGTGGAGCAGAAAAGTGGAAGACTGAAATTTGGTACCTTCCACACAGAGACACAGAGGACTCTTCCTTGGCGCAGAAGTTTCAATGAACCAGTTACTTTCCCCAATGGAAGCTTTCAACCACATTTTATAATCAGGTTCCCCAATCATTAATCAATAGGGTACTGCTGCGGTGGATGAAGGTATCTCTTCAATTTTTGTGTTACACATAATATCCAAAAGGAGAACAAAAATTGTACTTAATCCCCGTGATTCAGATTTGAATATTTCTATTCTCGATTCAGTGTAGATTCAAGCATTTAATTTGACATGCAGCATCTACACCAAGAAAACACAAAGGACTTCACACCAAATGCCTCAGCATGGAGTGAGATGATGGGAAATAATGTTCATATCTCTTTATAATTTTGTTGTTGGAAAGAATTTACTCACAAATGGCAATTAAAGTTTCAATCACTACCAAGAAAGCTTGTGTTTAAATTAGGGAGCAGAGAGCACAAGTCTGTACAATATTTTGAACCAAGAATTGAAGCTATCTGAACTTAAACTAAGATTGGGGGGGGGGGGAAGTCTAGTTTTTTTAAAGCACTACCGCCATAATTGCATTAACCATATTATATACCTCAGAGTGAATTTAATGGAAACCCCGAGCACAGAAAGCTGTTTACAGGTATACCACCCACTACTCAGAATGAGAGACTGAAATGATGTGGACAGTGACATTCATGGGTGCATGGCAAGAAGTGACAACAAGTAATTTTGAAGTGAAAGGTCAAACTGTCAAGCACTCACAGCAAATAACCATTTTCAAGTATCCTAATGTCCACTAGATACAGGTTTTCTGGGATGGAGCCCAGGCAACATGGGGATGCATAATGATCCGGGAGGTTTTAATTATTTTCTTTGGGTTTTGTTTTTGAGAGCAGAGAGGAAGCATTTAATGTGTTTCATCTCAGAATAGGCACTGTGTTGCAGAATATGCTAGAAGAAAAAAGTGTCTACAGGGAAAAGCATATCAAATAGTTCAGGTTTACTTTCTCTCTCTTCAGTTACATCCATTAAGAAAAGGATATAGCAAAAAACAAGTTCTCTTTGTGTTATGCCAAATAATTCTAATCACAAGTCTTAGAAGAAATGTCATACTTCTCCCTCAAGCAGAGAGCATTGTCCTCAATTTCTCCATTGCCTTCTTTTGGCTCTCTCATGACTTTCAGATAAATCAGAGCATTCATTGTTTTTCATATTGCTCACCTAAAAGGACAACACAATAATGCAGTAGAAATGAAGATAAGAAAAAATCACCATCCATTGCAAATTTGTAAACTCTACAGTGAATTAATCAGATCAATCTGTATCTCTATTGTGCCTATTTATGGCATGGTGCAGGGTTTTTGGCTGTAGTTCACACATAAATGTAGCAGAAAATTTGCAACTTCCTCTTCCTAAAGCAGTTACACTATAATTGATTTGGACACACCATTGCAAGATATTGATGGGAATAGTTACAAAGATGGTGTTTTCTTTCCTTCCATTAAAGAAACAAAAAATAAAGGAAAAAATAGTTCCATTTTTTAAAAAAAGTGAGAACGACCATTTTCTTTGTTCCACAGTCACAATTACTGCTTCTTACCACCTCCCCCTTCAGTGTGAGTGCCAGCATTACAGACTACTTTAGAAAACCTTTTATCTGGAAAGAGTAATGTCTCCCAGAAACCTGAGGCAAAGGGCTGCAAAATAGATCTGCGCAGTCAATATTCTCAAGCAGTGTGGAAAATAGTGTGTCAGACAGAGGACATGTAAACTCATAACTTCCTATTCCTCCATTTATAACACTTAACCAGCATCACAAGACTCCATATGGATGACAAACCACCACACCAAGCTTAATTACTCAGCTTTGAAGTTGCACCATTTTTCAGTTTTATTGCTTAGTTCTTTGGACACACCATAGGGTGGAAATAAGAAGTGTGGTCACCTCCTCTAGCCAGACCAGCCCAGGTTCCTCCTGCCAGACTGCTGGACCCCAGCCTGGTGTCCCAGGGGCCTCTGCCCAGACTGAGAGATGTGGCTGCTACTTACCATTCAACCAGGGATGAAGCTGTGCATGTGTCCCAGAGACAAACACACAGACACACACAGAGGGCACTGACACGGCTGGTCACACAGACTGCCACAGGCAAGGCACTGCTTTCAACAGCACCAAATAAAACATAACCACAGACAGCCAAGTCCCCTTCCTCCTTCTTGGCTGGTAAAGATAAAAGTTCAGTAGTGAAAGCACCTATAGACCACTCAGGGGGGCTCATAAACCAATGTCTGTCCCTGGATTACTGCTTTAGAAATTAGAGAAGAGACTCATGTCAATTTTACTATTAGACAATTTCCTGGGTCATCATTTTATCTGATCAGCTTAATGATCTATGTTACTTCCACTTTCAATGTGAACATTAACAATCAGACCTTTACCTTGTGAGTTATCGGTTTGATCAGTAAGCTGTTCACACTCTTCACACTGTAACTTCTACCAGAGTTTAGAAAGATCATCTAAAATTTCTGGGTTTACTTTGCCTGAAACTCTAAAAGTTATTTTGGACTAAAATTATGGACTGACTGCTGTAATTAATGTTTTAACTAACACATTTTTAGTTTTTTTTTTCTGAAGTTGGATTCCTTTTTATGCAGATAGGTCTGCAAAGGAGACAGAAAGAATGTGCTTGCTTTAAAAATTAGGTTTAACTAAGTAATACCTTTGTTCTTCAATGTAAATATCACAGAATAAGTAGGCCTATGGAGGCCTACAATGGGATGGGAGCAGAGCAGAAAGGGTATCATCACACCATATCCAGAAAGCCTTCTCCTTTAAGGGATGCAGTTTGGGAAGGGGCTTACAAAGGAAACTTTTGATCACTGTTGAGTGTGTTGCAGATACCACTTCTCTTGCAATCACGAAGAAGACTGTTTATATAGAATACGGGTGATGTCAACTATGCAAAGTTATTATTCCTTCAAAAAAAAAAATGGAGTAAGTGCCTGTTCCCAGAACAGGTCTCTGTGTTGTATGTCCCAGGTAAACACAGAGAGCTTTTATTTCAAGAAGGCTACGGTTATACATGATCTGAATCTGAGTTTCCATAATACAGAAGAATACTTAATCTGTCATCTGTGGACACTTTTTTTTCCTCCTGCAGGTACTTTATTTGCAATCCTTTAGAACAGGTATCTGAACATGGACATGGGAACCCATGTGATTCTAAAATGATCTAGGTTGGAAGTGATCTAGAGAAATTTCTAGTCCAACCTCCTGTTCAAAGAAGGCTAATGGGATCAGACCAAGCTGCTCATTGATTTATGCAGATGGCATATGTGTACATTGGGAAACCTACCAGGTTTATGTTGACAAATTTTTGGTGTCATACAGGCTTGAGAAGTTATAAAGGGCTACCAGTCAATTTGGAAATTATGTAACTGCACTGAAAGTGTAGATCCAAAGAGGACCAAATCTGTAGTCTATAGAGACAGAGGACATTTAAGAAAAGAAATTGCAACTTCTGGGACACAAAACCACATCTATTTCAGTAACAGAAATTTGATCACTAAGAGAAGTCAGGTATCTCATTTGAACAACAAATGAGTGCAGACTTACAGCACATTAAATTTGTCAGTTTGGTGTCTGAGCTATAGTTAGATGCTACTTTTATTCATGTACAAAATATCTTTCTTTGAATCAAGAGCCTGATATCAGATAATGCCAATAATTTTTTATTTGACAAACCTCACAGTATCAGTTAACCTCACCTGAACTTTCCATTTGTTACTCCAGTTTATCTCCTTTCTTGATAGTAACTAGATACCAACTAAATTTTTTCACAGAAAGATATTTTCAGATCATTTTGTTACACATAAATACATAACTGCAGGCAGGCACACATCTGTCTTAGCACAATATGTGCACAATTAGCACATTTAACTAGTTAATTAGAGGAAGCTTAAAGGATAGTGCAGATGGCCTTGAAAAAACATGCTGGGGGATAGTTAGTGCACTGTCTTCTAATGTTCTTCCATAGTGTATCCTCTAGATATCCTCTAGATATCCTGTCACCTCCTTTTCATCACTGTGGGTCACTGTGTCATCTGTACTCAGATTCTACCCTACTGTCACCATCAGTAACTGAAATATCAGTGGTTGCTCTGTGTTCCTGTATTATGTATTTATTTTTCTACAGTTGTTACCCATTTTTTTTTCCCTACAGTATTCATGTTCAGATACCTCAGATACAGCTTAGTAGAGGAAATACAGTAAATAGAAAAAAGATGTTTCCATTCTGAACACACTGTCAGTTCCCTATCTAAAACAAGAGAAAGTGATAGAGGGTTGTGGTTTTGTGTTTTCATTCAAATATAAAATTTTAGAAACTGAATTTCTGGATTTAGGTGCAGTCAGTTGAGTGATAAAGCTTTCTTTGACTACAAAGGACCAAAAAATTTTACTAGTTTTCTATCACCCTCCCTGAAAAGAAATCTTTTCCACCATGCACAATATTAGTTAATTTTTTTTGTTGAGTGACCATGTTAAACTGCCCCTGAGCTGTCAATATTCCTTGCTGTCCACTTCAGAGCTCATGGTTGGAAATAGTGCTTTCATTTTATGTCTTTTCAATGGGCAATTCATCTGTCAACATTTTGAGAAAAAGACACTTAATTTTCATTGCCATCAACTTCTTACATGTTTCTTCAAAGACTGCAGCTTTGAATCAACTGCAGCTAAAGGATGCTTAAATTCAGAGAGTATTTCCCCTTCAACCTTCCTCATTCTCCTCCATTTTAAAGAGAAAAAAGTATTCTCATAAACTAAAGATTTTCTGCTTTTATTAGAACTGCTGTGTAGGAATATCTGGGGGTTCCCTTACTTGTTTACTTTTGCTTTTATGTTAACAGCTGATGTAAGCAGCCATAAAGGTGACCTGATTAAAAGAGAAAATTACTGAACAGAAGAAAATATCTGCAGAAAAGTATTGAGAAAAAAACCCTGCCAGCCTGAGGACTGTGAGGCAGAAGCATCCCTGGGAAGCAGAACTGGCATCTTTGAAGTATAGCTGGATACCTAGAGAAACCAGAGACTCCTTCAGATACCATTGATAATGCATTGGGTTTGTGTGGCAAAGTTTTAGTAGTGGGGATGCTACAGGAGAGGCTTCTGTGAGAAGACACCAGAAGCTTCCCCCATATCTGGCTCCAGCTGGACCTGTTGCTGGCCAAGGCTGAACCCATCAGTGGCGTTGGTAGTGCCTCCATGATAACATAGTTAAAAAGGTGAAAAACTGTGGTGCAACAGCAGAAAAGAGCAGTGAGAATATGTGATAGAAACAACCCTACAGACACCAAGGTCATTGAAGAAGGAGAGGGAGGAGGTGTTCCAGTACCAGAGGTTCTCTGCAGCCAGTGGTGAAGACTTGAGGGCACCAGAGCACTGGACCAAGCTACTCAGAGAAGCTGTGGAGTCTTCTTCTCTGGAGATATTAAAAACCCGCCTGGATATTATCTTTTCCAACCTGCTATGGGTGACCCTGCTTTGGCAAGGGGGTTGGACCAGATCATCTCCGAAGGTCTCTTCCAACCCCTGTAATTCTGTGATCTTGTAATTTGCAATCAAGTAGAGAAATTTAGAAGCTAAAAACCTCCTTGTCCTTTTGTGTTATAGAATCCTGTGAACCCATGGTCACAATCTCTCCACACTTATAGACCAGGTAACTCTTCAGATCATGACAACAGTATAATCTGTATATTTTTACCCATTAAGAACTTAACCCTTTAACTTTCCTCCTCCCAAATCCCTTCAGTGCTGCACTTCACAGAATCCCAGAATCACAGACTCACCTAGGTTGGAAGGGACCTTTTAAGATCATCTACTCCAACCAATGGAAAAAAAACAAACAAACAAACAAACCAACCACAACCAAAAAAACCACCACAAACCACACACCCCACCACACCCAAAACCAACACCAATCCACTACTTGAAAGACTGAATAACCTTTTGCTCCCCAAAACCCGGTGACCCACAACCAAGAGAGCCCAGACTAAGCAATACAGCAGGTATTCAGTTTCTTGTCATCTTGACCCAATCCTACAAAGCATGACCAACTCCTAGGATTTTAGTTATGTAAGACATTTAGTAACTAGTTCTAATTTCCCAGTCTTCTTAGTGAAGACGAGTACATGAGAAAACTTTCACAAAACTCAAAAACTTTAACTTTCAAGAACTCTCCATAGTCTAAGATATCAATTTGAAATTATTAGTTAACAACTTATGGACAAAATTAGCAAATAAATTAGTATTTAAAAGGACTGGGGGGTGTTTTGATCTTGTGGGTGGTGGTGGCAGTGGGTTTTTTTGTTAGGTTTTTTCTTTAGTATAAAGAATGATGAGATATCCTGGACCTGTGATCTTGAACATGATGCTCTTGTAGGAAACTTGATTCGACATACACCTGACTTACAAATGGTGATTGCAACTGAGCATCATGGTCACCTAACAAAGCACACAGACTTTCTCACATTATCCTGCTTCAACGTGGAGGCTTCTGAACAGCTTGTGAAGGAGCACCTCCATTTCCATCCTGTTCAAACTGTCAAAAGCCATCATAACATTGATTTTCCTTACTGCAGCAACTGTAACCTGCAGTGATTCAGAGTCTGCAACATGCGCAACTGAGCCATTCCTAATGTGGAACAGGCATCTGGGGATGGAAACCATGCAGTGAGCCCTCTGTAAGTCATTCTGGCTGTAAATCATAGCCAGGTCACACACATGGGCACAACACAAAAATCTGGATAAAGCTTGTAGTCCAGAGTTTGGGAAGCTTCTGACTGGTGGATATCTCACATTACAGGAAATTTGCATGGGTTTTTTTTCAGTTTGATTTTTTTTTTTTTTTAAATGATGGTTTGCTGAAGTGAGCTAGTCATTTTGAAACGGTCTTTTAACCTTATAAAAATGATTGGCCAAATTTTATGCACTGAAATATTCCTGTATGCTCAGTGAGTGCTCACCATGAGCACATGGATTTATATCCACAGATAAATGAGCCAAGTAGACACTGATAATCAGGATAATGATGCCAATAATGCACACACCAGAGAACTCTAAATGCCCAGCTAGTGCTGGAATGATCCTGACTCATAATAGCATGCTATTAGAAGTTTCATTCTTTTAGCAGCTGAGCCCTTTTCCTGCTAGTTAAATGCAAGATCATTCTAATAGATGCTGAAGTCCTTCCAGTGAACAGCAAACAGCCTCGAGCCAAACACCAGTGACACTACCAAGTGACTGTATCAGTCCAGACCTGGGTGTTGCTGAGATCAGCTTGTGCCTTTGAACTGTGCCTCCTGGATCATATCAGTGCAGGCACCAGGGCATTTAATTTTGAAGCAAGCTGTCATCAGCACGTTCTGTTACGTTGAATTCCTGTTGCCATCATCCAAACTCTGCCAGCCTCCATTACTGACTAGATCTGTGTCATTGCTGGGGTGTGTAAGCATCAAACTGTGCACAGCAGCTTCTCCAGCTATGAATTGTGTCTTATGTTTCTACTGAGCAATGTCAAAAGCTCTGGCTCATCATTTAATGCTACACTTGGACAAATTTTCCATCAGACAATTTCTACCAGATCAGCTTGTCATTAAAAAAGAAAACAAAACGAGGCAGCCTTATAACAACTATCAATTTTGAAGATGTGGCAAGAGTCCACAAAAGAACTTCCAAACTGGCAAGTTTTATTTTATTGCTGGTATTCTGTTACTTGTGGTACCAAAGGCCTAAGGCAGCATTCATCAGTAATACATTACAGTAAAGACTCACATTCAACTCTCACCTCATTATTGGGAGCACTGAACTTTTGGGGACAGGTTTCTATTTTTTATTATTATTAACCTAAGTCTGTAATTCATTTTACAGCCCACAACTCCATTCATAAATTGAATTAAATGATATACATTCCTGCTGGGAAGAAATTTCTTAAATCAACATTATCATCAAAGAACACGTTTATACATATAAATTCCTATTCAGGGAACATTTTTGGTGCTGCAGATGAGATCTGGGTTCAAAAACCTGAATACTATTCTGGATCTGGGCAAATAAAATAAATAAACTTTGCTTCTACTGCTTCCAGCTTGTCCATGTCCAACAGAACACCAGACAAGAGGAAGCTTGGCTGTGCTTTCTTTTTCAGGATTTTCAACCCAGATCACCCCCAAAAGTGACTTATGTATTAACCTATAGATTTCTGATACAAAGTTTCCTATGAACAGCTTGCATATATGGCTAGCATAGAGTGTGCATGTAGAATGGAATTTCCTGTTATCCTGCCCAATGCCTTATCTACTTGCTGTACTACCTCTTACCTGTCTTTAGTATGAAGGAGATTCCTGTAAATTCCCTTTTCCTCACTTGGGAATCTAACCTGTTTTTTCACTAAGCAAATATTAATAGAGCTAAACTGTTATTATTAATAGTGGATAAGTAGTCACACAGCACATCCTCTTGTTTATTGGTAATGCTCAATCATACACACACATTAGCTTACAGTTACCCTCTAATTACCCTCTAATTAGAGGGTAGCTCAACTGCAGTCTCAGCAATCTCAGGTGCAACTTGACAGTAGCAACTGCCTCCTCAGAAGTGGAGAGTTGTGCTGACTTGGCAGTGCCTACTTGTTCATCTTTAAGAAAGTCTCCTACAGAGGTCCTTGTTTCAGCATTTTTCAACCCCTTAGTCTTCGTCCACAGCTGCCCTGCCTTTGGGTGCAGTTGAGTTCCATAGCCCAGCTGTGACACTACTGGGTGCCTGTGGCCTTGTGCAGATTGAGTTGGCTCTTGGGGTGTGGATTTTGTCAGTTCTTGCCAATTAAACAGAACTGCTAATTGCAGGGACTGCCAGTCCTTGGGAAGCTTCCAATCACCAGCTTCTTGGCACACACCTTTGCTCTGTTCTATTAGGTGCTTGATAGTAGCTATTTCTACTTCCAAAACTATATATATCCACAGAGTCCACCTGCAAAAGTTCACACAGACAGGGCCTTTCTGAGATTACCACTTCAGAGACTGTCGTGTTCTACAGCATAAAATGAAAAAAAAAAAAAAAGAAGAAAAAGTAAAACCAGCATCAGTACTGCTGTGTTCTAACATGACTATTATTTTGTTCATGTTTACCTCAGACTTGTTCCCATCTCAGAAACATACCTCAAAGAGAGTAGGACCACAAGAGTTAATAAAAATTATGGCAATTTTAAATTCCTTGTTGGTGCTTAATCCCTTAAAACATTTACAGAAACAAAATAACCTGCTGTGATGCAACAACAAAAGGACATTCATTCTCTGTTATGTAAAGGACAGTCTTTTATTTGCTGCGTCCTTATAAGATGATGTGATACAGATCCATGCAGGTGTTTTGGGAAAAATTCCAAATTGTAAAGGAGATCCTGACCTTGGTTTAAAATAAGGCTGGAATTTGTAGATACTATTGCACTCATTTTGAAACTCATGACAGTTCAGCCCAGACATTTGCTAAAAGACCCAACATTAATTACGGATATAGAGTAGATTCTGTGTTTTTCTCTCTTGTACACAAGATTGCATAGACTGGGTCACATTATCATGCCTTTATTAAATAATGTAGATTTTCATACCTGTTAGTGCAAAATGATATTGTTCTCTGATTAACATGCTTCTCTATTTTAGAAATATTCCCTAGTATTTCAGCAATTCAGATGTGTTTGCTAAATGACACAAAGCCAACAGACAACTTATTTGCAAAATAAATAAATAAATAAATAACTTTAATAGGGCAGATCCTTTCGTGTCTAGTCTCAAGAATCATTCAATTTAGGAAAAAGAACAACTACTGAATTACACTGCAGGGAGAAATACAGAGTTACTGGACAAGTCTTCATTCTTTGGGCTCAGCAGTCAACATTTTCAACTTGAAAAATCTTTTTTTCATAATTAGTGAAAGCTGAGACTGCAAGAAAATGAATGTCTACAAAAAAAAAAAAAACCAACTAATTTGAAATCAGTGCTGTTGGTAATCACCGAATTCCCACACCAGCTTGAAAGATCATTTGGGATCAATGGCAACTCTATGGATATTGCAAATAAAATAAAGTTTATATGGATTCTCCATCCCTATTTGAATCTTTGCAATCTGTGCAGTGTCCTATAAGAATATAAAAATCCTGGAAAATTATGCAATGATTACACCACCAAACCTAGTTTTAGAATTCACATGGTAACTAAAACATTCAGGTGGAGACTCCTGTTGTTACCTTAGGGAATTCATTTAAAACAAATTCTAACAAATGAATTAGAAAAACTGAAGCCCTTATATTCAAAAGTATGAAATTCATATTTTCCTATTCCTATGTGATATAATTTCATTATGCATTTCTACTACATCACTTTCTGTATTCATCTTCGAACTATCCAACATTGATCAGACAGACAGCATCTGCAGGTAAACAACCTGCTTCTGGGCCTCATACCTTTCCCCAGAGTAACTAACTTCCATCAACCTTGATTTACTTTATTCAGCAGTAAATATTTAATGTAGAGATAACCACCTCGTGAAATTTGTTTCTCTACTTTGATCATAAGGAGTTTAAGAAAACATACTCAGATATATGAGTAGATGTTGTACACATTAGAGCTAGGTGTGATAAACTCCATTATAACTTCCTAAAATTTTGACCCCAGTTGTAGGGGCCACTTAGATGAGTGAGTTGTGTTGAATTACCAGCTCTTGATTCAGGGATGTGTCCACCTAAACAGACTTATACTGCTATTTTTTCTATAAAAAGCTCGGTCTAACCAACATGAGGGACTGTGTGACTATGGAGGTAACCATTTGAATTAAATGCCAGAGAGAAGCTATTGACACATTAAGGGACAACCATTGCTGGTTAATTGCTTGGCAGTAATTGTCAATAGCTCATTAAAATTTAATGTGGTAGGCACACAACAATTTCTGTAAGTATAGCAAAAAGGTAATTAAATCCTTAGCACCTGTTGTTTCGAGTGTTTTTCCCATCCCACCTCCAGCTGATAAAGACACCGTTATTTTTTCTTTCAAAGTATGAAAAAATTATTTGGGCTGAATTTAGAGCACCCAGAATAAATATTATTCTAGCTATATGCCCTTAATACAGCAAGCTGCAAATTTATTTCCTTATGCTAATGTGTGCAATACAGATAACATGCAACTTAGAGACAAAATATGTTTGTTAAATGACTCCCAGAGAGATCTAAACTGCTATGTTTTAAGTTTTCAGAAGGGGTGCAAATACAGTACAACTGGGCCATCCACTGACCATGTGTTTTGATAAAATAGAATTGTCCAGTAGGTCTAGACAGATGGAAGAAATCACAGTGAGTTGATACTGTTTGGAAAACAGAACAAAGACTTTCTTGCTCTTAGTGCATGTTTAACAAAATAGATTAGCAGAAGATTCAGAAATGAACTTAAGAGACTAAAAATGTTTGTTAATGAAAGCCTTCTGTCTTTAAAAGATAGTACAAAGCTTGTCTGTATGAAGTGATCTTGTCCCAAAACTGCATGTTCTTTTTGCATGAAGTCCGCACTGTGGTAGGTAGCCCTTCCTATACTCATTTGAGACCTCACAATTAGAGACCATCCCAAAGGACTTGCTCTTGTGTGTCTACAGGATTATAAACTTTAAACAGCAAAAAAAAATAAATGTATGCATCAAGGATGAATCAAAAGCACCTGAGTAAAATGTCCTGCCCATTTTCAGATATGCAGGCATATTGGGGACTTACTCCCTCAACCAATTAAGAAATAGAAAAAGTAGCAATAGTGAATGTCTAATGCCTGCCATCCTTAACATGAAATACAACTCATTTTTTAATATGCAGCTATCGACAGAAGTGCTCAGTTTAGAGAGGGTCTGAGTCCCTCTCTGTTTAGCTGTTACGGGCATCCGGAAGACTTCTTTCTCTGTTCCCATTTTCAGGACTTAATTTGGTTCATTTCTCCCAGGGAACACTTGTAGACACACACTTTGAAGGATGAATTCAAAGGTTTGAAAAGAGCTACCTCTCTTGAAGTCAAAATCCCATAAAGGGTTAGGATTTCAGACACATTATCTACTTCATATTCCAGTTCTTGCTCACAGTCTACAATTTATTGCTTAATCTAAGGGTCCCAAATCTCCTCCTCTGTTAAATCTGGGAAGCCTGTTCCTAGTTTTTGTTTGGAATTAACATAAACTTTTAAATTCAATGCAGGAGATGCAAATCTCATTAGTAGCTTTATTAATCTCTACTTGGAGAGAAGACCATATTAATCAGGAAATATTTGCATAAACATGACATTGATTATTCAAAAATCATACTATGAATATGAGAATATCTCAAGTTTGATTGGATCTTGCACCAAGGAAAATTAAATAACAAATTCTAATCACTTCCAGCAGTTGAATTTGGAAACTGTTTGTCACTTTCCAAATTAATCTAAATATTCAACCCCTTGCTTCCTTTAGGTAATCTCAAACTCATTTTCTATTTTTGTCTTCATTTGGTACTTATTGTCAGAGTATAAGTCCCTTATCTCTTTAACAAAAGGTCGTATACTCTCAAGACTCATTTGTAGAGCTGATCCATTAAGGAAGAATAGCATAAGGCCTCTAAATGCTGAGGTGGTCATGTTGTTTTGTTAACACTGTTAAACAGAATGGTCCATCATTACTAAGGGCAGTTGGGAAATAATTATTTCCCTAGATTTTTTTTTTTTTTCAGAAAAAAAATTATTTGCATGCAATCTCATTGTTATTCTTCTGTTGTCCAGGAAATGAAAACTTTTATTTTATCTTTCATACTCTACCCTTTTGTTTTTTTTTCTTTTCACCTTCTCCAGTGAAAGGTATATTTCAGTATGATAAAGGGGAATAACTTATCTACTAAATGACTTGCTGGGGAAAGGACAAAAGGGACCAAAGAATAGGAAGTAAGATTTGGGTTTCACTGAAAAATAAACCTTTCTGGGGGTGAAGGAGAATAAAATAGAAAAAAAATAAAATAAATCTCAATTTCATATAATTTCAATATGATTCTGTAAGGACACCAGCATGTAACAAAGCCTCTCTATAGCTACAATTAATTGAGTTGGTATTCAGTTGGACTCAGGGAATCCCCACTACTGGTACCACTTTGTCTTGAATAAAAAAGCAATCACTTTAATTCAGAATCTTTAAGAAGTTTGTATCTTGCATGGTCCAGAAAAATCAGCTCATACTGAGCTGATACTGATGAAGAAGAAGCTGCATATATTGAAATGATATTATAGACAGAGGACACATTTCAAATGTTCCTTTTACTGTCAGTAGATTGCCATACATTTTTCATCCCAGAATAAATCTCTTTCTTTTTATTTTTTCAAGTCTAGAAAACTAGGTAGCTGAGGGATTTACTCTAGGTTTCTGCTTATGATAATTTAATTCATGATGTTTCCTATTAAACTAATCAGTAATACCACTTCAGTATAATTAATAAGCAATAAGCATATTGTTCGAGGATGCTAAATGTTTATATTTTTACATGTCTCACTTGTTTTTCAGTAACTTAATGCATCTGCCTAGACATTAACTAGGCAAAAAGCTTTTGGCTTTATTGTTATTACCAACTGTGTTCTGTTTTCACTAATCCATTAATATACTTCAGATAATTGATGCATTTATTTGTAGCTGTGAAAGAGGCAAATATAATCTCCAATTGACTTTGCCCCAAAGTTATGGCTTTGTTTTTCTACACCTTCTCAAGGAGAAAAAAAAAAAAAAGGTGGCTAGAAATAAGCATGCTGAAGATATCAAGGACCATCACATCACCAAATGCTTCCTATTACATATTTTGATTAACAATTTTGCTTATCTTTCTCTTTCCATACCTACCTCTGAATTCTGCCTTTGTGTGAGCAAGTATAGTCCTGTGGGCTTCACTAAGGTCAAGCGGAGTTTTACACTCACAGCATCCGAGGGACCATAAGATCATCATTCTGCTATCTGCCATAGGCTTTGTGATTATGAGAAAATAATTTAGAGTAAAATTCATTAGAGACAGTGAAGGCTCCATATTTCTGAGCAGAAGATCAGAATTTCTGGAAATCAAATTCCCTGCACAGTTTCTACAGCAACATCTGCAGTTTCTCAGATGTCTGTGAAGTATCTAAAATTTATATACTTCTTCAATTCAAAAGCATTCTGATTGCCTTGTTAGATACTGTAGAAACAGAGGATGTTGCTCAAAAGATACTGCAGAAATGGAGAATGCTGCTGTTTCCACCCCTACACGTAGAACTTCAGGCATTTTAGTATAAATAAGCCTTTAGGAGAGAGTGTTAATGGAAAATTAAGATGGAGGAACTGGGAGCAGCACTTCCTCTTCCAAGATCTCATTATGCTATTCTTTAGCAGTAAAAGTTCAGTAGAGTTTCAGGCCATCTGTGTACCATGCAGTGTCTGTTTCTTGCATGGAAGAGCAAGGCAAAAATTGCAAAGACCATTCCGTCACTTCTTACAATGTTCACCTGAAGACCCCAAGAGCTAGAGGATTTGGGGCCATAAAACAAAACCTTTCTTCCTCTCTCATTCTCCATAGATTCAGTGAAGCTGTGCAGCCTATGTAGTGTTACTAAGGGACTTGCACAACTGAAATTGTGTTGTGCAAGTATCTCCCATTGGGCTTCTGTGGGTGCCCAGATTGCCCTAAATAGCTTTCTGCAAGCATCCCTCATAGATCCATTCAGGATCTCTGAATTTATGGGTTCTCCTCCCTCTGCAATGGAAACAATGAAATGCACATCTCAGCTGTTCCTCACGTGCTCTGGGAGGATCTGACGCCTCACATCAATAACTAACTTTTTCTTGGAGAGGAAAAAATGTTGGGCCATCACTCTTATCAATGTGATTTCTTGGTAAAAAGTGAATTCTGTTAAATGCTGTGGTTATAGGTGTTAGTATCCTAGATTCACATCATTTTTTCCCAGGGAGTCAATATTGCCTCTATGAGCCTAAAGGAGGATCAGGGACATGGCTGTCTTCAGTGCTCCTTGTGCTTACATAATTGAATCCAAAAAAGATGTCCTTAAAACAGGATATTGAAGGATATACATTTATAAGTTAAGTATAACAAAACAGAGGTCCTTTATCAGCCCTAGCTCATCCATGTTTTTTGATATTATTACTCCAACTTCTTTTTCCCTTCATGTCACCCTCACCTCCAAGGGGCAAGAGGAAGAAAATAAGCCATGTCAGCAATTGCTTCTCTTTGACCATTGACAAAGGAATCTCTAGTAGTTTTATGCTGACTTTATGAGGTTTCGCACATAAACCTCATCCAAATTTTTCATCTAATTTACCCTAGCACAATCCAAATAAGCCACTCTGGCAGATAGACCCTTTTGAATTAAGCAATTCTGAAAGCTGCAGTTTCCACTGGAAACTGTCTTTCTTACAGATCCATGACTAGTTTTGGTTTGGTGGAAATAAACATTATTGATGGTCTAGAGGCGTGGGATAAGATACCAGCTACTGTAAATTAATACAGCTGCAACACTAAGTAGACCTATGGTGCTTTAGACCATCTGAGCACTTGACTGCTATATTTTATGTTGGTATTCTCTACAGATATACCTTGGAAAGTGAATCTACTTGAAACTCTGAGTTGTTTGTTTAATATTCTGATGAATCTTCCTCTGGGGTTGTGAGAGAGAACTGATGTAGAAGTCCTATAATGGCCCAAGAAGGAATACACACACAGGTTATGTGGTATATAAATGTGAAGTAGAAATGCAAGAAGGAATTGTGCAACAAATCAATAGTCATTTCCCACTGCAGTTTTCAACTGTAAAAACATAACACAGGCAATGAGGGAGGTATATGATTTCACATTGAATAACAATTTGAGGCAGACACAAATATTTGCTTTTAACAGAAGCAATATTTCTACCATATATTCACATAGCATGCAAAAAAAAAATCACTCGGGAGATCTGTAGAAAATACTCTAAAGTGATCTCATCTTTTCATCACACTAGGTGGTCCTTTCTGGCTTATATATCTTCAATGTTTCTTTTTTCTTCCTAAAGGAAAAACTATGTCAATATAGAGGAGGGGTAACTTTTCTAAGGAATTTGGGTACTAGAGACCTATTTTACAGCAGTAGCACTAACAGATGAGGAAGCATTTTTTTCATGGCATGAATCAACATTAATCAAATGTTTGGAGGTTCAGATATCTGAAAGCTTTTATGCTACCTTCCGTTCAGTCGCCCTTCTGAGGATCCCCTTTTAGCAATAGCAAATTATTCTCTCTTAAAAAAGGAAGAAAATGTGAGTGCATGAAAACTTCAAATATATTCAATATATTTATGTATTTATTTCTTTATTTTAGAGCCCCTTTGATTATTTTTTTCTAGCAGTAAAGTGGAGAAAGTGGAAATATATTAAGCATCAAATTTAATTCTAATTTAATTCTTTTCCTTCTGCAATGTATCAGGCAATTCTGTTTATACCAAAAAAAAACCCTGCCTTTGAGAGTAGGGGTTCAGGAAGAGGTGCTTTTTATTTGATTTTTTTGTTTGTTTTTCATTCTGACCAAGAAATATGCCAGACTTCACAGAATGGAAAAAAATGAACCAATTTGTCATAAAGCTTCCCCCAGCACCACATCTGCAAAAATCATTTCTACTGCTCTTGGTTTACTTGCAAAATAGTTTGCATAACATTAATCACCACCATCTGATTGTCATTCCTCAGTTTCTTGGGGTCAGGGATATTCATCTCATATATCATGATCAAATAGCCTTCTTTCTCATATATGTTTTGATCAAACAGATTCAGTTGTTTGTATCTATGAACGGTCAGCATTTGCATTACTCACCATATTGGTTTTTGTGCTGCAATGATGTCATTAGGAGCATAAAACCATCTTGGATTGGATTCTATTCAGTTTCAGTTTTTTAAACACAAGAGAAAAAAAAAAAAAAAGCTGTTTTTATATTGTAACATTGAGGAGTAGTACTTGGCTGAAGAAATAAAATTAGGAATGAGGGGAAAAAATGCAAACATGAACCATCTCCATTACTTATATGAGAATTAGTATTCAGGACTTGAATCCACTTCCAACCATTTTGGTGTCACTAAAATGGTGTTACTAAACACTAAGTGTTGTGACTATCAGGTATGGGATGTAATTTATAAGTACTTCCATGTAGAATCCAACTCTTGAGTATTTATTGTCAAATAAAAGATATTTGGGTGCTGAGAAACAAACGTTAAAGGAACAAATGGTCACCCAACCTTCCCCCATTCCCAGCTTCCCCCCTCACTCCTGACCCCTCTCCCACCCCGAGGGGCGCAGGGCTGGGGCTGGGGGTTGGGGTCCCTCCATGGCAGCCCCTCTGGGCGGCTGCTCCCTCCTCACCCCTCTCCCTGCTCCAGCA
>JAOTQQ010000012.1:146802963-146885753 GCA_026546715.1 Gallinago undulata
GGGGCCCTTGGAGCCGGCTGGCACCGGCTGGCACCGGCTGTGTCCGGCACGGGGCAGCCCCGGCCGCCCCTCACACAAGCCAGCACTACCCAACCTCCTTTCCTGACAGGACCTGGGCAGGGACACCAAATGGACAGATACTTGCCACCAGATGGACATGGAGCAGAGGTGAGTCTTCACTGCCATCATGCCAATAATTGAGTGGTTGGGAAATTCCCTTTGGCTTCGGTGGAGCTAAAGCTGCCTCGTGGGTCTGGTTAACTTTGGGAGTTTGGAGCATGTCCATATCTTGTGGTTCTTCTGTGAGACTTATCCATCCTGTAGGTTTCATGGAATGGGCCATCACTTAGTAGGGATACAGCATTCACCTGCAAATGACTTCACATGGAGAGGCCTAAAAAATAACAAGTTAATTACTGCCTGTACCACGATCTTACATACATCCATCTAAATGTGGTGTCTGGTCAGAGCAATTATGCTTATTCCACTGTAACTATAAGGCAGAATTTGTCCTGACTTCACCCTTGCTCAGTTGCTGATTTCAGCTCAGTTCAGCATCCATTTCACAAGCACCTTCCTGGTTGCTGCCCCTTTGCCTTTCTGGTCCAAATCCCACAAGGTAGAGCTCATGGGCCAGCATTCCCTGTCATCGCCTGTTACATACACCTATGCTGCCATGAGAGCCTCTTCTCTCCAAAATCGCCATCACTCAGATTTTGGGCTTTATCCTTATAACTAGCACTCCCTTGTTTGTTCATGGCCAGGTCACTAAAACCAATCCAAGTCAAGAGAAACTTGACAAGGCCTCCATTCTCTTCTGTGGCATTACTCCAGGCCTTTAACCACCTAGGTACCAAAAATTATGTTTTTGCCATTGTCAGGGATATTACAGTGTATTTCAGGCATGGAGTCGAGGCAGCTGCTTTATTTGCTTGTAGCTGCGTAGCCATGGCAGTACAGAGATAACAGCACAGCTATAAACAGCCACCTAAAACTAACAGGGAGAAGCAATGCCCAAGCAGTCATCTGTGCCATTAATGTGTCAGGAGGGGTCTCTACAGAAACCTGTATCATAACTCTAATGATAAGACTGTAAAATACACCGTATAATTAATTTTTGGGGGAAAAATGCAAGTGGCAAAATATTAGAAAAGAACGAAAAGGCTTCCGTTGCTGGTTATGCTACTTGGGAAGAATAAACGAATTGCAGACACATGCATGATGGAAAAAAGATCTTCAGGTACATACTTTTCAAAATGTCACAATGGAAGTTTGGGTCTGCAATTCAATTTAAAGAAGAAAAGAAAAATGCTTGAGAGTGTTCTATCAACAATTTTAGGCACAAAGACCACCTAAAAGCAAGGGAAACATATAAAAACATCTTCTTGTTTACCCAAGATGTAAAAGCTCCTGATAGAAAAGGAAGTTAATAAGAAAAAAGAAAGAAGAAAAGGAGAAAAAAATGCTAAACCCCTGCATCATTTAAAAGGGGCAGCATGGCTGAACTTTCTTCTTAGGTAAGAAAGCACCCTACATCTCCCTCATAGAAGACTCACCGAGGCAAGCAGCCAGGCTCATTAGAGACAAGCCTGGGCACGGCACACCAATGTTTGAGGGACGATGTGCTAGCAAGGTTCTTCAATCATCTTTATACTGTGCTGAGTACACTGGGGCACATTTGAAGTGTGTCTGTGCTAATGTGTGCAGCACCCGTGCCGTCTCAGTGAAGGCAGGAGATGGAGATCCACATGGTAACGAGGACATTGTTGACGCTGTAGTCAGACAAAGTGCATCTACACTAACACATGCAGCATGCACAGCAAACAGGAGGAATTGAAAGCTGTCATGTGTGGGTGAGGTGATGGTTGGAGGCTGTCTTGGGTGTAGTGGTCATGAAATGATAGAGGTGTTGATTCTCACAGAATAAAGGAGAGGGGGTTAGGAGAACTGCTGCCTTAGACTTCCAGAAGGTAAACTCTGGCCTGTTTAGTTGTACTGAAGAAGTCTAGCAAAACCATGCTGAAAAGAAGGCTTGTGGTGTCATCAAAAATTTTAAATTCCCAGTGTTAGGAAAAGAAGCTACTCCAATTAGAATTAGAGGCATTATAAAACATCAGAGAAATTACTGCTGGGGAAGTCAATTTCTCTCTGTCTTTATGTGTGGAGGTTAGTGTTTCTTCGTTTTATCTAAAGAGGAGCTAAGATACTTTAGGAAAAAAAAAAAAAAAAAGAAGAAAAAAGTACAAGTAAATACCTAAAATAGAAAGAACTCTTGGTTACTTTTGATGATTCAGAATTTGGAGAAATGGAGTTCACACTGTGAAAATTAAGCTCAGCACGGATGGCACTTTGATATGAAAATTAAACTACAAACAATAACAAAACCTTGGTTAAACAAGTTGTGCTTCAACAAAAGTGAGATTTATTATATATCCTTATGTAATTTTACATTCACTATATGTAAAAATATTTTTACCAAGAAATATGAGAAAATAATCATATATGCTGGCAAAAGATATTCAGAAAAACTCTTTAAGAAGCATGTAAATCAGAAAAGAAAGGAATTTAAAATTTGTGTCATGAAGAATTGACAGTTTGATGTTTTATTTTCAAATAAGAAGTGCTTGATCTTTCTAAAATTACCAGTAAAACTAAATTTCCAGTATATTTGGCTTTAGAGAAAAATCTCATATGAACGCTGATATTTTAGTATGGAATTCTAGTATGTCATTTGAATTATTATAGTAAATGCATACTTATTTTTTATTAGTTTATTATACCAGCTGTATTACAGGCAGAACAACATGAATTACTTTTTTTTTTTTATTAGAATATATTAGAATTACATCTTGTTTTTTTTTTTTTATTAAATCAGAATGTGTGGATACAACTCTGCACTGACTGAAACATTATTTTTTTTTAATCTCTATAAAACTGTTTGGAGGTACTGGTGGAACGAAAGCTGGACATGAGCTGACAATTTGCACTTGCAGCCCAAAGGCCAACCACTTCCTGGGCTGCACCAAAAACAGTGTTACCAGGAGGTCGAGGGAGATGATTCTTCCCCTCTACTCCTCTCTTGTAGATACCACCTGGCGTACTGCATCCAGCTCTGGAGCCTTCAGCACAGGAAAGACATGGACCCATTGGAGTGGGTGCAGAGGAGGCCACTGGTGTCGGAGCAGACTCTATGGGGGCAGACTCAGAGAGTTGAGGCTGTTCAGTCTGGAGAAGTCTCCGGGGAGACCTTATAGCAGCCTTTCAGTACTTAAAGGGAGCTTATAAGAAGAATTGGGACAGACATTTTAGCAGGAGCTGTACTGTTAGGAGAAGAGGTAATGGTTTTAAATTGATAAAGGGTAGGTTTAGATTGGATATAAGGAAGAAATTTTTTATCCTGAGGGTGGTGAAATATTGGCACAGGTTGCCCAGAGAGGAGGGAAATGCCTCATCCCTGGAAACATTCCAGGTCAGGTTGGACAAGGCTCTCTCTGAGCAACCTGATCTAGTTGAAGATGTCCCTGTGCATTGAAGGGGGGGGTGGACTAAATGGCCTTTAAAGGTCCTTTCCAACCAGAACTATTCTATGGTGATAGTGATAATAATAAACTTTGTCACTCCAAATAGAATTTGCTCTGCAGTGCCAAAAGCAAATATAATACTAGTATGATTTGAGTGTTACATATCAAAATGTAGCATCAACATCTGACCATGCATCTTCCCTACCTGGCTGCCTCGCATTTTCCAACATTATCTGATTCTCTTATTTATTTATTTATTTAAAATCTGAATTGTGGTTTATCTGTAAGATTTCAGGTATTACTGCATAATGAGATAACTTAGAGCCCAAGTGAATATGTTTTAACCAAACCTGAAATTCCAATTAAAATCTGATTTTAAAAAAATAAATAAATAAATAAATAAATCCATTCTAATTCCACGTAGGAATTGAGGCAAACAACCCAAACTAAAACAATTCAAACAAATTCCCTTAAAATATTTTTAAAGTATTATGACACTAAGTAATTTAAAGGATAACATCAGAAATGAGTTCATTAACTCCCAACAGATAAATGTTATCTGCGAACCGTCCTGTTACTATGGGGATCCACTGCTCAGCCCTTCATTCATTACTAATTTCTGTGAAATCTCATTAGCTGTCACTGTAAAAGTCATTCTTTTCTCTGTCAATAGGAGCTGAGGAGCTGTGGGCTGGAAGAGTCTGTCTGCAGCACTGAGTCCAGTGCAATGTTCCATGAAGCCCCAGTATATAATGGCATTTCAGAAAAAGTTAGATTTTCTTATCTGTGTAATCACTCTTGAAAGGTTGTTCCCAAATGCCATGGCCTTGAGATTTAGGCATTTTTTTCTCATTTCCAAATACATTTTTTTCATTTGCTGATGGGCCAAGGCTGGTTTTCACTGGTAGCTCTCTCTTCTCTGTCTTCTTTCTCTACATGCAAACTCCTACACATCGTTCTCTCTAACCTATATTTATGGACAGCAATCACATTCCTTCTTAACTTTTGTTTTCCTAGAGTAATCAAGCTAAAACCTTCTCATTTACTCATGTAACATAGGCTCTTCATTCACTTGATTACCCAAGGAAATTTTTGTTCTGCATTTCAATTAGTATTTATTAAACACGTTGACAAGAATTTTGACATGTTTTCTGGGAAATATCTTGCCTGAGATCTCACTCTGACATTACTTCCGCAGAAAATACTGCTAATGATACCTTACATTTGCATTGCTCCTGGCTGTGTCCCATCTGTTGCCGAGTAGCCCTGTGCTATGGTATTGCCATTGATAAGCTTTGTGATGGTTTTGCTAGGCCTCGTTGCTAGGGGTTGCCAACTTTGCTCTGTGTGAAATTTTCTTGACCTACCTGCAGCTTTGATTTAACTCGGTTTACCTGTAACAACCATTTTTCTACTGTTGGGCTGGCTATAGCTGATTTGTTTTATTTTACTTGTTGCTTTATAGTACAACCCCAGTACCTATCACAGTATCCTATCATACCGTCTTCTGTCCTGTTAAAAAAGCAAGCAAGCAAGCAAGCAAACATGCAAACACGCTGTCTGAAGCATTTAGTGGGATACAGGTGGTACATCTTATTCACTATTAGTGGCCCTCAAATTCCTCTATTTCTAAGCCATATTCACTGCTATGCTGTTTTAACCCATGAAGAAAGAGCTGACCATCCTTGTTTAGTGGAAATGTGGCAATATATTGTAGTCCTCAAATAATTGAGGGCTAATTTCAAATATGGGCAGAGATATTTCTGTCTAATTAAATAAATTAGGATCTAATATGAAAATGTTTTCTTCTATATAATCAGATTTGAATACTCAAGTCTGAAAAATGTGGTCTCACTTTCCTTTATATTTTATAATGTATGTCTGCTTCTAAGCATCTTTTGGTCCTTTACTGTGAAAAATGACAAAACTTTCTTGATACTGGGCACTTGAAACCTGAGTCCAAAATTCAGTGAAATAAGTGGAAGCTTTGAATCAAACCCAGGAGGAATAAATTCATAATTAGTTCATATTTTAGAAATCTTATTAATATGTCTGAACTATCTTTGGTTTCTTTTTTGGCACTCAGAACATACCACATATTTCTTCAAATCCCTGATTTGTAATTCAGTAATTTGTTAACCTTAATAGCACCATCAGTCCATATTAGAAAATTTTTATATTTTCACTCTAAACTTCTTCCTGTAAGAATTCACATTATTTGTGTTAATAGTACATTTACAGACAATTTTAAAGGTTATGATTATCTTTTCCCTTTCCCCTTCCCTTTCCCCTTCCCAGCACCTGCTATTTTATTGATCCTGAAACTTGGATAAATTCCTTACTATGCTTTACAGCATACAGTTCCTGTGTTTGTGTCTAAGTTGAAACCAGTAAGTTCTGAGCTTCTGGATCTGATTTATTGACTGTCTCATACCTGTTGAAGTTAAAGCTGTGTGTCTACCATCTTCCTTGTAAAGGAAGCTCAGCTCCCCTAGGAACTTATTAGACTCCCAGTCTGGACAAATGGATATGCAGATGTTGAGCATAGAATCACAGGTGAATTTGAACAGAGCCAAAGCACCATCAGCAACCACTTAGTATCTCCAGAACTTCTGTTCATCACCTGTGCAAAGTCAATATTAGCATCTAATCCTATTTCACAGGGATTAGAAATATGCATCCAGAAAATACAGTGTTGTAACTGAATATATTATTGTATGTATGTAGAAGTACTTATGAGCTAGGAAACTAGAGATCAATATAACAGGAGCTGATAAATGAGATCAGCTTCAGATTTTAAAGAAAATTTCACTGGATTCATTCATTGGCAACACACTTTGTGCTAATGGTTAATCACTATCTGTACTTATCACTGAAACTGTAAGTTTTTAACACTTAATCTGCGAATCAGCTGTGACTCTACATTACCATGGAAATGATACTGTGTGGTGTGGTGACCACAGATGGTTCTTGGTCTCCCAGGTCAAGGTGAATACTTACATACTACTGCTGTTTATAGTATTTTATCATACCTATATCTCAATTCATGGCAAGCTGAGAGTAACCACACCCTTATTAACACAATTATAATTGATAGGTGTCACAGGCTTCTGCTTTGGCTAACAGCTCCTATCCAAGTTCTTTCTATTTCTATACATGAAATCTCCAGTATTGTTTTCTCCTGCATCAATAAAGACCATAATTTTTGCTGTCATCCATTCAAAAAGAGTCTTTTTCATAATCTTTTTATCCCATTTCCCTTTTATGTGCTGCTAACTCCTGACTTTCCTTGCTCTTTTGCATTAAGTTGAAGCTAGGTGCTTCAATTTTCCAGGTTCTTCATGTTCACTCTTAACACAATGTTTACTCAGTAAATAAAGGCCGACTTCCTGCTCCAGTATTCTCCTGTAGATAAAACCTGGCATTCAGTGGAAAGATTTTCACAAGTTTTTTCTTATTTCTCCTCACAATTTCCCCTTGGCTAACAGAAGCTCCCTTAAGAGTAGAGAATTATGGATACTTTTGCCCTCAGAACCACAGTTATTCTGTGATGTCTACAGAAAACTTAAAGTATGCAACTGAAATAACTGCAGGACTATAATTTCTAATTATTGCCCATTTTATTAACTTGTATTGTCTTTCCTTCTCTTTTTCTGACTTCATCTATCATCCCTAAAATTTAGTTGGAAAAGCCCTTACCCTTGAGAATGCTGCCTTGTCCTTATAGTTTGTATAACATGCTTATTCTGAGAATTTTGACACTATCTTAGTAAAAAGATACTTTAAATACTTTAAAATATTTAAATAGTACTTAATACTTTAAAATAACATATATATATATATATAAAACTAGCTATACTGTTATAATGATATTGAAATATAAATAGATCTGATAGGTAGTCTTACAAGTGACACATTATTTCTATTGCTGGGAAAACAAAATTAAAAAACTGTAGGTATAAATTAATTTTCATCTGTTACTTTAGAAGAAGTTAATGTGCCAGTGACATGCTGTTACACTCCTTCCAGAACAGTCTGGTGAAATTTGTGAATAGATGGTTGTAACTGCCACCGTGCTCAGACCCAAAAGTGCAAGTTCTTTTTGCCAGGTAAACTGAGAAGGTACAGAGATGTAAGAGTGGCAGATCCGGGGTTATTGGCTCTTTGATAAAATAACTTCTTGTTGAAAGTCTGTTTTCTGGTGTGTATGGAAAAAGATAATGACAAAAGGAGAAAAAAAAAAAGCCAGGAAATGAACAGAAGGAGCAGTGAAAGCTTCCTTTCAGTTTAGCCAAGTTTATTGAATTTTATGAATGAAGCCTCCACAGTTTTTCCTTCTTTTCATTTTCTGTGCTTGCAGCAGGGTTAGCAGGTGGTATGTCCCTGTTGGATAAACTCTTGTCCTGAAAGGATGCTGAGAAACAAGCGACCATTCTGAATTTCTGCTCTCTTTATCTCTTTGTTTACCAAATCTTGTGTTTCTTTGTAATTGGCTTTTCCTACATGCAGAGTATGCATACGAGAAGTTAATGAGACTGCTATTACTCTTAAAATTAAGTACAAGAGTAAGTGTTTGTAGGAACAAGAATAAGCATTAAAAATCTCGGTCTTTCTCTGTCCTGCATTAAATTTTATCTAAAGCTTTGTCTGTGCTTTATATGGTGATTTTTTTATTCAAAACTTGTGTCTAGAAGAGTTCATTATAGTTTTAATATAAAATCTGCAGTGGAACAGATGGAGGCACACCTTATTTAAAAATCAGTTTAAATGTTAAAATTTTTATTTATTAATATTAACCCCAAGTTCCTGGTGGAAAAAAAACTAAAATCTGGTAGGTGGGTAGTGTGAGAACAGCATAAGTGCTTCAGTCTGTAGCATTGTAAACTGCATTTCATGTAATTAACTTAAAAGGTTAACAATATGTTGGGTAGTTACTGGTTTAATAATAATAATAATAATAATAATAATAATAATAATAATAATAATAATAATAATGGTGCTCCCTCAATTATATCAGGATTGAACAGGAGTGCATAGGTTAGTGAGGAGAGGTACCCAATTAAAGTACTTTGAGAATGGGGCAGGATTGTATTCTTGACCTCACTGACAGAAATTCGAGGCTTTGCTATCCTATTGCCTGTATTTGCTGCCTATTTTGCCTGTATTACCTCTTCCTGCCTAATCTCTTCTTTTTTTTTCTTTAATTTTAGGGGTTTTTTTCAGCTGATCTCTATCTCTTTCATATAAAAGCTTCACCTCCAAGCACTCGTGCTCATGCTCTGTGTGTTACCGCAAGCCTGGTGTTATCCTCAGGGTTATGCACCTGGCAGAGCCGTCCCTGTGCTGTGTAACCCTGACTCCTGGCTCCAGTCTGTGTTTTTCCTTCTCGCCTATTCTTCATTCACTATATCGGGTTACTTGACTTTTCAGATACCCAGCATCTCCTCGCTCAGGGTAGAGCATAAGAAATCATTGTGCAAATAGTTGTCCTTATTTTCAGGAACACAATGACTTTGACATCAAAAATGCAGCCTGCACATATCAAATCGTGCATGAAGGAAAGGAAGCACTGATAAGAAAACTCAGATAAACTGGCAGCTGTAGCATTTTGAGATCTACCACTTCTACAGGCCATATATTTTTTTTCTAAATTACCTTTCTCTAAAATATCTTTTTTTTTCAGACTCTGTTCAGTATGGGTTTTCTTTTGAGTAAAGCTCTCAGCACTTCACAATGCTGTTTGATATGGTCAGACTTTCAAAGAGAGCTCTGTGGTGATCTCCATTAGGAATTGCATATCACAGATCTGAGAGTCAGAAAAGAGAATGAACTAATCTAATCTGACCTCTACTACATCACAGAGCAACGAAAAGGATGTAGTGACAACGTTCATAGCTGCAAATTAAACTGAGCCCAAGCAGTGCAGCTTAACTCTCAGTATTGTTAAACTGGAACTGTCCATCAAGGGATTTTGTTCTGTGCTGACTGACATGTCCCCAAAAGGTTTCTAGGCCTTCCTCAGGAGTTCGTAAAAAACCATCTTGGTGTTCAGTCTCCTAATTTTGATTTGGTTAAATAATTTCGGTTAAGTAATTCTTTTTCAGAGACTGCTTTCCGCCCCATTTAGATATAGATTTCTGTTTTAAATTACTTTTATTTGTTCTTCTTTTTCAAACCGGAATCTGTCTGACATTAAAGACCTTCACTTTGTATGAAAAGGTGTAAGCTTTAACAGTCAATGAAACACAGAAATGAAAAAAAAAAATTAGCTCAAATATCAATATTCTGACATTTACAACCCTTCAGCTTGAGAAGGGAGTCACCAAGGGGGTCTTGGCAGCTTGACCATTTGAAAGTTTCAATAATAGTTTGGATGGAACACTATAAGTTGCACTGTTGGGAAAAGCCCTCCATTTTCAGGGTCAGTTTAATTAACAGGTTCTCATATCTGTAGCGCAAGGATATTTTTCTCCCACAGAAAATTATTTGTTCCAGTATAGTATTTCAAAAGCAATGTTGCTACTGAACTTAATATGTTTGCAGGCAGAGCTATAATAATATTAACTCTAGGTTTTTGCTTTTTTCCCTCATCAATTATTTTCAAAGATTTGTTTTGTCACCTATTAGCTCTTGGAAGCAAATCTTGAAAAGCACAAAATTTTACAAAGTCTAGAAATAACATGAAATGAATTATTAGCAAATAACCAAGGAGCTTTGACCTCTCAAATCTCTAAGCTGAGGGAGTTTCTGTAACTTTGATTTTCCTGTCATTTAACTTCCCTCCTAGATCTGTATCACATCGTGTTGTTTCTTTGAGCAAGCTGATCAGTGAGGTGGGCGACTGCAGGTTGAATGGAATTCTTCATTCAAGCATGAATGTCATGCTTAGGAAAAATCACACCAGGTAATGAAAAATTCAAAGAACTCATTTGAAAATTGTGTTTGTTACACAAGACAATTTTCTATCAATTATACTCAGCAAATTCTTATGCACAACTTAATAACTTCCCCTGAATACATATATAGAGGTAATAATAGATATAGCTAGGTAAAGGGAGCTGTATGAATGTTTGGATCTCATCTCATTGCAAAGTAAGTGGTGATTTCATGATCCACTATATAATACATCAAATTTGTGATATAGAAATGTAATAGCAAGGAATAATGAGTTTAAATCCTCTTAAAGTGGTTGGGGCACAGGTTGGGCATCTCTAGTTAATTAGATTTTCATCAGCCATGTTTGTAGCAGCTGCTTTGATTCAAATACTTTTGTATCAGGAATGGAATCTGAAATATGTTCAGAATGTGCATAAATATATGTGTATATACATATATATACAGAGAGAGAGAGATATGCACATAGGCTACATCTGCCTGTAACTACCTTTGAGGCGCAACCCCTGCGATTGATTAGATTGACTACACCTCTTTTTTTAGTATATGACCAAAATGCAGTCCAATTTCGTGTCTGTTACTGGAAGGTAATAATTCTGCCACTAGGGCCTGAAGACTCTTCTGAAATGTGGATAAGAAATTACAATGTTCATTTGTCTAGCTGTTTGTAAAATCTACTGAACTCTCTACTTAATCCACTCCAGACACGAGTCTTTTGCACCCTTAGTAATGACTAGGGACAGATTAAATATTGACACTTGTAGAGGATCTTTTATATATCACTGCAGAGTTGCCTTAGATGCTTATAAAGTAGCTGCTTATCCACTTTGTACGGGTTTATTTTGTTGTGAGAAGCTGTAGTGAGCGGTTCGACAGCTGCTTCACAAGCAGCCAAGATAAAGGGGTACTGAACTCCTATGTAAAAACAGGACAGATAGAGAAATGGAAAAATATCTGTATTATCTCAAGTTCAATCATCCCTGCAAGTGAAGACATAGCATTTTCAGATGAGTGGGTAGCTTAGCTTTAGACTTCATATTTTAACTTGCTATATTGTCATGTATGAAACAATAATGGCAGTGTTATTTTGTGTTATGTCAAAAACTCATTTTATTTTTTTTTTCCCATAACAGTGGCTAAAATTTGCTGATTCATCAGCTCTCACTATCACTAAACAAGCTTTCAGTTCTTTAAATTCCTAGTTCAGACCCTGGAATCTCAGTAGGGATTGCAGCCAACCCATGTGTTCAGCAGTATTCAACTTACAAAATTATTGTCCAAATGATACCATACATTTATCACTGTTACCTGCAGAGGTAAAAAGAAACTGCATCCTTTTAGATATAGTCCTGTGAAAATTACTCAAAAAAAGGCTAGGGGTTTTTTTTTGGTCTTTTTTTTTTTTTTATTGGTGTGGTGACAGCCAGATCTATATCCACCACTTAGTCAACAGAGTCAGTCACTCTGAACACAAGACAGCAAGACAGACCAGCTAGACTTGTCACTTATTTGTCCATCACATTTAATTTATTGCTTCAGGAGCCACTTAAAGCTGACATATAAGAAAGTATAAACTAACTCTTGTCAAGAATTGGCTCAGCAATTTTCTTCTGGGATAAGCACATGCTTTTTGGAAGAAAACAGATGGTATCATCAGTGACATCCCCTGTCTGAATAATACTTCATTTCTTAAAGCACTAAAATGAGTTTATAATAATAATAACAGCAAAGACAATAATAGTGGTAATTTATTATCGTAAGTAATGATATTATTATTTTTAGGCGCCTAGGACCATAACCTGCATGATGCTGAAGGATCCCAGGGACCCTTCCTCATATTAAGCCAAGTAAGAGCATTATGCATCCTCACATGGAGGAGCCAGCCAGTGTGCAGCCATAAATCTGAGTCATACTAATTGCTGTAATGGAAAGATGACTTAGTCATTCTACTATGATCAGCAGAAGTAAACCCAGAGACAGTCGTCTTTTGTTTCTATACTTCCATATAGGTGCGTACAGAGCACTCAGACCAGTGGAAGATATGATTTGAGAATTACATATTGTCTGAATACAATAGCCGTTAGGGCAAAGGTAGAATTTAGGCTTGTTGGATATCTGTATTCAAAGAGTTATCATTAACGGTTAGTTTTCAGTGATGTTCCATTATGGTTTGTTTTTTTGTTTTTTTTTTTTTTTCTCGGGTCTGCTACTATTTAATTATTTCATTAATAATCTGATTTAAAAAATACAGGGTATGCTTGTAAAATTTGCAGCTGACACAAACCTGAAAGGCACTGTAAGTGCGTTGGATGATAGGATTATAATTCAAACTGATCTTGATAAACTAGAGCAATGGCCTGAAAAAAAAAAAAAGAATGTTATTTATAGAAGTGATTGCAGCCTACCAGAGCTAGTAGCTGCACAGCTCTACTGTAGAAAATAAATGGCCATGGAGGATGGTTCCGTAGGAAATGGTCTAGGGATTACAGCAAATCGAAGGTGAAAACAAGGGACAATGTCATACTCTTGCAAAAAAATGACAGATGTTATGGAATGGCATATAAATATGATTATACTCGACTCATGTTGTTGTCATAAAGCTACAGATTAAAATATCTAATTTAGGTATCCAGCTTTGCCGTCGTATTCTGGATTCTTATGCTCCCATTAAGAACAGACACCTCGCTGGTACTGTCAGTGTGAATGATTTAGCACAGGCTAAAAGACACCTGGTGTCAAATCTAAAACTAAATCTCACTGATAAATTAGTCTTTCTCTCTCCAGAGTATAGAAAAAAAAAACAAAAACAAAAACAAAAAACAGTTGGCAAACTATGTCTAGTTTTGGACCTCATTTCAAGAAAAATGTGAGTCCATTGCAGACAGAACTGAGGATATAATGAAGAATGATTGACTAGAAAACAAAGCCATTGATGCAAACTGGGGAAATGGAAGTTATAAAATGAATGATGATTTATAAAATATATGAAAACAGTCATCAGATACACAGAATCTTCTGAACATAAAGGAGAATAACGTCTCTTTCATATCCACAGTTCCTAGAATAAGAAATAATGGGGGCAGGTTAACATAATAGGGAAATTAATCGGCTTGGAGGCTGTAGAGTCTCCATAACCAAAGGTGCATTTACCATCTGTCATGAATGATGTGGATGTAATCCTGTCTTGAAAGAAAGTGATGGACTTCAAATGTCTTCAAACCCCTTCCAACTGTAGAATTATACAATTCTGCTTCATAGCTTTCTGACACAAATTATACAGATCTTCATCAAAGATCTTTTAAATAACTTGACTACATTCTAATGTGAGTTGTATGATAACTATGAGAAAAACATGTTTTTTATAAGGGCTTTTTCTATTATTTCAACTTCAGTACCTAAAGGATCAGGCTTTTGTCTGTATTTTGTTAAAGAACATGGCCAGTCTGCACTCTTGCCCTGGGTGATTGCATCTATTTCACCGTTGTGCTGTCCAACAATTTAGGAGGGTATGGGGTACTGTGACTTATGGCAGGTGCTGATGGCATTTATAGAGAAGAGATATTCTCACTAAGCTGTAGCTTGATTGAAAAATCAAACTCAGGGCCACTCTTAAGACAAATAAGATCTTTAATGACTCAGAGAGTAACAGGTAAGCCAAATTTATCTACAAAAGACAGCGCTAAATTATGCAGAATTTTGTATTCAACTATAGAAATTTGTTCTTATTTTTGGATCAATGACATAGTATCATTTTCCAGTTTCTTTCAGCATTTTTTTTCTATAACTTGGGCTTGACCTATGCTTTTGTAAATGGTATCACTCATTTCACTGAGAATGAGTGACGGCAGAGCATGACGTGGTATGATTCAAGACAGTTGAATGCATATCATGCCATAGTGAAGTTTATTGTGCCAAGTGAGTTTAGACCGAATACGCATCCATTGTGTTTTAAACCCAGGGATATGATCATACAATTGGCACTGACCATCGGCTTAACACAGTGAGAATCTCAACAATCAGCAGCAGTTGAAAATCGCTCCAGCAAGTGAGGGTTAATTATAAGCACAAATCTGAAAACAGAAATCAGAATTACGAAGATTAATTTTTAATAAAAAAGTAAATGCCTTCAATTAGTGATATTATTATTTTATCAAAATAGCTCCAAGGAGATCTAAAAATTTCTTTTCTCTAGATTTTATAAAAAGATAAATTCCTTATATTTTTATGTTTAGCTGCTACTTATCAAATTTTTATCTCATTCCTTGGTACATCTTAAATTACTGAGATGCGTGTAATTGAATCTGCATGAAAGTTTTAAAAAAATCTGACCAAAGTATACAAAAGCAGGAATTATAAATAAGATTAAGAAATTATTATATAAAATCACTAGTTTCTATATTTTAATAAATCATAATGCCAGTGTTCTAATGTAGTTGTCCAACCCTCCTACCTATCTGTGACTTTCTGTATTCTTTGCTTAAGTTTTTCTCCTTGCATACATATATTACCAAAGAGGTTAAGACTCTCTGCAAGAATATTAGAATCTGCATATATAAACACAGACATAATTTTAACAAGCACATACAGGAAGGTATTATCTGCAGAAATGAAAAGATATTAAAATTTTCCAGTATAACTATTTCCCAGAAAACAGGATAAGCCCTTGACTACAAATATTTCGATAAAATAAAATAAATTATAAGGAAGAAATGTGAAATGTCTTCTGTAGAATCTGACTTATAAAGGTGCATGGTAACTAGTTTTCTTACTCTGGGAAATATTTACAATTTTAAAAACCAAAATCAGGATAAAAATTTAAACTTTCAGATATATGCACATACTTAAAAATGTTTTAACAGATGATTTGGCGTAACTTTTTTGTGTATTTTTACTCTCATTGTTAGTTTACATTCCAGATTGCCACTATAAGAAGAAAGGCCAATATATAAAATCTTGAGAAAAGTTGTGATTAGTTGTGATTATTCCGCAAAAGCGGGATAATTGCTTGGTTCAGACTAGCAATTTGCAGTGAAAAAAAAAAAAAAAAGTAATCTTTGTTACATCTTTCGTCCACCTTGCTGAAGTCTGTGTCACTTGGCTGTATAGTACTTGACACAGTGATGTCTCAGTCCCTGACTGGATGTACTGGGGTCTTCTCTATTTATAGCAGAGATTACTCATGTATCTAGGATGGTGGAAGCTCTCATCTCTGTGTGTATCAGAAAGGTGTGATGCCAATACTGTGCCCAATACTACACAACCAGTTCCTTGTCTCGAGCTGCAGAATATCACACCACTCATTGATTTCATTAATCAAAATGGGAGGCTTGTGGAAAACCACCGGCCAAATGGCAGAAATGCATCTGATAATAACAGTCAAGGTGGTCCAGGAGGCATAGATCATAGAATCGTAGAATCATAGAATGGTTCAGGTTGGAATGAACCTTAAGGATCATTTCCAACCCCCTGCCATGGGCAGGGACACCTCCCACTAGACCCCATCCAGCCTGGCCTTGAACACCTCCAGGGATGGGGCATCCACAGCTTCTCTGGGCTATGACGCTGTTCTGTCTCAGGGGAAGACAGATGTATGTTGTCTCTTACAAAAATGATTTGAGGAAGATAACATCATAAATGGTCACAACAGAGCTTTGCCAAGATATTCAAGTGTATTAGGGCTCTTGAACCAGAGAAGGGTTAACATAATGTTCCTGAATGAAAAGGGAGTGAAGTAAAGAAATATATCACAAAGAGTGCTGTTCTTTTATTGGTTTTGGTTGGGTGGGTTTTTTGCCTTTTAAAGCAGTTTGAAGCTGACTGTTGTGTACCTATGTCTCAGTAAAAACATGAGAACACTAATAATTCTATGCTGATCGCACTGCCTGTCACTGGTTCAGCATTGATGGAAAAGTCAGGGTGCTTAATTGTCAGATTTATGCCATCTGAAATGGCAAAACTAATAGCAGTAAAAAGCTGAGAAATAAACAAACATGATATTTTAATCTCTTGTTCCCCTTGTAGTCTCTGATTTAAAGACCAATGGCTATCAATCACACAAACCAGACACTTCTGTAGGGCAAAAGCCAAAATGGGGGAAATTAGTTGCTAATAAGCATTTGTTAGATATAATCTAAAAGCTCTTATAAATGTTATATAAGACGTAGACCTTAAATCATGTAGATTTTACAAGCGATCATTTCTCATTTTTTCTTATTCTGTAGATAGATGGAAAAACCCAGTTGGGCCAAAACATGGAGCCCATCTATGTACATGTGTATATATATATATATACATATGAAACTTACAGTTTCTATTCTATCGTGGTGATATGTGCTTTTGCATATATATGTATGCATACATGCCTACATATATGTATATGAGTCCAATAGTATGTTGAAATGTCAGAGGGGAGTCAAAGTGAGCATGGCATTGCTGTTAATCACTGAAGTTTTGATTCATCTCTCTTATAAAACTACTGTGGCTGAGCTTAGTTTTGGTCTTGCCACCTAATTCATTTCACTCCTGTCACCACCTCACTGCTGGGTGAGTGGGAGAGTAACCCTGAGCCGTGTTGTCTCTGGATCCACAGAGGTTTCTCTGTGTATTTCTCTCTCTCTCTTTCACCCCTGCCCAGAAATTCCTGACACCCAACTAGAGCATAAATTCTGCTGTCAGACAGATTTTTCACGATCTGTTTCCTGGATCTGAAGAGGTGGCTTTAATGATGGTCAGATACTTTGGGGTAAGGTTTGGCTTCAACGGACATAAATTCAAAGTGTCTTAATGGCTTAAGCTTCACCAGCTACCCAGATTGCAAAAACAAAGATACATTCTGTTCCAATAAGAGCCTAAATAATTCACACAACTTTGTCAGCTCTAAAGTGGGACTAACAGGAAGACTTGTAGGGGTTGAATCTAAATTGAAAGTCACTGAGTTAATTCGGGAGCTTCCTACATGCACTTTGACTAACCTTACGGGTATTTTAATTTATCTGAGCTTTTGCTCTCTGTCTGTAGAGACTGCAAGACTTTGGGGCAAGGGTGCTGTTACAAAGATATACAGAGCCCTTCAGCAGGGACAATCAATTTCTAGGTCACCTTCTGTGAATCATTGTACTAGGAATAAAAAATCTAATTCAATAAAATAAGAATTAGCAGAAAATGGTGGGGCAAGACTCGTGATATTACAAGAAAGAAGCTCAGCTTCATCTCTATGCAGGTTATTAATGACACAGACCAAAAATTAACCAGCCTCACACTCTCACAAATCAGTAGAGATTAGATATAATTTTCCTATTGTAATTTACTAATCATTTGCCATTGTCATCAACATATATAAAAGCCCTGCATACAGAATATGTAGTTTTTGTTAAGCAGATATTTCTGTTTTGAATCTCCAATAATAATTATATCACATTTGCCTTTGTTATGAAAGGGCATTTGGGCAATTAAATATTTTCTGAAAAGAATTAAAATGAAATTTTACTTCTAAAAATAAAAAAAGTGTTTTGCAAAGGTTAAAACTTTTAGCTAGAAGATTCTCTTCCTCATATAATTGACTTAAAGGATAAAGATAATAAACTACAGCAGATGATATTTTTTGATTGTCCCTTTAAGCAAAATTTCTAGGAGCAAGAAAAGGATAGTTTAAAAATCCAGATGGTGAATTTTAAAAGAATGCTAAGATGTACATTTCCCCAACCTCTCATAAAAGAGTATTCAAGAATGCAAAGAGAAACTGGAAAGACTTTTTACTTTGCAAATTATTGCCAAAACCATGTTTTTAAAACACTCTTGAATGGGTTCAGGGTCATAATTAGATGGCCTAAATATAAGCATCTAGTCCAGCTTGAGATGCCCTGGAACATCAGAGGCATCTTCATGGGACGTCAGAGACATCTTCAGAGGCATCTACATGGGACCTACAAAAGATATAAACCCTTTTGCAGAACAAGACATAGGTGGAGCAAATGCTGTGTGGATCTTGGATTGCATCAAATGTCTCTATTTGCAAAACTGAATCTCATTTTATCATATCTGTAACAAAAACAACATCTTATTTGTTGTCCTTCAAGTCTGTTTCTTGTCAGTGGAAAGAAAAGGAGTGGGATTCCTCTTATCTATCAGGGCAGAGTCTTTTTTTTCTTTTTTTCCCCACTTAACCATACATGTCTTTATTAGAAATATTTCTATTGCAGCTGCTGAATCGTGCCCATGACATTTCCAGCTAGTGTCTGTGCTTTGGAAAAGGTTCACAGAAGATCCTGAAGAGTAACACAACTTGCAATCCAAGTCAGAAGGGTGTCATGCCAAACAATGATTAGGGACAGGACATAAAATTAACAAAAGGCATGATCCATCTGATTGAATGGAGGCATCTGCTCCTAATTCAACTACCTACCTTGTTGTGTTTGGTAGCTTGTATTATCTAGTAAGAGCAAAGACAGCACAGCATTGACTGTTTCCACTGGCATGACAAAATATATGGTGTGTTACACAGCAATCAGTGAAAACATAATTATCTCTGTACTGAACATCTCTTAGTGTTCTTTCCCTTGCATTGTTTTCTTTCACAAAATAAAATGAATTTCTCCATCATTAATAATATTTAGTCATGATTACTCCTTTTCTTTTAAAATGAAAGTTCTCATAAAAATGCAGAATGTTACATATTGTCAGAAATGGTAGGAGTTTTCTTTCTAACGTAACATAATTTTTAAACTACCTGCTAAGAAAAAGAATCCTAGCAATTTCAGGTATAAGTAGCAAAACCTTACAAAAATTCTTCTTCTTTCGTCTTTGTTCTGAAATTCTTTACATGCAAAATGAATTTTCACAAGGATCTAAAGTTTTTGTTCCCAAGTTTTGTTCTGTCACAGTTGCTTGAGGATTTTATTCCTTGTTTTGATTTGGGATTTTTGAGAGAAAGAGTAATGCATTGTTTGCCACTCTTAGAGATAAAAATATTTTTCTTTTTGACAATTAACCTGATGAACCTCCTTGCTTTCTAAAATTTCACTCAATATTTTGCCTATATCTTAATAATGTTTTTCTATAAAGGTATGAATTCACAATTTCTGTATTATTTCCTGGTTACACTCTTTTTTACAAGCAGTAGGTTATAAGTGAAATACATTAAAGTGATGCCCTGAGAAATACTCCATATGGCATACTGATATTCTAACTAGAGGTTCTTTATATTGAAACTCAGAGGTGAAATCCTGAGCTTTATAAAGTTTGAGTTCTATCCAGTGCTACGTCAGCTGATCCAGCTACCAATGAATACCTTATTTTTCAGGTTGGGCAGTGAGAGCATGTCACGTTGTTCCTTTGGGTGCTATTGGCCACCAGAATTGATGTGCTATTCTCAAGCTTACCTTCTGTGCTCTCTGATTCAGAACGGACCTTTGAGCTTTTTGATATTTTTTTTGTTTAACATCATGCACATACCAGAGCCAATGAATATTCTTGGAGATAAATTTATCTTGGACAAGGATGATATTGTCAAAACTTGTTTATTTCATCTACAGGGCTATTAATTATAAAATAGTTTCAAGATAGGTGGTCAACATGCTGAAAGATGTATTACAAACTGCCACTGTAAATCAAAATAGTGATTAAACTGAAATAGTCAATATCTTTTTTTTAGGCAGGAGCAGAAGATAGATCTTCACCAGGCATTCCCCAGAGCCTCAGAAGAACATGGCAATTGAAAAACACTTTCTGGCAGGAGTACCAACAACAGATAGCTGATGTTTGATCAGTTTGTCACTTGACTTTGTCTTTTAGCAAAATTCAGTCAACACAGCACTACTGCAAACAAAGCCTTTGCAGACAACTTTAGTGATAGTTTTATCTCAAGCAGATTGAACTGGCAGAGGTTGCAGGCATTTGATATAACAACAGCAGAGCAGTTACAACACAAGGTTACAGTGCTGTCATCTGTTAGATGTCCTCACAGGTACCTCTTTAACACAAGAATTCTGAAGAAAACAATCCAGGGACTACCTGTGTCCTTTCCATACTGGTCAGAAAAGTTAATACTTCCAGAGGAACTTACATGATCCAAGACAGAATGTTTTGTTTTCCCCTCTTTTAGAAGAGGATATGGATGTAGATCTGGTGCCATCAAGAATAGCATTTGCAGTCCCCTTTGCCACCAGAAGTGAATACCTGAATTTCCTTCTGGGGTTGTCAGCACTTCCTGCTCACACTGAATACCCTTCACATTTGGTAGGAAGAAACACACCATGACATTTCTTATGGCAGACTTGATACCTTTTTGGCTCTATAAACTAGTTATACTAAATCAACAAAAACTGTGCTGCATATGCCAAACTCTTCAATTTGAAATACGTTCAGTGGTTTGGTGTCAATAATTGCTACAGAAAGCATCTGAGTTTTCATAAGGCACATCTTCAACATATTAATTAAATCTGAGAAGGGCTTCTTATATTCCTGTATGTAAATCACCCAAAACATTTAGCCACTTCATTTCACTGATTACCTCTGAAAACTACACTCCCTGGGATTTGGGAAGGGTTAAGCAAAGGAGAATTGTGAGCCTCATCATTAAATTTTGAGTTGATGTAAGAAAGGTCTTTCAAGTTTGACCAGACATTTTATATCAGAATTGTCTGCAGAAAGGCATAGACAGTGAGAGCTGGGGATCATTGTTCATCAAATGCAATTGACTACATTTTTAACTGCAACTGTCATTGATCAGATCCAATCTGTAATAGGTCTCCAATTCAGCAATATACTCAAGCACATTCTGATCTTTAAGTACATGTATTGATAAACACAACGAGCAGCAAACCAAGAAGTAAAGTTGCTGTAATGTTGTTTACAGATGCCTGCCTTAAGTCAAAGGTGTCCATGCATCAGATGGAAGCAGAAACAGATGAAACACTTATTACACAAGAATATAATTTGTATTAATATGTTCCCTAGTGAAACTCCTTTGCAAACTGATTTTCTGTTTCGCTTAAATGTGTCTCAAATCGTTTTTGTGAAAGAAGTGCACTTTCTAGATAATCTATAGAATAAATAAAAAATATTTACCTTTCTAACATATAATCTTAATTAATGTACTGATGGGAGCCTTTTGAATATGATAAATAATCATGCTGAAAATTTTAAGGATATCAAAACCATGTTTTCTTTTGCCTTTAATCTGATATATTTTGAAAATTTTCATAGAAAGAAGAAGAAAGAGAGATTTCGTGCCTAAGTTACACACATAGAATGTGGGAGAAACAAGGTTTTGTCCTTGATTCACATTATGCAGTTCAGGCACCCAAACATCAGTCTTCCATAACCCATGAACATCAATGCAATGAAAACAAATAGAAGTCTCTTTCATCTTTCTCCTTAGAAGCCACCAAAGAACCTCTGACACCCAGAATTGCCATCAAAACAATCTGCCCATGTGAATTAAATCTGGAAAAACTTCTTGCATTAATATAATGTGGTAAGAGCTACTTAATTTTTAACTTGGAACACACATGCATTGTTTTCAGCCCCTTGAACTCTAAGTGAACAAATCACAAATCTATTCTATGAATCATGATACAGAAAACCCAGGGTTATTACCAACTATTCCCTGGAAAATCTGACAGAACAAAACACAGGACTGAGGATCTCTGGTTTCGGTTTAGATGGAGCTGGCCACAGTTCTTCAGGCTTTGAACATTGTTATAAGAAGAGGAAGGAGGACAGAGTCAGAACATGACTGTCCCCACAGCCTGCTCTCTAACCAGTAAGCATCATTGCTGAAGGAATGTCCCACTGTATTTCCATCAAGGGATAAAGGGATGATACAACATATGAAATGCACAGGTCCTGGAGATATCACTACAGCCTGCTTTTCGGAGCATGTGTATCCCTTGGATGGACTCCAGACAAGTTGTCCCAGCTCTGTCCACAGTTACCAAGGAGACATTTCATGTGAGAGGTGTGGAAGAGACCCATAACATGCCAGTGGCTAATCCAGGCATCTTCATTTCAGAACTATAAAAGTTTGGGTAGCAGCTGCACAGACACTAAGTGTTTCAGGGAAGGCCTCAAATGGATGTGAGGCAAATCTAGCTACCAACCCTTGCTAAACATCTTGAGAGATCCCGATGGGACTGGCTAGGCTGATATCTACAAAGCAATCCTTCTTGAAGGGATTTATGCGCAATGTGGGTAGATGCTGTGGAGGCTGCAACTGTCCTATATCTGTTTTCTCAAGGATAATATTAAAGAGGAGATAACTGTCCTTCTGTGAGAGATCCTTCTTAGTATGGTCTAAATCCATTTGCCACAATGGCAAACTATATTTTTAGGCCTTCTCAAGTCAAGCAAAATGAACAGCATGTTCATTTCACTGGCTTTCCTATTCACCAGGTCAGAGCTTCCAGATCTTCCAATGGAGTAGCAGTAGGTCTGTGTCCCATCTTGTCAGTGCAAGTTGATAGTCATTAATCCAAAGCCCATCAAAGGCTGTGTGAGTCTTTCCTTTGAGTTCCTTTACCACTGGAATACTTTTAGAGTTTATTCTTGCAGTGGTATACATTCATACTACTGCTTATTTCACTGCCTCCTGTCCCAGAAACTTATTCTACTAGAAAAACTACATACAGTGAAAAGAGACTCTTCATCTGGATACACCACTCAGAACCATAAAACACTGCAGCATCTCTGTCTCTCCAGACTTACGTTTTTAAAACGTGGTACTTATTGAGATTCTTCATGCAACTTGAAGGAAGAACAGTGAGAAACAGCCAATTTGTATTTTGAATATAAAAGCCAATTTATATTATACAGCCTTTGAAATGTGAAATATACATTATGGGATGAGTTAAACTATGATTTCTGGGTAGAGGAGATTTCTATTTGTCCCTAATATATACGGTTACTGATTGATTGGCATAAATACTTGGTTTCTCTTTACTTTTCATTTTCTTATCACCTTTGATTCCAATTATTCTGCCATCATTCAAGCTACAGCTAGAAATACAGACAGGTAGAAGCAAAAACAAAGTTCATTTAACATCTAGCTTTGGAAATAAATGTTAATAATGCCAATTTAAACTGCTCCTGCTACTGGCTAGCATTTGAGTTACAATGCAGAGACTGGCTTACGTTCCGAAAGAATCTATATGAAAAATGACACCTCCTTTTAATAACTCATCACAGACCAGTGAATCTCCTTTCAGCTTACGAAAATCCCACACTGTTACGAGCTTGCAGACATGAAGGCTTTTTATGTATTTTTGCTACTTTGATTTTTAATATTTTGGGGGAGGAGGAAGTCAAATTATAATCAATTGTCTTTTCCTGTCAGATTGTTTTCCTGAAAGATGCTGATAATGCCTCAGTTTTAAACCCTGTCAACATTAATTCCTAATTGCCTCCCCAAAAAATGTTCTATTCCTAACAGACTGTTTCAGGACTTACATTCCTACTATTAATAATAAGAAAAATAAATCAGAACTAATGCTAAAAATGCTCTAAAAATAGAGCAAAATGAGATAAAATGAGGCCTAATATGACATAAAAACTATCTCGGAGCAAGTCTGAATCCTTCCTTTGTGTGGAGCCTGTACCCTGCACAAAGGGACTCAGTCTTTTGCTGAGGGACCTGAATACGACTGTAATGTAAGTATTACCAGTATTACCCATTTAAAAATGCTTATTTCCACCGTTACTGGGTTTGCAAGAAAAGCGTATTTTGAAATGAAAGACCAACCTATCCCCAACCCCCTGTTTTCCAAAGAATCAAATACACTGTTATTAGAAATAATTTTGCAGGTGTTGAGACAACACAGTGACTGAAAACAAAAGCTAATAGGTACTCTTTCTAAATCAATATTGGAGAATTGTTTCAGTACAGTGTCCCACAGCTTTCAGGGAAAAAAAAATCACCTGTTTTGAGCTGCCAAAATAATAAATTGAAACAGGAGATGTGACCAGTAAGCAACAGAGCTGTTAGGAGGGAGTGACAATAGCACTTTAACACAGACATTGATTCAAATGATAGCTTTGACTTGTAACTGCAGATTGCACCCTAATAATTTGTCACAGATGGGGCATGAAATGTTATAATGGCCCTTGGTGTTCTACATGAAGGTAGTGTAGCATCTTGAAAAAATGCTGGTGAAAAATATGGGTTTTATGGATTTATTTCGCCATGCATAAAGACAAAGACGGATATTGGAGGAAAGTCATAAAAAGTGAAATGGGAGTTTATAAGTACAAATGAGTAAGGAGAAAGTAACTTCTAACTCCACTCATTTTTTGGTAAGAAGACATTGTTTTCCTAGGAAATGCTGGGGACCAACAGCAACCTAAATTATATGACTATTAAGTATCCAGTATATAGCAATTACAAAGTTCCCATGTGTTTTGCCTGCAGAGCAAAGGTGGAAAGATGCTCCAGCCCACACTGCAGCATTTATTTCATAGTTGAACAGTTCTAGATGATATTATTCTCTCTCCATATTTTTTAAAATAATGTAAATTGATTGAGATCAGGTATAATTGATTTCAAAAATTCATAAAGTTGGAGACATGGTTTACTTTATGAATAAAACAGGGTATCAGTAGCTTCTGACTAATTCACATGAGAATAAAACAATGGGACAATTCAAACTTCCAGAGCTGTGAAATAAAAAAAAAGGCTTTTGATGATACAAGTCTGAGTGCAGTGCAGCAGCCTGGAATGGGTATACAGTCATTTAGACACCGACAGGGATTTACTAAAGCTTCTAGAGAGGCAATCTAGAAAGGCAGTTCTGGCAATGGCCTAGAAAGGCAGTTTACATCCACAGTGCACCCTACAAACTAAGCAGTAGCACAGGGATTTTGTACACCAAAACTGATATTTAAACAAGTGGGAAGGCCAAAATCACTGAAATAGTTCACATATTTTCTTATTTACAGATTCCTAGCGTTATTTCAAATGTGTTTACCTGGTTGTGCATTTGATAAAGTGCCTTTTAAAGGGACAGTTTCCCAACAATCTCTACCACTTGAATCTAACAAGTTGTTCCAAATTGACGTTCCTCTTGCAATAAGTTAGTCATTGGTTTAACTGCACAATAGCCAGCCCAAATAACTTCAACAGGAGAAGTCAGGGTAGTAGACTTAAACATATGTTTTGCAGGAGAATAACTTAAATATCCACCTCTATCAGATGCTGATCCCAGCTAAACCATAAGTGGGTCTTTGGAGTGAATTGGTTTGGCTCTTGAGAGACACGTGGAATGCTGCATCCTAAAAGTATATGTGACACCTGAAAAATACCTCAAACCTAAACTATTTTTGTCACATACTAATTCAACAGAGTCAACTTCAAGGTTCACTTTAATCAGCCTTGTTTAAAACCCCAAAGCTGCAAATATGTAATTGCATTTAAATACCTCTTTCTGAAGTGCTAATTAATTAGGAAATTTTTCACTTCTGAAAGTGGCATGATTAACGACAATGAACACATTGCTAAAGAAAAAAACAAAATTGAGAAAAAGAGCTAAGATGATGAGCATGTAGGTGCCCAGAGACTCAATGAAAAATTAAAACTACTTTCACTGAGAACTTAAACTTCATTTGACAGGGGAATTCTGCATAGTACAAATTTTCTTTTCAGTGCCCTAACTATGAGCAAAGCTTATTAAAAAAAAAAAAAAAAAGAAAGTAGAAAAGCAGTCAATCACAAGACAGAAATTCATAGGATACCAGGAGTTATTGAAATAATTGATAGGTCATCACAAGTTTCTTGATGATACTGTTGATGCATTTACCATCTGTTGATCCTTTAATTAACTCTTTCCCTTTCTTTTCCTTTCTCTACTGCGTTTAAATCAGATCTTTACTTTGCAAAAAATTTACATTTTTGGTTAAAAATAAATCAAGTAAAATGTTATAGGAAATCTCTGTGGCTATTTTTTTAACTAGTTTAACTAATTTAATACAAGCAGTTCTTTCCTTTCATGCCATCCTTTTTAAAGAGAATCGGGGTTCTTTATTGTTCTCTAAGTTTATACTTCATGCAGGTCCTTTATCATCTTCACTGAATTCTTACAAATGACATCACTTGCATTTTTACGTCTGTGAATATTTCTAGCCTCCTCTGCTTAGTTGCAGCTAGGTTTCCTGCTTCCGTTGCTCTTGTTCTGCTTGTAGGTTTGTCCTTAGAGACATTCTGTGAACACCGGAGTCATCTCCATCCTCGTAGCGTTGTCATAGATACACACAGAAACATTTATTGTTGGAGAAATGTAGAGAAATAGTTGTCCAGTGTTCTGCTCTTTCCTGTTTATCTTTTAATTCAGAATGGTCCAATTGGTCGTCAATGGCTCACTCCCATCTAGCCCATCACCTCTGTTAATGAGGGGAACATCTGTGCAACTGGCAGATATGTCCCAAACAAGACAGGACTCATTATATCCCAGCTCAGAGACCAGCCAGAAAGCCAGGGTGTATCTTTCCCTTTGAAAGGGCAGAGGGGCATTCACTCCTTTTATAACTGGTCCCTAAACCTGAAGCTACTGAGTTTTACCTTTTGAAGCCTTTGTATTTTTCATTATCTTCAGAGGGTTGGGAGGGCAGGAATTGGAGACCCTGGAGCTCTGCCAATCTCTGTTTTCTCTGTTGGAACTACACTATCCTGCAGAAAAGAATTCTTTTTTTTTTTTTTTCCTCTCCCAAAAACCAGCACGAGCTTAGTGGTTTAGAGCCTTTCTCTTCTACTCCAGCTGGAGTTGCCCCGGGTTCTAATCTTAGCTGCAAATGCAGAATTTATTTCATATGATGCCTGTAACGAGTTTATTTTGTCTGGTTAGCCTTTGTATTGCTGAGGGTGAGTGTGAACATATTTTGGAAAGGTAATGGTTGTTGCTGTTATTGGTAATAGTAGTAGTAGCAGCTATGGAATTCAATAGTCTTGCCATGACATAAGTTAAGGTCTTAGAAATTCATGTTAACATTGGCAAAGATCCTTTACACTGCTGCACAAATGAGCCTTGTATTATATTTACAGACAAAGCTCTAACAAAGCCCATCCCCTCAATTACTGCAACTGGCAATGCATCACAGCTGAGTAAATCCAGCCTAAGTGTGAATCAGAGGAGCAAAAAATCCCTTTGCTGCTCTGTAGAAAAGATAAAGCCACTACAAAATGGTTTTATAGGTAAGTCCTGATTCCATTGGACATAACAAGAATTTTAACATTGACTTCCATTATAGGTCAACTTTTATTGCTAAAAGTAATTTAATCTTATTTGAAGAGTGTCTTCATAGCGAGAGAAATGTAAAAAGATCTCTGCATACTGGTAGACTGTGATTTCCTCTCAGATGAATTTCTAGCCTTCTTAAGGTTAGACTATACATATAATTTAAAAAAAAATATTCCCAAAATTTCAATGCAGCATGTTCCAGTTTTAAGCTTTGTGCAATATGAAGACTGCAGCTTAAACGTGCAGACAGAGAAGTTGCTCTCAAGTTACCAGAAACTCGCTAACAAGAAAGGAAACAAGACTGCAATTTGTTTTTAAACTCCTGAAGGACTGCCTTTCATGTGCATTTTGAATAACTAAATACTGTTTCTCTGTAAGCTGGGATTGACTGGAGTCTTTAGATAAAAATGTTTTGCCCGGCTTCTGAGGTAAGTGTCCTGTATCAACTGAATACCATCCTCCAGGAAGCGATGCTATAGAAAAGGTTCTCAGTATGGAACCTCTCCACAGTATCTATATATAGTTTGGAAGGCTTGTTGGAAATGAATAGTGCTATAGAATTGTGGAATATAAATAATCATCATAATTAATGTGCTGTGCTCTTGCTGCAGATCTCAGTTCAAAAGCTTATCTTAGTTTGGATATTTCTGTATCCCACGTTGTCCTCTATATTATTCCCTTACTGCTCTGGTAAAGTTATTTAACTTTGCCTGTGCAGGATTGAGAGTGAATGTTGCACTGCATTCTCTTACCAAATGTATTTAAAGGGACAGATCAAAAATTTTCAATTAAACAAAGGTATTACCAAATAAATAATATTATCTTTGCTTGTGTGTGAACTGTTTCTTAGCCATTTTCAAAACCCCTCTGTATAGACAGCTCAGAATTCTCACCTCCCCCCATCCACAATGCACCTTTTATTGAAAGGGAAACTGAGGTAAAGTGAATTTTTGAAGTTCTCTGGCAGTGACAGTTTGGGAACAGAGTACAAAGAGGGTCCAGTTTTCAGAGCTTTTAGAACTTGCAGCAGTTATTAAGCTCAATAGGAGCTTTTGGGCATACTGGACACCTTGAATTCATGTGATTTCAACTCTGCTTATCTGCCTTTGTATGGATGAGAGCCGTCGTGCTGTTTAACTCTACTCAGATGAAATTCATGGCATTAGAGCTTGATTCAGACACAACACTTGAACATATACTTATCACATCTATCTGCACTTGTGTGCTCGGAATTAAGAGGGTGCCTAGACTGGGAGCTTAGTACCCAGGAAGAACAATTTCACTGCACCCTGTGTATCATCCCATCTGATATATTTCCCTGAGAAGGCAGTGGGAGATATAGTGATGTTTTCTTAAATCCATGTGAGTGTACAATCACTCACCCATGTATATGCAGAAAATGTCTGCTTTTCAATTCCACCCCTAACTCACCTACTCAAGAGGGGTTTTTTTTGGCAGAAGTTGTTGATCTTCCCCATTGTAAATTCCCCCTCTACAAAAAAGGGCTTTAAAACTGTGCGGTTAGTGGTACTTCATGCCAGTTACATTTACCTAGCTCAGTTTAATACATTTTTTTTCCTGCAGTGCTCTGCTGAAGCCCACTCTCCCTTTCGCCATTGATTGCTATGGCAACCAGAGAAACCAGAAATATGATGTCGATACCTACATTCATGAAAAGGAATGCCTGGGTTATCGTTTGAGCCAGGTTCTCCCCAACAAAGATGTGTGCTTTGCTGCCAAGATGGAGGAGCACAGGATGCACAGCAGAAAATCCGTGTGAGTAGACTGTGATTTGAACTCAAGTCCTGGAATTAGAAATCCATAGGAATTAGAAAAGTCCAGATGGAGTCTCATAGGCTGAATTATCCAGGCCCCAGCAAACTTATTATCTCAGAATGAGAGTAAATCTCACAAGATGGTAAAAGATGAGGCAGAGGCAGTCCTGGAAAGCAACGGTCACTCATCAAAGGGCAGGATGCAGCAGGACAATGGTTACTGACAATATTCTCAAATGTATAAGAAGGTGCAGATTGAAAGTTGGATGCAAAAAGTGAAAAAAGATCCACTTTTGGTACCTCAGTGTCTTGTCTGTTATGCTTGGATTCTTAAATATCTGAGATTAATAAAAAGATTAATGAGAATTAATTAATGAGGATTAACTAATGAGAAGATTAATTAATGAGAAAAATAAGAAATCAAAGAAAATTGAAGAAAAATCTAAGAAATAAATATCTGAGATATTTAAGAATATCTTAAATATCATACCTGATGACTTGCTCATTTATTTCATATTTTATCCTATTAGCTGTTAGACTTCAGATACTAGATTAAAAATAACAGTCTCTTTTTTTCTTGTATCTCAATTTTATTGTATAAATTGACAATTTTATTGTATAAAATTGACATCCACTTATCCACAGCTGTGGAGAAATAAAACATTTCATAAGAAATTTCTCCCTCAATAAGGGGAAAATCAAATGATACACACAGAATCTGAAAACTTAAAAAAAAAAAAACATCTAAAACCCCCAAAATCTATAGAAACCCAAGAACACTTCTTGTGGCTACTTTCCTTTAAAGCTTTCATTAATGATGTCAGTAGAAAAGGTACCACCAGCGTAACAGAAAGTTAGGAAACATTGTCAATACAGGAAGATCCAGAGGAAGAGGTGACCTTGCAGATTGCAATGTCAGAATTGAAGTGAAAAACTTTGATAGTACAAAATATAAGGTTGTGCTATTAGGGACCAATTTGAACTTTTAGTTGTAGCTGGGAGCTTAACATACAGACAAGTTGACAAGGCTCTGGATGTTGTTCATCACAGGATGACTTTGAGTCATCAGTGTAACACAACCATGAAAAAGGCTAATGGGATCCAAGGATGGCTCAGAAAAAGCAGTGCCAGTGAAGATGGAAAATCATTATATTTATTAAGCAAGGCTGGTAAAACCATGTCAGGAATAGTGGATAGAGTTCAGAAAGATGGTATCAAAATGGAATAAATAAAAGGAAACCTTCTGGATAATTTGAGACATTTAAAACTTTAATTAAAAAATAAATGAATGTCAGAAGAGATTTCCAGCCAAACAAGGTACAAGCTCAGCTTGTGTGCCCATTGAGACTAGACAGGAAGCACTAAGGAAGAAAAACTGAACTATGATAAAGGCTGGCATAGATGGTATGACTATATCCTTTGTGGAGGATAAAATTAATGGGAATTAGAGTACCAAGGTTCTAAAACAAAGTTACATTGGGAGGGAAAGAGTAAAACATCCTTTGCAATGTATTAATCCTCTGTTAAATATATTAAGGTATTTGGCTACCATTTAATACAGTGATTTTAAAGTGGTCATAAACATTTAAGCAATGCTCTATCCATTTATGGAAAGGATAGATAAATCGTTTGCCTATGAAGGAAAGAGCCTGCAACTGGCCCAAGAGATATTTTGAAGTACTGTCTTCCCAAGACAGTCATACAAACCGCTCGTATGATGTTAAGCTGAGTGTTTCCACACTACGACTAAGAATTTGGTGCAGATATAAACACATAAATCTGTATCTTACTAGGAATTAATGCAGTGCAGTAGATAAAGTTGGTAGATTGAAGTGGTTGGTGCTGAGGTTCCCCGTGTCTCTCATGCTGGGAGCCTGTGGAAGTATTTTGTCTTAAATATAATCTAACTGGCTGGATCAAACACCCCACTGCATGTATGGTGTTAAAGCTTGGCATGAGAAACTGTCCCATAGATATTATCCTCTTCCTTTCCTTCAGGCCACTCTAGGAAGCACTGCAGTTTCCACCCCCATATACTCATAGTCTCTTTGTCTGGAGACAATAGAGATTGAAACTAGAAACAACCAACCAACCTAGGATTTTCTGAATCAAATTACTAATTTGGATGCAGAATACGTCAGTGGCAGTGGGTTTTTTATTGTATTTAGAAGCAGCAGCTTCATTATCAGAAGCAAAGAGGAGAAGGACATGCCGATCTTTCAAGGTTTCTGGAAGTCTTTGAACATGAGACAGAGCACTTCTTAAGAGCCTCCTTCAGTCAAAATCAAGTGTCTCCTGGGGAAAGGAGTAGCAAAGCAGTCAGATGAGCTACTTCTCATTCAAAGTTTATGATGTTTTCCTTGACAGTTGCTGAGACAAGGTAGGACCCAGAGTTACTGGGGCTGGGAGGGGAAGGGAGTTCCACCCCAATTGTTTATTGACTCCCTGACAGTGTTTGGTTCCTTTTATGAGACCAGGAGAGTCCACTCAGGCCAGTTGCAGCTGTGTACAAACAAACTGCATGACTTCTCACTCATGCTGCCCAGGTCACCTGGAACTGCTCATGTCACCATTGCCAGCTCCCCATGTCTGTTCCAGCAGTTACAGAAATCACAGCGATTTCAGTGATGATGGCTAAAGACAGCAGGAAGAAAAAAGACAAAAATAATAGGTATAGATATAGACGATAACATTATAGATATATAGATATACTCAATGATGATGAATAAAAAATATGAAGACTAAAAATAATATAGATACAGATATTGTTATTTTATAGATATTTTTATAGATTATAGACAGATACCTAGATAAATAGATATATAGATATAGATGATATATCACAATAAAATTGCAAGTTTCAGAATCCCATCAAGATGAGACCTCACAGGGAAAAGGGTCACCTTAGAGTGATGTGCTTATGCCATCACATAAGCATGGCTTGTGATGTATGTTACAAAGCCACAAAGAAATACAGTTTAGCCCACCTACAGAATCCCACATCTAGTCAGGGGCTGAACTGAGAACAGAATTTATATCCCACAGCACCTATCCTTCTTCTGGGTAGCCAGTAGCTCTCCCTCCCCACGCTTTTTTTTTTTTTTTTTTTTTGACTCTTAATCTTAGCAAGGAAGGAAGATTTAAATCTACATTGAAGATTTACAGAAGGAAAAAAGGTCGTCTGAATAAACATAATTTAACTGCAATTTTCTTCCTCGGTTCTGAAAGGTTCATGCTGAAGACTCACATTTCCACTCTCTGTGTCATAGTGTATATTAAATGCAGGAAATCAGTCTGAGATGTATTATTGGTTTAGGAGAATCCATGTACAATTACTTTTTAAAAATTACAACATACTTCAAACTGTAATAACTGTGCCTCTTATAGCAATAGAGGTTATAATCTAGACATTAAAATTCCATAACCAACTGCTTCCAGCTATTCACATGTGTGAAACACTGCACAGCTTCCAAATTTTTTTTTTTTAAATTTGTCACATTCAGGCTCCTGCAGAGAGTAATTTCCTTAGAAAGTGACTTCATCTAAATAATATTTAAGTATACCACAAAGAATATCAACAAAGACAAATTGTCCCACATCTCAACATAATCAAATGTCCATTTATTAAACTGAGGAACATCTGATCAATATGGAATGAGCTGTATTTTTCTCAAAAGAAACTGGAAGACAGAAGTGAGGGGAAGCTCTGAAATGCCACAAGTTTTAAAATATGGAAGCAGGGCTAATTTGCATTGCTGCAGGCACACACAATTATTTTAAGAACAGAGTTGGACAAAAGGCAGTTTTGAACACAGGATGAATTGTAGCACTTATAGTTATGTAGAGGATAAACAATAAGAAGATTACAGCACAGTATTTTTAATTTATTTAGAGAACTGCCTTGAAACCTGGTGTCAAGGGTGGCTGTGGTGCCAATCTTTGTGGTATGTGGGATCCTGATCCTACCTGGTGCTTTCCAGACACTGTGTACATTGTTTTATTTATAACACTATAATACATTATCCTCAGAGAGGATTTGGATGCCATACATCATAAAAAGATGAACCTGAAGAATCTAGAATATAAATGCATTTAAATTCTCAGTACTTTGCACAGAAATGGTGGTAAACATCCTTCTTATTTTGGTAGACTTGGGAACATGGCTATTACTGCTACATTTTTCTGAACTAAGATCATAGGAAAAAAAAATGCATAGGCAAATGAATTAGCAGACATATGGACAGCATTCATTTCAAACAAACTGTGGGCTTTATATAAAATTCCCACAAAACAGCAATAGGATTCCTGTTTGACCTTGGAACGGCTGTTTCAGAGCTAGAATAGCCAATTTAGTTGCCGTGTTAATCACACTCATTTCCTCCTGCACTTTCAAACAGTGTTCTGTGAATGACTGATGCCCATAAAGCAATAGAAGGTAAACCATGAAGTGACTGCAGGAATATATTCAAAATAAAAATAAAAATAAAGTATATTCTGCCTCCACCAAGTGCATGAGTTCAATGAAAATGACAGAAAATTTGAGAGATACAATCTTTCAGCAATTATGCAGTTTACATTTTGGTTTTAGTTGTGGGGTTTTTTTTAAATATTTTTTTAATTGAATGCCTCCGTGGTAACAACCTTACAAGAGTCTCCATGGCTTTTAAAAAAAGACAAGTTCATTCTATGAATTATTCAGTCACCAAGATTAGGGATGTACCTGTAACTGGACTGGGTTCACCAAGACATGACTACTGTGTAACGCCAGGTACCATTATCCCAATTTTACTCTGCTGTCTCTGGAAAGAGCCCTGTGAATTGCAGAGGGCTCTATTTCTGTAGGGATTCAACATTGCAAATTCTCATCTCTCTCTGGAAGAAAACAGCTCTCTACAACATCTGTTTCTAGGCATTACTTTCCAAAAAAAATTATTAATATTTTAAGTTCTTGAGAAAAAATGGAAAGTTTAATCTCCTTCTGCATCTCATTTCAATGACTACATGTTGCAAGGAGGGAGAAAAACCCCACGACTGACCATGAATATTTTGAGATTTCATTTGTGATGTTATCTCCCCTAAATATGCATTTCTTTTATCCCCTTCACCTTATGCAAATCCACTTTGCCACAGATGCACTCATGTAACATTCATCTGGAATATATGATGTAAATTTAGTTTTTACCCTATATTGTATAGAACAACTCCTCTCCAAACAGACCTGCTGCAAGGATTATCTTGTACAGGGCAAATAATCTCTAAGTGTTACATGTTCACCAATACAATTTCTAAAGCAGGCAATCTATGAACCTTCTAGAAGAAAAAGGCCTTCATGTATTCAAAAACCCAAAGAAACAAATAAACAAGCCCCAGAAATTATACATCACAGGCCTGTGTGATGTGACACAAGCCTGACACTCCTGTTTTGGTGGTGTCATTAGCAGTTCATTCTCAAATTAAGATATACAGAGGCTGGTCTCTAGTATTTATTCTAGCACAATTTATTATTGTGGGGTTTTTTTGTGCAAGGTTTGAAAGATAAAGGTAGAAAAGCTACCAGATTAATGCTTGGCATATATGAAATTAATTCCTAGCTGTGGCAAGAGATGTTTTTATAACCTGCAAAAAGTCACTCAATTCCTCTATCCTGCTTTTAAGGTATATATCTATAAGTTATATACCTTAGCTACATTTTAAGATATTTGACTACCACTGATTTAAGTGCCAGATAAGCAGTTATATAAATTTAAGGTTTTCTGCATAAGTAAATTTACTTTTTCATGAAGTTTACAATACTTTTTCGAGTCATGAATGTCTGAATGAGTACCTGGAGGACAGAGACTGTCTTAGATTTTGTATTTGCACTAATCCTACTGAAATGGGGTTTCTAGCTGAAAGAGACTTCTAGGGATGCATTTGTAGGAATGATAAATACCAACAATTTAAGGAACTTAATGAAAACTATCCATTGCAATGAGACATTGCCATGTTAAAGAGAGAAATTAAGTAGGGGAAACATTTACAAATCAGGACATTAAATGCAATGTTGAGCTTTCCATAATGTAATATTGTGTAACAAGACTGTGATGGAAAGTCACTGTGACAAAGTATTCATTTAAAACAGTAACCAGTTTAGCAGGGGGGGGAACATTACGTTCATCAATATCAGTCTGTTAATAAACTATTAACACAGTTTTCATATTTTAGTTCTGAAGATAAGAACATGTTATTTGAATTCTTCAGAAATGTTGCAGATCAAGAAAAAAGCCATCCTGAGATGTGGTAGTGAGAAGAGAACACAGATGCAGCCGTAAGCAGACTGAGAATTATATCCAGCGTGCCAAACTGCTAATTCTGTGTTGAATTGTTATCTATGAAGAAGTATCATTTATACCAAACCTTCAGGTAAACTAGATTTCAACCAGTTCACATAGAATCTTATTTAAGCTGAAAGCTGATCCTTTGTAAATTTAAAGCTCAAGATACTGGTCTGGGCTTAACTATAACTAACATAATCCAAGGGCAAACAGTAAGGTATGACCACTGTATTGCCACTCTTTGAGTCCTTCAGTGGCTTTCAAAGTGGAAGACATGCATATTTTACTCCTGGCTCAATCACTGACTTTTTATATAGCCTTACAATGTTACTGTGGGGTCTTTCTACAAAATAACAGAGGTTCCCTTGTTCAGACTGGGGATTTAAAATTATTATTCTGGGCCAAATGCTGGAAAAGCTTGTTATTGTCTGTAATTCTGTCCAAAATCTGACATTGAACCAAGTTAGGAAATTTTTGTCTTCTACACTGACAGACTTACACCAAAGATTCTGTTTTCTTCTGGGGTTTGTTTGTTTGTTTGTTTATTTTGAGGGCTAAATCTATATAAAAATATCTGAAAGATAAATGGAGTCAAATAGTCAAGTCTTCCAAGACAACTACAGTCAAGTTTCAAATATTATTCTCCATTTTAATACGTCCCTTTGAGTAGAGTAAAATAAATATGTAAGAAAACATAACTGAATAAGTTATTCATCTTTTATTATAGAAGAAAAATATGACAGGGATTAGTCTTGGGTTTTAGATTTTTTAAAAAATAGTCCAATGGACAGGAGTGAAAAGGGAGAATCGAGCATTTGTTGCCCTGTACAACAGTATGATTTTAGACTTTTTTATCTCTTCTTTTCAAATGAAATGGATTTTGATCAAATGTAGCACTCAGGAAATATGAGATTAATGCAAATAGGCATTATACAGGTTCATGAGAATCCTCAGCTAATGTACTTGAATGGGATCTTTCGACTTTTATTATCACCTCGAGCTCTCAAACAACCAAATATGTAATTTGGGGGGGGGTTGGAGATGTTTTGCAAGCGGTATGAATGAGGTCACCACAGTAGCAGGAGGTGAAAGTTTAGGCTGAGTTCATATAAGCATTTTTGTGTTTGGCTGGTTTACCAAATACACAAAATACACATTCTTTAAGTTTGAAACTTCTTTAAGTTTGAAAAAATGTTCAGGAAAATTTAAAATTAAAAGCAAACGTATATCCTTTTTTTTTTTAAAAAAAATATTTTGGGAGCAAAAATTACCTGCACTTTACTTAACTTTCTCTCTAAACAACAGATTATCATTAGAGAGATTCTTTTGGGATGGAAGTGCATTTACTATTGTTAAAATTGATCTTATTACTAGGAACCTCAAACAATATTAACTCACAGTTTTCAGTTGGAAAAAATTGCAACAATGCCATTAGATGTAGATGTAACTGTAGGTGTAGGTGAGACAGAACTTTATCTATAGGAAGGTACAGATTTTGAAAAGATCACCTGCTTTGTTCACTTTCTGGTTTGAATGAAAAAGCAGACAAAACACTGTGGAGCTCTACCCCTCAGTGATGTTCGTTCAGCAGGCTCCATGCATCTGCCTGAGACTCAACCTCAGAAAGACCTGTTACTTTGACAATTTCAAAATAAAACCAGTCAGAATTCTTCCAGAAAAAAGATTTTGCTGTAAAACGGCCTCTTATTGAAAGAAAAACTTTTCACAGAAATTTAGCCAGGTCATTTTACAAGCATTTCTTAAGACCATGCCAATAAAGATGTGGAGTGAAACTACATTCTAAATAACCTGGAGATAGAAGCAATTTTCTAGGCAATGGGTGACCCATGTTCAAACCTTGAGTTGTCCTGACGAAGCTGAAAACAGCAGTGAGATGTCACTCTTTCATGACACAGAAGTGTTGTTTTCCAGCCAGCTAAAGCACTATCTTTTTTGATAAAATGACACATGCTGTTTGCTAAAGAGCGTGACAAGATTGTATAGCTTTTTGAAAAGTAGAAATGGTAATTTACGACTCTGAGTGCATTTATCTGTGGCTCTCACTTCACTTTTTCACACAGTAAAAATAGTTTATGCAATGAAAGAGATGTCAGATCACGAGCCAGGAGGAAAAACCCACATTATGATCATGGGTCTCACCTTGACTCACAGAGCAACTTTGGATCTGAGACTGTGAATCACAGTTTTAGCCCCTGCTTTATAAAAATTTGTCTGTTAGTTTCTATTGAAGAAAGGATTTTTTTATCCTTCACTTTTTATCAACCTCTTGTTACCTCACGTTTATGTAATATTAAACAGCTATCATTTTGCATTTTGGAGGTGGCTACAGATCAATGGTGCAATTTAAGGTTCCTTTTCCCCTTTTATTTGCAGGTAACGTTCACTTTGTAAACATTCCCTGCTGTGTTTGCACCACAAACTATATTCACTGTATAACTCTTTCATCTGTAGATGGATAACTGTCATGAAGATATACAGAGGAAAGAGGGTAAACAGTAAAAAGTACTTAGCTGTACACTTTGAAAAATAGTTTTAATGGATAAATTACTAGCTACACCTTTTTTCTTCTAGCAAATTGCTTAATCCAATGAAACCCCCTTTTAAAAGCTATATGTACTATATCAGCTATAAGAATGTAAATATGTGATTGCAGCTCCAATAAAGCAGTGAATAACTTTCTTTGCCCTTATTTCTTCTCCCTTACATAACTGTTCCTCCCTGGAGATTTGCAGATTTTTAAATCTATGGTATTTTTTTTAAAGTTACTGATCTTCTGATATGATCTCATGTTTACCCTGGACAATTAAATTTCACCTATTTATATCTTTATTCATCCCCAAAAGATGTGAATACATTGCAGAGAAACATTTAAACTGGATTTTAACCATAAGAGTGTCTATCATTTCCCTTTGTAGTTTATCCAGTAGTTTAATAACCCCCAGTGTTAAACAACTGCAATGTGAATATATTCATTGAGGGAACTTGTAAGACTAAGATCTGATAAATCCAAGAGGAATTCCAATGAGACATTTGCAGAGCTTGAACACACACACACACACACACACACACACACACACACACACATGCCTCATATATGCATGCAGGCTCCATGGCTAGTAATTTTAAATTCTTATTGTGAGTTTCATCTATTTTCTTTTTATACGGTTTTGTTTGCTTGTTTGTTTTTTACTTTTTTTTCTTGCATGTTATTATGGGCACCAATATAGACTTATAGGCTTTAAAATACTTTTTTCTAAAATTTACAGAACATATTAAGAAAAGCTTCTTTTGCTTACAGTGTTACTTTCAACATTGTCATCTGTCACACTGTTTGTCTTTTGAAGTGCAGTATTTGTATGAATGCATAATTTATGTGGTATAATTTGCAAATAAAAATAAAAATACTATCCTTAAATGTACCAGTTATGTAAGTGATGTCAGATTTCAGACCATTATCATATGCTACTTTGGTGAATAAATAATTCACACTGGGAAAAAGTATATTATACTAAAAGTGTATATATGAGATATATATATCTCATTCCCTAAATAGCTAAAACACTTTGCTAATCTTCTACAGTCTTATTACAAAGAGGATTTGTTTTAAGATTTAAGTATTTTGTCTGACATCTCCAATCATATAAAAAAAAGTTCAATTTATGTTATTTTTCTGAGTAAACAGATCTTAGCTAGACTACACACCTTTTTTTTTTTTTTAATTGAGGAGAGATTTTTGATCCATATTAATGCACAGTCTGCTCCCAAAAGCCAGAGCACAGGTCAGAGTGAGTTATTCACTCACACACAGTAAACAGATGAGCCTGGAAAAATGGCTGATCCTTCCTTTGCATTCTCTGTGGCACTGTTCTCCCTAACTATTATTAATTGTATTCTTATTGTGCTGACACACAGGAGATCCAAACATTAACTAGGATCTCAAACTGCAGGAAACTGTGGAAGTGCAGAACAAGAAGAAGAGCCCTGTCATAGGAAGTTTAGTAATCACTGTGTCATAGAACTACAAACAGGACACCCAGTAAAGATGCAAGGGTGACCACATTGAGTATATCTGCAAGGGTGAGTCTATCTTTTATCCATCAGTAAGGGCACAAAAAAACAGTGGATTAAATATCCAGCTTCACTAAATCTGTGACACTTGGAAACGTTTACATTTTGATTTGGTAGATGTTTAATATGTGTTTGAAAGAGACCTATACACTGCTGTTACATATGGGTCCAGAAGATGAACTAAGATAAACCCATAGACAGACCACACAATACTTTTCTAGCTCTAGGCTCCATCACATAATTTAAAGGAGGTGTGCTAACATGGATGCAGATGCAGACAAAGATGTTATTATTGTTATACTCTGGTTATTTCCCAACTTTCTGTCTAGACAGAAAGGCGTCAGAGTGTCCTGGTTTTAGCTGGGACAGAGTTAATTTTCTTTCTAGTGCTTACTGTGTTTTTTAGATTTGGTATATAAGGAATGTCAATAATGCACATTGTGTCAGTTATTGCCATGTGATGCTTATATTTTTCAGGGACTTTTTTCAGCTTCCCATAGAAGCTGAGAATGAGTATAGACAGAATGATAGCATGGCCAATGGAATATTCTGTATGTGATGCTTGGTATATAAATAGGGGGGCAGGGGTAGAGTACTTGGGATCAAGTTCAGGGTGGTGCCAATTCACCAATTTACTGGGTGGTGAGAGTGACTTGTGCCTTGTGTATTCTTTTACCATTATTATTATTATTATTATTTTCCTTTCTTTATCTCAACCCATTAGTTCTTTTCTTTTTTCCTTTTCCTTCATTTTCATAGAATCACCGAATCATAGAATGGTTTGGGTTGGAAGGGACCTTAAAGATCATCGAGTTCCAACTCCTCTTAGCATGGGCAGGGACACTTCCCACTAAACCAGGTTGCTCAAAGCCCCATCCAGCCTGGCCTTGAAACCCTGTGGATGGGGCATCCACAACTTTTCTGGGCAACCTGTTCCAGTGTCTCACCCTCCCCACAGTAAAGATTTCTTCCTAATACATCATGTAATTCTTCCCTCTTTCAGTTTAAAACAATTAGGCCTTGTCTTATTGCTACACTCCCTGATAAAGGGCCCCTTCCCAATAAAGAGTCACTCCCCATCTCTCCTACCCTTTAGGTACAGGAAGGCTGCTGGTTTCTCCCTCTTCTCCCCACCCTTCGGAGGGAAAGAGGAAGGAGTAAGCAGCTGCATGGTCCTAGTTGCTGTCTAGGGCTGTGGTAGCATACATTCCAAATTTAAAAAAAAAGTAAAAAATCATACCCTCTTGGTTGTTTGCAACACTCCGATGGCTGCAGCTGTGTGGTTTGTGAAGTGCAATTCATCAGTGAACTGCTTTGCCTATAGAATGTGTGAATTCCTGTCCCTCTGCCGTTTCATGCCCTTTTTCATTTTTTTTTATTGTTGCCCCCTTTTTCTTCTCTTCTTGAAAGTTAAATCCTTCTTGCCTCCTAACAAATGCTATTATTTTGCACCGAAGTTTGCAAAAATTTACTGATTTCAACAGAATGCTGTTCTCAATGCTTGTGAGATGTAGTCTCTCTTGATCTCTAGATAATCCAGATTATTACTGTGTTCCTGAATGTTTTACAAGGCTTATTTTGCAGAATATATCCCTGAATGTATTAAACCTGGTTCCAGCTATATATGTCACTCAGGCAGAATTTTCTAATACAGTTTAAGCTTTATATTATTATTAAGCATTAAAATTTAAACAACTTGGATATTTTTGAATTTATTAAAAAAACATGAGTGTAAGATTGAGAAGAGTCTAGTGGATGAAGAGTGTGTTATCATAGCACTGTTATCACAAACTTCTCCATAACCCGAATTAACTTTTTCTTTAAAATAGATTATTTCCTTCTTCTCTCACTCTCTTCTTACCCATTCCATTCCTCAACTTCATTGATCTCAGGACTAGAAACCTTCTTCTAATTTCCAGCTTAAATTTATTCATAGCTAGTTAATTCCCATTTGTTCTTGTGCCAACATTGTCCTTAAACTTAAATAGTGCTTCTCCTTCTCTTGTGTTTACCCTTATGATGTATTTATAGAGAGCAATCATATCTCTTCTCAGACTTTGTTTGGCTAGACTGAACAACCTCTGCTCTTCTGGTCTCTCCTTGTAATGAGACCACCCCCGTGAATAAGGGCTACAGAATTAGGGCCTAATTGAGAATGTGAGATGAGCAACTAATCAGATCCCATGGAAAATAAGTTGCTTAGAGCCCTGCCTGTGAGTGACTATTGGCTGAGCTCTCCCACCTGCTTTAAAAAAAATGACTGATTCTGTTCCGCAAGTATCTCAAATGTTTAGATTTAATATGGGTTTTGCCTGAAAACTATGCAGAGGAGCACGTTGCTGAACAGTCATTTTCAGTACAGTCTCCCAAATCCAAATTACTTCTAGAGAGGCAATTTATATAGAGATAAAAGAGAGAATTGTGTTTGTAGAGACTTTGTCAGGAGCTGAGGGCTGGCCCTTCCCTGCCTCCTTGTCCCCAAGGAGCAGCCCTTGATGATCCCTGACAGAGACACCACTGCTTTTACTATGGCTTTATGTGGAGTGAAGTGAGGGGGGGAATGCATGAGAATTCAGCAATAAATAAAAAAAAAATTGCTTTCATCCAGATCATAATAAGGGAATGACTAATCTGTTTTGTATCCAAATGCTTTAGAGGTCAAAATCACTGCTAAGAAGTAGAACTAGAACTAATATTCTTCTTTTACAGAAAAAGAAACTTCTCTTTCTTGAAATATATCATTGAGTTGGGGATAGTTTTCAGAAGCTATGCTCAGCTGTTTTTCTATACTTTTTTTGCTGGCAAAGCCTTAGGTGACAAAGGCTGGTCTGTCTGTTATCAGCTCTTACTGGATGCAGTTGAACTGTAGGTGTAAGTTGCTCAGAAGAGGAGAAAGTCAGGTTAAGGCAGGAACTAACACTTGGTTCGGACTCACAGAACAAAGACAGAGTTTAAATTGGCATCAGGAATGTCTTCATTCATTCATAGCTCCTGGAATTATGCAGTCCATGTGCATAAAAAAATAGAAATAGTTAGAAGGATAGAAACTGAGTTCTCCCTCCTCTTAGCCAAGAACTCAAACTGCAGATGACAGATCAACATTGCTTTTCACATGAGCTCTGTTAACAGAGCCGGAATCTACACAGCACCTTATGTTCAGCAGGTGCTTTGACTTCATTAACTCCAAAGGCAGTGATGTAGGAAAGTGCAAAGTATCTATTCAAGCTCAACTAAATGCCCTCAGGTGGAGCCCAAACCCCATTAACACTTTGTAAGTATTATAAGCACTGGAATATATTGCACAAGGCAGGTAGCAGATCTGTTAACTGCCTGAGTGGTCCTTGCTCATAAAGGTGGCCATCCTGGGGAGAGAGCTCTACACCATGACTTGTAGAGATGCAGGGCAAGAAAACAGACACGTGGGCTTTTTTTATTGTCTAGACATTGATTTTTCAGTTTATGAGATTTTTTTTTAATCATATTTTGGAGGAATTGAAGTATTAGCTTTTCAAGCAGTCCAGGTTCCTACATTCAGACAATGTGTTGCGCTTCACAGGCCCTGTTTCCATACATTACAGCATAAACTCTTGGAGCTCCTGGTCCGGATATTATTCCATGTGTTTATTCTCTTTGTAGACCTAGTCTCAAAGAGCACACTTTTCCTTGATCTTACTTTAAAAACAAAGGGAAAATTTAAGGTAAGACCTAAGTGGAAAAGAGAAGGAAGAATTTTCATTACACACTGTTGTGTCATGAATAAACATCTGATAATAAAGAATCACAGAGCATGGAGAGAAAGTAAAAAAAAATGAAAACTATGCCTCATTATAGGGTATCAGATGCAACTTCAGATACCGAACTGTAAAACATGGAGATTTTTTCAAACAGAATGAAGTGTGCAATTACCCTATCTCAAGATCAGGGGAATTAAAACTAATAATGATATCAAAGTTTGGGAGAAAATGGAAAAAAAAAAATATTAATGAACAGTTGTAAAAATGGCTAGTCTAGAGGCAGACAGGTCTTGGCTACCAGATAGGTCTGCTTCATTGTGTGATACACAGAACCAGCTCTGGAATGGCATAAGGAAAAAGGGCACCCTGCTGTGCAGTATTTGTACAGTGATGATTTGCTTAGAGAAGAGATGGCTCCTTGTACTTACTATAATCCTAGAACTAATTTTTAATGCAATTCCATAAAATAATGCATATATGGAAAAAAATTCAAAACAGGCGAGAGAGAGATGAGCAAATTTTGCAATCAGGATTTGAGGGAGAGAACGGATGTTGTCAGTTAAGGGTACAGACAAGGAAACAAATGTAGAAAAGAGGTTTTGTGGATAAAGCTAGAATAAATTTGTTGACACTGATACCCTCTACTTGATGCTCAGAGTGGGACTGAACTGCCTTCCAATAACTTTATATCAGTGGTAGAGTAGAAGCAAGAATGGAGTGATGGAAGAGGGTGTTTGATTCAAGTTATGTAACTGTCTTTTACATACGGAGGCAGAAAAAATCAGAGAAAAAAATCACTGTGAAATAATTCCTGTATCGAGCTGATGCTTTTTGTGTATATTCAATGAACTGGTACAGCTTTAGAAAAATTAGCAGAATTAATAATAATCTCTAGAAACAAAGCAGTCCCATTTTCAGCAATTTATTCTGGCAGATAAAAGACAAGAAACCACTGAACACCGTGGTGGGTGTTGCTTCTGCTATAAAATGACATTATTAATGGAGTTAGTTTAAAATGCAATTCTATGATCTCCCCTTCTGTATTTAATATTAATCTCATTTTTAAAAATATCCTGATTTTGATACTAGCTTTCACTTATTTTTCAATCAACCCACTTGACAGGGTGATTTTTAGTCCATGCAAAAAAAAAAAACCCAAACCAAAAAATGTAGGCAGGAGTAGCAGTAACTTTTAGCCCTGTACGATGAATCTTCGTTGTTGAGACACCATGTCTATGGCAAGGTGATTGAAGGGAATGTAGTCCTTTTCTGGGACGTTATTTTGGTGGCATTTCAAATCTTTTGTCTTTCTGTTTCCTTACAGTAGCACCAAAGGGCTCTTGTAGAGATTGTATACAAACATATAACAAGAGTTAAGTCCCTTGAAGAACTTAGATTTCCATTGAATCTTTACAGAAACTATCAATTAAAAAAAATATGATTGAAGTAATCTTGGTACCTACACTTTAAAAAATAATTTGAAAGAGGAAAGACATGTATGCAATGTAGATTCCAAAGTACACCTTCACTTGTAAAAACACATTAAATTAAAACAGCAGTAAGCCAATTAAACTATATATGTATTGGAGAAATCATTGGCTACAGTGCCTCTAACACAAAGACATTTACTCCTAAAATTTTGAAATTCAATTAGAAATGTTGTTCAATTTAATCTAAATCTTTAACTGAATCAAATTTTAGACTTTTGAAAGCTACTTGAATTATATTGTTCCTTCTTGTGACATTTGTAATTGGAAAGGAGGTGTATAAGTATGGGCTGTATTGTAGGATATTTCATGGTTTGCTACTTTGTATTGTTTTAAATGATGGCTCTTGGAGGAAGCTGTCAAGTGGTGGGCAAACACTAACATCATGCCTTTTTGTCTAAATTCCTGCTCCAGTTTCACTGCAGACTAAATACTTTTGAACTTATTTTTTGTAAGCTACTGGCTAAGGGTAAGAGAAACTGAGCTGAAAAATTTGAGTGTACAGGTGAACTGGATTCAACCTGATATTGACCTTTACTTGTTTGACATCTTCAAGACAGGATATAAAAGCTGTGTTCACTTTATTTTTTTGGCTGAGCTACAAGAGACGCTGCTTTGCCCTTCAGGAGACAACCTCTATTTCTAGAGCCGGAGGTCCCGAGTTCTATTATTGATGCCACTTGCTTTAATTTGGCTGCAAATTAAAATAAAAATAAAATTAAAAAAAAAAAAAAAGAGATGAGCAAAATTTGACTTTTAAAGCCTTGAGATGGCCTTCAATGGGGCAGGAAGAGGCCAATTATCATAGCATTTTGCAAGGCTCCTCCCACCTCCTTTTTGAAATGGCAGTCAAAAGCCCCAGATGCCAGGCTGAAAATACTCTCCCTTCATCATTTACTTTTTGTGTGTGTTCTTCTTGCAGCTGTGCTGGCAGCATTAGAGACACCTCACAGCTATTCACTAGGTTACAGACTGATCCAATGCACACGGAAGTCTTTTCATTAATTTCTGTGGCTTTGGATGAGGCCTGCGGACTGTGCCTCTGCTTTTTTTTTTTTTTTTTTTTTCCAACTGTTATGCTTTCTGTTCCCAGATAACACTTTTGTACTAATTTTATTAGGTTTAAGCATAGGGTATATATTCACATGGAAGTACAAGAACACCTTTACTTCTTTACCTGTACTGTTCTGGGCTTCCATGTTAAAATGTCCCTGAGCCCTCCACAAGGAAGCAATTACATAGTCCTAATGGCATTATTCTACAGCTCATTCGCCTCTTTATGATTATGGAATGTAAATTAAATAAGCACATCCACCATTAGAATGAAGTTTGCACTGGAAAGATGCTGAGAAAAAAACTTCTCTAGAGTTTTTAACAAGGAAAGGAGATTTGGGGTGGGAGAAGAAGAAAATGTACACAGATTTTCAGCGTAGGCAGAGCCAAAGAATACAAGGTCTCATTCAAATAAATTTTCTAAAGAAAGTTAGAACAGAAAAACAACAGCAGAAATAAAAGGAGTTTCAGAGGTGGCTGATCATGAACAAGAACAACAAAAAAGCATGAAATGCAAAGCTCAGACTGGCACAAGCATATTCAGTAAAAAATTCAGAAGAAATATTATAAGAGAAAATTTGACCCAGAAGCCTTTGAACCCTGGATGTACCTCTTTTTTAATATAACATCCTCTGATCCAAAGTCCATCTGTCATCACTGTAATATCCATGCAGCTGAATACTTAATGGTATAGACAGTTGTGATCTGTGTAGAGGTTTTGTAATATTTTTCACTGCTATAGATGTAGACTGATATCTATTCACTTGGTCCTCTAGAATCTGAAGATGGTCTTTAGTAGGTCCTAGACAAAGAAAATAGAGAATTGAGACTGTGAACATGGACCTCACAAGAGCCAATTTGTTTAATATCTTCATTACCATCTCACCAATATGTTCCTTATCCAGCTGTTGTAAATTCAGTCAGTGGGATCAGGCATGAGTTATTTAGTTGTGGGCTATAAACTGATTTACCAGTTTGCAGTCTATACCTGATAAGATTACAAGAGACTATGTAACAGGTTGGCTGGTATTACAGCAGTATAACTGGAAGCCATTACAATCAATATGCCTGAAGAGCTAATGATAGCATGTCATGAGATGCCATGAACTGACAAGAATATACATGCAATTCTCTGCTGGCAGTCTAGCATTCAAAAGGCTTTTGTAGCTGAAATATTAGCACAAAATGAATCTATTTTCACTTGTCTCATTTTAGCTTCTTAAATGCCTAAACGCTTGGCTGATGTAGAATGAGAATTTTATGTTCCTATTTTATCTGGGATTGTGGTGGGCTGACTATGGCTGGCTGCCCAGTGCCCCTCTCTCACTACTCCTCCTCAGTGGGACAGCGGGAGAAAGTAAGATGAAAAATTCATGGGTCAAGATAAAGGCAGTTTAATAAAGAAATGCAAAGGCCATGTCTTGAAACAAAGGAAAACAAAAAATTTATTCTCTACTTCCCATCAGCAAGTAATGTACAGCTGCTTCCTGGGAAGTTGGTCTTCAGTAAACGTGGCAGTCGCTCCAGAAGACAAATGCCTTAAACAATGACCCTCCTCCTGCTCCTTCCTCTTACCTTTCTTTGCTGATGTTATATGGTATATAATATCCCTTTGGCCAGTTTGGGTCAGCTATCCTGGCTTATCACCTCCCAGTGTCTTGCCCACCCCCAGCTTACTGGCCTTTGGGGTTCGGGAGGAAAATGGGTTGAAGGGGCAACCTTGATGCTGTGGATGCTGCTCAGCACTAGACAAAACATTGGTGTGTTGTCAACACCACTCTAACTAAAAATACAAAGCACAGCACTATGAGGGATGCTGTTAACTCCATCCCAGCCAGACCCCATCCAGTGACTGATCAACAATTAATTATTACTGCATTTTTTGAACTAAAATATGAATGGATCTAACCTTCAAGTCAGTATCAATGCAGTCATTTATACCACAAACAAACATGTCCCAGAAAATGTTTGATGTGTATTCCAGTTGCTCGTCTTGGTAGTCTCCAGTTCCTGAGAAAGGAGAGGATGACTTTCAAAGTATTTGCAAGTTCATACCTGAAGGACTCCCCAAAAGGATTTTGAATCTTTTTTTTAGATTTCTGTCATCACTAAATCCTTACCAGAAAGCTTAAGAAGAAAAACTGTTTCACTGTATTTCTAGGATATCATCCTCATTGATAAGACAAAAAAGAATTAGCAAAAACACTTGCTGTGTGTTCAATAAAGCCTAGAGTCCAGGAAAAAAACAGAGCCATGTTATATTTTTTCATGATTTGTTGAAGATATCAAAACAAGGATGAAACTCAAAAAAGGCACAGATCAGAAGTGAGAGTGGCTGGGGAGAATATAGAGAAAGAGGACATGGAGTAAGATAATTTCCTGATCAACCCTGTTGACATTTCTGCTCTCCCATTGACTTTCTGTCCCCTCAAACAGATCATCTAGTTCCTGCCTCCCTTCAGGGCTTAGCAATCTTGCTGGATGCTCTTAGCTCTTCTGTAATGTCCATGGATCTTGTGATCCTTGTAGCCTGGACTTGTTGATACAGTTATGATCATAATTTAGGTTTCCATTCAGGTTTTCTTACTGAGGGAGCAGATGAAAACATTCAGAAGTTGACATTCCTCCAGGATATCCCCAATGGTTCAGAAGGTCTGATGCTGTTTTCTCTCACATTTCCATTGTGGAGTCCCAGGTGACTCAGTGCAGAATGGAAAACTTCCAGAAAATCCTAGCAGTGTTTGCAGGGAGCTATGTGGTGCCAGGTATTCAAACACAGATACAGATGTCCCTGACTGACTCTGTAATGAAGTCAAACCTTTGGGTTTTTTTTCTTAGTTTCCTGTCTCCGAAATTCTCCTTCAAGTGGTTTTAAAACATTAATCTTGAGGGATGGATCAAGTACTGAAATAATAGGCAAGTAGGTCCGTGGCAGAGGTTGCTCTTTTTTTCTTAAATCTTACTCTCAGTTTTGATTCTTTTTCTTTGTCGAGCTCTTATGGAATATATTTTCAATATAAATTCTACGTGTTCCTTGCTAGAAGATAAAAGTCATTGTGGGGAATTACACTCTTAAATAGGAAACATTTGGTATAAGGAGGCACTGTCTTGCTTTTATGATGTGAAAAATGTTGTCTGGCAGGATGAAAATCGAGCATCATCATTTGTCTTCACACTTCTCCTATACAATAATCGAGGGCTATAAAAATATGTTTAAGGACAAAGGATTGATTAACCCTCTGTGGTTTGTGTTTCTGTAAATTATATTAACAATAACACACACAACACAAAGAGGACTGTGCTTTTTTTCACCTTGGGATTGTGGCAGTTGTTTGAAGATGGTTTTTTTTACAGATGAGTCTTTTATGATAGTGGAAATAGAAGAAAAGCAGCAGGGAAAATGGTAACCCAGATTGGCTTTAATAGTTTTATTACTTTGTAAAACAATAAAAGCTAGACACCTTTTACAGAGGGTCAGAAATGAGACACTGACAAATTATTCATGTAGGATAATTAAAAGCAGATCTCAATCCTCTAGTGTAAATGACTCTCTTCTCTTGTTATAGTTTTTAATTTCCAGCATAAATAACAGTCAATAAAAGAGGAGAGGGAAGGAAGAGCTAACATCACGATATTGAAATGAGGAATGTTCCACAATAAAAAAAAAAAATGCCTGTGGAAGGAAAACATCCTAAAAACATGGCACAGCAACTGCTTTGCATTGGTTGGAGGGGAAAGAGTGAGCTAGGGAAAAAACCAACCAACCAAAAAACCTCATAGAAACAGACAGGAGGTGATTTCTGTAATAATTCTTGCAGCTGGCAATAATCTATATTATTCTGTTTGTTCCTTCATTCCATCAAGGGGGGAAAAAATTCTAGCCATGAGAAAAATATTTTGTGTAAGCAGTAAGTTCAACTTCTCTCCATCCCTAAGCACATTTGGGAAAGCTGAAACTATGCTCATAATCAAACCATGAGGGGTTGGGAGGGCATTGTAGTTGTGTGAGAATGCAATGGAGGAAATAACTGGAAAATCAGAATATTTACTCCTGGTATTTTCAAATTGTTGACTTGTTTCAATGCAATGCATATTTTCAATTCAAAATGAACTTGAGTGTAAACATTAAAAAGGACTAAACCAACCCCAAATTAGACACAAGTTTTTCTGTCCAAAACCTCAGACAAACAGGCTTTTTATTCCATTTGCCCAGGGAACAAAACCATCTCCTTCTTTCCCCCCTCCCCCAGTCTCAGTGCCTAGATCTCAAGAGTGCACGCGTTGTACGGCTCCTGCTGCTAACAAAGCTAATAGTGTTCTTGCAGGATGGGAAAACGAGAACACAAGTCACCTCACCCCTACACACTTCTTTATTACACGCTAGACAAAAGCATCACTTTGTTCAACTACTTAAATTTTGCACTGAATAGACAAGTCACCATGGGGAAGTGGAGTCTGCAGTGTGCTGTCTGAGCCTAATACGCTAAATCCCTTACATTAACTACACCAGTAGCAACTAAACAAATATCCACACAGATGTCATGCCATTCTACTGAGCAGTTTTATTCCATTTATAAAATGAAAGAGCAATCCCTTGACTGCTTGTCGTGGCAGGTGTCTGCGTATTTAAATGCAGGTCAGTTTTAAATGGAACACGTGTATTTAACTTTCCCAGCATGTCTAAGGCTTTTAAAACCCATCACACTGATGCTAAAATAATAAGGGCCAGCAGCCTGGTGATATGATTGCTTTTTTATTGCTCAGTTTGTGCTGGGAACTCATTTTAATTCCAAAGGTTATGGCTTTTAAAGCAGTGCTACTCCCATTTCCCTCCCCCAAACTGAAGCTGAATCAAGAAGGGACATAAATGAGAGCTGAAAACGTATGCTAACATGGCAATCCATCCTCTGATCCTGTTTATTTTTGGTGTGCTTTCTAACCACCCTTCTCAGCAAAGACTGAGAGTGTGTCTTACTTAAGCAGAAGATGTCATCTGTTATGAAATTGGCAGATGGATGATTAAGATTCTTCAAGGTAAAAAATATAAATAAAATGCAAAAAAGAGGGAAAGCGTGCAATTACTGATCACTGCTGCTGTCTCCTTCCTTCTGAATTTCAATGTCAGAGGAAGGTCTTTGTCTACCGATTGCTTATTGTTAGCTATGGCAATTATAATACAAGAGTACAAAAGGCTGAGGGACTTGGGTCATGTTAGTGTGCAGAAGAGAAGACTGAGGGGGGATCTGACCAACTCCTATAAGTACTTAAAGGGGTGGTGTCAAGAGGATGGGTCCAGTCTTTTTTCAGTGATGCCCAGTGACAGGATAAGAGGTAACAGACACAAATTTTAACACAAGAAGTTCCATCTAAATGTGAGGAGGAACTTCTTTACTCTGAGGGTGGCCAGAGCACTGGAACAGGCTGTCCAGAGAGGTGGCAGGGTCTCCATCTCTGGAGTCATTCAAAACCCACCTGAACACTTTCCTATGCAACCTGCTCTAGGAGGACCTCCTCTGGCAGAGGGCTGGACTAGATGATCATTAGAGGTCCCTTCCTACCCCTACTGTTCTGTGATTCTTTGAAAGCGGAGGTAAGTGAATAGACAAAATGTAAAACTATGTCTGAAGCAGTAGCTTCTAAATAGTTTAATGGAGTGATTATGCTCTGTGATTGATAGGAATATTTTGCGTCTGTTTCCACCGAGGTTAGTCTTGCATGATACTCATAGAGGTAGCCATTAAACACAACGTTTTGAAGAGTTCATAGTTCATCCTAGTTCCTCTGAAAAAATTGTACGAGGCAGCAAAAAAGGTGAATGACATACCAAGAGGCAGGGGGGTTCCAGGCTGAGTGGAGTTTTTTTACAAACAAACATAGCATGTTGTGCATGTGTATGTTAAGGAGTTAGAGGCGACATGTCTATGAAATTAGCTCAATGAAGATAACACGGAATTAAACCCTTTTTAGGAGGAATCTTCACACTGAAGTAAATTATGAAAATCATGGAATCTTCAAATCATAGAATGGTTTGTTGGAAGGGACCTTAAAGATCATCTAGTTCTAACCCCCCTGCAATGGGCAGGGACATCTCCCACTACACCAAGTTGCTCAAAGCCCCATCCAGCCTGGCCTTGAACACCTCCAGGGATGGAGCATCCACAGCTTCTCTGGGCAACCTGTTCCAGTGCCTCACCACCCTCACAGTAAAGAATTTCTTCTTGATATCTAATCTAAACCTAACCCTTTTCAGTTTAAAACCATTACCCCTTGTTCTATCAGTACACTCCCTGATAATGAGATGCAGCCAGGATACAGTTGGCTTTCTAGGCTGCAAGAGCACATTTATGCCTCATGTTGAGTTTCCCACTGTTATGGTTTGAGAAAACCCGTAAGAATCATCTATTGTTTAGACAATTATTCTATCACCTGATGACCCCTCCCCACCTGGAAAAGGGAATCGGGGAACCAAAAGAAACACAAGGGTTGAAATATAAATAGATTTAATAGACTAAAGCTAAATAATTAACAATAATACTAAAGAACCAGTACTAATCCCAATCCTGATATAAGATATACAAGAATTATACTCAGCCAATTCTATCAGTAGGAAGCTGTGCACTTCCAGCAGGGACAGCAAATGGTGGACACTGCCAGCACAACAGCTTCAGAAGGAAGGGAAGGCCTCAGGGGTCCAGCACCGGGGCAAGAAGTTGTCTGGACCCACTGCCATCAATGGAGGGAGATGTACGCAGCAAACTTTTCTAATTTATATTGAATGTGACATTCATGGTATGAAATAATCCTGTTGGCCAGCCTGGGTCAAATGCCCAGGCCTTGCTCCTCCTTGTCCCTGCACCTGACAAGGCTCGAAAACACTAAGACTTTGAATCCCACAGAGCCTGGCTGGCTATAGAGTAAATATTTTCACAAATTCAGACACTAGAGTCTTCTAGAAGTGCAATTTTCCCCAGTTTTAGAAGAAAAGTTAGTCCTGTGTCTTTCAACCCAGGACACCCACCAACAGGCCTCTTGGCCTCAATGATATTGAGAAGAAAATGTCATTTTACTAGTTATATAATAATTATTAATATTGTACACTTTTGTTTCATGCAAAAAAGTCACATCTTTAAAATTCTGTTTAAAGGAATTTTCTTTCAATAAACTTAGTCTAAATTGTTTGAGATCCCCAACAGGAGACTGGCATTTCAAAAACCAAACCTGCTTTGCACTTTCGTCTTTCTTATCAAATTCAGAATAAATCTTTCAACTTATGTTGTAGGGTAACAGTTATGATTGAAATCATAAACATGAGTCGAATACTTCATTTGATAACAGAAATAGACAACAAAAATCTGGATCAGGACCCATCTGTGCCATATTCTACATTGGTGGGACAGCAAGACAGCTGAAAGCAGATGTGACACTGTTTTCAACAACTCTGTCTAAGAAAAATCAGGAATAGAGAAGTACAAAAAAGAGCTGAGAAGCTGAGGGATTGTAAAAGATGTGTAAAAATACTTTTAAATGCCCTAAGCCAAAGAAGCTAGTTGATTATCAGAAAAGAATGAGATCTCCAAGTGGATTTCAAAGGATGTTTTTTCCACCAGGGAAACTGGACAAATCCTAGGATGGTCTGAAAAGGGAAAATAATACATAGATTTTGTTCATTTGTTCAATAAATTCAAGAGGAACAGAGGAGTTCTGGTGCTTATACTAAGAGTAAATAAAGAAACTCCTGCAACTATTTTCTTTACTCTCTCCTGTACCCAGAGAAGTAAATCCTTATCTGAAAGCTGATCTGAAAGTACCTTCTGATGGAGGCTTGGGCAGCTTTTTCACTATTTTCAAGATCTGGAACAGCACAGTCTCACAGGAAAGAAGCTGGGAAAATAATTCATGCTCAGGTGTGTTTATAGGAGCCTGAGTCTCAGGAGGAAGAGGTCAGATCCTGTGCAGACCCAGCGAACTTGGAAATCTGTGACCAACCAAGTCAGTGTTCTTTACCAAGGCTGGGCAATCCATTAGAAAATGTAGAACTAATTTCTAAAGAAATGCCTATCCTTCAGTTTATTGCTGGAAAGTGTATTTGAAGAAGTCTAGTAGGATTGAAGTGGCAGAGATATGTGTTGTTATTTTATTGCAAAGAATATAATGAAACTGTAAAAGAAAAATAGAGAAAGATAACACATGATCAAAGTTGCAGGATGATTTCCATGCCGGAAGAAATTAAGAACAGTGGGAGTCTTCAAGTGGAAGAAGAGATAGCTGACATATAATACCAAGAAAGAAACAAAGAGTGCAGCACAACCAAATGTTTCTTATAAAGACAGAGAGCATAAAGTGAGATTAAAAAAAAATAACAGAAAAAAAGGCATGAGAAGGATCTTTTTGTGACTTAGAGGACCAGGAGCAGGTTTTTTCTTAAGAATATAACCCTGGCGAAACCTTATTTCCTTCTGCTAAGCACAGACTGCTCACAGCCGTTCCTATTTTCCTTTATATGGGAGAGCAGTGCCTGTTAGAAGTGGGCAGGAGTAGCCTGTGGTGAAACTTCTGATATTTTGTGTTCCAAGAAGTGTTCGATTTATACGTAAGTCAAGGTTAAGTACTTCTGAGGAAATCTGTATGGGCACTGTATGTTTCCGTAAAAGATAAGATGTTTATTCCCTCAAGCTTTGTTATGAAGACACTAAGATGCTCTTTCTTTTTTTCAAATACTCCAGTTTTATTGAGATGGAATATCATTTTTTGCCTGCTACCAGTTATTTACAATACCAGAGCTAGCACAATTCAAAAGAAGAAATCTTTCTTCTGTAATTCAGAAGATCTGCCTGTTAAAGACAATAAGCTCTGTGATTATGGGAATCACAAACTCTAGGGTTCATTTAACTACCCATGGATTTCTTCAATGTAGAGACATCTGACCAAATTACTCTGAGTTTCCTTTTCAAGTCAGTGGAGGATTAGTCAATAAACTCAACAGAACTAAGGTCTGAGAAGTTTATCTCACCCTAAAGTAAACACATTTGTCCAAATTAATCACATTAAACTCTATTGACTGTATGGATTAGACTACACTGACCATAGTGGAAGCCTAAACAGCCAGCTCAGCTGTAGATAGATATATTTTATAAAAAACAAACAGATGAAATTAATCCTACCCCCAAATTCCTTGTTCCAGTCAACCACCACAGAGTGAGATTTCCAATAGTTTTGTTTAACAGCAGTAATGGATTGTTTATTGACATGAATATAAAGTACTTTGCATAAGCCCCAAGACAAGTTGGGTCTCGGTATCATACAAATGATATTTACAAATTCTGCCCAGGAATAACCAATCCTTGCATAAAGGTAATTCTTATTTTTCACTATATTCTTCCATACTCTTTCTTTTATGACCTACTGAAATAGAAAATGTGATATGATTTAGCAATGAAACTCTTAAGTGATCAGTGTAAAAAACCCCAACCAACCAAACAAAAACCCAAACAAAACCCCCTTAGGACTATGTATATAATTAACAATAAAAATAGCACAATGAATAACTGTTATTCTTCTTAACTACAAAGGAACTGAATAATTATTTTCTGGAGTCATCAGAAAAAGGCAAGTGATCAGAACCACTCACTTGCTTTGGGTCCTAACTGTCCCTTCCACCAAGTCCTTTTCTCCTGTGCTCTTCCTTCTTCTCAGCACTACAGGTGAGAAAGAGTCAATTTGTTTCTCAGCTGCCAGCAGCACCAAGCAGTGAGCTAGGACCACAGCACACTAATGTTTCTATTCATTAGTTGTGGCTGTGGTTTGTAATAGAAATCCACTTTGCCATTTTCCACTGAACTGCAATTTTGTAAGTAAGTCACATTTTTAAGGAAAGCACGTGTATGTGCAAGGATGTGCTTGGGCAGAATCACCCAGCACTCCCCAAAACGCTGCTCTTGTTCAACTGTGATCCCTCTGAAAAAAAACTGTGTCTGCAAAAAACGCCTTCATATACAAGAGTAAAATATCAAAGTATTTTTATGATTAAGATGATAAAAAACCTCAGTGGCAGCCACTGTTTACTTATTCTGATATTTTATAGTTGTCTTTGATAAAATTTGATTCAGTTTCTCCTGTTGCTTGAACCTAAGAGAATATGATGTGCTTTCAGTGTCAGGAAAGGTAGCTTGATATTTACAAGTAGTTTTGTCGCTACATATTTAAATGAATGTTGTTTCTGTGGGTAAATTAGATCATCCAAATATATACACTCTAATAAACCAAATTTTAAACCTATATAAAATTCCTTATAAATGTGGGGCTTTTCTTCTTATATTCATAAGGATCTTGCCTCTCTTTGACAAGAAGGTGAAACTTGTCTCTGTTATAAAATAATTCTCTGGATTGAAAAAGTTTCACCAAAAACAATCATGGTTCCTAGGACCTCTGTTTGTTCTCTTTGTAACAAATTACATTCTTGTCTGTATCAAGAGCAGGGGATAGGCTGTCTACAGCAGAACTAATCTAGACCCTCAAGCCCCAAAGTGGTTGTTTCTCATTTTCTGCTTCATTTCAAAATCTGACATAATACCTTTTGATTCCTCAGCTCTTTTCAGTGTTTGGAAACGCAGGAACATGATTAGACACCTGTTATCCTTCTTGTGGATGATGTTTGCACAGTGGCTTGTGCAGTAAACTCCTGTAAATCAGCTGATTTTCCCTCTGTGCCTCGTGTCTAAATCTTACACATTCCACTGTGGAAAGAGCACACCGTTGCCATATTCACTCGTTACAAGGTAGTTCACAAAGTATTTCATCCAAAGTCCCTGATGACCATCTCTTAATGCTTCTTGCAGTACATGTTCCTCAGACTCTCAATTCACCTGTGACTTTTGTTGTAGTACTAATTTCTGATATCTGAACTCTTATTATATGTACCCATTTTTTTAGAAGTTACCACTTCTGAGGTGAAATTCACTTGACATTTCTTCCTTTCATGACTTTTTGTTCCTCAAATTCTTAAAATATTTGTTTACACCAATAGGAGAACTGTTATGTCTAACAGAAAATTTTAAAGAGTACCCTAAAGCACAACCAAGCCCCGGAGCACTAACTAACTTTTTTTTTTTTTTCCCCATTGATAAACTAAGAGCATTGTGTGACTGCTATCCCAATTTCAGCATGTATTGCTCATCTCTGAGAGGAAGTACCAGAAATTAGTCAAACTGCACATAGCTAGGAATACCATCACACAATTATTATTTTTTTTGCATAACCCATCCCTCTTCATAAGTCAATCAAATCATCTTATACATCTCCTAAGGCTATTTATTCTTCTTCAATGACCGAACAATTTAAGAGATTTTAGAGTCAATAGCAGGTTATTAAGGACTATAATTTAATGCTAAAAACAGTATTAGTGGGAATTTCATAAACTTCTCAAGGGGACTGTACAGCAAATCCCATGTATTTATTATTAAGAAATTTCAGGGTGAATATATTATGCAAATACTTTATTTTGCTGTTGGCATAAATATAACGAAATTAATATATTAGTGGAGTGCTTAAGAGAAATTCAGAAAACCTATCTTCTCTTTTCTATTTGATTTGTATAATATCACAAATCAAATATATTCTGTCTTTCCCATCACATGCGTTGTCTATTATCTTTGCAATTTTGTGTACATTGCTTCACTACTGGGCCTTTCTTCATCTACCAACCTGTCTAAAGATTGTCTTCAGGTACATCTCTGTATAAAGAACCTAAGAAGTTCACTACCTCATCATGTGGCTGAGATTTGTAGTTGCAACTGCAACAGAGCTATTACGATAATTTCTGTCTTCTTCTTTAATCTTCTACCATGATTTAGTCTATTCAAACCTTTTATGACATTTCCTTTTGCATATTCCCTTCTGTTTCTCCCTGGCATGGCACTTCCAAGAATTGGTAACAGTCCTTGCCCAGTCTTAACAGCATCATCCTAGCAGAGATGATGTTAAATCGACCTTGTACCTGTTTGTCTTGTAAATGTCTTGGCAGAATCCAAAGATCCAGTGACACACTTTGGGTGGGAGACAAAGAAAAGAAGGGATAATTCTGATGTCTTTCTGAGTATAAGAAAAATAGTAACCAATAGATATGTCTGTGTGAACTACTAACGAGTGAAAAGTAGCCATCGTATTTTCACTCACAACTATCATACTGCCTCTATCTAACATGTGGTTTTGCAAAGTCATGTGTGAAACAAGCAATAGGAAAGAAATATGGGTAAAAACTTCTACTACTTATATTAATATTCATCACCAATCTCATTTCAGTGCAGTGTGTTCTCTGCTCAAAGACATTCCACTTCCTTTCTCTCTGATTTTCCCAGGCAGCCTTTATCTGTCCATCTGCAATGCATTTCTGCTCCATTAAGTTATTATAATATAAAACCATAAAGATAATGCAACTGTAAATTATTGTATTAACATTCTAGTCATCAACACATAAACTCAGACTGAAAAAAAGACAGAAGCTATTTTACCTGAGAATGTGTCATTTCAGAAGCAGAACATTCTCTTTCAAAATGGTTGAAAAGCACTTGAAATGGCAATTAATACTGCTCAGAAATACTGTCCTGACATGTTTTGCTTTTCCATTTGTTTACATGTATCTCAACACTCAATTGAGAGGAAAAAATTAGAATAGAATAGAATAGAATAGAATAAAAAAACAAATAATATTTCAGTAGGAAGGAACCTAAAACAATCATCTAGTCCAACTATCTGACCGCTTCAGGGCTGGCCAAATGTTAAATGTTATTAAGGGCACTACCTAAGTGCCTCTTAAACACTGATGGGTATGGGGCATTGACCATCTCTCTATGAAGACTGTCCCAGAGTTTGACCTGACATCTCAGTCAATTGTTTCCTAATGTCAAATCTGAACCTCTCCTGACACAGCTTAGAATAATTCTCATGCATAATTAGAATAAGTACTTTCATCTGTTTAAAACCTAGACATTGAAAGAATGATGCTGTAAAACATTGAGCTGGAAAAGAGAGCAGGGTGGGAAAGTAATTGTCGCTTGTATTCATAATAAGGGTAAGATTCTGACACCATTCCAAACAGTAAAAATCTGAAAAAAAAGTTATCAACAAGTCAAACTATTGGTCAGACTAAGTTAGATGTTTCTCCTTCATCAGTTATCAGTAGCATATGTTTCAGGAGAAGTAAAAGGTGAGCTTTCACCAGACGTATCATCCCCAGTTCCAGCAGTTACCAGCTTAGAGATGTCTTGAACCAGAAATTACATCCAAATGACTTTTTTCAAAAGCCACTTAATACGGTCCTAATTGAACAAGCCATTCATACCTTGTTACTTTGTCCAAATGTATGGAAGCACTGGGATCCTAGAAGAGTTTGGGTGTGAGTTCTACAGGAAATTTTGAGCAGAAGAAGTCCATAGAGGCATTTTCAGATGACGAAAACTAACTTTAAATGTTGACAGCATAAATGATACACATGCTCCTACAAGGATCAAAATATTTTGCTATTTTAAGAGTACACCTTGCAAATCAGAATTAAAAGGTGGGTAGTTTTTGCCTCAGTAAGAATTGGTGGGTATGGTCCCTGAGGTTTCTTGCAAAAGTTACTGCAGTCTCCTCCTCACTGGTTTTAGAAACGAAACTGCTCTAGTAACAAAACCAAACAGAAAGCCTTTAAGTGAGTAACCTAGATTTCATTTAAATAAATATTTTTTTCAGTTACTTTCTGTTTTGGAAATGTAAGTAAGTTAGGCCTTCTATTTAAACTTATTTATTTTCTGAAATGAATGTCTTCGTGACACACTTGCAGGAAGAAAAACAAGCAAACAAAAAGTATGTGGCGGGGGATGGACAAAGTAGCCTCTATTTACCGGTTTTTCTGATCACTTCACCGTGAGGGAAGTTCTTAACTGATAGGCATATTTACTGTGCAGACTGAGCCCCAGAGGTATGGTTCGAATCTTACCTAGTCAGGCGATGAACATGTGTCATGGTACCTCCAGACTCCATGCAGGGGTAGGCAGTGTGAACCTTTTTCCCACATGAAGCATGCAAAAAGCAAGCTAATGCTCAATAAGGCCACTTCATTCTCTTCTTCACAGGCTTCAGGTCACTATAGTTACAAGCCATTTAATTAATCTCTTGGAGAGAGAGATCAGAAGGCTTAATAAACAGAACATTCTTTCTTTTCCACAGAATATTATTGTAAGGATAATCAAGCCAGCATTTATACTATCTTTCCAGTATATGAATGACTTTCTTGTCACATCATTGCCTCTTTGAGATATGACAGTGCTAACAACCTTCTTTCTACAGCAGAGGAAAAAGATGTACAAATAAGGAACTGGTCAGCAGAAAAGCCATACACTGCATTCAAAGCTCTTGGATCCAGTTCCCACAGTGATCAGCAAGAGTGATGCCAGCCACCTTTTGTTCAAACTTTTGGTCAATGGCCAAAAGCCCCACCAATCTTCTTAGGAAAAAGGCAACCAGCACACTATCAATGAAGGCTTAATGCAATATAGAACTGCAATGTAAATGAGAAGTGTTAATGACATCAATGGTTTAATCCTAAACTGCTTTAATCATATACTTTTACTTTATGTAGATAACGAACTAATGTACATTAGTAACCACCCACCAGAGAGCTCAGGAAGTAAATCCTTCCAACAGCAACAAGGTTCTTAGCAGCTGGCAGGAGGTGTGACTGAGGGCAAAGCTGCCAGAACCCAAGAAAAAAATGTTTCTGTAGCACCTCAAAATAAATTAGCAAACAAAAAAAATCTGAGACCTTTTCTAGCATCAGTGCCAAGACCCTGCAAATTGCATTGACAAATTTAGATATTCCTTAATAAAAACTCTTGGTCTGGAATAAGTGTCCTTCCTGAAAACATCTTCATCATCCAGAATTCACAACAATGAAACCTATTTTCTTTTTCTTTTTTCTCCCTTTTTCTTTTTTTATTTTCCTCAAATGAACCAAAAAAGAATCCCCTTTTTTAATACACATTCATAAATTGATACGCTCCCAAAGATATGTGGAAGACTGGAGGTACGCATATTTCAGTGTTCTGTGGTAGGTTAGACACAATCATGTGATAAAACCTAATGAGAAGCCAAATACTGAAGCATCTGTTCACGATGCTGCAGGTTCAATTTCATCTGTTTATCCCCATGTAAGAGAAAGTCTCTTCCTGCAATGGAATCACAGGTAGGTGGTAAGAAGAGGTTTCCACAAATGAGGTTTCCACCATTCAATGACTGTTGACCTGAACAGGCATGGTAGGAAAGCAAGGATGCTTACTGCTAAGCTGATTCATTTTAAACAGGATCAAAACTGTGTGGGTTTTTTATATTTTTATTTATAAATAATTAAGATTCAACATGTTATATTGAACATTATTCAGGGAATACAGAAATATGCAATGAGCTTGCACTTCTGTCAAGAGACCGTAAATTGAAATCAGCACAGCTGGCAGTGTGCATCCCATGATCTTCATCTTTCACTCTGTTTACTCACAGTCTTTTTCTTAACTCAGTAATTTTGAGTCATAGCAGATAACAAACATCCTTATTTAATCTTGAAACTAGCTGTTAGTTTAATGTCCAATAAATAATTAAGGGTCTAATAAATATTTCCCCTTATTTCAGTTTCTTTAAAATATCTGGCACAATCAGTTGTGTTGGCTGACCGTGTTGACATTTTTAGGAGGATCTTTTCTTATTGATATTAAAAGTGTCTGAAATACTGTGATTGTAGGAGGCAAGGAGTTTTCAGGAAAAAAAAAAACAAACAAAAAAACAAACTAAACAGCAAACAGCATTTTTACTTTTATTTCTAAGTCTTAGGTCCAGGAAGGTCCATCTGATAGTGGGATATCTCATTTAAAAAAACAAAACAAAACAAAACAAAATAATTATAGTAATAAAAAAAAAAAACAAAAATAAAACCAAACTAAAATCTATTCAATAATCCATTGAGAACCAAATAAAAGAGAAGGGAGAGAGTGCAGGGGACTTAAGGAGACAAAGAGACAATGTTGGTAACTGTCAAAAGTAGTTCCTCAGGTACCTCAACATGAAGTTATTAGGTTACTGTCATAAGTGTCAGAGTACAACAGTATGTGAAGGAGGAGTTTAAAGAAGATGAGGAAAACTCTTGTTTCCGCAGCACCAGAATATAGCTTTGAGCTGTATGAGGAAAGTTTTCCTTTTTTCTTTAGCCACTTTTATTTTCCAATGTTTCTACCTTTTATATTTCATTATTCAGCTACAGATGCATACAATCAGTGCTTCATTATTTCAGGACAACACTCACTCTAATTGTTTCACGTCTGATGAGCACTTCAATGATGGATGACCTGCCTCACTCTACAGAATTTTGCAGCTGAAAAATAGATTCAGATTTAAGAAAAAGTACTCCACAATTTAATATACACCATCTAAGAACCTAAGGATTTTGCTTTATCTTTCTGTTCTTGTTTATTTCTTATATACTTTACAAAGCCAGAGATGAGGTCATCTCTTATTTACTTTCCAGCATGTGTAACTCCTATGCCCTTTTCTGTGGTGTGGTGGTTTTTATGAAAAAGTCAGTGTCAACAGTATTCACCCACTTGATTCTAGGAAAGAGCAGATTTAAATCTTCGAAGGATCTGAGTCGGTGTTTTTCTCCTCCAGAGCTAGACTTTCCAGCTGAATAAAATTTAGGGTGACAAAATCCTGGGATTAAAAGTAAAAAAAATAATTAAAAAAAAAGGAAAATAATCTAATGTTTTTACTAGATTTACATCTTTGAAAACTATATGAGTTAGTTGGATGGTCCAGCAGAAACCAATGGAGTGACATTGCCTCTGCAAAGAGCTATGGATGGCTGCCAGCCAAATGTCATTCCTTGTGGTTTTATAATAATCTGCATTGCTTTTAAAGGATTTAGCACATTTTCCTGTTCATCCTTTTTGTTTTTATCTTACTCTAAAATCTTGTCTGATTTTGTTTTACTCTGCAATTTTGTTTACATTTAAGTGACACCATATATGGGAACTTATATGCGGAAGTGGTTAGTAAGTGTCAAATTTGTATAAATATCTTCGTCACCTTCTAAAAGAAATGTGCTTTGTGAACAAATACCACTTTTGTATGCATACCAAGGTTCCACTTGTTTTTATTTTCCTTTTAATATCTCCTGCTAATTTTGAGGCAATATGCTAGTTCCATGTCCATCCCTGCCCCCTTCGAAAAAAAAACCCAAACAAAATGCAACAATAAACAAAAGCCTGTTTCTTGACTTCACTCCCAAGATCTTTAATAAATCCTTATAAATCCTTACTTCATAAACCTTACTCTTGTCTTCAAGAACCTCTTCTAAATAACCCACTAGTAACTGTGAGTAGAAAGTCAGTAAGGACAACAAATATGTGTTTTACAAAAGTACTGGTGCCATGCTTTTTCCTACAACCCTGATACACGCTGAGACTTAGACTGAGCTCTCAGACTGTGTCTTATTATTTGTCATGCCAATTGTTACTGTATTGTTGGTGCTACCACAGTAGGATGAAATAGTAGTAATTTTCTGAGCATGGTTATGACAGGGAAATGTGTTGCTTTCTAACAGTGCTGAAGAAGAGCTTGATGGGCCTTTCAGAGGCCAATGCTTAGAAATATAAGAAGCGGTATCTGTTAAGTTACTATTTGTCACTGATCACAATCATTTAATCAGCATGTTTAGAGGCTAAAATAAAGACAGATGATCAGCAATCTCCTTGAGGACCTAGAGCCCTGGCAATCAGTTGTGGTATTCAGTTTCACTTAGTTGGTCTCCTACATTGCACTTGTACCTTTAAATCAGTGCATTTTCCAGCATCCTACCACCATATTTTCCCATCTGGGCATCTGCCAGACTTTATGAAATACCATCTCTCCTACTTTCAAGCAAGTACATAGTTTTATTTCGTAGAAACTAGGGAGTAGGAAGGGATGACACACATCCAGCTTTTGTGTCTCCTGTCTGGATAGAGGAACCTGGGAAGTACGGTTTGAATTCATTAATCAGTGTGGTTTTATAGAAGTAACACAAAATACTCTAGTTTTATTTTAAAATGTATTACAATGAAGGTTTTGTTGAACAAAAAATATGAAAGAATGATGATGAGGAAATTCAGAAAAAAATAAAATGTTAAAACATCTTGGACACTCATCCTGCATTTTTTAACATACAAAATAATTGGCCAAAAAAGGCAGGACATTATGGCTTTCTGACTGCATACACTTTAAGGAGGGTGTAAGGCTAGAAATCAATTGTTTAGTTTACACAGTGTGGAGCATGATAGGAAAAAAAATTACTTATATCCTTATTAGCTAAGGTTGCTGGATGATTTGTGTTTGACAAATAATACAAGTGTAAAAGAAGAAAAAAAAAATCAATATTTCAGAAATAAAAATTCTCCTAATCCTATTAGTAAGTTAATTTCTATTTGAACACACACACACAAAATATCAAAAATCCATCAATCATCTACTACAAGTCTGGATGAAAAAAATATACCCATTAATAAAATAGAATGTCTTTCTTATATGCAACAAAAAGGCTTACTTTGCTCTGAAGTGATTAAAATTACAAACAGGAAGCTCTATCCTGCAGAAGGCTAGAATAATCAGAAAAGTGTCAACAATCTGAGATTCTAAGATAGTCCTGATGGAATAAATATATCATCAGTATAAGGGAAGCTTTTAAATTCTTGACATATTCTTTAAATGTCAGGTTGGTGAGTGCATGATAGTTTTATTTAGTAGTCTAGTCTCCATTCTATTTGTTATTCATACATGGTTTAAAGTCAGCAGAGTGTTTTTTGAATTTCTAGTAATTCAGACACCAATTAATGACCCAATAGTATAATCCTGATGCACTCTTTCAAGCCAATTAGTTCTCATATTTATTGCAATTCTATATTATAATGTGAGAAGTTGATTTTGTTGGAATTAGGAGGTCCAGAGATTAAGTATGTCAACTGTAAAATATCTACTAGCAATAAGAAAGTTGATTGCTTTGGTAAATAAAAGTGAAACCACAGAAGATAGGCTTTATTGCAACTTTGCTCAACCTCAAAACTTCAAGCCTGAAAATGAGGCTTGTATTTTCCATGTCTCTGGAGCAAAAATAAAAGAGAATGAAACACCACATGAAAATTATAGAAATGAAAGGAATGTTTATGTAATTACCCTTATTTTAGTAGTATTCCTAAACAATGGCACCTGACAATAACATTACTTGGAAAGACAAAATAAAATTGTTATTATTACAATTACACATTGTTGCATAATAGACTCTAAATCTGCAATGAATTTTAGCATGAGTTTTAGTTTGCAAACCAGGGAGTATAATACACTTAAAGATCTTTTTCATGGTTTAAGTAACACAAAAGGAGTTTGAAATTAGCAGGAACAGCTCTGAGCATTGCTACAGTTAGAAATGCAAATGTCTAGTTAACATTTTGGTCAAAGAAAAGGGTCAAGTGCTAAGAAACTTCCCAGAAGTGACTGCCATTGAGTTTTGAACACCCAAAATTTCCTAAATCCTATTTTAGAGTCTGAAATTATTTTTTTCAGTTCCAAATCCTGGGTTCAGTTGACACTTTTGAAAACAAAAGTATGCCATGAAAAGAGCTTTAACCAAAAGGCACTGCATTGCCATTGTACAGAAGGATTCCTCTGATTTACACAAGGCATTTTTTTAAACAGAGGTACTTAAATATACACAACTTGTGCTTGCAGATGAGGACTCAGATACATCCTCCCAGGCACTAGACATTGACCTATGTGGAGTATACTCTTGTGCTAGTATCTCTTTACACTTGGTGCAGAACAGCCATTTTCAGAGACAATGTGATACTATCTCTGCAGTTCCTGCCTGTCTCCATGGATAAAACTGCCTATAATCCCAAAACAAACATTCTACTCCCACCTGGAGCAGAAGAAATAGAGTTTGAAACAGCTGAAAGGCCAAATGATCAATCTACAAAAAATTTACTTTTCTCAGATTTAATATTTTTAATTACTCTTCATCAAAATGGGTCCTTTGACTGACTTAAGAATGGAGTTGGGAGGAAGGATTTTTAAGCATATTTGTATCTGCAGCCAGACATAATTACAAGATAAATCCCTTTCTTTTCAGTGCACTTATGGAAGAGATAGTAGAATTGTTCTCCCTTGGCTTCAAACTATGAGACTCTTCCCCTCCAGTCCAGGTGAAATTGGCTCAATGACAGCACCAAAACCCTCTTTCTTTTCTATACCTGCACCAAACCAGCACCTGAATCCTAAAATCTGAATCCTAAAACTGCCCCCAGTGCAGGTATTACAGCATTCTTGTAATAGAATTTCCTTAGACAGAAAAATGATTGGAAATGCCTTATTTTCTGCATCTGTGAAGAAGGAAACGTGTATTTTCCTGAGGGACTTATATCACAGTCTTTTCTTGCTCTAAGAACAAAAAGGTGTTTAAGATTCCACAAACAGGAAAACCAAGATTTCTTTATCATAAGTTAGGAAGATATTAATGTGGACAAAATCCTATGCATGCTTTTATTTAGAGAAAGCATACAATGAGGTGCTGAAACACTCACAAAGCCACATTGTTTAGAAGGCAAATAAATATCAGTGAAGAATCTTATTCTGTAGTTTAAGTGAAGAAGTAAAACAACAAGAGAATTTAGGTGGGTGGAATTTAATTACCTGAACTGGAATTTAGCAGGGCTAACACCCCTACTGATTCTATATTTCTGCAATCAGTTACTGTAACAACCTGTATTTGCATATTTCTCAAATCTGAGGCAGAACAGTTAGAGGCAAGTGTTGTTTCTGCCAGTATAATGCACTGAACCAATATTATTTTTGCTGCTTGTGTGTGCTCTTGATTGCTGTGCTGTCTTACAATGGAGTTTGGAAATTAATTTCTAAGACACAGAAACAGTGGTTGGTATTTATCAAGTTTAGATTTATATCTTCTAGTCAACCCAGGTGGAAAATTGGGTAAAATGCAAGACTTCATTGAGCAATCAGATGCTGCCTCTCTGCTGAACTGTCCTAGGTCAATAAATTACACAAAACTCCCTATTTCGTTAGCAACAGCAAATGGCATAGTCTTTTAACAAATCACAAAGCAAGCAATTGGTCACTTTTTTTTTTTCTTTTTATAAGACTAGGAATAATTTGGGGCCTGTATTTTTTAACATTTTGCTCTGCCAGAAAAAATAAAAACCTTTGAAATATCCATCCATTGTTCTACATCAATTGTAAAGCAGAAATAAGTTACCTTCCTCTGCCATGTCTTATATTGGTCAGAGTTAGTCAAGATGAAGTTTACAATGATCCTATGTTTCTTGTAGATCATTCTTTCAGATAAACCTTATTGAAACATGAGCTCAGAGAGGGAAAAAAATATCCTATTGACCTAATGCTATTTCTCTGACTCTGTCAGCTATATATGTCAGCTATTATATAGCTAATATAACTAGCTATATGTTAGTATTTATGTTTTAACAATGCTAAAGGCCAGGACTAACCTTGTGTTATGTGTTTTTCTGTACATATGCATCATCAGAGGTTGCCACTTGTCTGAAGGACTTGTGAAAAGAGAAGACAGAGAAAGGGATGGAAAGTCAGTAGAGGCACTGCTGCATGTTCAGGTTGACAGAAGACTTTAGTAGTCACAAGCAGGTACTGGACAACCAGCCTGACAGCTCATGGGAATTTAAATGAAGTTCCTGGCACAATGTTGTTTAACCATCCTCACACAGAAGAGCAGCCCATTTAAAGGAAAAAAAATAACTCTTTCAGTCATCTTTCCCTATACATACTTTATTTCCAGCAGTTTGTTTCCAGTTGTTTGTTTGAGAAAGGTTTAGCATTGCTCCATTTATGTGGCTACATTGTTTAAGTCTCAATAAAACTTAAAGTAAAATCTTAGTTGAAGTGCCAAAGAGGGATTGCTCAGCAGATTTGCACATGGAAATGTGAAATTTAGTTTTTCCTTCTTCTAAATATAAAGCCCTCTCTGCTCATTTGATGAGATACATGACAAACAAGAAGTACACCTAAGGGAAAGTGCTTTGGTTTTAAACATTAATAAAACAGTTGTTTTAATTCCTGAGAATATTTATGTAAAAGAAAGACACTTTATGAGTTTTGTGTGTAGATTCAGAGCCTCTAAACTGAACAATCGTTGCCAGGATTCATTAGAAATTGTGTAGTTTTGGCAAAAATATCTCCCAACAGGCTTCCTCGAAATAGGAAGAGGGGCTTGGGCATCTGATGCAACGACAGACTGACCCATCACCTTCCCAGCGATGCCAGGCAGTGTTGTTATGGAGTTCCTAGGAGCCTGAGGAAGGGGATGGCAGTGACTTTCCCAGGTTTTGAAAAGAGGTGAGCAGAGGCAATAGCATGTTATGTTTTCTGGGAATCCAAAGTTCACCTTTTCTGCTTAACTGTCTTTTTTTTTTTTTTTTTTAAGGTAAAGATTAATGCAACCCAGCCATAAGCACACAGGTAATTAAACCCAATAAGTAAGCTTTCAGAGAGGATGTCATGCGTTATGTTTTTTCCACCTTGTTACGATATGCTGTAACATTATGCTGTTACGATAAAATACAATCTTCTCATAGATATGTAGAGAATATATATATATATTTAATATAAGAGAGTGAAAGTGTTTCAGTGGTTTTAAAAAATCAGAGATAATTTTATTGGGAAGTTGTGGGTTTTTTTAGTACCCCCAACCCTGTGTCCATTAAAATCTATGTCTGCATACAAAATCAAGCATAGATTAAAAGAAAAGTCAAATTAAACTTTAAATGGTATGGTTCAAGTAGGATTGATCTTCCTGAGTATAGGGGAACACCCTATTCCTTTATGATTGACCACATGAATGCTCACTATCTCTTTTAAACTTATTTTCCATGATTTTTGTTATTTTTTAAAATCACATCGAGTTTCCTTTTTATTGTTTATTTCTCATCTATGTCTGACTGAAAGCAAATGCCAAATATCATTATTTGTTTGAAAAAATTATTGCTTCAGATTTTTGACCACTTCCATGGACATCTCATCGGTTGCCACTTATAACCTGTCTTAAAATGAATAGGTCAGGAATATACTAGCAGCTTGAAGCAAATACGTAATATTTGTTTAAAGAATTTTACGATCTTTTGTTTAATGGATATGACAAGGACAGGACCATAATGGTGTGTCTTTATCACAGCGATAGGTAGATACAGATGAAATCTAAAGATGTGTTCTTGAAAATTTAAAAAAAAGAAACCAAAACCCGAAATAACCAAAACTTTGTGAATAAACAGCAGGAAGCTTATTAGAGAACTTATTTTTTCTCCACAGTGTTGGAAGAAAATGCAGCTATCCAAGGATCAGAGGCTACATTGTGCAGACTAACTGCCTGACTTGTGACTCATTAAAACTCAAATTGGATCTTTACAGTTGCATAAATCCATTATTATTACTAATAATGATAATCAATTAAAATACAGTTGCCTCACCAGGACCTGGCTTCAGTAGTATCAAACAAGCCAAAATTAGAGCTCAGGTGGCTCTTTAAAACCCAGGCCCAGAATGAAACTGGGTTATTAAGCTTAAGTAGTTATTACCAATAGAGTATATTGCTAGCAAGATCCCTGTCACAAGAAAACACTGTGGCAAATGATGTTAATTGATATCTCAGATAGCTGTGTGAGCAGAATGGTGAAGGATTGATCAGGAATGGACATTTTAGTTTCTCCACCCTCTGAGGAGAATTACAGCTGTAATGTATAAAAATAGAGGGTTGATGGCATCAAACTGCAGTAACACAGAAGAGTATTTTGAAAACAGTGAAACACTGTCACACTTCCAAAGGACAGGAACTCATCACCACAGACCTTTTTATCCTGATTGAATAAGTTTACCCTACAAACATTTCAACTAACATGATTGTACATATCCCATAAACTGATAATCAAAGTGTGGAATAAGTTCATCATCTTACTCGCAAGGAATTCTACCAAATTACATTTATAAGGGCCATTTCCCCCAGAACAATTAATGCAAATGCGTTACTGTCAACCTGAGTAAGCACTGCATGGTCTAACTCCCAAAATGGGAAGAATTTATGTTCTTTCACTGATAAGCCACTCAAATAAGAGTCCACTTTGCTAAATCTCCTTTTAATCTCTGTCATTGCCCTAGTAATTAATTATTCAAAGTCTGGTAGACACATATCTTCACTCAGTGTATATCTTCTTGCATTTAAATCAATATTTCACAAAAGCACCATGCTAGTATTTGAAAATTACACGGCCATCCATCAGGAATCAAATGAGGTTTCCCCAGTCTCTGAAGGAAGAGCAAACAGACAGAAGAGATGGTCTGAGAACTGCATGGCAGAGCGCAGGGACTGCACCGTACGCAGGGAGGATTTTAACCTCCTGCCCAGATGTCAGTGGGTGGCTTGAGAAACTAATGGAAACGTGCCTTCTGATTTACCATAATTTCCAGTGTTATTCAGTCAAGCCTGTAAAACTTGCAGTGAGTCTGCCTGGAGAACTGAGCAGAAATTTCTTTCCCCAAAGCTAGACCTCCAGCGTATAGGCTTCTGTCTCATGGCTGATGCACGGACACGCGGGTGACTGTCCCCAACACGCACATGCACCACAGAGTGAGTCAAAGTATATTAGCCCAGCTACATGTTCCTACACCTTGTGTGCCACCAAACAAGGAAGGTGGTGTAAAACAAGAACTTCACTGTGCATTTTCCCTCCCAGTTCCATCTCTTGCATCGTAGAACAGGTTTTGTAGAAGGAGGGAGGGTTTCATGGCTGAAGGAGTTGGCATTGATATCCCTGTAAAAAAAGGTAAAGACTGGCAGTATTACCTGCCAGCACATACTTGATGCAGGTGTTTATGAGGTAGGTTCTCATTAAATAAAATTTAAATTAATTTAACTCTTTAAGAGATAGTGTGTCTCAAACCTGATACCACGAGATCTTTTTTTTGTGTATAAATTTGTATTTTGATTTCTGCTAAGGTAATATATCCCAGTGCTGACTGCTGTATCTAACAGAGATGATTATATGGCAACCATGTTTAATTAAAGAGAGAGAAAATACTCTCTTATTGCTCACAGTATGGTAACGTTAACTATTTGTCTTGTTCAGTTCATCCATATTCTGCCAATCATATTCCTTCAAGTTGTACCTAAGTCCAGCTTTACCATGAGTGACCACACTTTTACTTTTCAGTTCTCCATCAGTTGTCATTAGGAGATATCTATAAAGATATTTATTAAAGACCATCTAAATAACTTTTGAGGACCCTCTACCACCATTCAACCATTTATGGAAATTATAGAGAAAACTCGGGCCTGAAGGGATGTCTCAAGTTCTAAATCCCAGCATGAATTCCCCAGCATTCCCACTTCCATTGCTCACAATGGTTTGGGATAGCATAATCAATTGAATACAGCAGTGATATCATCTTGACTTGGGGGGATGTCACCCAGCTAAATTCTGAGAAAGTCATTTTAGAAGCTCTTTACAGAGAATGGAAAGCTGAGGCTTGAGCAAGTTGCTGAAAAATATATCATCCAGGCTGGTCTTCCAAGAATCCCTTCTTGGATATCCACACCAAGCTTCCTAATGAGAAACAATAATCTACAATAGGCATGTGGCTTTCTCGCCAAAAATTGGGACCTTGAGCAATAACCCAGGGTATCTTAAGAGGTACAATAAAACAGGCAACTATCTATGCCCCCAGTTAATAAAGCCAACGCAAGTTAGGAAGCAAATCATAGTACACTGAAATAGTTGCTAATGGCTGGTCAAAATAATTTCAGTCTAAACTCAGTTTCCTTTAATGAGTGATTTGACAGCTAAGTAGTGGAACTTATTATGTAAGTACTTGAAATCAGATGACATGAAACATTTTACAGACAGTAACACAACAGTCTCAGATTTCAACTTGACCAAGGAAATAATTTTAAACCAGGAAAGACCTCTTCTAAGCCTTTTCTCAATTAAGGGTACTCAGTTAAGTTTAATTTCTTTATTCTAAGTAGAGAGTAATGCATAATAAAAAAGCTTATAATTTAATCAGAATTAGGAAACTCTACAGAAATACAGTGTTTAGTTATACACCTTTCTTAATAATTTTGGATTAAACCTAATTACTTAAAGCCTGATTAATTATTATATTTGGAATCTGTCAAAAGCCTGTGTCATTTTGTGGTTATACTTAAATTATATATCAATATCTTTGCTTGCATGTATATTTATATTTTCTCTGTAAACATATTTTCTGTTTATAAAATAATAATTTATATTTTTCTTATATTCTCATCCTGCCAGGAAAATCTGGTCCAGTAAACCAAGCTGAATTTTTTTTTTCCAGCTACATAATTTAAAAAAAAAAAAGAAGATTAACATTTTTAGATTATAGAGTAATATTTATAAATATGTGGATTTTACCCCAACCTTATCTACTAGAAACTGCTAGAAAATCCTTTTTGCCATGTCTAGCACCCTTGAACAAGTGATTATAAATCTACATTCTTTTTCCACAGATAAACTAAAGCTCTTTTTTTTTTTTTAATGGAAAAGTTTTGATAGTACGCTCTCATCTGTCCATTGCACCAAAGCAGTTTTTTGTGACCTAAATCATTTGGGTTATTGGGAGCTATTTGGGCTGCTGTCACTGGTTTTTGTTCCAGCAGTTTTCATTTTTCTTTTAAATCGCTGTATGGTATAAGTAGCTATAAATTCAAAAGCAGCAGTAGTATCTGAGTCACATTTGTTTTTCTCACAAGTGATATTTGAGCAAGAATCAGTAAACTCAGAGAAAAATTAGCAACACAAAAAGTATCTTTGGTGCTGATTGAACAACAATCTTTATATCTGACTTTTCTTTTTAAAAAATATCTCTCACTGAGAACATTTTCCCTGGAGTCAAGGTTTAGATGAATTGGACTATAACATACAAGTATCAAGGAATGAGACTGCAATCAAAAAGGAAAATAGAAATTACATGATCTCCCCCTTCATAATGCAGTCTAACAGCTACTTGATTCAACACAAAGAATGGTATCTTGGCAGCAGAATTTCTACCTAATTTTCTACACTATTTGTAAATTGAGTATAATGAGAAAAATAACTATATATAACAAGCTTTCTGCAGTTTGAAATTAGAAATGTCTCAATCATTTCTAGCCACCTACACTCATTAATTTTGGTGACTGGCATGGGTGAGACCAAGAACCACGGTAGCTGAATCTTCATCAGGAAAAAAATAGTATATACACTCAACCTGGTGTAAGTTTCACTTTATCAAATATTTCTATAAATGAGGTAGTTATGTTGGCTCCCACTGCAAGCAATGGGAGAAAATAAATTCTTCCAGGGTCTAATATAGCTCAACCTAAATGGGCCAAGTGTACCACACCCCTACAGCGTCTATTCCTCTCCATTGATTGCGAAGGATGGTGTACTCGTTTTGGTTGGGATAGAGTTAATTTTCCTAATAGTAGCTTGTATAATTGCCATACTTTGGATTTGTGACCAATAAGCAGTGCCTTTTTTTGCTCCTCACGTTACCACACCAGTGAGTGGGCTGGGGGCACACCAGGAGTTGGGAGGGGACACAGCCAGGCCAGCTGATCCCAGCTGACCAAAGTGCTATCCCATACCATATGGCATAGTACTCAGCAATAAAAGCAGGGGAAAGAAGAAGGAAGGGTGGACATTTGGAGTTACAACATTTATTTTCCCAAGTAACCAGTATGGAGCCTTGTTTTCCTGGGGATGGCTGAACATCTGCCAGCCAGTGGGAAGCAGTGAATGATTTCCTAGTTTTGCTTTGCTTTAGTGCGTAGTATTTACCTATTTAACGGTCTGTATCTCAGCCCACGAGTTTTCTCACTTTTACCCTTATGATTCTCTTGTCATCCTCTTCCTCATCAGTGTGAGGCTGAGCAACCTGTTAATCCACAACAGATGGTCAGTTCACATGCAAATATCTATACAGTAGGCTTTAGGAAATGGATCTATTTGCCCACACATAGGCATCTGGTCGTACTTAAAAGACATTATATCTATATTTCAACACCTCTGTGACATGCTACGGCTTTTGCCTCCTCACTTAGCCCACTCTGCAAGTTGGGATGGGATTCAACATCCAACACAGAGATTGAGCCCGAGTTACTCACAGATTTCTTCTTTCAGCTAGTGAGGAGAGGCACTGGTAGAGGGCAATTTATCCAACCTACCTTCAAGAACTTTCCTGATGGAATAAATGTGTCTTGGTAAAGTCTGCTTTTCCCACAGCTTACAAATAGCACTTCCCAGTCTAATCAGAACTAATCAAAATAATTCAGTGCAAAAAATGGTTTTATTATATATCTTTTAATTTTTATGGGTGACATAACAAATCTCCAAATGTGCAAGAGGAATACTGGAAAACATAGGATCCATGTTAGCTAGGAATTTCTCCTTGTCTTGCAGTCATTAAACAAAACAGCATGTGGAGAGTTTCAGCGCTCAGATGAAAAAGACGTTCAAGGACCAAAGGGTGATTATGCCTAAGATAATGATGTGGAGGACGAGGGCATTAGCTAAATTCACATTCATGCTTTAATAATTGCTTAGATTATCCAGTTCACAAGTGACTTGGAGTTAATAACAGTCAGGTCAGCTGATTAATAGCAGTGCTTTTAATTTTACCAATGTTGTTCTTTGCCAACCCATTTTTATTCAAAGCAGCGTCACCCAAGTGACATTGCTCTTCTACTCTTTATAGTAGTTTCTAAAATTTTATACAGACGAGTAAATATTAAAAAGGAAAGAAACTAGCTACAAAGGCATGAGCAAGAAAAACAGTTTCTTTCTCCAAGAAATTGAAAATTTAAAAAGTTAAAAGTAGGGATATCTATACAGAAAGGGGATAGACATTGAAAAATACATGGGGTTGTGGTTTTGGTTTGGGGGGCTTTTTCCTTTTTTTTTTTGTTTGTTTGTTTGCTGTTTTGTGGGGTTTTATTTTTTATCCCTGAGGCTTTATTTTTGCAATTTGCAATGTCCCAGATCCAGTATGTATTTTTATTCATTCAATTCCATCTCTTTTCCCTGTGGCACAGGAGATCCTACCAAGCTGCACAGAAGGACAATAGGTTTTCCAGCAGCATCTTCTTTCCAGCCAATTTCTTAAAGAAATGCTCTGTCCATGGACAAAAAAAGAACCTGTGATCACCAAATGCACCCAGGGCTGCATGTCCTACAGTGAATGTGGTTGGAATTGAATGCTGGAACATGCAGGAAAGGGAGTTCCGAAGCTGTCACAATAAAGCTTTAGCAATGCCTGAAAGACTGCAATTTTCCATTCCAGATGGAATGGCTATTGGACTGTATCCTGTCCAATAAAAACAAAAAACAATATTAATACAAAGTAATAAAAAAGAAAGACTTTTATTTAATGCTTGTTTTAGAGAAAAGCGGAAAAGAAAGAGAAAGGGCAGGGACTTCTCCATTGGAAACACCTAATGACACTGCTGAATTAATATCTAAAAAACACCCCAGTACTATAATGAGGATGTGTGAAGAATAAACACAGAACAAGAACAAGGGGTTTTGCTGGCTCTGTAAGGTGGAGTAAATTGCGTGTTGTCCACCTGTGGACTACCCAGCATAATAATAAGAAAATATTTTATACATTAGAAAGGTGGAGAAAATATATTTTTAAAAGTATGAAATAATTTATATAACTTTTCCTACTCTTGACTTTCCCATTATAGTGGCTTTTTAATAGAATAATTTATTTTGAAACAGTTATTCAAACACTATAAATTGATGTATAAATTGACTTTTGTCAGGAGAGTATAATTACATGGCAGAAAATCTTGTATAATTATATTATTCAATCCAGTTCAGCACATAGTTTTACAACAGACGTAATGCGAGCACAATCAGAATTACATCTCCTATTCTCTTCTAAACTAATTATAACATTATTTAGTTTTTAATAACAGCATGATGTGGTAATGCTGCTAGATGACAATTCATACAAGCAAAAGACTAATACACTAGGACAGTAGGAATTATGGAAAAAGACAAGTCTGTGAATGAATAAAACTTTTTGCAAAAAAAGAAACATAATAGAACAAATGGAATCTGTCTCTGGATTTTTATAACTGCATTCTGGATTTTTCATGGGGAATAATGAAGTTGTCGTTTCCTCCTGCTACTGGACATAATATGAGCATGTGTGTGAACAAACTCTACTTCTCTGCCAGGTTACAAGGGGGCATACTGTCCTGCACTCTTTCTTTCCTGGTTGGAGCAAAAATCCTTTTATTTTGTTCCTCCTATGTAATGTGAATCTAAAGAGAAAACATACCTCTGATGTGTTGAAATGTATACCGATGGACCAAGTGGAAAAGAGTGATGGGAACAAAGGTAAGTGGAAAAAAACAAAAAAAAAGCAAAGAAAAGTAAAACCTCACCCTCTCTGATGTGGCCCATATTTTCCTTCCTCCTGAGCACCACCTGCCTACCTATGCAATGTGTCAGGGAAGAAGCTGTGCCCTTTACAGCTCTCTGACACCATCATCACAGTGTCCACATCTGGTATTTTCTCCTTTTACCCACAGTCACTAGAGAAGTGGAGGTGTGACACCAAGTCTTTCCCCAGCATAGGGCTTGTTGAACTGACCCCGAATGAGGAATGGAGATATTTCTGCATGTCTAGTAGGGATCTTATCTGGTGGGATATGGGAGATGGTTGGATGGTGCCACTGGGTATTTCCCGATCACTTAAGAACACACAAAAAGCTATGAACAGTAAAAGCAAATATTTGTGTAGTCCAGCCAGATTCCCAAAGGAAAGCATAAGGACAAGGTATTTCGTGTGTAAACTTTGAAACCTCTAGCAATTCTGCATTGGATATACTTACAATTCAAATTTCAAAATTCTATGAGTGACTTCCATAATTTACTAGGTGAATAAATGCATTTCTTTTTCTGTTTTTTTTAGGAGGTGCTTAATTTCTCTGAGTATTTAATAATGACAATTACCCAAAAAAAGATAATTTCTACAAAATTATGGCCAGTACTGAAAGTCATAAAACTCCAAGACAGCAACAGCTGAATTTCTTCATCATCCTTTCCTACCTCCTAATTCACATGAAGGGAGAGTGCTCTTGTTGTGCAAACCCTCATTCCAAATTAACTGCTTGTAATGGATCTGTTTGTTATGGTTTGATTACTAGTAATAGAAGAGAAGAGTCACACAAGAACACACACACGAATAACTAGTATTGTATCCTTACATATAAGATGAAAATGTTGTATATTGAAAACAGGGAGCCTAAGGAGTGATTTCCCATTCAGTTTTCTCCACAACTCCACTGCATTTTACTTCCTGGTAATCCTTTAAGGTGAAGATGACTATGATTCATAGTCTTTAATTGGATGAGCAATTAGAAGTTTGAGCATTCATCTTTATTTATCTGAACTCTGCAAAACTGGCCTGGGATTTGCGAGAGAACTGTATGTCTTGGGAAATTTCCTATCATCACTTGGGCATGCATATTACTGATTCATGGGTGTCTCTTGAGGGTTTTTTTTGAGATTCTGATGCTCAGATTTATTCATATTTGGAAAAGGAATAATTTTAAAGTTAGTTTAAAATTCATGGGAATTAGAAATGAAATGAAAAAGGAGGATAATAGGCCAGCATGAGGCTTTTAATTAATCTTTGTCTTACCCTGGGATGTGGAAAATGTCAATTTGTGCTAGTTCCATGAAGGATTAAGACCAGTAATATGTACAGCCCATTTAGCTTTGAAATAAAGCATAAAGAAAATAAAAATGAGAACTTTTGATTCAATGTGACACTGAAGGGAAAGAGAATTAAACAGCTATTAAAAGGAGCTGGCTCAATTACCACCATTGGAGGTGACCCTAACAAAATACAGCCGGTTTTACCAGGCACCATTTATATCCCCAATCCACATTCATAGCAACATTTGCCAAAATGAGAATTCAAACAAATCTTCTGTGGACTGCTGTGCCGTCCAGAGCATCCCATTTGTTCCACTGAAATGTCAAACTAAGATTGGGTGAGAAGCCAAATGAGTTAACTGAGGAGATTTTGGCTTTGTGTCATCTATACTCGATACCTCATACCCCTCAGTATAGATCTGTCTATACACAGGAGAAGGAAACTGGGACTAAATGTACAAGATCTGTAGTTTACGAGGACCTAGCAGTAATTTGGATTCAGGGTGGGCAGGGAGGTAGATACCTTTGCAATTGTATGTGAAGGGAGTCTCATGCCCCAGGTCCAGAAAAATCTTTGTGGTCCTCTTAGCCAAATTTTCCCTATTTCCTTGGTGTAGTCATTAGAGAAATTTGATAATCTGTAAAGAACTTGTAAATTTTTGAAGGGATTAAGACATTAGGCAGAAAATTTATTATTATTAATAATAACAGCTAACTGATATGGGGAAAAGAATCTGAAATAGGATTTAAGCCATCAGCATGTGGATTTGGTCTATCTGTGGTCCTTCAGCCTTAAACCCAAGACTTTCTTTCTAATCTTCTACTTATTGCAACCTTTCACTTTTTCAGTAAATTACTTCAATTCCTCTTTTCAGGAACTTGGGCGCTAAACTTCATGAAACAGGCAACAGAGGCAAAACTCTTTCTAATAGCAAATGATAACTCTCTCTACCTCTCAGCTACTAACCTTCCAAACAATTTATGCAGACCTGACTTCCATGCACTTCAGACTCTCCCAACCCATATCTAAATTGCCAGCAAATTCACTCTTACACTCAAACGACATTAGACTAAAAAGAGAGAGAGAAAAAAAAAAAACGGGGAGAAAAAAAAAAAACGGGGAAAAAAAGGGAAAAAGAGAGCTACAATTTTTTTGTCCTAAAAAGCCTTGGAATCTTAATAATTTGAATGTTATTTTTAAATATGCATACTTCGCTCATAGCGTAATACCTGCAGGAAGTCAGGTGGTATTTTAATCTCAGATAAAGCTGTTGACATCTGTAGAGACATTTAAATAGCTACTACTCAGCATGGGTAAGGACAATCTGGTAGAAAGAAGTTATATATATATAGTGGAAGAGAAGGTATTTCATTTGAAATTGGAGATGTAGAAGTGGGCAGGGATTCAGGAAACAGTTCTGTTGTTCTTAGTGAGGCTTTAGGGCAGAAATTTCCATCTCACTTCTACTTGTGACTCCACTTTCAGTAAAACAAAAAACCATAATTTATTTCAAACTTGGGAACTATTTAGGTCATGATCCAACCTTTAATACTGTCTTCTCCAATGTGTTAATATAAGTAGCTTTATCCCATACTACGCTTCTAGTCCACACAAAAACAACTCCACAAACCTAGCACTGCATCTTCAACTCCATTTTTCAAATTGTGCTAGAAAGTTAACTGAAGATGAAAGCTTAACTGAACATATGAGAAGAGGCTGAAAGAGACGGTACTGTTCAGCCTGGAGAAGAGAAGGTTCAGGTGGATCTTATCCCTGTGGATGGAAGAGGAGCCAGACTCTTTCCAGAAGTGCCCACTGACAGGACAAGAGGTAATAGGCACAAATTAAAACACATTAAATTCTATCTGAACACAGAAAAAAAAAAAAAAAAAGCCACTTTTGAACTGTGAGCATGCTCAAACACTGGAAGAGGATGTGCAGAGAGGCTGTGCAGTCTCTGTCCTTGGAGATTTTCAAAGCCTGACCTGACATGGTCCCAGACAACCTGTTCTAGCTTATCTGTTAGATGTTAGCTCACCTGTTAGATGAGCTAGACTAGACGATCTCGAGAGGTGCCTTGCAAACTGTTGTGGTTTAACTCTGGCTGGCAACTAAGCCCCATACAGCCACCTGCCTCCCACTGTGCAATAGGGGAAAGAATCATAAGTGTGGTTGGAAATAAATTTTAATAGGTAAAGCAAAAATTGTATTCACTAAAGCAAAATAAGGAATTCAGTCACTATTTCCTACTGGCAGGCAATTGTATAACCATTTCCAGGAAAGCATGCCTTCATCATGTGTAATGATAACTTGGGAAAATGAATGCCATAACTCCAAATGTCCCTCCTTCCCTCCCAGCTTTTATTGCTGGGCACAACGTCATCTGGTATAGGATATCCCTTTGTCCTGTTGGGGTCAGCTGTCCCCCTATTGCACATCCCCAATCTATTCCCTGGGGAGGCAGACTGAGAAAGAGAGGTATGCAAACACTTCAGCAAAAGCTAGAACATTTTGGTGTTTACATTACTGTTTTGGTCAGAAATCCAAAATATAGCACCACATGAGCTCATGTGAAGAATATTAATGCTATCGCAGCCAGAACCAGTATACAGCCTCAATGATTCTGTGATTACCATAGCGTATACCCTCCCCTCTCTCTATATAGAGAAGTTATATCAAGGTTTTCGTTGTAGTATCCATTATAAAAGCATGAAATAAGGTCTTTACTGGAAGACTTCTTACTCTATAGATTAACACCAGCAAGAGGGTGCTGTCAGTTAAGCTAAACAGTTAAACACATGCCTAACAACAAACTTCAGGTCAATTTTTCAAAGCACAATCACATTTTAAAAACTAGGAGAAATTTCTAGGGTAAGAATAAACAATATGAATGAGAGTAAATACAGTCATCAGTGTATAATTACTGTGACTGCAGAACTCAGATTTCAGGTAGGTATGCCTAAACTTGCACACATATTCAACCACCTGCATCTGCAGAAAATTCACTGCACAAGAGTTGGAAATGGGAAAAGGATAACCCAGTTACATATCTTTTTCTCTGTACTTTCTCTAATGATTAATATTCTCTCACTAAAGGAGATATACTTGCCAAGAGCCTCCACATTGAACAATGTGTGGACTCCCTTTATAACAACTGAAGAGGGGAACAGGTCGGTCATTAAAGTGAATAAGACCTTCATTGATTTTAATTGAATCCTATTGATTTGTATAGAAGATAATTAGTTTGAATTGACTTTTATTGATTTGTGCCTAATTGTACTCAATTAAAACCCAGTGATTTGCATTGAACAAACTAAATTGCACTGACTAATTGGACTGAACTGAAACTCATTGAAGTGAAGAGTGTTCAGTGAAATGAGCAAAAAGCTAGCTATTGCTTTTAATCAGACTCCTACGCTGCTGATGAGCGCCTGCTGAAATCTGAGCAAATCCAGAGAAATAAGATTATTAAAGACCATCTCTGAAAAGGAGAGAGTTGTTTGCACATGACTTGTGATTATCTTCAGCTGTTGGTTTATTTCACTTATTTTTTTTTTTCTCCTGCCTAAGGGTCTTGCCTCAGTGCCAAAAAGCGGGAATTCATTTCTATGACTCTGAAGAGTGTTGTAACAGAGCCAGAGGACAGTAAGAGATGCAGCCTCTGATAAATCCATCTCACAGATGTAAGCCACTTCATGGGCGTCATTAGGAGCGAATCTAACCAAAGAGGGGTATTATTAAAACATCCAGACAGGACCTGTAGACCCCTATCATGCTTTCTCCTTTTTGCAGATGGTTCACTACTCATACAAATAGTACCATCGGTGCCTTGCAGGGTAGGTCAATGGAGCTTTCGTACTCTTGTCCAGTGGACAGGTTACCAGATGCAGCTGGAGCATGATGAATCCTATAAGCAATTTTATTGCGTTTTTGAAATTCATTGAATATGTTTTTAATTAGGAGCACCGCACAGAGTGGGTATAGCAGCCCCCACTGGAAATCAGTGGTTTCTTTGCTTCTTGACACTTTAGAATATATAAAGTTGTCAGTCGAGGCTATGCAGGCTGTGGTTGGAGGGTTGGAGTCAGCCTGAGATATGGCCCTCTGGCTTTTGAATGATTCTGAACACACCTTATTTTGCTCAGTGCACAAATGTAGGAGCCACTGCGGTATTAGACATCCCCACAATTGTTTCAGGAAGGTGCTTTGAAACAGTTATTCAGTGAAAACCTTGTGGGCCCATGTTTTAGGCCACAAATCACAAGCTACAGTAGTGGTGCCAGGTTTCACTATGCTCCTCAATGTAGTAGGGGGAATAGACAATCCATCAGCTAAAAGACCGTCATTCTCTAACATTTTGAAAGAGAAACATGGAATGTTGGAAAGAAAGGGACTTCCTGAGCCACTAAGTCCAGTGCTTTGCTGTCTCAGGCATGCATCATTTGATCATACCTAATAGTTTCAGCATAAAACTCTAGATTCTTTTTTACCCATATTACTCTTAGTGTAATATTTTTTGTCTTATTTCCTCCATGGGAAATCAATTTCTAGATTTTAAAATCTGTCTATTCATAGCTACTTTGCAGTATCTATGTAAAAACATTGTCCTTTAACAGTACTTGTCTCTCACTAATGTGTACTCCCCTGGCATATTTATAGATCACAGTTATATGTCTTGACAGTCTTTGTTTTATTATGCTAAACAAGACAAGCTCTTTCAGTACACTCTCATGAGGTATATTTTTTCATTCCCTGTGTACAATCACATGTCTCAATACCTACTCTAGCCTTATTTGATTTATTTGATCTCTTCAACATCTTTATCAATGATCTGGACGAGGGGATCGAATGCACCCTCAGCAAATTTGCAGACGACACCAAAT
>JAOTQQ010000012.1:146885853-146909872 GCA_026546715.1 Gallinago undulata
TTTTTTTTTTTTGTGGTTGGACTCGATGATCTCTGAGGTCCCTTCCAACCACCACAATTCTGTGATTCTGTGATTTTTTGCTTACACTGAACTGTGTTACACAGATACAGACTGTTAGAAACAAGCAAACAAATTTGTTGGGAGTCTGACAGATGGTAATGCCATGAGAACTTAATTTGCCCAAGCAGAACTGCCAGTTGCTTTCTGATGGTGATGGGAATCTCTGTTGCAAGGGTCCTTGCACCAGTATCTTCACCTGAATCAAGAAAGATGTCCCAAACCACTGCTTTCCTCAGTTTGTACAACCCAGGTGGCCAGACTCCAACATGACCACCCCAGCACATGCGTAATATCGATATACCTTAAATACATACAAAACACGTCTTGAATGTTTTAACTGTATACAAAAGACTGTCCTACACAACCAGTTCTGCAAGAAAACATATATATTGTCTATTTACAACTGTAGGAACTATGCACAACACTCCTGCAGCAGGAACGACTTAAGCAAGCCTTCTGGGTAGTTCACACAGGAGTTTACTCAGCACTAAATGTACAAATTGGACCTGATGCAGCAGGAGTTGACTCAGGTAGAATTTATTGAACTATTTGAAACTATTGAACTATTTATTGAATTATTTGAAACTCCCATCTGAACAGCTCCTGTAACAATCAGTCCAATACTTAATTGTGAAGTCTGGGTCACTCATCTAGTTTTGGCTTTTCTTATTGTCTCAGGGCAGCCCGTTTTCCTATCTATACAGGTGCCTTTCCAGGAACCTCTTGGACCATGCTGTTATTAACTTAAGTGTTCATCATTGTTAGTATTTAGTCAATTGCAAAGTGTTTTTTTCTTTTCCACAGTTCTCAAATGTCTTATTAACTCTACATTTTCATTTATCACTGAATAAATTTCTGAATGTATTTGGGCTTTCACCTTACCCCAATGTACCTTACCCTGTGAGGCAGACTTAAGTAGTTAATACATAAATACTAATTATCATTTCTTTGTGTTACAAATGCATGTGCAGATCCAGAGGTCTATTAATTAGAGATGATATAGTTGAGTGTAAATAAGGGTTATCACAAACTTACAGACCTCTTGGACAGTCTCCTAGATTTGATTAACCACCTACTAAGTCTTCACAAGCTATTTATGAGTGTATCTTTAATATAACGCAAGCATATTTCTAGCACTCTTTTTTTTTTTGTTTGTTCGTTTTCCTAGGTTTGCTTTCATGGCTATTACTTTGTCATCAATGATTCATTTCAAATATCATCAATTTCTGCTGTAATATAGCAGTGACTTTTTATCCAGCTTTTAGGATCATCTTGTGCATCACTGCTATTTATCTTCACTATCAGAACCTATGCAGTTACCAGTGTCCTTTATTACACTGAGGTAATTGCACGCAGACTTGCCCATCACCAGAAAAGTGCTTGCCTTGAGTCGATTTTGCCTCTAAATTAATCATTGTGTATTTCATTCTAATTTCTTAATTTCATGGCTAGATTTTGCCTGTGATTTTAAAATTACAGATTATTATTATTATTATTATTATTATTTATTTATTTGGCATGTACCTTCCTCTGCTTCACTGGATTTCTTTGATTTGCCTGAAAGAGAGTGAGTGGGGAGACAAATTTAGCCAGTTTTAGTTCAGGAATGCAAGAGAGAAGTCATTTTCATCCAGAGTTATTCCTGTATATAGGATTTGTGTCTAATTTTCTAGACTGCTGATTCTCTGTATTGAAAGAAAGCACTTGCAGCCACCAGACCACATACATTAAAGACTGCTGTGCCTTAGAATGAGAGATGAAAGCTTGTGATTTCAAACACATAAAAGTGTGGGCACCCTTGAGAAAGCCACAGAAGTTTTGCCAGCATAGTATTATTTGTGCTGTTTAGGTTAGTACATAAGAGTGTCATTACAAAACAAAATGAAACCAAAAGAACCCAAACCATCTCCTGAACTTTTGTTGCCTGTCTGTTTGATGATTCAAGAGCACAGTCTTACAAAAACACACAGAAGAGGTCTGGGAGAAAAGAGCTAGATCTTCCGGAAGGTGATGTCTTGTTGCCCACCTTCCAGGAAAAAAAAAGCAATGCAGGGAGAGGTGGTCCTGCAAAATCATCTTTGTGCATAGCAAATGCCATGGAAAACAATCAGGATGCCATCGGTTGCCCTTTTCAGCACAGCACCAAAGACCGCTACAGTGAGCAATTACAGGCAGAAGGTATACTCCAAATTAACTGTGGGCACTTCACTGCAGTGAAAGTACCTTTTTTCTGTCTCAGTCACAACTCACAGCAAGAACTTCATAAGATTGAATTATGCTTTGTTTGCTAAACCAAAATGCTACTCAGTGCCCTCCAGCCCTTCAGAAAAAGTTATTGTCAGGCATCTTAAAAGATAGAGCTGATTGAACCCTAATCCAAAGTTCTTTGAAGCCAATATTGATCTGGGTTTTAATGGGTTTCTATTCAGGCCTAACATTAACCTCTGTAAGCATAGATCCTTTTTGCAAAAACTATTGCTGCCTGTTTACTAATTCTTTTGCACACTTATACCTTCTTCTGGAAATCTAGCAAAAAATAAGTACATGGTTTGGCTGTATCCCATTCTCTTTTTTTGTTACTTTTTTAGACTCTTCCTACCTTTCTGGCAAATCTGTTTCATCTCTTTTTTTATAATTATATAAAGATTCTGACACATTTGTTCCTATGATTATATGAGTGCTAAAAACACAGACTAAAAATCTTACATACTCAAGGTATGTAAGATTTTTAGTCTGTGTTTTTCCTTTCCTTCTCTCACTTGACCACTGTCTCATATTGTTTTTCCATCATATTTCAGCATAAATTTCTCTCTTTTCCTTCTGATGCACTCTGTCCTCTTTGTTTCCTAGAAAATTACCCAACAAGCAGCTTTCACCTCACCCCCATTGCTGGTTTTTCACAGCTTCTAATTTGTCCAAATTTTTAGGATCTTATGTCCTCCTAAGACGTCCCTCACATGCTCTTTGCCCTTTGCTCCTTTCAGTCCTTGAAAAATCCTTCCTCTTCTTCCAAATAGTATTGGAGTAGAAAATAGAAGAAACCTGAAGCAGTTGTTTCTGCCTCTTCTTTGCCCCCCTGAGGTGCAGGAGACAGAAAGAAAGGGGATAAGAGAGAGATCTGCACAAAAGAAAGACAAATCACCTTAGAAGGAGCATCCTGGAAGGCCAGAGGTTCCGTTTGGAACTCTCAGATGGGGAGAAAATAATAGAACAATGAAGTCAGACAACAGCTTCTACTGTCTCCTTATGGGGAAGAGCAGACATCACCTGTCATCAAGTCTCATCAACCCTGCTTTAGCTCTTTGAGTGCCACTACAATCCAAATAAATAAAAGTTGTTACATGTTCTAACTTACACTGATCAAAAGGAATGATCTTTCATAGCACGTACATGCTAGTCCCTGGAGCACTTAACACATTTAATTTCAGACTATGCTATACTCAGGCACAATTATCTTTTATGTGAAAGAAAAATTCACAAGCTATGTCTATATTATCAATTATTAAACTCAGACAATTAGAAACACATTTAGCAGATCCTGTATGCATCCGTTTCAGAGTCCCCGTATACCTGCTTCTACCCAGGGAGAAAAAAAGAGCTGAATTGGAACCTCCATTAAAAGGACAACATGCCTTTAGCATTTTCTTAACCTCTAATTGCAATGTCAACCACTATAACCCCTCAATATAAATTTTTAAAGCATATTTTCTACCCTTTCTTATTACATTTCAGGACACTTGGGAGAGAAAATATTTCTGTATGTCTTTTCAAAAGAAAAGCATAATTGCTTGAAATTGAATAATGGAAAATTTAAGCTAGATTAAAAATGTCTAAAAGATGAACTTTAGTTTATGTTGTCTTCTTGGGTGGGGGTTGTTCCTTACTTTGTTAATAGAAGCGGAAAAAAATTAAAAAGAAAGTACCTCTGTCTATAAAACCTATGGAATGACATGGGAAGGTCTATGGTGTCTCAAAGGATGGGGCAGAATCCTGGGACCCCTAAAGGTAACATTATTTTTTTGGAAAAAAAGAGAAAGGATATTGCACAGAGAAGTTTTTTTGGGTTAGATAGCATACTGTGATTCTAAGAATAGTTACCTGTTGTTGTGTTTGAATGGTGATGAATCAGAGAACGCCAGAAATGAGTGAAGCCAAAGAAAATGAAATAACAATCATCTGCTCTAGGTGGACATGTTTTGGCAGGGGAGTTGGACTAGATCAACTACAGAGGTCCCTTCCAACCCCATGTGATTCTGTGATTCTGTGATTCTGTAATTTCTATGAAGAGAAATTCTTCACAACGTTATCTCTAAATCAGGTCAGGTAACAGGCTAACCACTGCTTTCCAAATGCCTCTTGAAAGATTTTATTTTCCTAACGTTATGTATATTATCAACAGAAGCCTAAAACCACCAAGGTTTCAGAATATCAAGAGTTCTTCATTAAAACTAGTTGAATATAACAGATAAAAAAGATTTAGTTACCATGGGAAAGACAGGGAGATATTGATGCTGAGAGGAGATGGTGATCCTTGTTTCTTCTAGAGAATTTTCTGGGTTCTTCCAGGGGAGTTCCATCAAGGTGTATATAATGCCCCAACTTTCAACCCTTCTATTAGTTTTGCACTTAGCTCCAAATGGATTTGTTCCTTTAAAGAGTTAAGAGATAATACTTTATTTGGAAGGTAATACTTCATTTCTGCATCACTGAAAGCATTGTATCACGATTTTCTAAAAGGAAACTGATGTAGGGTCCAATTAGCCCTGCTGGGCCTGCTGAAGTGGCAATCTCTTCTGTGAGCATAGAGCAGCTAAAGAATACCAGTCACGGAAGGTAAAGGCTGAAGACGGGACACACTTCACAGTTCATCCACTAAGACCTTGAGAAAGGGTGGAAGGGCAACTCGTTAGTAAATGAGACTATGTGCATGCATATTTTCTTATTTTATTCATACTATAAATGTTAAGGTGATTGCAAAAGAAGAAAGAGATTCAGAAAATATAGCAGCTAGTTTCTAGTGCCCTCTTCTGCTATTGGTGATGCTCTTTTTTTCTAAAGCATAATTAAGCCCATTGTGTACCTGAATTTGTTTTCATGGCAGATCTGAATGTAATTTGGCTGCATTGTAATACAACACATTAAGTCTGTTTGAAGATGAACAAGACTTAAATTGCTGAAACCTACACCTCAGTTTTTCATCTATTTTTTGCTCTTGTTGTTTGTTTACTTGTTTTGTTTGTTCAGTTCCAATTTTGTTTTTCAGATGATACACACATGCAGAATGCTACCAAATCTTAATGACAACCGGCTTGCGCTTAACCAGATGCATTATGATGTTTAAAGCAATAGCTTTACTTTGCAGCTCTGAAACAAAACTCACCTTTAACGTAAAAATGGATTCAAGTACTTTGGGACAGGAACAAATGTTTACCAAACAGCTTCATACTTCAGAGGATCTTTTTGGAAAGTGTTGGCCTGAAGCCAAACAGCGTGCATCCCTGAGCTAAGTCAAATATTTCCATTTCCCTGTTCACTGCTATAGGGAAGTACAAAGAATATTTGGTGGGCATAGGTTTTCTAGATAGTCTAGATAAATGAACCCTTATAATCATACAAAGTGAATCCTACTGACCTCAAGATATCTTTTTTTTCAGAGAACTCTTCAACTCAGCTGCTCCACTGTAACTGGCATGTAACAATCCTTCCTGACTTCTTGGGAATATCTCTGTGTGGTTGTAAAGCACTTGCACATTGCAGCTACAGGATTAGGTAAGAAAACTTGTCTTCTTTTCAAGAAAACACAGAACCTGATTCCACCTTAATTAAAGATGCAGCTTTTCTTCGTAGCTTTTACTATAGAACTAAGATGGAGTTCAGCTCCATTGAAAGACCCTTAAAAGTAGATGTCTACCTGTAGATGTCTAAATAGTACATAGAAATTCACTCTGCCCTGTATCAAATATCAAGGTTTGATAAGGGTTCATAAGGAGAAGGTATCGTTCCTGGCTGCAAATCTCCCAGCAAACCTAGTCATATGTGACAGCTAACTGGATGCCTTAGATGCAATGTGATATCTCAGATGGCACCAAACGCCTGTTTAGAGGGAGAAAAAAAAAATCAAGTCCATCCTGGTTAATCAACAAACTAGGTCTTTGTACACTGTAATGGGAATTTAGGCAGCTCACTCATATGTATACCCCTATACACAGAATCCTACCTGGAAGCACCTTGATCTTGAGCTAAATCTCATACTGCCTGTGCTGGACAGGAAAATGCCTGTAGGAGCCTCGCAAGGAACTATCATAAAAGCATCACCAGTTACATTACAATAATAATTAAAAAGAAAACAAAACCTACCCAAAACATTATATGTATCAGCAGGAAAATTCAATATGCTACACATAGAAAGTCTGCAGAAAATAAAATTGCCAACTACTGTCAGCATTACACTGTTAGTATAGATACAGGCCTTGACTCAGGCATTTGACTAATGGAGTTAAGACGCTCCAGGAGTGTAGAGTGAAACAAATAGGGGGCTGGCACACACTGCTCCAAGGGTATGGGACTGAGAGTAACTGCACTGCTATTTTCACTGAATCGCAGACAACCCATGAAGTGACGCACTATGGAAGAGACTCTTCAGTGAACCAGCAGGACTCTCAAGAACCAGTTCATGCATTAAAAGAGACAGTTCTAATCCTTTACAAAATACCTTCTGGAAATAATTTTTTATGAGTTGGAAGGACACGAGCCTGATGATCCAGCACAGTAACCGCATCTTTAATTTAGAATGCCCATTTATCTGCACCAGAGTGTTTTATTCATGGAGAACTTGAATCCAAAAAGCCCTGTGCTCATCATTGAAACCCATTCACACTTCATTAACTCAGCAGAAGCGTTTGAGGATATGCAGTTAGGTAAATGCCCAGCTCCAGACAGAAGTCTGGGGTTTGTAAATAAATGCTCTGACTTTTAATAAAATGCACAGACTTTTAATAAAGGTAGCAGGAATAACAAAATCCTTTGTTCACTTGAAATTTCTTTCTTTAGTCTGATCTCCTGCAGCGCAGGAAATCTGTATATAAATTATCTTGGTCATGATAGATTATCATGCATGGTACCCCCAGGCTGTGCCTTTCTTGCCCATTCATGCTAAATATACTGCAGCAGAATTAATTTAGCTGGTTTGTTTAGTTTTGCTTTTTATTTGTTTTTTTTTTTTTCCCTTGAGAGAATGCATTCTTACAAATTATTGCTGACCCATTATAAATGATTTCATGACTCAAGACCCTCTGCTTCCAACATCCAAACAGCTTGGAGGAGCGATTTATACCCAGGGAACTTGACGCAAATGGAAAACTATAGTGTTAAATCTGCTGACCGTGAAGAACTGTTTCCATATTTTTATTAAGTTATCAGGAAGTCCTTTAAATTTTCAACAGGATGTGTTTTCTGATTGAGCAGGTTAGCAAAATAAAGCCAGACTCTAATGAATCAATTCCAGTGTTTCTTCCTTGTATAGCAATGGGTATAGATTTCTCTGTTGTGTTCACTTAGCTGGCTGAGCTGATTGCATTTTGGGTTGATGAACTGGATCTTTCAAAACATTTAAATTGGAGGGGTAATGAGGGAATGAGAGCTAAGATTTTCATGCAACTCATAGCATGGCAAGAGTGTAGGTAGGTGAAATAAAGGCTACAGTAAATTTACGGGCAAAATTATCACTCTCTTCTTTATCTCTGGGATTTTAGTTGATAGTTTCCAAGACTGGCAGTATACATGGGCAAATTCATCCTCAGGAGGCCTTATGATTAAAACTAGAGCTCATTCCACATTAGTGGGGGTGGAAGGTCCTTTTCTATTACCATTAACAGTACATTTTCAGCCAGGAACGTCTTGGAATTGAGACACTTGGATATGAGATCAGTGGCCTAAATAATTACTTTGATAAAGAGAATAACAGTTTTAATAAGCTCTTCGACAAAGGCCTTGGATCTACCAGTAAAATCAATTCTTTTCTATTTTCCAGGGGGCTTTCTAAGACAAATGTAAAGATGAAAAGGACATGTTAAATGTTGCAGTCCTGTAACTTACACAAGTAGAGCTACTTGCTCAGTTAGAGGAACGTGGGAACCATTCAGACTCTACCAAGAGCATTTTGACCCACCCAGCAGTCCTTAGGTTTCAGAGTTATGAGGAGTGTAACTGGTTTTTGTTCCTTCTTCTCGTGCATAATTTTAAAATCATGCGATTCATGGCCCGAATTCTGAATAGCAAAATAAGACAGTTAATAACTGGCTGAACACAGAATTGCTGTATGGTTCAGTGTCATTGGCAACCACATACAGAGAAAATCCCCACAAAAATCCTCATTCCACATATGGCAAGAATAGCTTCCTCATATCATTAGGGCAAAAGGATAGAAGTTTATTAAATTTTGACTGTATTGTTGAAAGAGGGGAAAACAAACTTCCAGGACACTACTAGTGTTTGAAGTCCCTTAAAAATCTGAAGGAATAGCTTTTTCTTATCCCAAACATTTTTAAATAATCATTGTATGAGAAAGACATACAAGCTACACGACCAAGAACTTCCAGTAAGACCAGGAGCCACAGTTTATCTAGCTCAAAATATATCCAGCCCAAATCTATCTGTGTCATGGGCCAATATCATTCAAAGAAAGATGCTAAAATGAGGTGCCCTCCAAACCCCTCAGATAGATTTAGGGGGAAAAAAAAGGCAAGGGAAAACTGAACACTTTCATGGCCCTTTTAAAGTTCAGAAGTGTAGAATAAATACCATATCAATACAGTGCCTCAGATACAATAAGGCAGTAGTTCATTCACCTTTTCTTGAAGATGGTAACAAATCAAATACGCAAAAGTAGGAAAGGAACAGTTTGAGGAACACTAAAAATTAAAACTAGTCCAATAAAATGTAAAAGACACAGTCAAGGTCACTGTGAATTTATAGAAAGGTAACAGTAGAAAAGGGAAACAGCAAGGTACAAAGATGGTTATGTGGACGAGAGGGCAGAAGTCCATGGTGTTAGTGAGTGAAAGAAAGAATGAAAGTGCTAAATGCTGCATTAACATAGTAAAATAGAAAGAAAAATATTGCTTAGGCTGATGTGACCACTAAAATTGTTAGACAGGATATTTTTAAAATAAGCTCAAATCTAAATAGTTAGCTATTCCTCCAATACTTATTTTTTCCTCTTTTATATTTTATGTCCAGTGAAACATTTTGCACTTGTGAACCTACTTTTCACTCATTACTAAATTACACTATAGAGTTTGACTTTTATTTGGATAAATAATCTCAGGTGCTTCTCCCAAAACATTTGCAGTGGACAGAAGATGAAACAAACACCAACAATTTTAAACCTGTATAGCAGATAGTGGGGAGGCAGAAACCAGGGTAAGAAATTGACACTTTTTTTTTTTTAAGTCCAAAGTGGTTTGTTTGTTTCTTTTAGAATAGAAGGAGATAAAAAGCTATTCCTGATAGTGATCATATTTCCAGCTGCATCAAGATGGAATTTGCAGAGCAAAGAAGCAGATAACATGTTTCGGAAGTTATTCCTGCTATGGTGAGTTGGGCAAACCACAGGGATTACCATCAACTTTGAGTTTCAAAAGACCTTTGCTAAGGTTATACATTTGCTACAGGAAACACAAATATTGCAAGATTTAAAGAAGTTTTTAAAACTCAGATGGAGTATACCAATGAAATTCCCTTCCAGTTTTGACTGACATGGAAAAGATGAAGATCACCTCAAAGGGGCAGAACCAGTTCCCACTTCATATGATTAAATGCAACTCCCATTAAAGAAAACAGGACTTCGGTGTACTTTGTATCTTTGAAATATCTGGCAGTAGAATTTGAAAACTATGAACTTTAAAGGCTACTTTTGTCAATTAATTTTTTTAATTTCTGCTCAGATGAGTTTCTTTCTTAGCTGGAAGTGAGACTATTCATTTTCATTGTGTATAAGAAGGACATGGACCCGTTGGAGTGATTCCAGAGGGCTGGAGCACCTCTCCTGTCAAGACAAGCTGAGAGAGTTGAAGTTGTTCAGCCTTGACAAGAAAAGTCTCTGGCGAGATCTTATAGTCCCTTACAGTACTCAATGGGGACTACAGGAGGGATAGGGAGGAATGGTTTATGAGAGAGTGTAGTGATAGGATGAGGGGTAATGGTTTTAAACTGGAAGAGGGGAGATTTGGATTAGATATTAGGAATAAATTTTTTTATGTGCGGATGGTGAAACACTGTAACAGGTTGCCCAAAGAAGCTGTGGCTGCCCCATACCTGGAGGCGTTCAAGACCAGATAGAATGGGGCTCTGAGCAATCTGGCCTAGTGGGAGGTGTCCTTGCCCAGGGCATGGGGTTTGGAACTATATGGGACCTTTAATGTCCCTTCCAACCCAAACCATTATATATTTCTATGATTTTATGGTTGCGATCGACAACTGGAAAAAATAAATTTATATTATTGTAACATAATTAAAAATGGCTTTAATAGAAAAGTCACATCCATTTTCAGGAGGCAAGTGAGAAAAGAGGGAGGCATAAAACCTAAGACTGCAAAGTCTCTTCACGCCGTGAGAGTCACAATTGTGTTTTCTCTTTTGGAAAGATTTTGTATGGGTTTTTGTTGGCAAGGCCAGCTTGTACAAAGCTGGTCTTGAGCTGGTCTGTGCTTAAGGCTTTGGAATGGGAATCAAGTTCTCACTCCATGAAGGATTCAAAATATGACTGAATTAACTGGGACACAGTTTTATTGTGTACTGCATGACAAAGGCTATTTTGGCTCAGGAATCACTTAAACATGTTATCATGATGCTGATATGATAAACCTCAGCCAATAAACTTTAGTACACAAACACCTTCAAAAGATCTTTGGGACACTGGAAAAGTCAAGTGTCTCAAAGATAATTTGCTTTCCTTTGTCATGGTTATATGGCTTTTGATTGGCTCAGAGTGTTGGCAGAATGAGATTAAATATGCTTGGTGAAATGGGCATTGGAATATGCACAGCATAATATATGCTACTAGAGAAGGGCATTTACAAAGTTGGTAAAATGTTACTCATTTCCAGGAGCTCTTTAATTGGGGAAAAAAAAGTTTCATTTTTGACAATATTTTCCTTGAAAGCATATTCCATCCCCTTTAAAAAAAAAAAAACAAAGCAAGCCCTTCACTCACAGAAGTGAATGGAAAACGTGATATTCCCTGAAGTATTTTTCGTTTTGATTAAAAAAAACCCAAACCAACAAAAGAAAAACCTGACAAGGATATTAAGGAAGTTATTCTGACTAGCTGTATTATTTTGTCTGATCTGAAGCACTATGCATGTAGATTCATTAATCTATATGCTACAGTTATAATTCCTCCAAAAAAAAATCAAGGAAGAAATGCAAGCCCTGCAGTTTTATTTCAATGTACATGTTAATTGTTTTCAAAAGCGTGTCAAATTCCATTGTTTCATCAGTGAAGACTCATGAAAAAACACCCTTCTTCTTATCCTAAATTTTAAATAAAGTTCTAACATGAATACTAAAAAATTATTTCCTCAGAAGTAATCCACTTTCCTTGTAAGTTTCTATTAGCATTCAGCAAGATAAGAAAACGTACTCATTGTTACAGAAAAGCGTATCACACCCAAATTCTGCCTCTTCTCCTTGACCTTCCATGCCAGTGGGAAAGAAGTGCCTCATTCAATCTGACTTATCTCTCAGGTGCAAGTGCTGCCTCTCTGCTGTAGTCAGCTACATTTTTATCACAGACTTATCAAGTAGGTCATTCTAATTTTGCACGTGAAATGATTTCACCTTCATGAATAGTGATGAGTCAAACAGGCTTAAAAAGACTCTGAACAGTTTGATTAGAAATGCTTCAAGTGATGAATCAAAGATAAATTTGACCAGCAGCTGAAATGCCATTTTCAAGTCTGCTTGATCCTAGAACTCATTCAATTGTAACTCTTGCTATTGTCACAGTGGTTTTGTTTGTTAAAAATGAAAAAAACACAAACCAACCAACCAAAAAAAACCAAAACAAGTTACAAAAACATCATTGCAATTTATTTGTTTTTACTGCTAAGATCTTCTTTTTTCAAAGACTACATAAGAAAAATTATGGTTTATATAGCATCTTGTACTGTGGAATCATTTCTTTGATTGAAGTCTTGGAGTACAACCACAGGATGAATAATCATAGTAAGTTATTAAATGTATAATTTGATGGGTCTACTCATAACAATATATTGCTTGATAATATGAATTGCAACAGGAAAAATAGATTGCATCAGTAATGTACAAATAATTTTAGAAAAGCTAACATGTACTAAAAAAAATAATAAAAAGTGGAAAATTAGAGACCTGGAGAAATGAAGTAACACTTCTAAAGTTAGTATGACACTATAGCTTATCCCAAGAAACAAATGGAGTTAAGGAATGCTGACCTACCTACACTGCTTCTTGGTTGTGGTACTGCGTTGCTTGGTCTCATGACTCCTGTATGGAGTTACCATCCCAGAAACACACCATCCTCTGAATGCACAACAGAGAAAGATCCTCTGCACAGTCAGGACTACCTGACTGTGTAAGTCCCAGGTTTAAACAGTGAATTAGTGAGCATTCTTTAAGAAATGGTTAATTATGGGAGTTAGAGAGGACTGCGTTTCCTCCCCGCCCCTGCCCCAAGCCTTGTATTTCTCCTTCTAAGGACTTCTTGAAAAGCAGATGTAAGGAAGTTTTTGATGAAGCTTTTTGTTCTCCCACCAGATACTTTGACACTAAAAGTAACTAGAAGGAAAGGTGGCTTATTTCCATTTTTCAATGGTAGGGCCTGATTTTTAAAGATAGGTATGAACAGTTGTTAAGTTTAGTCAGTTTCAGCTGTAACTGGGCAATTAAAAATGCCTTTGACAATATCCCCCACCCCAAACCCATGAAAGTGAATTTAATTCGATGCTCAAGACTAATTAGTCCCTGTGCTTCATTCTTTAACTTGTGAATAACCACTCTGTGAATAACAATTTTTCTGCTTTCTGCCGCTGGGCATAGGACTGCAGCTCAGTTTTCAAGCCATACCTTCTCCATTGAAATAAATAGTGCCAAAGGATGTCCTTGGGAACAGTGATGCTCCTTGGCATAGCTTGTACTGTACATTCCCAATACAATTCCCTGGCATGATTCAAGATGTAGCACAGCCTGGGGCCCATTCCCAACCTGTTTTGTGTGTGGTCACCTTTCCACAGGAGGGGGGAACTTAATGCTGTGGATGTAGGCCATTCTCTACCATTAGGCCTTAATGTTGTGAACACTCCTAGGCACATATGCCTGACTGAAGATGTTGCATTTCATCAAAGATGATCAGAGGGCTGGAGCACCTCTCCTAGGAGACAGGCTGAGACAGCTGGAGTTGTTCATCCTGAAGAAGAGAAGGCTTTGGGGAAACCTTATAGCAGCCTTCCAGTACTTAAGGAGGGCCTACAGGAGAGATTGGAAGGGACTCTTTACTAGGGAGTGTGTTGATGGCACAAGGAGTAATGGTGTTAAACTGGGACAGGGCAGATTTAGGTTAAATATTAAATAGAAATTCTTTACTGTGTGGGTGGTGAGACACTGGAAAGTTGCCCAGAGAAGCTGTGGATACCCCATTCATGGAGGTGTTCTAGGTCAGGCTGGATGGGGCTTTGAGCAACCTGGTCTGGTGGGAGGTGTCCCTGCCCAGGGCAGAGGGGTTGAAACTGGATGATCTCTAAGGTCCCTTCCAACCCTAACCATCCCATAATTCCATGATATATTAGCCTGGAGAAACGCTAGTCCTGTACGATGCAGAATGAGCCTTACCTTGTTACAGACAGACCAGGTCAGTGTTCATCAAAAGGAACATTCAAAGACGTCTACTTTGTCTATTTTGTATCTAAAATAACTGTCTATTTGCATGGTGCTTGTTTACCACAAAGCGTGCCCATTAGTTTTCAGTATAATGAGCTAAGGCAAAGAAACCCTACAGGAACCAGGCCTAGCAGTGCCTGCACTTCTCTGCATGTGCTCCTTCGTTAGCAATAAAATCTCTGTCCTGGCAACGTTTTATTCATAGGACAATCCCAGCAGCACAAGGAGACATCTGCTTGCTGCTTTTTGCAGAGACCATGATCCAGTCATGCCTTACTGCTGTGAGACCCTTCTGTCCGGGTAGCTTGATGCTTTCCTTACAACCAGCCTCACCTGTCAGTAATACCTTCTGTTGTGGCTAATATGAACACATACTTCTTTCATTTCAGACCCCACTGCAAGGAAGTAACAATCTGCTGAAGACCTCAAAATTTCTCTTTTGCTGGCAGCTGGTCCTCAGATAACATGCAGGTTGGTTTAACAAGCAACTGGTGATTTATGAGGATAGCCAGGATATCCAGAATTGTCACAGTGTCAATAGCAAAGAAATAATTAAAAGAGATCTTACCTAGTGCTCAGTGAATATTCAGTGAATATTTATATCTTGCCCAGAAACTGAAATAATTATTTGCCTTTTCTCCATCAAGAAAGTTTGTACACATATGCCTTATCTTTTGGGGAAAGCCCTGACCTTTTTGGTGCTCACCAGAATACAAGACTGACTGGTTTCTAAAACCTGATAAGGCCTATTATGAACTTAATTCCGTCAACTCCAGTGCCTTAAGTCCAAGTAGAAGAATTTTCTGTATTAGTCCTTTTAGATTCACGTGCCTTACTTCTACTCAAGTCCCACCTTAAAACCCTATACCCCTTCTCAGTGTTGGCTCCAAGCAATTACCCAGAATAAGCAGTATGAAGAAAAGTCTTTGAATGCTGGTTTGCTGAGCCAGGGCTCATTCCTCACTCCCTGGGCAGAAAAACATTTTATTGAAGCATTTTGTCTTTGTGAAGCAAGTGATACATGTTCTGTGACAACATATCCTTTCCATACTGCGAAATACTAATTAACACTGATTCTCCGAAAAAATATTTTGTCTCCTCTTATTTAACTATTAATTCAGGTAGAGCATTGAGAGGGAAATGAAAGGTGTTTTATTTCTTCTCTTTTTCTATAGCAACATTTTAATTTATACAAATGAAGGCACAATTAAGCAGCCTGACATTTAATTACAATCTGCATTTCATGTAAGCAAACATATTATAACTGCGAATGCGAATCCTGAATGCAAAAATTGCCATAATGCAACAGAAAAAATCCAAAAGTGAGCAGCTTAAAGTATGCTTTTTTCTATGGCTTTTTTTTTTTTTTTTACACATGCTGCTGCTCACATGGCTCTGCAGAGCTGTGACATGGGCAGCCACTGTTTCCTGTGACGCTTGTCAGCAATAGGATATGAATGGAATAATATGGGCCATATTCTCAGCTGGTTTAAATCATCACAACTTCCTTGAATTCATCAGGATGACTCCGTTTACACCAAGAACATGTGTCTTCTGAGGGCTAAACAGGGCTCTTCAATGAAGCTGTGCTTGTTTACGATGTCTGTGCAATCAGAATCCAACCAAGTTTCTTTGCCAAATTGAAAAAATAAGCAGTTCTCTTTTTAAAATTCTAGGTTTCTTACTAAAGTTTGCAATAACACCTCCAAATTCTTCTTTGTAATCAAGATCTGCACTGCAAATAGCCTTCGTACTGATCTGCTACAGATCAAGTGAAGGAGATGGACAAGGGAGGTATTAGTCCTAATAATCTGTATTACCGTGGTCTTTTTTAAGTTATTATTCGACCATCATCACTGTAATATTTGGATGCTTGCCAGCAGTACATCAAATAACGTGACTAACGTTGGTCACATGCAATTTATTCTCTCTCATCTTCTCTCTAGAGAGAAAATGGGTTATTTTGGCTTATGTTTCATGTGCACACAGCTTTGTGTTACAATTAAAGAAAAAAGTCTTTAAAATATTTGAAAAACCCACATTGAAGGTGAAGAATCCACTATAAATGTTTGCAATGGTCCTTTGCTCTAAGAGATTTCTTTCTGGAGACCTGAGAGGGAAGAAAACCTTAAGGAATTTTTATTTTTTTAAAATCATTGAGTTAAAAAATTTCACATTTCTGAATGTGACTCAGGTCAGTGATTTTGGTGACCTTAATGTCCAGGCAGCACGAGTGCTTCATTGTCTTGGGAACACAGGACAGTTTTTACTTTAGTTTTCTTATTGACACAAGTTAAAAGTGAAGAATATAAAGAGAGGTCATGTACCTGAGTCAAATCAAGAAGAGACTCCATGGCTACCTCTTCACCAAATTTATCTTCCAGGTCAAAAAGTCCACTCTATGTATTCCTTGCTTCTTAGAGATTTTTGAAAAGACCCTGGTGGACTTTTCCAGAAGAGGAACCCTTGGATAAATCCTTGGTTTAGAAGTGCCTTCAGAGCACATTCAGCATGCAAAAATAACTGAAGAACTCACAAAAGTTAGCATCAGGATTTATCCAGGTTACTCTCAGCCTGAACTGATTTTATGCTATTTTAGATCTAATAACAGTTGTCTAGCTGTCAAATAACTACTGCCTAGCTAGTTTTAGCTAAACTGCCTAGTTTTAGCTTAAATCCTTTTAACTTAGCTCTGTGAATGCCATGTATGGAAAGGAGTAGTTGTGTAAAAAACATCAGGTTTTTGTGTTGACCGAAGAGGGGAAAAGTGATGGTGTAACTTCAAACTTTAGATGGTAACCAATAACTAAAAAGCAGACTGTGTTATGAAAATATATCAATATATACCCAGGAAGCTCCCCAAACTTAAAAAGCAAAACAATTTCTTCAATGTAATCATCGTGTGAAGACGGTTGAAGAAACCTGGGTCATTGGTAACTTGTCATGATCCATTCCTTGGGAAAAACAGGCAACACTGACCTTCACAGTCAGAAACACGGGAAGGCTGAGTGTTAAAACAAAAAAGAAGGCAAATACTAGAGTTTGTCTAAATCAAAATTAAGTGCATTATTAACAATGATTGTATAGCGGCATGCCTGGCCTAATAAGAAGAACTTTAGTATTTTTGCTTAGAAAAGTAATACATTAATTATACTAAAAAGGAATTCTTAGCTCTGCCAATCAGATGCCCATAACAAGATTTTCCCTGTGAAAACAGATGGGATTTGTAAGCTGCCTGATCTCAGGCAGAATGTAGACAATGTACTATGGACTTGTAGAGATCAAGGGAAGGATTCAGTTACCTGAACACAGGCATTTAATGCCCTTTGAGACATCTTGCTTGGCTTCCAGCTGCTGTGGTTTATGGATTTCCCATAAATTCTGTGTCATATCTGCCAGCTCATATCCAAATGATCCCCTGAGGACATAGACCACAGATTTGATTGCAGAAAGACATAAGCATCCAGAGTGACCACAGTGCACATCCTAGGATGGGGCCTTGCACCGTTCCATATGCTGATTTCTCAAGCACAGAAGGAAATCCATCATAACCACTTTTTTTGCCAGATAATATTGCTTTGGTTGGCTTGACTCAAAATCATGGTTTTATTTTTACATCTCCTTTGCACCTGAGAGAATTAAAAACATTCTGGGGGCTTAATGTGCAGAAGGTGTCAGTTTATTGAAAGGCTTTTATCTTCATATTTTGGAGTTGGTAATTACCTCTCATGAGTGAAACAAAAGGCTAGTCTCTGCTCCGTCTGCCTTTCATTTCCCTTCAAACTAAATGTGACTCCAGCCTGCTATGTTTTCTTGGCAATGATTTTACTAATATAGCAGGTTGTTACAAACCAATGTTATTCACATGATACAAAATTAATTAGAAAAGTCTGCTGTAATTTATAAATATGCAATTATGGTTAAGCAAATAAGAAGCTGAGACTTCGCAAGGTTCCCAGTGGGTTGTTATTTGCACCATTCCAGTGCATTCAGAAGAGTCACTGATTTGTCCTATGATGTAAAAGTGCAGTTTGCCTTATTCTGTTGGGAATCGCAAATGTATTAAAACATATTTCTGGAGTTTGTTCAAATTAATTATTATAAAAACAAATGAATGCTTGGAAAAGCTGCTACCAAAAAACACAACCACCAAAATACCCTAATTACTTCCAAAGATGAAGTAACCTTTTTCCAAATAAGCAAAAAGAGAGTTCCAGCTTCATATTGCTTTGTTTGATATCCCAGATATTAAATTTAAAGAGATCAAAGCTCAGAGAAAATAAATAGGGCCTCCTGTTCTATGTCCCAGTTTGCTCCTCATTGAAAGTTCATATTTCCCCTCCTTAATTCATAGTCTCTTCTAAGACTTTCTGATGTATCAGCCTGATTTCCTGAGCATGAAAGGTCACAGAATTTTCTTCCATGTCTCTGATATTGACCTTAATTCAGCCTGCCTACCTTCTCCAAGATGCCTGTCCTTGACCCTTCATGTGTGATAATTTTATTTATTTATTTTTATAAATGAAAACCCATTATCCCAAACTTATCTCTTATCCAGGTCCTTTTTTTTTTTTTTTTTCTACTTAATGACAACAAACAGGACCCAAAGAAAGACGTTGTCCTTCTTGTGGAAATAATGTAGGTTACTTGGCCATTGCTTCTAACTGTTGGTTTGTATCCACACACATTTTTCCTTATCCACATATCCACACAACAATAGTGCTGTTAGATCAGTTTGTTAGATTAGTTTATAGAGGACAGAAACTGTGACAACACAATTTAACAACCCCTACCATGCACATCCTATAAGCTAAATAAACGAAAGAGTCATCAGTCCTCTGTTGTCTTCTTACGGTTCACTCAAGATGCCCAGTCAAGAAGTTCTCTTACTGGACTTTGTAAAACAGCTTGTACTGAAATATGATGCAGAGTTAAGAATACAATGAAATAATAGGAAATGTAAAAGAACATTTCTGCAGCCTTCTTACTCGTAACAGACTAACTTCAAAACAGATATTTTTACCTGATTCCATGTTAAAGAAATGACTACCAAATCTATGAATTAAAATTCTTCTACTTAACAGGATGGCTATTACCCACTGATGTCAATGGGACCGAAATTTAATCCTGCGTGTCTGTAGGTTTAATTAGCCCTACTCATCTCAGCTCACTGGTATAAGTCTCGAGTAGTTCTGGACACCTGAACAGAGCTGAAGAAGCCTGAACACATCAAATAATATTTCTTTAATTTGGAAAATCAGAGGAATGAATGGAAAGAAAACCAGATTTATAACTGCAGGACTGACTGTAAGCTGCTGTAAACTTGCACTCTACTGTTCTTTGAGCTGTTTTCATGGAAAGAAATAGTCTCTAAGGGCTTCAGATGCACAGTGAGGTACATAATACAGAAGCATAGACATTGTAGCATCCCTAAATGAACACATCTGCACTGTTCCTGCAGAAGACAAAACAGCCCAACAAAGATCTGAATTAGTCTGGATGTTCGTCAGCTCAATGGGAATGCACAGGGATTCCACTTTCATGGCTGCTTCTCATTTAGGCATCTGAAATTAGGTGAAATGAACCTGGGTCTTAAAATCTTTTAATCATGTAAATTGCTTAGTGGATCTAATTTTCCTACCTTGTTTATTGGTTTAGCCTTAAGGGAAAGAAAAGAAAAACATGAAAAAAAACTGTGGGTGAGTGAATCCCAGCAAGAGCAACAATGAGCTCGGATTCTGAACACATCAAGGACAGTTTGTTTCTCACTCTAGAGGTGATGGACTCCATTGTAAGCAGTGACCAATTCAGAACTCTGACAGAGTCCAAATCATGTGTCTGCTGTATGCAACCATCTCTGGCAGCTGGGAGTGATCAAGTTCAGCGGTTTGATTCACATTCCTGCCTCCCCTTCACACAAGGCTAAGGGGAAAAGAAGAACAAACAAATAAACAAAAAATAACCACAAAAATTTGAGTCTTAGGAGAAGTTCTGAATCTTTTCCAGCACCCGTTGCCAAGGAAACCCCTCCTTGCTATCATTTTCATCGTGTATGTCTGTCTTTGGGAAGAAGTGACATTGGGGATCTGCTATTGTATAAGGAATGATTTGAGTCAGTTATTTATACACGTATTTTACTAAATTCCAGATGTTGCTTCTTTTTTTTTTTTTTTTCTTTTTTGTAGATTGTGGGGATGTTTAAGATCATCACAGGGGAAAAGTTTAAAAAGGAAATTAACACAACTGTTGAAAATTTTTATGTCAATGGAGGGGACAAATGTGAATTTGTTGCTAATAAACACTGAGTGATCCAGCACAGGCAGGACACAAGAACAACCACAAAACCACAGACAAAATGCAAAGAGAAAATTAATTTTCATTACCTCACCAACCGGGGTATCTCCAAAGCAGCACCCAGGCAGAGGCACTATGATGCTTGGTCCATGCTAGAGGATGACCAAACCTTCTGGTTTTGCCTGAGTATCAGGGATTCACACAGGTGTAGTTTACCACTGTGCTGTGGTCTTTCCACAGCAAAGCAAGACATTCAACAGGGTGGTTTAAGTCTATATCACAGACCTATGTTATCTGAACACAGGTATTCTAGTTGTCCAACACACAAGGATAAACAACTATTAGTGTGATATATGTGTTTCTGGCATCCTAGCTGCAAGTCCATTGAGTGTGTTTACAATTCTCCTTACCAATCTTCTCTCATTTTCACAAAAACACTTGAAACAAATGAGATATTTCCTTGGTATTATGACTTTTGTTAATCCTGTGCTGTTGTGCAAACCCCACATAGTACATGTATAATACAGGAAATAATTGGAAAACCATTATTTTATTCAAGTCTGTGTCTTAAAACATCCTGTGAAGCAGATTCCTTCCTACTGATCTGCAACCACACAGCAAAGATCGGTGAATTAAAAGCACCACAAGGTAAAAGTGTATTGTTTTCCTATTTTAAAATTCAGAGAAGTGACAAGCAGAGGTGAAGGCTGAACAATTAATTTGCTTGAATAAAATCAATAGTGTCAATTCCCCTTCACACAACTAGTGGCTGCACGCTCTAGCTCGTAGATCCCAGGGAAACCTTTTTGGGATCACCATATAGAATAGGACAAGTCAGTCTTCCCCAGGGGCCCAAACACCCTCAACATTGAAGTCCTTTGCTTTCATCTCTCGATGTACCCAGAATGACAAGGACAACTTGCCCTTTTTAGAATATTATACTTTTTTTCTTTTTCTTTCTTTCTTGAATTCCTCTCTTCTCTCCTACTTTTATTTAAAGATCTCCTGGAGGAAGAACCATGGGCTTGGAATTTTCCAGTTTGATGAAGGAATAGAGCCATTGGTGTGTATATTCGTAGGGAACACTGTAATCATGTAGGTTTTATCCTAGAAGAAGAATAAGGAGCAGAACTACTCTGTGCCTCCTCCAGGGTTGAGCTTTAAAAGAATTGGCCAAGGGTTTTCTGTGGTCCCCGAAATAGCAAGAATGCATGTTTGTGTCTCCCGAAGAACCAGAGTAGATGAGCTTAGCACGATCTTCCCAGCCTTGTCTGAAGCAAAGCTTCTCCTTCCTGGCTCATCATAATGTCAAATACTCTATCACTTACACAGCTTGGGCACCATGAGAGCTGAAGGGAGGCTGAAGCAAAAATATGAAGATCAGCACTGAACTCAGACTCTTTAGGTTAAGGTCCTTTTCGGATCTGAGTCCTGAGTAAGAGAGCTTTGAATTTCCTTGAGGGATGTGGACATGAAGTGGTATCAGGCCATTCCTATGTGTAAATGCTGTAATCAAGGGTGAATATTTTGGTAAAGGTTTTAGTACAGGTTTGCTCTCCAAAATCTTCCCAGTTATGTTTTCACACCACATTCACAAACTGTATGATTTGCACCCAAAGTATCTGCTGAAACTTGTCCTCTGGTTTCCTCACTGTGCCATCGTGCATTTGGCAATTACCCATTTATATCCAGGTACATACCTCAAAGCCTTTGTTATAAAACCCTTTATAATTCTTAATTTTCAAAGGACATAGTTGTCATCCATTTATTGAAGAAGTGATTGAGGAGGCATTAGGACTAGATTATCTTTTGGGGTTTTGTACACTCATTTCCAACTCCAATCCCTAGCCAGAGCTGCAATGCATCCTCAAGCTCAGATTTTCGTAAGGGAATGGCTGTGGAGGGGTCAAATAAATTCCAGATCATTCAGTAAAGAGATGTTAAGGCATCAATGACATTGATGAATAACATAAAGGTAATAAGAATAAAGGAGGAAGAGTGATAGGGAAAGAAAGTGATATTACAAAATGAAGGTATATGGTCATTATTGGTCCCTAGAAGGCAAAAATAATTTTAAGCAAGTTAAAAGGAGCACAAAGTTGGCCAAATGTAATTTGGGCAGAAGTAGTGTGACTTCAGAAAGAAAAGAACAAATCATGTGCATTCCTACATTTCACACCAGGCCTGCATTCAATAAATCAACACGTGTTTAATCTCTATGACAAATGAATATAGTAAAGGCAGTCAAATTTTGCTGGGTAATGCAATCATCCAGCAAAATCCTGGTCGGCAGAGATATGTAGGTCAGTCATTATGGACCAGTGAGCAGAGGGAGTCCCTAGTGTGAAAGCCTAGATGGAAATCTCACAGTGTAATCTCTGTCTAATAAAATACCAGCTTGAAAGTGTCTCTGGCTCCAACATCCTTCTTAATAACCTTTAGCAGAAGAGGAAGGTATTAAATAAAGTAGCAATTAACAAGACTGACAGAGCAAGAGAGTGGGATTTGTCACTGGATTTTTTGGTTTGCTTGATTATTTGGTTGCTTTTTAGGTGCATTTTTAAAGACAGCATCAAAGAGGAAAACATCGAGAAACTTAGATTTTAAAGTTAGAGAAAAGGAGGTAAGAGCCCGATAAAACTAGTATCCCAAATAAAAGAGGTAGGATGCAGTTTCAGCCTACATTCCCCACTACCTCTGCCATAGTCCGTCATGTGTGGATGTGAGCACTTGAAGGGACTGATAAGGCAAACAAGATCTGGAGGAAGTAAAAGTATTGAGGAATGGTGCCCACTGCTATGCAGGGGTCTCAGCAGCACTGAAATCCTCCTTCAGCCCAGTGCTGTGTGGTAGAAGTGGTACTTACACATGAGCCTGAATTTCTGTAGAGGGAATTACAGCTAGAAAAACAAACTCCACATCCTCCTTGCCTAAGCCTCCATCCTACTTGCTTAAGCAAAACTGATGTCAATTCCTGCTTGAAGGCAGAGAGTGCAGAAGGTATTTTATCACAGAGACTGGTCACGCTACCCACTCCCTGCTCTACCATGTGTCTCTTTACCATCAGTGCAAGTGATGGAGGTGGCATTGAACCAACTTTCTATATCTAACTGATTAAACCGATGGAAACAGCACTTCACCCAGCCTTAAGTACGTCCTGCTCCATCAGGATGTCCTGGTGGAAGAACACAACTAGGCATAAAGTTTAGATGTCTCTTCTACTGCTGAAGCCATCTAAGCACATTGTAACTTAGAAACTTTGCAAATACAGTAATATCAGTTATAACAGTGAATCTGATAGGAATGTCACTGCCTCTAGGAGATCTTGGAGGCACCTAATTTATTTATAGTGGCAAAGGCTGAGCTTTCTAGATACATGTTGCTTAGACCTGAGCTGAGTTTCTTTTGGCTCAAATACTAGGGAATGTATCAAAACAGCACATGTGATGTATTGCTAACAGGAGGATATCCTCTTGCCACTTAAATTATCACAGCCACAATTTATGACTATGTAATCATAGATGACAGCAGAAGAGAAGCTACTCCCTGTTGGATTTAAGGCAGTCTCCAAACAGGAAATATAATCTCTCTATTAAAGGGAACTTTCTTTATCAAATAGTTCTAGTAGGTAGGCTGCTGTTATTTACTACCTTCTAGCAAGTGCTTCATTGCCAGAAACATTCGCTGATGATACCAAACTGGGAGGGGTGGCTGACACCCCAGAGGGCCGTGCTGCCATCCAGCGAGACCTGGA
>JAOTQQ010000012.1:146915999-146939375 GCA_026546715.1 Gallinago undulata
ATTCGATCCCCTCGTCCAGATCATTGATAAAGATGTTGAAGAGAACCGGCCCCAGTACTGAGCCCTGGGGGACACCAATTCAAACTGAATCTCTTCCAAATTTAAAATGTTTCCTTTCTACTTTCAGTAAGGCCTCATGCAAACGTATCAGTTTTCAAAGGTTTGCATAAGAAATTAAGAAATACTAATTTTTATGCTTCTGATGATGTTTCTGGGGTACCATGACAATTCTGAGAGTCACCTTTGAACAATCAGCTGAAGGTTAGTGGCTGAAGACTTGTACCATATTCACTTGTTATGGGTTCAACATCACTAGTTTCAATTTTGGCATGGGCAGAGGGTTCTTCCATCAGTATTTTTATCTGTAGGGCTTAGGACACAAAATTTGTAATGCAAATTGAGCTAAAACTTATAGTACACCTCCACAGTATGTGTGGTCCCGCATTGTTCCCTCTCATAATTACTAGTGTTGAATAGCAGCCTATCCTGGCTCAAATCTGTGAGCTTCACCTTCCAGGCAATGACCCTGTCTGTGCACTGAGGGGTGGTGCTAAGGGATTCCAAACTCTCTTTCTTTGACACCAGTTTGGTTTCAAAGCTGTGTGTTGCACTTGCTGATGACACTTTGCTTTTTTCATTGCTCCATTTGCATCTCAGTTGTCTCTGCCCCTCAAACCCACGTAGGGAAAAGCCTTGTTTTCAACCAACCTCGCTGAGGCTCTGTCTGCCATGAAGTATCATGAAGTAGTTCTTATTCAAACAATGGGGTTACAATTCCACTCCTGTGATGGAATTGCTCTCTCTTTTCACATAAATAGCTGTAGTTTATTGTATGGAGCCACTTACATCTAGAGTTTAAAAGGGATAATACTATGAAAACTGTGAAGTTTCTTAGAGTATAACTGCAAGAAAGGAGATGAAGGCTAAAAATCCAACTTTCAGTACATATTTATGAAGAAGATGCTCTTGGTTGGGAGTTAAATTAATGAGTTTTGTTGCCTATATAATTATTAATGACCTATAATTGTTTCCATTTTCATTATTTGCTATACACTGCTAAATAATGATCTTTTGTCCCACAAACAAATGGATTAAATAATACAAATGGAGTTCAGATTCTGGTCATGTCTAAAAGTATATAATGATGGCTTTTGAAATTTTCACTGATCCATAACACCATGTGTGTGTTATTTCCATAATGAAATCACAAAATATAGTAATGTTTGATTAAAGTGCAAAATCAGCCACTGGGATAGCAGGCTAGGGAAGGACTTGATATGTGGTCACAGACAAGCGGGATCTGAGTAGAGAGGCTGACAAAGCTTTAATGAATTGCAATTTTGACCTTTTTTCCCCCCATTCTCTTCCCCATCACTGGAGGACTGAGCAAGAAGCTGTGGCTGGGGTTAAACCACAACAACATTGAAGTATAAGATAGAAGCAAGAGGAGGATTAAAGATCTAAGTTTGATCTTTTTAGATGTATTTGGGAAAGGGTATTTTGAAAACGTCCTTCCTAGGTTCACTCTAGCAGCTCTATCTTAACATAAGACCACCAGAGAAAGCTGAGGTGAGGCTGTGGCAGCCCAGGTATGGGAGACAAAGGGATGCTCTGTGTGTAAACTGCCACTGGCTGCAGAAGCTGCGTGGCCATGAGCACGCAGAAATCCAGCTCTTGCCTGTAATATTCAGACCAAGGCACAGCCTGCAGAAAGAAGGCAAAAAATCTCACAGAAACATTTTCGCTCAGATTTATGATTCTGTCCTGTTTCTGAGGAACATCATTTTTTTTTTTACAGCAATGTCTTTGATGATGTTTCGTGCTTTTAGTTCACTATCAGAGACAATCTGGATACAGGAACTACCCAATCTTATCTAGTACAGGCTCTATAAAACTAGATGAAAGTGAGCTTCTGTTTCTATCTAAAGCAGAGATTCAAGTTACTTCTCCCAAATCTCTAAAACAAATCTATTAAATTTGCTGACCAGATGACTGTATTCACACGACAACAGCCCCTTACCTCTGTAACTCTGGGCAGTAACCAGTGCGTTATCACAGCTGAAGGAAAAGATGTTTCCAAACAGCTGTAACTATTTTAAAGAGTAAAATCTCAGAGGAGTGTTATTATACAAGCAAATCTGATACAGACATACAAGCCAGCACCAATTCTGTCCTAGCATAAATCATCCTAGTGTCATTATGAATCTGGAGCAGGTTTTAGGCCCTTTAGACCTCTTGCTCTTGCAGTGGACAGCTAGGAAAGCCAGTTACAGTAATTGCATCCTCAACCATGCATGTGTTGGGCTAAAGCACGTTACCCCTGGTCTGCTCGTGGGAGCCGAGACAAACAGTTCATAGAAAGGTGGAAAGACAGCATAAGTTATCTACCCTGCAAAGGAGCCGCCAAGGTCACTGAAACAGTGTTTTTTGTGTCATTACAGAAAATGAAATTTTGTGGGAGAGACAAATTTCCACAAGGAAGGAAACAGACAGAGTGAGCGCTTTGCAAATGACTCTGGGAAAAAGCAGTACAGAAATATTGTTCCCATTATGAGTACTAGCACATGAGATAATTGTGTTTGAGGTTGGTAATTACCATATTTGCATGTTTAGGTTGTATCTGTTCCTTCTGTGTTATTAAGTGACTGCAGCATTATTTCATCAGAATGGCACACTGTCATCACAGGGGCTGAAATATCTTCTGGGTATCAAAGCACACAGCTGTAAAAAAACCCAAAACATTGCGTGGCCTCTCATTTTTATTCTTCATCAAACTGGTGAAAAGCAAATTTGTTCCAGGAAAAGAGCAGCAAAGCTGATGGAGATACGGCAAGGGGAGGTGGCTTTGGAAGTTTAAGGTTCTGTGATTTATAGTACCTGTGCTAAGCTGCTCTGCCAGTACTCCCACACACAGAGAGATACAGGATTTATAATTACTGTATTTTGTTCTGCGCACTTACAGACCTTTAGTTTGAGTAGTGCAAAATGCTTTATAGACATTAATTAATCAAACTTTAAAAGCCACACTGAGGGCACTTAATTCACTGCTACTTATGCCGGGCTTATATTTAAACCTCATAAAAGTCTTGAAAAGTAGGTAGCTGAGTACAAATCTGAAGATATACCCCTATCATTTGCTTAAACCATTTGTAAGTTGCCTAGTGAGACATTTCTGAAATTTCCTGGGCAATCAACATCAAATATATAAAACTATGTCCTCCTTAAAGAGAGATCTAAGAAGAAATAAAGGACATAACTGAAGACTAATGGAAAACTTTGCAACAAGTGGGATAATCCATTCATAGAGAAACTGCCCATTTCTCTTCTCACATCTTTTTTAGCACCTTAATTTCATTCAACAAAATAAGCAGAATTACGTGTTTTCAGTTAGACATGAAGACCCAAGTGAGAAATCTAATGTCAAATATAGATCAGATCATCTCCTGAAGTCCTGACATTTTCAGTCCTATCCTCCAATCAAGTCAATTACTGAATATTGCAATTAAGCAAACGACCAGCTGGTCATCTTCAAAAAATTACCTGGCTTCCAATGTCATTCCCTCACTTTCAACTACATTTACGTAGGTCTAAAACTGAGAATTTAATGCAGAGGTAATGAAAATTATAAAGCATTTGGGGAAATCAGAATTATTGTTCTATTTTTCTTGGGACCAGTGATACATCCAAATGATTTATTTCACTGAAAGTTAAGCTACAGCTACTGTGAATACCTGCTATGACTCTTTGAAAAACTGAATTTACATTTTTTTTCTCTTTTCACTGAGAAATTATAAGTGAAATACATGGTGGAGGATGAAGACGACCATTATTAAAGTAGAAGAAAAGACAAAGTTCAAAGAAAAGTGAGGAGTCCTTGAAATAAAACAGAGAGCTGAAGGTGAAAGGTACAGAAAGACCCAGTGGAACAAAAAAAATATGAAAGTTCAGGTTAGAAGGATAAAAATAGTCCAGAGTGACTACAAAGTGGACACAACACTTTCTCCTTGGTTATAGCTTATTCAGTTGTTGATTTCATATTCAATACAAGATCTAGAAATGGCAAGTGGGAAAACTGGAGACTGGAAGATGCCTCAGTAATCTAGGAGAGGGACCTCTCCCTGGCTGGTAGGCTTAGTATGTCACCTATTATCCTTGAGAGCTTTTATCTGACAGTCTGCTTTTGTCTCCATTTGCCAGATTTTAATCTCAGCAGCTGCTTTGCATCCTTTTGCTTCTGCCCTGGAGGTACAATGACATCTGTCACAGTCGCTGAGGAAGTTCAAGTTTACAAGGTCCATGATTCTGGGTGTCAGGAGCAGCCTGGTGACATTGATTCCTGAGGCATTTTACAGCATCCCTGAGAGATTAACTGTCTTCCTTAAAGTAGAGGAGAGGTATTTGTTAGACCCCTCATCTGGACATAAAATGGACATGGCAACAGTTACCTTCAAGACTTCTTCTGGTCCATGGGATAGGAAAATTATTTCTCTTTGAATGCATCTTTCGGTCCTCCCTGCACTTTGGAGGTGTGACAGTAATACCTTCGACTGACAGGTTTAGGGGCTAACTGGCCCAAGAAACAGTCTGTGTAGTTTTGTAATATGTAGTGTAAGTTTGTAATTTATTCATGGTTCTGAACAGATCATCCAGCGTTTTCAGTCCCACGCCACATTTGTCTTGTCTTTTGATCATTAATGAATCTGAGCTGTTTGCTAAAGGCATTTTTGATTTTTTTATTTTTTTTTTTGTAGCTAATGCTGCAGTTTTCACACTAATTTTTTATTTTCCATGGCTGTAAAAAAATATTCTCCTGAATATTTTTCAGTAAAAAATATTCCCTTGGGATTAATTCTGGGGGCTTCCTATGCTGATAGGTCAGTAGGCTGCTTGACTGTAAAGGGGACACAAAGACTTCAGTTTGTAATAGGTCACTTTTTCTTTGTTGTTTTGTGCCATCTCTGACAGAAAGAAATCTGACTTTCACACATTGCTCTTTACATTATGTTTTCATTAGAGGACAGAATTCTGTGCAGTGAAAAATACTTCTGTAGATTTGCTAACCATGGCCCAGATATTCTTGTAGTGCAGACTGTGTGACGTGTCCTCAGTAAGTGATTCCTCAGACCATTTCCAAAGATAAGGAAAAATGCATTTATTTAATCACTCCGGGCTTATTTGGGTCAGGAATTTTTTAATAAATGCATTCCTAATTTATTTTAAGACTTACTGTCTTTACAGCTTTTTGATTTTCAGAACTGACTTCAGTAAATTTATCTCTTACTAAAGCACAATATTCTCATTTCTTGAAAAGACGTAATGAAACAAATATTTTCTGAAATTACTGGCACTTCCTTAATCTTTAATTAGACACTTACTACTTAAAATATAAGACATACTTTTGGAAAGACCTGTTCAGGCATTTCAAGAAATTGCAGAGAGGTATGTGTTTTATTCTAGTATGCAACATTTGCCTGGATCAGTAACCTTCCAACACTTTAGTTGTATTCTCCAGGCTCTGTTGGTGCAACTTATAAATAGTTAAAAAATGGTAACGTACTGTAACTAATCTGCAGAAGTACAAGTCAACATGATTCATACTTCCATTAAATTTTCTCAGCCTGGTAAATTTTCCTATTTTCCAGTTTCTGTGGAAAGAAAGCGTGTCCATGAGACTATGAATGGGGCTATTCAGGGCCCCCTTCGGTGGAACACATCAAGATTTTTCATAATTGCGAATTATACTACAAGATTTATTTTGGTGCCTAACTTGACACACTTTCCTGAATCCTGCCTCCTAGGACACCCTGAGTGTGATTATGATGAAAAAGCAGGTCTGAAGCAGCCAAAATCATTGACTACCTTTGAACATTCTTGGCAGGGTCTTTCAGAGGGGTCAGGATATAGTTCATACTCCATTGATGTAGAGCAATGTCATGAACTACAGACCTCCTGTGAGGGGATGTACACACGTAAACCCCATGTCTAGGTCATCAAAGGCAGACTGAGGGATACACCACTGCTCATCATGCTCACTACCAACTAGAAGGGCTGCATTAATACTGGGGACATGTGAGCTTCATTCTGTTTGCACAGCCATCGCTCTGTGTACTTTCTTGTTTTCCTGACATTTTGTGCTATCTAATTAACATGTAAACTCAAGTTTTCCCATGCTTTAAGAATCTTGCTTTTACTCCCTTTATCTTACCCTGTTTTCCTTCTCGTAATACATTTTTCATAATTTATCATTCATTTACATTTCAATTAAGAACTCTAGCTGTTTGTAAAAGCTACCCTGATGGGAAGTATGAAATAAATTATTGAAGTTAGTATAATCTGCACTTCCCATTACCACCTCATTTACCTTAATGGCACTAAAAAGACTGTCGCCCTCAATACCGTTCATGCTTCTAATAGTAATTCCCTTGGGAGCCAATCTCATGTGAATTACATATTCACATGCAGTATAGGTTGTGTTAGGTGATTATAGGCTGGTCTTTAGAGTACTATTTTTTAAGGATGATAGCTACACAGAAAGCTGCTTTTCCAGAGTCAAAAGATGCTGCTGCTTGATTCAAATAGCTAATATCTCTGAGAGGAGTCTCTATAAGTATTATTGATTTATTGGGCACTGAAAATCTGAGTGCCATTTAAAAAAAAAATAAAATTAAAAACTGTGTCATTTATTATTAAACCAAGAAAGGGAGCATAATTTTTGTTTTGCAGAAAAGATTCTTTTTTTTTTTCCAAGAAGAAATGAGGAAAAAAAAAATCTCTCAGAACTAAATTCCCTGTAAACAAAGGAGTCCTTTTGTTTGGGTAAACTGAAACATGATTTTTTTTTTTTTTTTTCATTTCTGTAGCTTCCTATTGTTTCAATCTGAAATGCTTCAAAACTTTTAAGAGCTATATTTCAAAATATTTTTTAGTTTAACTCAACACCCTTTAGCTAAAGCTGCTACCCATGAATCAGTGTTTTTTCATGGGAGATGTCCATCAGGAGGCTGTCATCCAGCTCTCTTTTATTTTCGATACGACAATACCCAGGCACTAACTAGGACTCAGAAGTAGATGCAATAGAGCTATATAGTAAGAGACAGTGCCATTCCAAAGGTTTTTTTGTAATATAAACAGACAAATAGTAGGGAGGAAGGGAAAAGGGACATGTATGGTGAGTTACCAGATTTGCAAAATTATCAGGATATTCTAATTACTAAACTATCCAGCTCTTCTTGCTTTGAATTTCAAAAAAAAAAACAACAACCGTGTAGCTATATAGTACCTGGAATGTGCAACATCAGTTTCAAGAAGCTGAAATAACAGGACTTCTTGGCTAACATAGTTCAAAATAACTAGGTACAAAAATGACCAAACTGAGTCGTGGGGAACAACTTTTGCTTGTTTGCTGCTTAGATACCAGGAAAGATATGGTCTGACTTTCTTAATGTCTGCCAGGAGCCCATCTGTATGACTGCATTTATACTTTGAAATAGAACAAGACCCAGCATCCAGTTTTCATGAACTGACAGTGTAAAAGCTGGTCCTGGGCTACCCCTCACTTCCATGAGGCATCTTTTGGCCTTGAGACATTCTTATTGCTATCTGTGTCTGTGCCTTCCTGCCTACCCCCAGAAGAAACTGTGTTGAAGCCCAGCACTGTGGTATTTTTATAACAAAAAGTTGATGTTGTAGACTCCAGGGTACAATGTCACTGCACACCAAACTGAGGATGAAAGTTTGCTGAGCCAGTTTGGAGGAGTGCATGGGATGGGGGGAGATTAACATCATCTCAGCTACTCCGTGCTACCTGATGGGAACCGCCCTTACCTTTTAACCATGCCCTAATATTACCTGGGAGAGTGCTTGGGGGCATAGGCCACAGCCAAACTCAGGAATACACTGATGATAACCACTTTAGGAGACCATGGTTGAAAGATTGAACTTAATCCCTGGCTTTGTGTTTTCAACATTATGGATCTACTATGTGCAAAGACACTGAAGGAGGGCAGCAAACACTCAAGCAGGGTATAGAAGTGACAACACAGTGGCTCTGTTTTCTTGCCCAAGACTTTTCATATTAAAAAGGCTCTTACATCTTTGAACTCTGCAGCATTGATTCAGGCAAGAGACATTCAGCCAGTGAAGTGACAGAACCCGGTCCTTGAACAATTTGCTGATTTTTAAAGTTGCTCCAACCACTCTTCAGCCACATCTAACATATGGCATCACATTCCCAAGTTCTCTGAAAGCATTGTTCCCATTTCCACATATGAAATGATGAGCAGCCAAAAAGGCAAAAATTATTCACCATCACAATTAAAAATTAAGGGCCACTGAGGGAATTTGTTAGACAACAGCATTCAAACAGAGTATAATATATCACATAGCATATAATACATCTGCCCAATTTTACATCTGTTTATCTTGCCTTTTCTTAAAATTTCTTCCTCTTCAGATTTCATGATAATCTATTTCTTTCATATTAGATTTCTTTTACCTAGTAAAGGACATGGTCTCCCTTGTTTGGATGACTAGAAAGGAAAAGAAGGTGGAAGAAATCTCTACATATTTTCTCCCTGTAGGAATGGAAAAAATATTCTTTCTTAAATAACTCAGGTCTTATGGCACCATCCAAGCCCATCGCTTAAAGTCAGAACAGTTCTAGGTTTAGGTCAAGGGTGAAAACTTTACAATTTTTATTTTGTCATTTACTGTAATATGAAAGTCCGTGAAAAGCTATTTCAATTCCTCCAGTTACTACAGGTAAACAAGGTTGTAGGTGAGAAAAGAAATTTGACAGACTATCCTAAACGTCTTTGTAAGAAAAAGAGAAGAGGGGAAAAAAAAAAAAAAGAAAAAGAAAACATCTGAAAACTGAGGCCCTCAAGTCTTTACAAAGTACAGGGAGCCAAAAGTTAATGATCTAGCAGACCTGACAACCTATGTGTATAGTCAACCTGATCTCCCTTTTTCAAATAAAAGATGTGGCACTACAGTCAATGGCGGTTTCTTCTTCATTCAGATGCTTTCACCTCAAGGCAGTTTTGTACTGCAAGCTTTTCCTTATGGTGGTGATTGTCATCCCACACAGTGACCCTCCCTGATTCCTAGCAGCCAAAGTCAGGTGGAAGGAGGAAACCACTTGTTGTTCAGCCTCTTACTTACTCCTTCTGAAACAGTGTAGCAACTCAGCACCGAGCTTTCTGGAACAGGGAGTTTGTTTCTACTTTTCTGAGACTCTTCCTTCCATAATATGCATGTACTATCTCCCATCGAAGCTGGAACCAACACACCAGCCAAAACAATTCAGTGATTAATTTTAAACAAAACCCCTGTTTACATGAATAATCATTACTGAATATGCCTAAATATGAAAAGACTGCTCACAATAGCCACCTATTGTTAGAAGTCAATGCATTATGCATTGTTTGAATTAAATCAGAATCTCTGCTGCAGTGGATTAATCTAGCTGGTGTCTTGTGGAATTTTTTTTTTTCTTCATTTTTTTGCAACCCATCTGCCAACTACAATAGGTTGTAATTTTGTCGAGCTTTTTATGCTGAAAAGTTATTAATACCAGATGTTCATTTCTTGGAGTACCCTAAGTGCAAAACATTCCATAATGAAAACAAAATGTTAACAATTACATGTCCAAACTTGGTGGATTAAAGGTCCTATTAAAATTCTGGGGTATGTCCTATGTTTAATGCATTAACTCTTTTTTTCATCAGGGGAGGCCAGAGGCAGGCTAGGTTTTGTTTCGCTTGAGGGAGAAAGGAAATGTATTCACATCTCTAGCATTGTTCTTTCACTGTGTTTTGTCAAAAATATCATGAATATAATGGAGTTCTGGGGAGGACAATGAAAATACACAGGTCAGGGGTTTTTAGCTGGGATTCTGGAGATAAGGATTGCCGTGCAGGACCCACATTCAATGAATTTTCAGCCGAGGTCAGCTCTGCATTCCAATGAACAAATAACCCATTGAGGGAAAAATAGAAATGATAATAAAAAAGAAGAAAACTGTCTGTTCTTAAAAAGAGAGACAGTTTTATCACGGAAGAAGATAGGCAAAAGACTGGATCTTCAGCTGCTATAAATTGGTGCAGCTGCATTATTAATTCTAGAGAGATCTCTCTTTTCATAGCTTATCTCCCTCCATTAGTTCTGTTGAAAGCCATTGTTAAGTTTCTGCAGCCTGGCTTTGGGGGAGTATAGCCTGGTTTCTTAACTTCCAGTGAACAGCTCCTGCCCACACTATTTAAGATGATTTAAGATTTCCAGTGAGTTTCTAAAGGCCAAGAACAGGGAGGGAAATAATCATTGTAGATGGGCAAGGCAGAAATGCCCCCCCAAATTTGTGACTCATGCCAATAAACTCTTTTTTTTTTTTTTTTTTTTAATATTCCCTTTTCTATGTTATACAAGCCCCTGTGTTACAGCTTTCCACCTTGAACTTCTCTCAACATCCATCTCTGCTCCATGTGTCAAGAAATGAGAGAACATAGCAAGAAGTAATGGAGCTTAGAGGAAGTCAACTAGTGTCCAGTTCTGGGCTCCCCAGTTCAAGAAGGACAGGGAACTACTGGAGAGAGTCCAGTGGAGGGCTACAAAGGTGATCAAGGGACTGGGGCATCTCTCTGATGAGGAAAGGCAGAGAGACCTGGGTCTGTTCAGCTTGGAGAAAGAAGACTGAGAGGGGATCTCATCGATCAATATCTAAAGGGCAGGTGTCAAGAGGATGGGGCCAAACTTTTTTAAGTGGTACCTGGTAACAAGACAAAGGGCAATGGATACAAACTGGAACACAGAAAATGCTATGTGAACATAAGGAAAAACTTTAAGGGTGGCAGAGCACTGGAACAGACTCCCAGAGAGGTTTTACAGTCTCCTTCTCTCGAGATATTCAAAACCCACCTGTTGTGTTCCTGTCCAGCCTGCTCTGGGTGACCCTGCTCTGACAGGGGGTTGGACTAGATCATCTCCAGAGGTCCCTTCCAACACCTACCATTCTGTGACTCTGTAAAAGGGTTGCATTTACTCTTCTTATTTGGTTCCTCACAGGGTTGCAAGGTGAGGGAGTGGCAGAGCATCCAGCCAATTTACTGGCAGAGGTGTTTCAAACATACTGGTTTTCATGTTGTTTTCCAAACATGTGCTGGTGAGTAATCCATTTTGGTTTTGTATAAACAAGACATGGGCCAAGTAAACACTATGAAGTCTGGAATACACTGCTGTGATAAAATAGTCTTATTTTGACTTGCTAAGAGTGAATTGAAATAAAGAGGAAAAATAGATGAACTCACTCCTGAAAGCAAAAGGTTACTTTCAGTTCATAATTTAATCAATTTAGGTTTATATGGTAATATTGTTATTTTAAAAAGCTAACTACTTGACATACTGCAAGAACAAATTTCCTGGCACTGTTTTGTCTTCCAATTCATACACTGTTAGCTTTTATTTTGTGTGGATATCTGTTGGATAATCTCCTCTCATTCAGTGCACAGAGCTCCTATTAACATCAGTGAAAATTTCCCGCTTGGAACAACTGCAGAATTATGTATAGGAGCACTTCAATAGACTCCCTTCACTTTGAATAAGCCCTGAAAAGGTTAGATGTTTATCTGAAGCTTATCTGGCTCACCTAAGCCTCTGGATGTTACTAAATATCAAAAACTGAACCATTCTTTACAAACTGATGGAACTTCCTAATCTGAACCTGACCAGAAATACCACAGGTAAAGGTTTTCCAATAGGATTTGTTCTTTTTTTCCATGTTCAAAACCACATGATAATGAAGCAGTCAGTTATTTCATACCCACAGAAAATTCTTTATGAAATTTGGTTGTAAGATTGGAGAAGGAAGCTGGAGGGGTAAAGGGAAATAGGAGAGTTTTCTCTACCTAAACTAATATAGCTGTCTTTATACTGCGTCTGAACAGAAATGTTTAATATGACTGGAGAGTGTGATATCAGTTAAGTCTCTGTCTTTCTGATTGATTTAAGTTCTCTTCCTTAAATGTTGTATTCCTACTATTTACATTCTGCTTCCTTCTATCTATGCATGCATATCTGTACACACACACATGCACATATTTACGTATATATATGTGTGTGTGTGTAGTCATTGTTCTGCATAAAACATTTTTTCCACTGTAAGATATATAGGCAGCAGTTCACTAGGTCTTCCGAATTTGCAGTCAGGCTGTGGGAAAATGATATTTGCCTCAAGCAAGATTATTTCTTATAGTTCACAATTCTCTCTCTTACCGAAATAGCATTCTTTGTTTTCCAACAAATGAAAAAGAATAAAATAAAGATTAAGCTTGAAATGGTGCAACTTGCAAAATTAAATAAACAGGTGTGGTGTGGTGTGGTAATTCAGTGTGTAATTGCAGAACTGTTTTTCCAAAGCGGAAGGGAAAAGAAATCCAAAAAATCCTCTCTCTGCACTTCTTTATTTTTTTACCCACAGTTCTATCAAACTGCTGTTTTCTCTGTATCTAATCCATTTATCTGTCTCACTGTACACACCTATCCATGTATCCCTTCCCTCCCATATTCTTCTTCCATCTTAAATTAATCATTCTTGTATCAGAGTACTATGCAATGCAGAGGCTTAATCAAGTTCCTTTCTGTAGATATTTTTGTTGGCTTTTGTTTTGTTCATTTTTTGTACAGTTGTTTGACTTGTTATATTTTGGGTATACAAGATGGCTGTCACACTACACCGACATGGCAAAAGGAATAAGAGAAATCTTAAGGAAACATTGGTTTTGCAATAATATCAGTTTACAAAATGTTACGGTGAACTTCTGAAATTTTTCAGAAGGTTCTTTTTCTATTTTATTTTCTATTATATTCTCTAAATGTATATTTACCATATAGAATTGGCAATTTGGGATTAGCTAAATATGTTTTGCTTCATTTATGTCTCTTTGCACTGAACAGTCTTTGCTTCATAGTATGATTACCCTCGTAGTAGACGTGTAGCAGTAGTCATGAGGCACTCGGGACACAAGTGAAGCAGGCACCCTAATCTGAATAGTTGCCTCGTGTTATATCAAACTTCATTTAGTTGACTAAATTCAAACATAAAAGGCAGTGTCCAACAAAAGGAAGTCAGGCCTGGTGATCTAGAAGGAATAGAGAGACACTATCCAAATCACTCTATAAACATAACAAAAATCCTTACCGTTAGAGTGGTCTAATAGGCACCCCAGAGAGGCTGTGGAGTCTCTGTCCTTGGAGATATTAAAAACCCAACTGCCCAACTGGACATGACCTTGAGAAACATGCTTTAGCTAACCCTGCTTTGAGCAGGGGGTTGGACAAGGAGTTCTACAGAGGTGCCTGCACAACTCATCAATTTTGTGATTCTGTATGATTAACAAAACAAATGTGTGGGTTCTGACATTTGAAAGAACTAGAAAAGATCTCGAGTGCCTGAAAACCTAGCCTTTATTTCCAATTAGGGGAATCTAATAAAAAGCTGTTCTTTGTCCACAGTTGCAGCTCAGAGCTAAATAACACTACTTTAGCAAGTCTCTTACTTATTACTGATGGCTGTGGAATTTCTTATTCAGACTAATACTGTGAAAGCATCGGTTCCTAGTAACTTTCTTTGAGTATGTTGTCAAAAAGGCTTAATAGGAGCTACTTGAGTGTAGTGTGAAGGATTGTCTCCAGCATTTCCTTCCTTAGCATAGCTAGCAATGAAGTAGAGAGCACAGTATAGTCCCTGCAGTATACAAAGGACATCGATAAGCTATTAAAAAAACTCAGTGAAGCACAACTGAAATGATAAAGGGATTACAGAACATCATGTGTGAGGAGCTATTACAGAGTCTGAAAATGAGGAGAGTTTTAACAGGAGAGAGAAAAATGAGGAGAGAGCACTTTGTGGTCTCTGCACTAATGCATAATAAATAGAAAATGTGTGTACAATGATATCACATCATAAGCATTTTTCATTCTCTCTGCACAAGATGCCAGGCAGTGAAGAATCTAGCTTGTGTTAATTGTTTGTACCCTGGTGGGAAAGTACTTTAGAATTTAATTGTGACTTAATCAATGAAGTTCTCTAGAAATTACTCTAAAAATCTAAGATCCTTAATAGAGAGAAAGTTTGTTCTCTGTAGAATGTCTGAGTCATCCTGTAGAATTTGATAGCAGGGATCTAATTCTCTATTAAATGCCAGATGATTGTTTCAAGCAAACAACAAACTATTAAATGCTTGAAATTTTTCTGCTAAATTCTACACAATTTTCCTTTAAGCAAATGCTTTAAAGCATGAAGCAGAACACCAGAATGATTTAAAATTATTTTAAAATGTATTATTAATGTATTCCAACTAACATTTTCTAAAACTAGAATGCAGACAAGACAGTGTTGTTTTGAGAAAAAAAAAAGCTAAATGGGTTAAAATTATATTATTAAAACTATACTCACCTTAGTAAAATTCAGCTAATCTGGATATAACTGTTATTTATTTTCCAAATTTAAAAAATATGGAAAGACTGGAAAGTTATTTTTTCCTATTACATTTTTTATTTCTGGTAGGGTGATTTTTGTTTTTCTGATTTTTTTTGTGTGTTTGTTTTTTTAGGGTTTTTTTTACACATTATCAAGTGCTGAGCTTTTCTCTTCTTCTATAATCCTAATCCTATAATTACTTTTTAAAATGTTATTTTAATATTTCTTTTCTAAAGTTTTTTTTATTATTATTATTATTATTATTTTAATTCTTTCTACTGCTTCATTTCCATCTTTATTTGCAAATTGGCTAGCCACAGGAATGGTAACCAGCCCAAGCATAAGAACAGCATGTGGATGTGATTGTTTAGCACAAATCTTCTGAAATGGTCTGCTGCTTAGGGAAAACTGGATTCTAGCCTTCTGCGAGCAAAAATGTTTAGAGCTGTAATTTCATTCTTCCTTACTGGGTAGATTTGTTGTTTAGAGCTGCATCCAGACATTGTCTGTTTGGATGAAGGACAAGGCACTATCTCAAAATCAACAATAGTAACAAATTAATTGTTAGCGTGTTCCCAGCCCAATTTTGTCCTGTATTAGGCAGCAGTCTCCCAAATCACTCCTAGATATTTCCAGGCATTGAAGCTTGCACAGGACAGGGATCGTCCACAAAAGCAGTTTGAATGATCAGTGGGGATCAGTCAACAAGATCAGGTATTTTTTTCCTTTTTTTCTATTTTTTTAAAAAAATAATTAAAATGTAACCTCATTGTGAGGATTTATATTACAAAGCCACCAACACTAACTAGGAATAAAACAGATATTTTACTAAGGGTGTATCTATACAGGCCTGTTTTCCTACAAGCACAGAGCATGTCCTCAAAGGGGAGAGCCAGCACGTCAGGTCAAAGCAAAAGAAGGAATAAAGCAACTGAACTGGAGCATCTCTTCCACATTCTGACTTCCAGGAAGGCTGTGTTTTGCATTTCCTAACCTACCAGCAAAGAGCTAAGACAAAATCTGGAGACCTATTGTAGATACAGCATCGATTTGAATCTTTGAATACAGACCCGATAAAGTACATGGGATAAAGGACCCTGTATTGCAGGACGGGAAAGGGAAAAAGGTCCCAGAAGGGTAGGGGTCAGGTTATCCCACTGTCGGGGGAAGTCCCATAGCCCTCACTCAAGCTGCATGGCAAATCCCAGCTCTCTCATGCCACTGAGCCAAGCCTGTACAGTGCAGAGCACTCTAAGGATTGATGTTACTGAAAAAACAGTACCACCCTTGGCAAAATTGCATCAACCCCTGAGAAGGTTGCAGGGATCAGTAAAGAGGAAGAAAGAAAGTACAATTCAATAAACTTCATAGTTCCTAAATTTGTCCAAGTCCTTGATTTCCACCAAAAGACCAGAAATAGGATGATGCTTTGTAGTACCACTGAGTCGCTGTCAGGCATTAAGCATTGCTGTGTAAACTGATGGAAAGCCTAGGGCCAACCCCAACTTCAGTGACAACTGCATTGAACCTATTCCATGTAGTTTGTGCCAAAGCACAGGCCTTCCTATTAATTAGTGTCACACGTGTGGAAACAGATGCCTCCTCTCCGTGCCTTTCTCATGACAGGCAGAATGAGTAGATGCTGAATTACACTGAAATCCTACAACAACAGTTTGCTTTGGGATCTTCTCTAGTGAACCCGTGAATTCCTTTCTCATGCTGTGAGACACCTTTGCAGTCAATGTTTGACTTCTGGAAGGATACGTAATTCTGTAACAATAAAAGACAACCATTCCCTACCTGATTATTTATTTTTATTTTTGAACAAATTAAATTCTTAGAATAAATTGCATTACCGAGTCATTGTCAATGGCTCTCAGAGTACAAAGTTGTCACTCTTTCTCCTGATGTCACACATTTCTCTCTGCACAAAATACGTCCTGTTGAGTAGAGGTTTGCAACCATATAGTGAGATGTGCACAGTAACTTAATTTACTGTACTGAGCACCTCGGATCCGTGGCTGCAGTAAAATAAACAACATCAATTAAATTATTTCCTGTTATGTCACACTGTAAACTTCATAAACATGTAAATTCAAAAATCTCCATAAACACTTTAGTATTATGAATCACTGCAGGGAATCACAGCTGGTTACCTGCCGAAATTGTGTCTGGAACTTAGTTCATCATTTACAGGGAGGCAGCAGATGTGAAAGGGAAAGTGTTTCATATAATCGTCCCAAACACAAACTAAAGCAAGAGAAGCAGCAAGATACAGAGCCAACAATAGACATTTATTATTTTTTTTTCATCTGTTTATACAATATCAGGGATCTGAATTTTGTTAGCGAATCTGTACACATGGTTGGGAGAGATCATTCTGAAGTGCTTTTGTTGAGAGCACCATTGCTCTTAGGTTGGGTTCTGACTGTGACACAGAAATGAGACTTTCACATGTACCACAATGCTGAAAAAGCTGCTACCTACCCTCTTTCCTAGAACCAGAACAAGTTAAATTAATATCCTACGTTCACAATGATCATGTGTGTCTATTTTTATCTGGGATTATCACAGGACCCTATGACATCTGGATGCCTAAATCCTGCTGAGAAGCAGCTGTGTTTTCCAGTTTCCTGGGCTCTATTCAGCAGCCAGCTCCTACGCTTTAAAGAATCCCCAGGTAAGATGATTTATGGTGTTATTTGACAAACACCGGATTCCTTGACCCGGCAATGGCGAGACTTCTGTCCTGCTATGATGGATTGCAATCCGGCTATTTGCCCGCTCTCAGGCCAGGTTGGAGTGAATATTTTATGTAACAGTCCTGTTACCTAGGGCTGGGTCTGTGGAAGCTGTGACTTGACAAACAGTGCCTCACGTGCAAGTTATATTTACTCAGAAGGAGGCGGTGGAAAGGCTTCTTTAACTGTGCAGCTCAACTACAGTGCTCCCTCTAAAAGAAAAACCCCTGGAGACTGTCTAGGTTCCTTCACGGGCTGCAGGCAGCAGGTACCACTGACTCCAGGGGAACAAGGGAATTCACTTGCTTGGGGTTTGGGACCTGCCTCTCTTTGATATTTCCCTCTGTATTTCCCTTTCTCCCGTGAGTTCCTACTAGATAACAAATCAATTTCTTAGTGCGATACTTTTTAACAACAGAAGCGTTGATTTTCCTTCAGTAAGAAAAATCCTGAAAAAATAAATTATTCATAAAGATGTTTCATGGAACAGTTGTAAAAATATATATGAGATTATTGTAGATTTGATGCAGTAAAATATTATTCTTTTGATTAGTTTTATTGCACAGTGCTTAGGCACTCTGTGATAGGCACCCAATTAATAAAAAAACGAAAAAAAAGGAATAAAATTAAAATGTAACTGTCCAGACATTTTAGAAACAGACCATATCTAGTAGGAGCAAGTGGATACCAACAAGGGACTCAGAAATGTGAAAGCTTCATGTAACTTCTCAGTATCAGTAAAAATGTCAGATAGAGCAATTGCATTTGAACCTGACCTACTTTTTACCACTATCAGCCAGAGGGGAATTAAACAAAAAAAAATTAGGTCAGGTATGTATGCCTTGAAACAATAATCTTGGGGGGGGAGGAAGCAGAATATTCACTTATTCTATGATTAAAAGTTCTGATTATACACTTCATTAAAAAAACATTCTATTTTATGATAAATAAACCATGCTCAGAGACTCTGATGGATAGCAGAGCACTTATTGATTCTAATATTCACTGATTTTGGCTGATGAAGTCCCAGGCCAAATATTTACAGAGTGAAATTTTCCACTTATGGGTTAGTAGTTTACTTTGGCATTTCTCCAACGTGCCAGCAGCGACATTTTCTTCCACTCTGTTGACGTGTTAAGTTTGCCCACAAGAGAGATGGTTCTCGCTTGCTGATTCCCATAACTAGGAAATTTGCAATTCCAAGACACAGTAACAGCATCAGTTCCATGTAAACAATGATAAGGACTGCAACTTCAGCCCTGGCACAATGGAAAGTCTCAGTTAAGGACCACTGTGCGTGATGCTGAAATGAGTCTTTGGAGACTAATTCACAGAACCAGAGGCTGGTTGCCAACTCCTCAGTAGGTAGGAGAGGCTGAAAAAATCAGTGTAGCCCTGAAAAACACATTACCTACAGATTACAGGTGTTCAGCATCTGTAAATCACAACTGTTCCACTGAAAGTGGACTATGCTGATTAACATTTCCCTGTAGCTCTTTTCCTTGATCTTACATAACCCATTAATTTCTGGTCCATCTACCTGCTTCATATATATATATATTAATAGGTATAAAGTTATTATTTTTGACCATTGATATCCACTATGTTCTCTTTAGTTGCTCTTTTGTGTTGGGTTCTTTTTTCCCCCATTACTATTTACAAAAGGAAAAGGCAAGGTAAGGCAAAGTTAAAAAAGAGATAAAGAAAGGAGAAAAAATCTCCACTGCCTAAGCATGTGAAGCCTGCTCTGGTACATCTCCTCTTTTCTATTAGAGGAAAACAGCATAGACATCTTAGTTTTTTAATCACTGAGTGGTTTCCATTTTGAGAAAATTAAAACTATGTTTTTTATTGAATATAGCCATCATGATAGGACCAAGGGAACAACAAGGCCTGCCTGTCTCACAAATGGCAGAGGAAAATTCATTGAAATAATTTATATTATAGAAATTACTCTATTTTTTTTTCATCATAAAGAAAAGAGATTGAGAGGAACATCTTATTCCAAATTAAACAGAAGTGTCATTCCCCATCCAGCACCTTCTCAGGCCTTCCCAGTGACAACTTGGCTGTTGTCTTCTGCCTGACATCACCAAGTCAACTTTCCCTTACTCACCATCTAAGGGTAGCTAAATAATGTCTTATTTTAAAAGAAAAAGGTTGATCCTTTCTGTGGTGTATGGGAGGAACTCCCCATGGAAATACAGAACTTGATTTCTTTCAACCCCCTGCTTATAATTGTTCTTTCTCACAACGGCTGTAAAAAAAATTGGTATTCCCTAAAGTTTTCCCATTTTTCCCAGTCTATGTAAATTGACTTCATAGAGGATATTCATTTTTATTTAAATTAATGGAAAGAGCATTCTCCCACTGAATAAAACACCTGCAAGTCACCTGAAACCATGGGACACAAGATTTTGTCCCCACAAAGGCAGAGACCTCAGACCTGTCTGTGGCTTTTATTCTAATTCTGATCTTTGGTTTGTCATGTTCTGTTCCCCTTCTTCACCCTTTGTTCTCTCCCTCTTCCATTACGATTTCCTTTTTCTTGCTGACATTTTTTCTGGGGGTCCATTACACTTGGAAGCCCACTCCACTCAGCCACAGCGTTCCCTCAGGCATGGCTATTTGACACACAGAGCTGGCATCTTAAAAAAAAATTCATCTTTTCATTTGTCTTTTCCCCTATTTTCTTGAATATCTTCCTGCCTTCTGTTCTGCAGAAAGATACCATTTCTGTTGAAATTGTATCTGTAACCTTTTATTTTTTTCCACGTCATTACCTTTCTGGCTTGCTGTGCTGTCTAGTGCAGTCCACGCAGTGGCAAAGCATCAAGCCTCCTCCCACTGTAACTACTTTTGCCATCTGGTGTGTTCACTGTGTATCATCTTTTCCTTCTGGCCACAGGTATTGGGCATCAGAATGATCCTAGCCTGAAAAAGCTTCCCAAAAATTTGTTTTGTGAATAGTTCGCCAACTCCGGTGGAAGAACTGAGATAGGAGTTTTGCACATTGACTTTAAAAACAGAATTTCATTTGGTGGAAAAAACCCTTAAGCCCAATACAAATTTCTGTATTTGGGTGCACCATATATACTTATGTATATCATACACATGCACAGGTATATGTAAAGAGAATACATACATGTATGTGTGTGTTTGTGTATACACCTGTGTTTTTAGTAAGGACTTGTAACACTGGTGACCATTGATCTCTGTAGAGCCCCAAAACATTTAAAATAGCAGTAGACATTTGAAAGACACTAAAACAGTAAAAATTGTGTTAATATCAGATTTTCTATTGCTCTCTTACTAATGATGGGAAGGCATGTGACACAGATTTTATTATTCTCTCCAGAGGGTAGCAACCCTGTTTTTTTTAATATTACTAGTTTTCTGAAATGATCCTTCAAGGATACAGAAGTAAGTCAAGGACTGAACAAGCCATTGTTCATGAGTCATTAGAGAATGGTGCAAAACACAGAGGGTTTATACCACTTTCACTCTTCTATTACTTGTGGGGAAAGGTTATATTTTGTACCTCGATTATGCTTACAGCTGGTCCCCTCTCTTGAACTCCATTTCATTCTAAGTCATACTTTGAAGAGCAGCAGCAGATTATAAATTCATTCCTAAATTCCTGAGTCACTATTTAGAGTTAATGGAAATTACGTAATTTAATATATACTACACAGGTATATGTGTATGTATGTATATATTTATATCTATATTTAGATAGATATATGAATATATGAAGGTATCCTGAAGTCAGAAACCACGTGGGTGAAAATTTGAAGTCCATCTCAGTTACCACAAAAGAGTTGCATACTACAAACAGCAAATAATTTATATCCAGACATATCTGTCCATCGTCAGTTTGTTCAAGCAAGGTAAATGCAAACCATGCTTTTGTAGAAACAAGAATTTGTTTGCTTGGATCACCACTGGTTGACATGTTTCAAGGGACTGACTTGGAATGTTTCTGTCACCCATCAAAGACTTGGACCCTATGAGAGACGAGGTTTATAAAGGGTAGGGAAGTCAGACTGGATTTCTTTCTATCCCTTCCTGAGCTTCCCATGCCAGGTTACCCTGGCTGCTGGCAGAGTCTGTTGTGATGCTGGGAACAAGGGGGCTGAAGTGGCTGAACAGGAGCAGCTTAGTCCAAACCAAGTGGCTGATTGAATTGAGATCCTACTGTTTGAGTTGGCTAGATTTGTATGGACTGTATGGTGGCTTAGACACTGGTTGCAATTTTGAACACCAGTACTCTGAAATTAAGATTTTTCTCCCTATGGAACTTGTTTTGACTTCCAGTATAAACTAGATTCAGTTACCTGCTTTCAGACACATATCTAAGATGTTGGAGGGTTTTTTAAAATTATTTATAAAAACATTATTTTAATCCTAAGAAATAGCAAAGAACAAACAGTTCCCATTATTTTCTCTAATATCATTTTATTATAGAAAGTCGGTGACAGATAACCACCTTTCACATTTGCAAAGTGCTTTGAATATGGAATCAACAAGACAAGTGCTACCCATCATTATTAAAAACTGTATAGTAATTAAAAGAAGAATGATAGCATTGCCCAGAAGGTGAATGTGCTCAATAAATATTTATTTTACACAGTGCAAATAATCTCACAGAAGCAAAAAAAGTTTTGCTACTCTAAAGGAAGGTAGAGAAATCTCTCCTTTCCATGACATACTAAAGACACATAAAATCTCATCTGCACGTCCGTCCTGAGCCCAGTGTTGCCTTTTCCCAGCAGCTAGCCAGTTGGCTTGAAGGGCTTTCCTCTTGTCTTGATAAAGCTGTTACCCAGATATCCAAAAAGGCAAGACCTTGGGGCTATAAAGGAAGGAAAATAGAATGAATCCTGAACCTACAGCATGTTGGTAGGGCCATTCAGCTAGAAAGAACTAGGTGTTGTTTAATTAGGTAATAACTGGGTAAATAGTACAGAAGTAATTTGGAGAATGGCAACCACATTTCCAGCAGACTCCTAAGTATGTCACAAAGGTCTGTACACTGAAAGGCAAACCTGGACATGATTTCCTAGAGGTAGACAAGCTTACACCAAGGACAGATGTCTTTGGAAATTCTCCTGCTGGTGAACTGATGACTTTTTGGGCTGGTATGAATGACAAAACAGGAGTCTTAAGGCTTTCCTCTGCATGGGGAACAAATACATTTAACCTATCACTATGAATTCCTGTCAGCCTTAGCACCTCCATCTCACATTTTCATCGCTGTGTACCAAAATGCCTAGGTCCCTTTGGTGAAGGCTTGCCCTCAATCCTCTTCAATCTCCTGATTCTCTTTGGCAGATAAACAATTGTGTGCCTAAACTGCTCTGTGAATCTCCATCCTTGTCCCATATTCCTACATTCCTTTGACAGCGAGAACCTAACTTGGAATTTCAGACTGTTTAACTGAATATCATATCGTGATGATCTAGGCTAATTTTCCCTAACTCTGGGAATTTAACTCAAGAGCTAAAAGTCAGCTCAAAGTTAATTAGAATTTACAAATTCAGTTGTTTGGGTTTGTCACAAAACTATGGAGAGACAGGGATTAATACTTAGGTTGGCTGAAAACTCTTCATCAGCAGTTCCATTGAGAAATCAGCTATTTTTAAAAAATACCCCATTTGAATGGATGAGCTTTCCACTGCCAGGAAAGTACTCCCTCTCCAGTTCTAGTATTAGGGAAGAATCTTAACTAGTAACCCTTTTTTTTTCGGAGACAAGTTTTGTTCTAACTGTTAGTATATTATCTTACATTCACATAATCTGTTATTTTAATTTGCAGCATCCCCCGAGTATCACCAAGGGCAGGCACTTTATCAATAAAATTATAATTACAGAAACTTAATGAGGCCAAGCAGGAAACACAAAGAATCCTGATACACTTGTCAGAAAGGCACAGATAATTTAATGCAGCTCAGTCTGTTTCTGGACTGCAATCTGATAATCCCACATTCCATAAATCACCCTGTGGCAGCCCAGAGACTTCCTTCCTAACCACTTACATCCTGACTTCAACTTCAGAGTTGTCATCTGCAGGACGAAAGAGATTTCCATCATCCCTTCCCCCTTCCCTTCCCTTCCCTTCCCTTCCCTTCCCTTCCCTTCCCTTCCCTTCCCTTCCCTTCC
>JAOTQQ010000012.1:146939475-147019774 GCA_026546715.1 Gallinago undulata
CCCTTCCCTTCCCTTCCCTTCCCTTCCCTTCCCTTCCCTTCCCTTCCCTTCTTTGAAATGCAAAGCTAGATGCAAAGGTAGACGCTTCCACCTCTGTATGATCTGCTTAATGTACAACCTGAGCTCTTGGAGTGGCACCTCTATTACCCTCACTGCAACATTACATGACAGTAATGAACCAAAAGCCCAATATTACAAGGTATGATCATGAGCAGGGACTCACCTCCGGGGCCAGGCAAAGAATCTGTGAGAAACTGAGGTCCTCTGCAGCTCACACTCATACTGCAGTCTCTGAATCTCGGTATGAATCTCACAAACCCCATGGATAAAGCACAGAGAGCAGCAGATGTTGCATTGCTCTGTGGCCACCTTCGTTTCCTACCTACCTTCCTAACCAATGCCAAAGCACTTGAGCTTTATTAGCAAGCTGAGGTTCAGAATTCAGCCCATCTTCTCAGAAACTTCATTTCTCCGGCCAGATGTGGCCTCTTTTTAGAGTGTACTCTCAGTAGCAATGACACAGACCTGACCCCTCTCATAGGTACAAAGGACGATGTTTGGAGGTTCACCCTGTAGAGGCTTTCTTGTACATTCAGGCTCCTTCACCTCACTGCACACAGAAACCTCCTCGAGCTCTTGGCTGCACAACGTATGATGCCTCAAGAGTGAAGGTGAGCATCAGAAGGGAATGGGACTGATGAGGGGGCCCAGAGCACAAGAAGGAATATAAAGGGCACTGCAGAACACCCATGATGAAGGACTGTGCCAAAGCCACCACAAAGGTGGCAGCTTCAGCAGCCCTTTGTCACAGGGAGGTGACTTGTGAGAAGAGAGCACAAGATGTTCTCTTCTCTCACTTCTGCCCTTCCCAGGTATCACAGCACCACTATTAAAGGGAGAGAAGAAAAAAAACAATTTAAGCAGCCTTAACACATTTTTTCAGACACCTCTTAATGACATCTTCAGCAATTACATTTTACTGAAAGGAATAGATAAGCTGACACAGTTTCCAATATGCCCCTTCATTTTCTTTTTCCCTTGTGCTGGCAAGTTTTGACAAGTCACAGCTGTTGGTCGAGGATACTGAAAAGGGAGAAGGAGATAATATGCAAATTTACACGGCAGTATTGAACAGCGAAACGAAACACATTTCATTTACATTTTAAAACAAAGTACGTTTTTAGGAGCCAGTTACGTTTATGTGGATTTGTTTGTTTGCTTTCTCTGGTCTTGAGCTTTCCTAATACAGGGTATTTTGTTGTGGTTGCTGTTTGATACTTTCATCCCATGCCTCTTAAGGTATAAAACAATTAAATCTTGACTTCCGGGTCTCTCTGCCTAAATGCAAAGTATATCTTAGCATGTAAAACTTTCCATTTGGAAATTTACAATTATAATTGTGAGCTCACTGCAGACCTCCAGGGAAAGATTTATACTGAATATGAAATAGCTGTGATGTTTTTTGTGTTTTTTTTTTCTAAATAGTTTGAATATGGAAGCACATTTCTGAAATAACTTGGGCTTAAAGAGACATTGCTCCACCGAGTCTGATTTTTGCAGGCCAGAAGAACTGTCTCCAAAATCACTATGTTTTTTTTCCTATGTAATTTTAACATTTTTACTTCATAAATTAAAGAAATACTTTTTAATACCCAGTATCCCACTTAAAGGGAGGCAAGAAGGTCACTGCCCTGATTACATCTTCATCACTTAGTTTTGTTGACTTCCGTAGAATAAGCCAGCAAAGAAATCAGTTCACATCTCTCATCTCAGACAAAAACCAACTCATCAACAACTTAATTTTTAAAATTACCATAAAAATTACTGACTTCAAAACATTATTGAGATCATAATTCATTCTGGCTGGTTTCAGGAGACGCATGTGGAAACAGGAATAGTGATTGTCAATCAGAGTGTGGTGTTTTTGTAAAACACAAGATCTGTGCCAAATTTTATTGAATGGATATCATTTCTAAAGTTTACTTGGATAACATTTGAGATAGATACCTTTGTCTTCCTTTATCATGTTTACAGCAGATAGCTGTTGCTTGCCTATCTGCAATATTTTTAAAGTGTTGCGAACTGAAGTTAATTTTTTATTGCATAATGAGTTCATGACCTTTGAAGTGTCCACTTATTTTAAATAAATGGCCAGATAACTAGCAATAGTGCCCAATAAGTTCAAAGCTATTTGAAATTGAACTACTGAGTGGTCTCAGCCATCTGCTGCCATTTCTTAATAGAAAAGATTTTATACTGTAGCAGAGATAAGCACACAAAGACACAGACCACATTTTGAAACTGTCGTACTTTGGGTATTTTATTTTATTTTATTTTATTTTATTTTATTTTATATCTCATTTATGTTTTGTTTCAAAGCTAACAAGTATAAGCTTTGAAAAACAGATCAATGAAACACGTGGTTTCAAGAGTCATAGTACTCAAGAAACAGAAAAAAGAAAAAAGTCTGTGAATCATAGAGCTAAGAATTCTAACATCCACTTTACTGTGGAAAGAATAACTATTTCTTAATAAGAAATGTTATCTTATGGGAAATGGATTTCTAAGTTACAGGACTAAAGGCTGAGATTATAAAACAAAATCCAAAACACATACAAAAATATATCTTTCTTAGTATATATTTCTTTATTAATATTTATATACTTCTACTTCTCTATATAGAGATATATGATTTATTTTTCTACCCTTGTAGTCCAGGATAGTTTTTCACTAAACTGAATATAACAGATCTTCTGAACTTCTTAATTACGTTTCATGTGTAAGTTTATGTATCTTTTTTATTTTTCTTTACTTGGTATTTTACTTCTCTGTTTTTCAAAATAATCCCTTCTTTTTCTGATAACCTTAATATTTATATTTTCCTTCATCAGAAAGTACATTGTTTATATTACAATTAAGCTGTAATATAATGCCAGGGACTGGACACTAATGAGGAGAGGTGTTCTTCATTAGTGGGAGACAAAAATCCCTTTTTTGTCATATAGGATTAAAATTGGAGCACATTTCTCGAGACACAACAACCAAGGTCATTCCTATCCTTTGTAATATGCACCAAAATATTATTGTTGCAAAACACCACATTATCTCCATGCATGTCCTTTATATCACTTCTCATAGAAGGAAAAGTAAGGAACATGTTCTTAACCCAAGAACAAAAATATTTTGAAAATAATTTTCTGAAGCTGTTTTGACATTTCTAAAAATATTTTATGTCTGAAAAAAATGACAATTCATACAAAAATGCCCAGAGGGGTATTTCAAAAAAGAAAAACAAAACCCATGGAATTAAGAGATCCATGTTCAAATCTTGCTTATTTCTGAAAGACTTTGAACCCACATTAACCAAGTCCCCAGAGCATGCTATAATCTTATGTGGTATTCTCAACATCTCCTTCTGACTTCATTCCATATTCAACTCTATTAAATATTCACTAGATCAAGTACTACAACACAAATATGCCCTTTGGGTGTATAGTTGGCCAGGATTCAGAATTATTCTTTCTATTACTGACTTTCTGCCTCGTATGGTGGCCAAGCACACTAACCACTAGGCGTAAATGAAGATATTTTGGCATCCACCATTTTGGGAATCCAGTTGGATTTGTTTGGCAAATGTCTATTTCAGGAATGTCAATATCCTTGGAAAGTTTTTCATTTAATTGTTTTCAGCTTTTCAAAAAATTATGTCTTTTCTATTTACTGAGAATTATTCAATGAGTTTTAACTAAATCCAGGGATCTGTCACATCACATTTTTTTACTGCATACTAAGTTATCCTAAGCCACTGATTTTCCCTTCCCTGTTTTCAATTTTGTGCATATGAAATAGCTGTTCATATGCTTTTTGGCTACAGATTTAAAAAAAAAAAAAAAAAGTTAAAAATGTCTCTAAATGTTAAAAAAGGGTTAAAAAATAAAATAAATTTGAAGTGGTTTACGGGGAAACTAGCTAACAGAAACTTATGTGATAACATCCTAAAAGGAGATGAAGCTTTTATAGACCAAATCCTTACATTAATAACTTTCCTCACTCCATCACAAGCAACAAATAAATTCAGCTTATTTTTAGCACATTGAATGTTATTAACTTGTGGCAGAATAAATGTCATTCTATAAGCAAGAAATAGCTCATTGCCTTATATATTAATCTGGTTTCATAGTGTCCTGCTTATTTTTTAAACAAATTATTGATATTAATTTATCTTCGATACATGATCATAGATAATAGAAAAGATGAGAAATTCCAATTTTTGCATTTGGTAACTCTAACTGAAAAAAATGTAGCAATAAATGGTTTTAATCAGTGTCAAACAGTTTATCTGGAAACAACTGTAGAGTTCCTCATCTGTCTGTAACTCGTGTCGTGTTCCCCTCTGTCAGGTTCTCTCAATGGACTTCAGCCTCCCCTTCTTCCATATCACTTTCTGAGCATAGTTCATGGTGGGATGTGTGTTCTGTTTGGGAACTCCAACCAAAGAGATACACAAATATATTGGGTACTTAAAGTATAACACTCGGCAAACACTACTCTTACAGTATTGGCTGAAGAGCAGCAAGTTTAACTTTTTAATTACATATACGTTATTTAAAAGATAAAAATCTACAGAAAGCAGATTCTACCTGAAATCATTGTACCTGATTTGTTTTAGTCAAACAGACACTGTTCTAATGGTGTATCTGTGACAAGCCTCCGGTAACAGTATAAGAGATTTTTGGTCTCCTCTGATAAAGACAGATGCTGGGCAACATCCTCATTAGTGCAAAGTTAACACAGCACCACACATGGCAGGTCCCAGAGTCAGATGGTTAATTAACCTGACAAATCTATCTCAATCAGGTTTACAACAATATCTTAACTAACTTTTAAAACACACCTCTCCTGTGCTGCTCTGGGGGAAGAGGATTCAAGAGTGAGGGAGTGAAGCTGGTCCTGGGGAGGAGGCAAGGGAGGGAGAAGGTGTTCATTTAATGTTTGTCGTTGTTTCTCACTACCCAAAACTACCTTAACTGGCAATAAATTAAATTACTTTTTCCCAAGTTGAGTCTGTTTTGCCTGTGACAGTTATTAGTAAGTGATCTCCTTGTCTTTACCTCAGCCCTCAAACTTTTCCCTCCTGTCCACTTGAGGAGGGGGAGTAAGAGAGCAGCTGGGTGGGCGTTTGGCCCTTAGCTGAGGTTAACCCATCACAGCTCTTCTTCATGATCTGTTTTCTTAACGCTGCTCTGTCTCCATGTCTAATGTCACTGCTAATGGCAATAGCTATTCAGACGTCAGACTGTATGTCAAACCAGGTACAAAAAGATTTCTTGCTCCTGTGTAGGTGAAATCAAAACATTAAATAAAACTTCCTGTCCTCGTCATGCAAAATTTTTATGTGTTTAATCGGTACAGTACGAAGTACCTAAAACCAATAAGTTTATTGTTTTACACAATAAAGGCATTTTGGACCTTCTGCTAAAAGATATTTTGAAACCAACAATTTAAATAATTTCTAACCTGTGGATGTTATTGTCATGGTACACAAAGCTTCTGCTGAAATTTGGATCTTTTTAAAACCCTAACTGCCTCTTGCATTTGGAATTGCTCATTCCGCACTTCAGAGAACTGTAGCATCATATAAATGAGAACTTGGATCTGCATTTTTCAATTGCAGAGCTAACCAGGTTGGCCACAACCCAGAGTTATTTTCATTAGCTGTCTCCTGTTGGCATACATGCTTAGTCTGGGAATGCCAGCTCCATGCAAAGACACACAGGAAGTTTCATACAACTTGGTAGTGCTAAAACCACTGCTGAACAAAGGGAAAACATTAGCTTGACCAACACATTTCTCTTATCAGAGATAGTACCTACCCTGTTGAGATGACACAAGCAGGATAGCTTTGAGAAGGCATCCAGATTTGTTAGTAGGATAAACTATGTCTCTCAGAGGCACTGATATAACATAAATTTGTGCAAAAATAAAGAATATGAACTTTGAAAGGCTTCTTTTTACTGCATGCAACACCAGCAGGCTGACTAATGGCAGCAGAAGGAGAGCCTGAATGGCTGTTGTAAAGCTGCCTTTAGGCTGTAGAAATTCCATTAGCGAGACAGCAATCCAGGGGGGATCCCTGAAAGTCAGGCCACAGACCCTAAAATATGGTATAAAATGTGTTGTAACTCTGAAAAGAACTTTCTGAATTGCATGAAAGCTGTGGAAGGAGGAGACAAAACATGTACTGACTACAGAACCAGGGTTACAGTGAGGAGCAACTGTCAGTCTCAGAGTGGATGTCATAAAATTGCCTGAAGCTGTACAAAGCAAAGTGATGAGTAACGAGCCATGGCTGCACACAGGTATGCACAGCAGAGATGCCAGGAGTGTTGTTCAGTCAGGGTAACTCACTTTAATAGCAACTCTGTTTTTCATCAAATACTACACAGGTCCCTCATGAGCACTGCTCAAGACTCCAAAGTGCCCCAGCATGGCCTCGGCAAAACATCGTGGGTAGTTTCTACTGTCAGGTCTTGGAATGAAAGCCAAGGATACATCACAGAGACAATTTGAGGACTTCTACGTTCATAAGGGGACCTATCTGCACAGAACTGACTGGTGAGACAGCCAGATCATCACTGGTGAGAGAAGGTGAGGTGATTTAGAGAATCTCACTACTCTGAAAAGCACAGCAAAGAAAGACAGGTATGCTGCAAGCCTGCCAATTTACAGAACTGCTTGAAATTAAAATGGTTGGGGAACACAAAAGTAAAAGGAATAAGAGGGTATCCTTGGGGGTTTTCACCTTTCATTTAGTCTCAGTTTGTTGGAAAAAGTGTCAGCTGAAAGTGCACCTTTTGAACTCTTGTTTCCTGGTCCAGACTCTTGAGGTTTTGGAGCAGTTACAGAAACTGAGTGTGATTCTATTTAAGAAAAAAAAAAAGTCTTATTGGTCGTGTTCTGATTTTCAGACCAGAGTACAGTACAGTCCTGCCTTTGGTTTTCTTTCATTTCTAACTTCTTTCTCCTTTATTTTCAGGCTAAACACACAGTGGCTTAGCTCTGGGACAAGCTGTTGAAATAGACATTTTAAACATGCAGTTCCCAATTTATTCCACCTCTGGGATAAAGAAAACCTCCAAGGGACCACTAGGTCAGCACAGCATTTTAGCTGAATTGTTAGTAAGGAGACAGTCTGACGCCACAGGCCTTGATAACAGAGTGCCTGGGCTGGCAGAGTAACTTGCTTTGCTCCTGAGCTCTGTGGAGGGAGGGAAATATTGGCTCCATTAAAAGGTCCCTTTCCACTCAAATTATGCAAGCATTGATCTAGTGTCACACAGTGATATCCTGCTTGACTGGAGAGAGTTGGAAGAACTAGCACCAGTTAATCTGCTCTTAAGATATGGAAGAAAAATGCAGACGGTCATGAAGAAAAGAGGTATTGGCATATATGAGTTTGTTTATTGGAAACAATCTCAAGTAAGTGTAAACCTAAGAGTTGTGTGACTATTTGCATACCCCAGCTTAAGGTGTCTGCGTGACAGACAGGTTATAGGTGATTCATAATTAAAGGAAAATGTTCCCATGATTAAGTTCTGTGTTTGCAGAAGCTACATCCTTAACAAGACTCACTCTACGAGGAGGGATGGATTGGATTAACTCAAGATGTCCTGACTTTTTGGACTGGTTTAGGCACTCCCTGGCTGCTTTTGAGGTGTGGACAAGGCATAACGGAGCAGACAATAGTGTGTTTAATGAAGCACAATACAGTATGAACTCTGTGAAGGTCAGTCTAGGTCAAGGAAAGGTCCTCTGGCCTTCATTTCTAGGAAAATGCAGCTCATATGTCCACCGCTTAGTCCTCTGAAATTTTCTGTACACTGTCTGTAAGATCACACTGGAGGTCAGACAAACTGACTGCATTGTTTACTCTCAGAAGTCTGCTCATGACCCTCCACACCCTGGAGCAGGCACATCCCAGCTAAGCAAGATGTCTAGCAGTACCCAGTGCTCCGGGGTACATGAGGTTGCACCTCCCTGCCAACATGGGTGAGATACAGAATTTTTCCTCTAACACACCTACTGTCAGTTAACAGATTATATGCTAATGGCAGCCAGGTGGCTCAAACATATTTCTGTTATACCTAGAAATGCCTCCTTTAAACATTTGAAATGCGTATTTATATAAAGTTGAATTTAAAGTTTAAGTTTTTTCTACCTTAAGTGGAGTTTTCTTCTTTGTGTGTGTTTTGTTGTTCTTTGTGAGTTTTGTTTGTCCCAGGGATTTTTGTGTGTTTGGTGTTTGTTTTTGTTTTTTTCCCAAAACATTTTATTATTCTTGCCCTGCTTTCCTGAAAATGTAGTTTACGATGTGAATTCGCCATCTCTCTGCTCATCAATTCTATTTGACCTGATAATGTTGGGATTCTCTGGCTACTTGCAAGAACACTGAAGAGATGAGTATAAACCACATAAACACTAAGATATGTTTTTCAAAAATTGGTGGCCTGGTGAGGCAGAGATCCTATGGTGGACCCTACTGAGAAAACTGGGGAGACAATTCAGCCCTTATGTTGTCTCTTATTCTGCCCAAGCGATATGATAACTGCCAGCTACTCACGTATAGCCACTAAATGTATGAATAGCTCCAAATAGCTCACAATCTTGCTACCAGTTAGACAGCCGGCAGATCAAAAAGTCATATATAAAGGATATGCAAGCAATTGACAGACTTCCTCCAGACATCAAAATCTTTGGCTTTTCAGCAAGTATTTCCAGCAACCAGTTGGGATAATGAATTGTGACGCAGTTGAGAGACTCAATTAATTTCATATGTGACTTTAGCAGAAATATTTCAGTCCTTACCAGTTTGTATTGGTTTTGAACTTGCAGAGAATAGCTCCATCAAGACCCCACCTACCATGCATTTAAATTTCCATGAGTTTTAAAGTTTATCACAATTATATGGAAGCATATAGAAAACAAAACAATAATGAAGGAAACATCAACAAGTCTCATGAGGTCTGAGAATGTTAAATAGCTGCCCTTACTTTTTTTCTTGGTCTTACTAAGATTTGCATGAACTGTGGATTTAATCAGCAGCCAACATCAATGAGTCATTTGCACAGGGTATGCGTCTTACTAGTGGTTTTGCACGCAATCACACATATAATGAGGCAAAACCACCAGAAGTCTTCTGAATCTTTCATGTGTTATCATTAAACTGATGTCACATCAAATTTAGTTCCACACATCTGTGGAGTAACTGTATTCGTAACATTTTATGAACAATAGACTCCCTTAAAACCAGGGATGCAGACTGATGCCAGGTTGCCAACTGATCTTGCATCTGTTTCCTAGGAAATGAAAGTGCAGGAGGAAAAAGTCATGTCTTGCACAGTGTTTTTTATTATTCCCCAGCTTTTCAAAAGCTCTGATGCTTGAGCCATCATTATAGCTCACAGACAAGTTGGGAGTAAAGCAACTTAGCCTCCCAATATAAAATTTGTTCATTTCACCACAAACACATCTGTGCACCAAGGAAAGCTCATCATAGTGAGATAAGACTTTGTTATCTTCTAATTTTTTTCAGTTAACTGAAGGGAAATTTGTATCTCTTTTTTCTTTTTTTTTTTTTTTTTTTTGTAGTAAGCAATACTGTTAAACAACATCTTTATGCCACAACCAAATTCAGAGTTCTTTTGTGCAAGGTAATGAAACAACAAATAAGAATGAATAGTCTTTGTCCCCAAACACTTGCATAAATTTGACAAGACTGAATATAAACATCAGGAAAATTAAATTCCCCATCTCTCTCCCAGTTAATTGCTGGTGGAATGCAGGCTTAAATGCCACAGCAAGAATGTCGTCAAGAACTGGGCATCTGTCATTGACACGAGATTTTCAGAAAAGCTCACCTATTGTAACAGGGTTCATATTGTAAATGTCACAGCTTACTTTGTTAAAGAATTGCTTCTTTCTTTTGAGACATGAGTCTGGACACATAGGTCATTTATGTATGGTTCAGTATGTCTGTCCTTAGTGCTATGAATACGTAGTGCATATGGTTTTCTGCCTAATTTTAGTCAATGTGCTTCCCAAACGTGTAGCCTCACCCAGCCAGAAACCTACGTTAATTTATCTGTGGGTATGATTGCTTTTATGCTTGGCTACCAACATGAAAATCTGATTGCCGAAGTCAGAAAAACATTCTGGGGGGGGATTCATCTCCCACAAATCTAGAGGTTCACAATGTAGACCTCTAGGTTCCAACTGTACCTAATGATGAGGTAATAAACAGAGTGAATGCAACTCCGTCTGATCTGTGGGTGCTTACTGTAATATAGACTGAATCACATCACAAACTTTATTGACGATATTGACCATGCTTCCATGGACTACTAAAGGGAAAAAAAAAGCCCATGACCATCTTAAATATAAACACCTACACTCTAGACCCGTATATTTAATGAGGAAGTTCTTGGCCTTTATGCCTGAAGTTGCATTCAGAGAGGATGCTTTTTGCATTCAATTACAGGTTACATACATATAATAAAGCCATTTTCATTACCACAAATCACCTACAAATACCTGTAACATCAGCTTAGCATAATGTTGTTGTGAAGTAAATTATGTTTTCTAGCCTCTGTTATCACCTCTTCACTGAAATAGCAAGTGTTCACTGATGGACAAAGTTCAAAGGATCGCTGTTTACACAAGAAGCTTTCATTAGAGGAAGGGTGACAAGAAGAAAAGGCTTTACACAGATATTAGTAGCTATAGCTATCATTCAGTTTTTAAATGTAGTCTGAGATTGGCTCATTATTGTTATTTTTCTGTTGGTGAATATTAATTGGAGAATTTGCAAGGACTTTGGTTAAACATTTTTTTAGTGTGTCTGTAGTTGCAGACAATCCATGAAGTACTAAGTGAACACTAGCAAGATTAAAATGTTTGGCCAAAAATACATGTGGAGGAAAAGGCAAAAATCTCAAACGTCTATTGTAATTGAAAATTAGAGTATTGCAAAAAGGACAGTTGGAATTCTATAGGGTTTTTTTTCCAGTCAGAATGATACACAGCTAACTCTGGCAGGGGAAAGGGAGCTTTCAAAACAAGAATGAGAAAAACAAAGAATTGACGTCAGTAGTGTGCCTGAAAATGCCTTATAGCTTAAAAATTAAGTTCAAATTATATGTTTTCTTTGTAAGCAGTTTTGACCCACATCAGCTGTACTAGTTCAAGGAAGAAAAATGCCACCAGAACAACACTAGGATGGATTCTGGTTTCTTTTACTAGGTCTTTCTTTTTATTTGTGAGTTTCAAATATAAAGTGTATTCACTTATTTGTTTTTGGTTTTGTTTTTTTTTCTGTTATTTTCCATAGATCATCTTGAAAGTGATTGGAAAGGTCTTAGCTAATGCTCTTCTACAATATGTAGAGATATTATCATATAATCATATTATCATATTCTGCCTGGTATTCAGGCAAAACAAACAGAATCATCTGTTCTCAACATTTTGTTCACCATCATTCAACACCTGTTGAGAAGGGTAGGAACTGCTCATGAGTTACTGGGAAAGACTCTCCATGTCTCTGAACGCAGGAGTCAGTCCCCTCTATCCTCCAAGGTCCTCCAGAGGCACAGCTGGCTCTGGAGAAGTGATAAATGCATTACCTGCATTGCTTTCCTTTTAGGCAGAATGCCTTGAAAGCAGAATTGCCATTAACGTGAAATTGCTTTGACCAGCACTTAAGCTCGATAGGACAATATTTAAAACACTAACTACAGACTTCCAGCTGGGCTCTTCAGCCCTTCTTTTCTGTCACATTACACAATACAACTGCTTTATGCTGACTGTCTGCCCTTTCTTTCTCTTTCTTAGTCTTATCTCAATAAGGCCTGTCTCAGAGTCACTGAAAGGAAGAAAGAGAAGCTGAATATATCTGACAGCTATTTCTATCAGATAAACTAAAGTTCAAATGAGTGGAACTCTTTTGCCTTTCAAAGGCCTTCAGTCCCCTGACGTTTTCTCGTGCAATATAGCCCTTTCTGAAAACCGGGGATTGCTGTCACTTTCTTTGTGCAGTGATGTGGGACCAATCCACCTTTGATTTGCCAACTTTGCTGAAGGATAAACATTTCTGCTGTGGGCAAAGGGAGTATAACGTTATTGACTTCTTTTCTAACTGCCCATCAAAATAAGTTTTAAGGTTATTTAGAAATATCACTCTCCAGTCCTTTCTAGGCCAGGTTGTTCTCTGTTCTTCCAGTGCCAAATAAATGACCACACAGAAGGTTTTCTATTTGACAGGATTCACCTCAATGATCTTTCTGATTAAGGTGAGTATATTGATTAGAGCTGGTTTGGGATAAAAATTACCCTTCCATAGAAAGATTTGCTAGGCTATTCAGCCAACGAGAAAGCATACAGAACAAGACAACATGGTATTTTCATCAGTAATTGGCTTGGCTGTTGCAGAGAAGGAAGGTCTTCTAACTGACCTCCAGGAGGTCCATGATGTCTCAGACCAAGAGATGCATCCTGGTTCAAATCTCTGCCTTTCCCCAGAGATAAAGTTTCCTGTGCACATCTAAATTGACTAGCAGGATCTTTTAGCCCTAGATTCACCATTTCTGTTGTTTCAGAAGGCATGACCCAGAGCCACTTGTTGTTAAACTCCATTAAAGCAGAGCTCTGCCCTGTTAAAGATTAATTGTGCTTTGAGTCTGATGCAAACCCAAGAACAAAAGTTATAGTTTTGTTAAATGACTCTGGCTACTAAAGTGAATAGTTATAAAATTCATTAGGGTGATTATGACCTATTAAAATCACATTAACTTTTTAAAGTGCCAGGGCTTGCCACTGTAATGTCTGATAGATTAAGCCAAAGCTCATTCATTGCTCTTTATGCATCACCAACAGATTTTTACAAAACAATTTATATCTAATCTGCAATTAGTGAACTCTATAATGGAGGCATTATCAATATTGCCAATAGGCACAGCTATACTCCTATTTCACCAGCTTCTCTTTTGTCTTTTGACTTGTAGCTGAAGATCTGGGGTGTCAGTTTTGGGGTATGAGGAAGGTTGCTCAGCAAGTTGTGTATTCATATATTTACTTCATGGTCCAGTGAAAATATTGTATTTAGGAGCAAATATGCATATTACTAGTTAGAACTCTTTGAAAAGCTTGTGATTCTTAGAAGGATGCATTTAGCTTTATTTACAGTAGAGTCTCATAGGGTACCGGAGGTTCCTTATACGACTTGCAAATTACCACAAAGAGCCTTTCTTTCCTTCACAGACACAGTCACAACACATCATTGATTCTTCTTTAGATTCAGGACTGGACTTTCTAATAAGAGGAGCCTCAAATTCTTCTTCTGGTCAGGTATTAATCAGCTTATGATAGGAGGCACCTGACCATTTTACAAGTATTAGTGTTGCTCTTATTTTAAAACTTAAATAATAAAATGTCTTTGAATATTTAAAAATAATCTGAACAGAATTGTTCAGCAAGTTAAGTAAGTACCACACCTAGTTGAATCACAGCCATCAGCAGAAGCACTCATCTATTTTTCATCAGTTATTTTTAACTATAAATTGCCAATGTGGTAAGGAACACTGTTCACTGGAAATGGTCATTTCAAATGTTCCACCTACTAAGCACAATTTAGAATGTCTGAAAAGTAATATCTAAACAGAAAGTTCTGATTTTCTTTCTTTTTTTAAACTTTAAATTTTGCTTTGCTGGTAAAAAAAAAGTTAAACATGAATTGAAATTCTGTGAAATGATAAGTATCAAATTATAAGATTACCTTATTGTAGCCTTATTCTGAGAAATTAATTTGGCTCTACAGCTGGAAACTGGAAGAGAATACAATCACAAATTTTACCAAAATGTTGTGACTTTTAATAAAAGCTTTTGGTCAAAGTAAAAAAGATACAAGTTTAAGTCCCGCACTACTCCATTTGATTAAAATCAAAGCAAAACACATTTTATTTGCTTTTCTCTAAAAACTGGTATTTTAATAAATAATCTATGGTGAGTGCATTCATTATTTCAGATCTCATCTGCTTATTTTTAAACTAGAGTAGTAAAATAAGGTGTTTGAAACCAAAATAAAACCTCTGATTTATGGCCTCTGTCAGATTTAACTATAGCAACTGAAAAGGTCACCTTCTAAGGTGCCTGCCAAGTCATTCAAACTGTGCTTGCCACCTCAGAACAGTAAATGTGTAGAGACCAGGTGTAGGGATTAAAATTTGTGAACTGGGAAAAATCAGAAATGTTCTGACTTCTGTTTGCATTAATTTTTGTTGGAAAGGACAACCAAAAATGTGAGAGATTTCATTTTATTTCATTTCATTTTGTTTAATTTGATTGTTCTTCCTCTTCTTCATTTTATTCCTCTTCTTCTTAGAAGAAATCTCAGATACCATTAAGAAACAGATTTAGCTGGTAGAAAAATGCAAAATATTCATTCTGGCAAATTGCACCATTTCTCTGCTGTTCAGCTATGTTAGCTGCTGTTAGATTTCATTGTCCCACATTAGATCCTGCTACAGAATTACAGAAATATGTTAAATATATCGAAAGAACCAATTAGTGTTTCAATTTTTGCATAGCTTCTTCTATTGATCTTTCTTGGTTTTAATATGATGGGATCAGGAGCTAACTCTTTTCTGAGTTAACTGAATGGGTTTTGAGATTACCTGGCAATCTGATAAAGACTTTATGGGTGAAAGGACCAATTGTACTTCTGCATATATATTGGAATCAGGAAGCCAGTTACAAAGCTGTTAACCTGGTCAAGATGCCCAGTGGGATCTTCTTCTGAGTAACACTTTTAAATAAATTTAGAAAAAAAAAGTTAGGGAGAAAATAAACACAAGTGCTAGCATATGTAACCAGAGTATTAAAAATCAAAAGACTATTTAAAAATAATGAATGAAAAAAATTTTTGAATAAATTTTTTTTCAGTGAAAAAATGTTTTCATCATTGTTTAGGTTCTTTCTTTTTATATTTTAAAAGTGAATCTAGTTACCCCAGGATCTATTTTCTTCTTTTTTTTCTAATACCCAAAGCAAAAAAAAAACCAACCAACCAAAAATGTTTCTTGGAAAAATGATGTAACTTCAAAAAAACAAACCAAAACAAGCAAAAAACCAAAAGATAAAAGCTCTGAAGCATCCAGAGCATGAAGATGCTTATTGGCCTGTACCTGCAATTCTTACATTTGACAATACCTATGCAGTTTTAAATCCTGTCATTTTTCTGCCACAGTTAAGACTTTGAGTCAAGCATTAAGGATGCTCTGAATAATGTCATTTCTGCAGCAGGAGAGAAGAAGAAGCCTTGTGCATTGCCTGGAACATCTGAGGGATGCAAGTATCAAGGTATTACACCTGAGAGTGTCCACACCAACTCTGCTGTGCTCTATCCAATTTCCTGATCCAGCAGAAAACCTTTATCGTGCCCACTGCTTCTTTCTAAACATGCATAGAGGGACTCAACAAGCCAGCAAATAGAATATATCCTGTCACATGGGAATTTTCTCCATGACAAGGAGACACCATGTTTTCATAAAGAGAAGGATTAACAAAAAATATTATTTTTACTGTTGAAAGCAATAGAACATCCTAATCAGGAAACTCAAACACTTAGTATATCTTGAATCTTAGTATTCGATATGTGGTGAGCAGAATCAGAAGAAAAATATGCTATAACCAGATCAACTGTTTCTCAACTGAGGCAGCAGCAGCTCTTTATGCAAAAATCTGAGTATATATCCTGGGTTTGAATGTCAAACTTTCTTAGGTGTGCGGGGCTTTTTTGCTTTTTTTCTCCTTATCTTCTATTGAAGATAATGCAGTTTGATTTTCTGAGGATTCAGACCTCAGAAAAAAGGACTAGTTCCAATATATGTTTTTATCAGGATTATTATAATAATTATTCATTATGACTGGAAAATAGAAGAATAAATAAGTTAGGCTCACGACTTAAATAATCTTATTTATCTGTTTTTTCCCTTTATTAGTTCTTACAAATTAGCATAGAGAATTTTTAAATCTTAAATGCTTAGATATAGTTCAATAAAACCCTGTGTGTCATGCTGAGGTATTTTTTAAAAAAAATGTAACTATTTTCTTCTTTGTTTCAGTTCCTCTTCAGCATTCTGTAGGTGTGAGATAGGCACTGTTGGTTGGTTTGTTGGTTTTTTTTTTTTCCATTTGAACTCCTACATCTCTCCTTCAAAATTTATTTCTGTTTACTGCCTCGAATATTTAAGAGGAATTTGGTATTTTTCATTCCTGAAGCATACGTTTGGCTGGTTCAGAGACAAATCCCTGATGGGGAATAGGCTGCATAATGTACATGGCCATTTTGAGCACACTGGACTGTAGCTGAACCTAGCACAAGAGGGCGAGGAGATCAAGGCAGGAAAGAGTAAATGACTAGTAGAGGCATGCTGAAATTAGTCTTTGAAAAGACAGATTAATGCAATAGTATGAGCCCTCCTGATAACGCATTCGAGGGTTGTTACATTAATCTTTCCCTCATTAGTCCGTTCTCTGTGGTTTGACACAACTTATGGCCTCATGAGTTAAACAGGCTAAAGCAATGGTGGAGTCTTGCCACATAGAGTTCTTTCCCTCTGCATGGAGCAATTAGGAAACGCTAATGAGCATCCCGTGAGGATCCTCTAAATTGCTTCACTGCTGAGTGTCATATGAACAGCAGCAAAGAACAGTGGGAAATAATGCTTGGCAATGTTTATAGACTTGATCATCCCTTGTCGCCAGTTTAACCTATAGTTGCCATGTAGTAAGTGCTTCCAGCTTCTGATTTCCCTGAAGAAGCAAGACCCAGCATTAATCTGGATAAAAAAGGAAAGCTTGAACAAACTATTAATCCTCATCCTACTTGCAGTAGTAACAATAAAGCAACAGGTATTGCAATCAGGGATTTAGACTTTAATCTGTTCATTTTTTTACACGTTAGTAAAGTTAAGGCTGAAATCCAAGTCTTGTAACCTGAGAGGTTTGAAAAACTGAAGTTGATAGACAGTTGGTTGAGGTTAGGGCAGAGTGCAATCAGTGGGTAACGGAAGAAAAGGAATGATGGAGCTTAATTACGCTGCCTGACTTCACAGTTCTAGTTTGAGTCCTAAGAGAAGAACATCTCAGGGGTGATTCAGAGCTTACTTTTCTACACTGACTCCATTAAAACCTTAGCATCCAAGCTTAGATACAAAACAACTTGCATAAAACAGGAATACCCACTGCTTTATGCTATTCTGTCCCCATCATTAGAATAACTAGTGATTGAAATAACCGTAAAGTTTTTTTCTTCTATCATATATACGTTTAAGGTGCAATTATGCCATTTTTTTTCAACTGATGGACACTACAGATGAAAAGATATTTGCATTTCTGCAAAACAGATTTCTTTGAGGTACTATATATGCATAGAATAAAAAATATGTTTTGCATCTCTATGCATAAATATAGATATTTATATTGAATAGCACTCTCTTATCAAAAAACAGTAAAGCATCATTAGCATGGAGATAATGTGTATTGCAATATAGTTTTAAGGCAAATTGTACTTACTTGTCATTTTTTTAAAAGCTAACATTGCTTTGGTTAAAGAATATACGAAATGGTAAGCAATAGCTTGTGACTGTGATTCATGCAGTGAAAAATATCTACAAAATCTGAAAAAAATCTTCATAAGCATCTAGAAACAAGGAGCAACAGCTAATGGAGAGTTATCATGAAGAAAGTATGTCAAACCAACTTTTTTTAATTTCCTTTTATAAAATGGCTTGTGGATTGAGCAGCAGCTGGAAATGTCATATTTTGGTAAGACTTCTGTCTCAGGTTTAGAGGTTATTTTCCTAAATAAGCTTGACAAATCTGGATGAGATGAAACTACCACAGAGTAGGTGCAGAGACAATTAGAAAGCCGTACTCGGGGATTATTTGTCAGCGGTCAAAACCAGAAGGAAGTGCTGGGCAGGATCCCACAGGCATCTGCCTTCATTTTGGAGCTATTCAATACTTTTGTTAATGACCTAGATGATGGAATGGAAAGTGTACTTATTAAATCTGCAGGTGTCAACAAGCTCCAAGAAGCTCAAGAACAAGACTGGAATTCAAAATTATGCTGAGTCACAGGAGATACGGTTGGAAAAAATATGATGAAATTCATTAGGGAGTCATACAAAGTGTAACACTTCACAAGCATAATCAGCTGTAAAAATTCAGAATGAGGACCAGCTGCTTGAGCAGCCATTATAGAGAAAAGTATTTAGAAGTTATAGTAGGTCACAAGTGAACACTGTTGTCCTCCTCCAATCCCCTCCCTCCATCCTCTGTAAAACCAGCAGTATAACCTTCAAAACCATATGCTGTTATCCTTCCAATTAATTCAGCATTGGGGAGGCCTCTTCTAAAACAACATATCCAAGGGAACTATGGACAAAAGCCAGAGGACAGGAGTGAGAGTGATCACATATCTGAAAGGTGTGATATTTTAGGAAAGATGGGAAAAAATGAAACTATTCATCCAAAAGAGGAAAAGACTGGAAGCACACCTTGTAACAGTCTGCGACTAGGAAATGTGCTGCTGAAAACAAGAAATAAATATCCATGGAGGACAGAACAAAAAATACCAACCTAAATTTTATTAAAATTGAGGTTAGATTTCAGGAAAAAACTTCTAGAAACAGAGGAATGGATTTCATAGAGTCATAGAAATAGTGGTTTGAAAGGATCTCTGCAGGTCATTTAGTCTAACCTTCGTCTCAATGGTGGACTATTGCTACCATTAACTTTCCTGGAGGAGGTATGGAGTCTTTATAACATAAGGACCTTTAGAGGAGAAACAAACCGCAAAGATGTACTTAGGCAAGGAACATACATCTCAGTATTTCAGTTAGCTAAAAGTGTATAATAAACTGGAAGGTTAACAATGAAACATATGAGATCAGCAGGCAGTTGTGGGTAGAATTAATGCCATAATGAACTCTCTAATGAAGGGGAACATTTGAACAGTTAATCATTCATGCAAAGGTTAGGGGGTTCCATGGGCATAAAGTCTGTGAAAAACATCATTGATGAACTTTACACATTGAGGTAAAAATGGGTATACTCAGAATTCAAAGGTCCAAGGAAAGAACACAGGTATAACTGGACTGGAAAATGAAATTCATAAGACTTTTATTTTTAATACAAAAAAAAAAAGAAATATTTAGGAGTAAAATCAGTAGCAAGTTCTATGAGTGGAGACAATGGAAATACTGTATATCTCCCAGGTTTTATCTGGAAGTGTTCTCTGGATTTCCTACCTCAGAATAATTGAGGTTGGAAGGTGCTGCCGGAAATTGTTTAGTCCAAGCCCCTGGTCAAAGCCCCTGGTCAGTGGGAACAGGTTGTTCAGGGCCGCATTCCATTGGGTTTTGAATACTCCAAAGACAGAGACTCCATAAGTTCTCTTGGCAACCTGTGCCAATGCATGACCATCCTCACAGAAATATGAACTTTCCCTTGGGATCTCAGTCCTTGGGAGGGATGAACTCTCCCTTGGGATCTACTGGTCTCTGATGTACCAGTAGAGCTGCTCCTGTGGGCACCAGGGACCATGCCCCATTGCACACCACCATCATTGCTGAGTGCACAAAGAGTGACCACATTGCCTTTTCTGGCCTTTTCTGTGCCCATTCTGTACCAGCTGCTGCATCTGGGAGCTGTATGCTAAGGTCAGCAGCTACACAGCCCTCTTCCGAGCACTTGTTGAAAATGTGTTTGGCACACGCTACTCCCAGGAGTCCTCTGACAGCCCCATAAGTTCTCAGGACATCTCAAAACAAAACACAGAAGTTGCCACACAAACTGTTGTGTCTGCCAGCTGCCCCTGCTAGCTGCTGGGAAATGGAAAAGTTAAATTTCACGGTAAACGTTAATTTTGAGAACTTACTTTTAAAGGAGCCTACTGTAGGATCTAAAATTCATATTTAACTTGCATTTTTTTAGTTTTGTAGCTGCTGCTGTTTTTCATTTAGAAGTCTTGATAACCTAGCACCTTCAACAGATTGGGGAACCTGCTTAATGCTTGGTGACTTTCAGGTGTCTGGTAAGATCATAGCTTGTGGTTTGAGCAACGTCCAGAACCAGTTCTTTCACTACAGGAAAACAAAAACAGTGTGAGAAAAAGTGGTTATAACAACTACCAGAATCTATTGCTACAAACCATCATGTTAGATCCCATTTGTGTTAAATCATCTGGATACATGACCATTGTCTGCTCACAATACCATTCCTATGAAAGGAGATCACACTTGGACATTTTGCCTCAGAGTCAAATAGAAGTGAATATTCTATTTTTTTATCCTGTAACAGTTTCTACATGCAATAGTATTGTTGGAGGAGTAAATTAGGTCTCTAGGGGGTCCTAATCACTAGGCTACAGACTTATGCTCCCACTTGTGCTCTGCCAGGTTTCATGAATCTCAAATTATTTTGCTATCTAGTAGATTACATTCCTCAGGGGGGAGTAAAGAATGACAAATAGGCACAATTTCCCTCATTCTCCCACTCTGTTCCGCATCTAGACAGTTAAAGTAGCTTACTCGGAAAATGGGAGAAGTAGGACTTAATCTCTACAGGTAGAGGGGGGTATCAACCTGCACTCTCCTACCTCATGGAAGAGTCATTATGGAAAAAAAGCTCAAGGCAGAGAGAAAAAAAAATGATGATATCCCAAACTTTTGCCTTGTGTGAGGCTTGCTGTGGAATCTTTAATGGACCGCGGCCCTCCAGGAAGGATCCTTATGAAGCAGAAAGAACTGTTATCATATATCACAGACCTACCAGGACAGAAATACTCTGTGGCATTGAAGAGGACTTTGAAGCATCTAGAAGGTTTTTGGGTAAATGACTAAATAAAGTTCCTATAGCATATAGATGCCTCAAGAACCAGAGTGAAACCTCTCGAGGTTGTTTATTTTGAATCTGACAATAGTTACATTTGGTGATTTATAGTTTTTGTGGTGAGAAGAGAGAGAGAATAACCATTCCTTATTCATCTTCCCCAGACTACACCTGACTTTGCAGACCTAAAATGCTCCCACAGTACATATCTACTGGTCACCAAAGCCAGACACAGCTTTGTGTGTGAGCACTGCACAGACACAGCGGCCCAGATTCATTTCACTGAAATCTTGTCACCTGACAAGACTAAATTATCACTCTAATTACTGTATGCTTTCTCTGTAGTTAATGCAGTGAACAAGGCTTTACAGAAGGCAGTTTAGATTTCCTAGAGTCTGAATGACTTTCTGAGATGTCATCATTCTCCTTCTGATGACATGATGGATCTCGGTCAGAGAAGCAGAGAAATTTGGCCTTGTATGTCCTGGATGTATGCGGTGGGCACCAGCACCCAGTACCTACCACACTGTTCATCAGATTGCATTCAAAGGCTCGGGAAGTTTTAAAGATTGTTAAAGGGTTTGTTTTTTAATTCAGTGCTGAGAATGATTCTTTCTAAGACCGAACATATGTGAAATCTACCTGATTAATTTGAAGAGGCAACTAATTTTTCTAGTAATCAAACCCAGTATCCTGCTATTTTGGTGTATGTAGTTTAACTTTGCTTAAAAGAAAGTAAACATTTCTACTGATTTTGTCCATTTCTTCATCTCTAGAGACTTTCAATTCTTTCTAGGTCATAACACACAACATAGTTATATCAAACTGTCCTTCAGTCCTTCAATTAACAAAATTTATTCTAATAGGTAATTGTCCTTTTTGTTTTTTGTTTTTTTTAGTATAGTGGATAATTTTATAGTTATTGGTACTTGTAAAAAGGAAAAAAAAAAAAAACAACAACAAACCCCAAGATATTTTAACTGGTAAAAGTATACATTCTTATTTTAACTGGTAAAAGTATACATTCTTATGACCACTATTAAGAAAAATAATTGCAACCCTTGGCAACACATTTCTTTAGAAGCCACTATATTTTCTTTGGAGGGTCAGAGAGAAACCTGCAAATCAAACACAGGGGAAAAATTGTATCACAAACTGAACATCAGCAATTTGAACAGGCAACACAAAAGAAATCCAAGATACAATTTTCACAGCAATGACTGTTATGCTATGTTACCTATTGTACCAAAACAAAAATTGAAGTAGCTTCCACAAAGTAAAATCACTATTCCCATATTTTGTGTATTATGTCACTACATTTTTTGTTCTTCTTGTGAATTTAAAAAAAAAAAAAAAGGAATTATAGCTTTTCAATTTTCGTATATGGCTGAGTTTGATTGAAGAATCCTGATGTTAAATTAGCATTAAAAATTAACTCTTTAAGAAGGGAGGACTCTCCTTTTGTTCTGTGCAGGCACAGCAGGTACAGTGGTGATGACATGGTCCACAATCCAGACACTGAACCACTAATGAAGCATATAAAGTAAAAGATAAATGCCAAGCCATTCTTTCAGGATTTTCCAACTGAACTGCTCTTCGAACATACGGTAATCAATTTCCATGTAAGGTATACATTCTTTGCCCACTCTAATGTTGAATTCTCATACATTTAGCAGCAAATCTTTTTGAAAGGATTTGAAGCAGAAGATGCAATTTGTCAGCGAATAGAGGTAACATGATGCAATTGATTCCTGTAGAAATGTGAGTTTATGGCTGAAACTGAAGTCTAGACAACAGCTACATCACTGGCATTTTAGAAATATTGTATTACAGCCTCAGTTGGCATAAAATGGTATGCACAGTGGAGCTAGAGTGATTTACACCTGCAGAAAATCTGGCTGGCTTTAAAGATTTGTTTATGAAGGTAAAAAACAAGTAAAAACCAAAAATCACTTTTCTGTCTGTTCTTTTTTTTTTTTTCTTCTTTTCTTATTTTTTTATGATCTGTCAAAAGCCAAGGAAGAAAAGTGAGAGTTAACTGCTGTGACTGAAACGAAGCCTGGGATAGCAAACAATTACTCGAAAACAGCCTAAGCAAATTAAAATGGAAAGGAAATGCCACAGACTACTCCTGTGCTGCATTCTTTGGAGAATCAACTTGCGATGGATTAGCGCAAATGCGCCTTGATCCATCATCATGTTCTCCAGTTCAGCAAGCGCAAACTGATACTTTGGAATGGAGGTAGCGTGAAGTAAATGCTGTAATTTGTGACTGTGTGACAGCAAATGAAACTCGGCAAGTGGGCCAAGCTATCTGAAGCAAAACAATAATAGCTTGGTGAGCATATTAGGCAACCCCGGAGGAGAGGAGATGAAAGATTCAGGCAATAAGGAGAATATATGTATTTTAGATGTTAGGCAACCCTATTCTCAAGGCATTACAAGCAACAAGAACATCTGAAAAGTGCATCTGGGTTGAGGAGAAACATATTCACCCCTGGTAAACACATTTCCCAATAATACTTTGGCGAGGAAAAAAATAAAAATAGGATTATCACCCTGGCTAGTAGATTCTTTTCAGATGGCATCTGGTTAGAGGGAAATTACATTATGAGGCCTTTGTCTAGTTCTTATGATTTAGTTTCATCAGATCTAGGTTGTGGTGTTTGTTGAGTACTACACATTCTGATAATTTACGTTGCATGGCTAAACATCATGTCTGTATATCTTTTCTCAGTAATCTCTGATAATACCCAAATGGGCTTTTTATTTTAAACATCTGGACAGCCGTATGGTTCGTGAGAATTAAGGTGCTAAGTGAGGAAAACAGCACAACCATAAAACCTTTCGAATAAACAAAGCTTTCTTTGGAACATTAACTTCTTTACAGAGAAATCTTCTCTGTTCCTAAAAATGCACTTAGTACTTTATGTCTTAATCTCAAGGTAACACTTTTCTCTTACAAATAATCTCAAGACATTTAATGGTACCATTACTGTAGAAAACTATGAGATATTTGCATAAAAGGCACATCACCAAAAGAGATATACAAAAAAAAGCTCTATTTTTTTTCCCCTTCCAACTTTTGTCTTTGTTTCATTCTAAAAGCAGAAAAATACTGTTTTATTCTACTCAGTAATAACACTGTCAGCATTGTCATAAAAATGGCTAAAGGTGTAATTTAGGGAAATTTGTCTGCATACTAATAATTGAGTTTCTACTTGTTGACATTGAAATCCAAAAGAGAGGGAAAGAGAATGCAATTTATTCAGTTCTATGGTGGACTCTGTATTTATGTGTGTGCATGTCTACATCAGTACATATCTGCATGTGTATAGCTCAAAATCGTATGTAAAACTATTCTCCCATACATAAATAATAAAAATATGCTAAGAATCACTACTCAAAAATCATACAAAGAAACAAAAATCATTGCATAATACTCAGTTGTCAACATATTTCTTCATATATTTCATAAATATAATTAGTATATATATAAATATATGAGAAAACCTCTTTCAGTAATATGAGAAATCAAAATTTGTAGAACTGGTATTATTATTTTTTTTTTGCAATGCACTTTTCTTCATGAATGATTCCATTTCTATTATAAAATAATGTTGTTTGATTATACAAAGGAATTAATTCCAATCTTAATTGAAGCTTGAGTGTCACAAGCTGTATTCCTGTATTGAGTCATTTTCATTCATTTGAGCCTACTAAATGCAGTGGAAAAGGATGGAGAAGTAAAGCTTCTTTGGATAATCATGATTTTCAAGACTAGACCGTCATTGGAAAAGGGTTACCTAGGTCATACTTGACCTATATTGCACCATGTGTTGTGAAGGGGCTTCCTCTGCATTTCTTTAGAGGCAATTAGAAAATTCTTGTGCAGATGTAGAGATTTTTTTCCTGATTATTCACCTTTTGCATTCTTAATACTAACTGTTTGGTTACACAGCTGTACCTATGTTGAAAAATGAGATTAGCTATACATAGATTGCAGAAGGAATTTATGCAAGAGTCAGTGTTTAGAGGTCTGTAGTTCATTATGTATTTGCAACTCTAGATCTAGTTGCATTTGGAAGATCTTCTTAAAGGAGGTTCTCTAGTTCTTAATTGGATTTTATTTTGGTTTTAACATGAATCATTTTGGAAATTTTAAGGCATCATTTTGCTGGAGTATAAACTAGATGGTCTTGTCAACATTGACCTAGTGTGATTCTGAAAAACAGTGATTTTCACAGAATTTGATCAGTACAGAGCCGTAGCTTAGACATGGAAGAAAATGTAGTGGCAAATCCCGGTTTCCACGTGTACTGTCAAACTTGTCTGCATATATGGCAGTTGTTGAATAGTGCTGATGCCTTTGAAGTGATCTCATACTACTAACATTACTTTTGTGAACATGCCAGTAGAGGGCCACTGAGATGATCAGGGCTCTACAGCACACAGCATATAAAGACAAACTGAAGAAAATAGAATTATTCAGCCTAGAGAAGAGAAGGGTAAAGGTGGCTGTCAAGGCCCCCACCATTACATATAAGAGGCTTTTAAAGGAGACATATCCAAGCTCATCTTAGATGTATTAGAGAGGATCAGAGGTAGCATTCAGAAACTTCATGAAAGGAAATTCTGATTGCAAATTTACCCCCAGAAGAATGATGAAGTATGGGAAAGGATTACCCCAAGAGGCTGTGGTATCTCCAGAGATATTTTGGAACCAAGATGGACAAAATTGTCTGCAACCTGACTTAATTTTGGAGTTAGCCTTGCTTTGATGGAGGAGTTGGTCTAGAGACCTCCAGAGGTTCCTTTAAATCTACCTTTTATTATTTTTTACTTATCGGAAGGACACAAGCCCAGAGTCTGGTCACTCCAGGATCCTTTTATAGTCAAAGGAAAGAATACTTTTCTGGAACAATCATAAAATCATAGAATAGAATTGTTTTGGTTGGAAAAGACCTTTAAGATCATCAAGTCCAAATGTTTACCTAACACTTCCAAGTTATCACTAGATCATGTCCCTCAGTGACACATCTAGACATCTTATAAATACCTTCAGGGATGGTGACTCAACCACTTCCCTGGGCAGCCTGTTCCAATTTTTGACAACCTTTTCAGTAAAGAAGTTTTCCCTAATATCCAACTTAAGCCTCTCTTGACGCAATTTGAGGCCATTTCCTCGTAAGTCCTTCACTGGTTGAGGCCATTTCCTCGTAAGTCCTTCACTGGTTACAGAAGCAGCCAAGGTCATCTTATGTTCTAACTCAGGTTCTCTTATTAGAGCTTTGTCAAAACAAGATGCCAGTCTGCTGGTCTGGACAATTATTCCTTATAAGGCTTGGAGGGAACCTTGGTTAATGACTCAATCCCAGTTAAGGAGGGCATGTTTTTGCCACCCTGTCCACCTTCTGTGCAGCTCCTTTGCTTTGTTGCCCAGCTGCTGAGAGGAGAGGGAAAGGTGTGACTAGATGGAGGAGAAGAATACAAAGCAGCCAGATGCCCAGTGGCAGCAATGCTCTGTGCTGAGATGCAGCCTGTGACCCAAGTTGAGCCCTGCTGGTAATGAAGCAAATGCAAAGTAGCATTATCAAGGAGCCCAAACCCAATCCATAAGACAAAAGCTCTTTTATTCTCAAGCTTACGTTCTGTGTTTGCCTTTACCAGTTCCTAAGGACTATTTGTCCAGAGATTAAAAACTGTTCTAATGTATAGGGATTGACCGATGATAAGTTTCTCTGTATTTGAGGTTTGGAGACTGTCTCATTCCAATAATTTATTAATGAAAAGGGGAGGAAAATGAAGTCAGGATCACTGATATGTACATAGGTAATATACATTTTTATGAGAAAGAAAGAGGGAGAGGCTGTTCAAACTTTAATTTTATTCAGCTTCTTACAGCAATCCAAAATCTCCAACCTGAAGATAGTTCATCCTTTTGTGAAAAGCCGGTGCTGAAAACACCCTTCTAGGTCATAAGGGCTAAGTATTTGCTAAGTGGTGCCAAGGAAGGCAAGACCCTGCATGTCTACGTACACATTTTCAAGCCTGGCCTTTAAATCCTGACTATAGCCCTTTGTGTTTTCCCCAGGGAAGTGGTTAAGGCCATAACAAGCAAGAGAAATCTGGAGGCTTTTTCCTGTGTTTTCTGCCATGCATTAGAGGTTTGTGCTGCCCTCCATGCGTGCTCCTAAGAAACAGGCTGCCTGAGCACAGCGGCTCTTTCACTTCGAATAGTCCCACAATCGGCCAAATTGATGGACTTTGTTGAGGTTTACTTCATCGGCTGATCCACAGCCTGAGGTGGAGGACGGGGGGGGAAGCACTGGGTTGCTTCTCTGGAGAGCAAAGTGGAAATTAAAGGAGGCTGTACAGTATGAACCGCAGAAGCCCTTACAATACCAGATGAATGATGTCCGAGATGGGTAGACACACTCTGAAGAGCTTCAGAGGCAAACCACAAGCTGGGGGTGCCAGGAGGGGAGAAAAGAAGTTTGGGAAAGGGTGGAAGGCAGCCCAGGCAGAGGAGGAGGAAGGAACAGGATCATTTCTGTGACTTCTAGTGCACATGAGGGACCCCTTTTAACATGACCCAGCCTCTTGGCTATTGCCTGCAAATGCTGTCAGACCTTGACTATTTCAGAGGGAAAGACTGCAAAAACATAGTCCCAAACACCCAGCTTTTGTACCCAGAAAATGAGCACATGCTGTTAATGAGGATGACGAGCATTTGCCTTGTCAGAATTTGTCTCCTTTGCTTTTCTTCTACTTTCTGTTGCAAAAGAAAAATGTAAACAAAATCTGGAGCGGGGGTGGAATTCTCTTGTTCATTTTTGAGGGAGTTTATTTTGCTTAGTTTAGTTCGGGTTTGGGTTTTTTGTTTGGTTTTGGTGCGTGTCTTTTCTCCCGAAGGGGTATTTTGATAAGGGTTCAGTGTGAAAGTTGTAATGTTTGTTGAAGTCTAGCACAGAACTGCCTCTATTTATCAAAGTAGTGTCTTCCGTGGCACAAATCTAACATGACAGGAAGATGCACCCTTTCCCTTTCAGGGCTTGGATTTTATTTATGATAGCATGGTAACAGCAGTGTTATGCCAAGAACCTCTGGTATATATCAGAGGTTATACCAAGGTTGGTTATTCCAAGAATCTCAGAAACAGAAAATTGTTGATGAGGAAGAACTAGAGAGAAGAAACAAGTGCAGGTTTATCTCTGCTACACCTCAAGTGTCATCACAGCAGACAAGGCAGCTACAACCCTATTGTCGTTTTTATAAAAGAGGAAAGAAAGGACAGGAAAATTATCCCTCTGTTTTCCTCATCTATAGGCCTTGTACCCTAATAAATTAGCTGCTTCTCATTTTGAATGGTTCCAGTTCTCTCTGTTGTTTATACTTGTGATGTTGATGGCTCCAGGGAGTATTTTAGTAATTAGATAGGCATGCTGTAGCTTTTCGCTTTCTTTGCGGTGTGGGTCTTTTGGGTCACATACACTCTGGAGATTCCCGTCAGTGTCTGAAAAATATTTTCTGACTGCTTTTAAATGATTTTACAACACTGATTTAACAAAGAACATGATGAAATTGGTAACATTACTCTACACGTAGTCACCATTCATGTGCAAAGCAGACACTTCATCTAATAGGAGGAAATGGGTATATGCAGACAAGGGGTGTGAGGAGGGAAGGAGTTTATCCAACTTAAAGTCTTCCTTGATCTGTGAAGTTAAATTTGCACAGATCCACAGAACCACAGATCAGCTGAAGTTGGAAACAGCATTTGGAGGTCACCAGGTCCAACTCTCCTCTGAAGCATGGCTATCTAGAGTCAAATGCCCAGGGCTGTTTCCAGACAACTTTTTAATATTTCCAAAGAAAGCGACTCTGCAACCTCTCTGATCAACCTGCACCCGTGCTCAGGTTACCCTCACAGTAAAAAGACTTTCCTGATGTTCAGAGGAAACCTCCTGTGTTGCAGTTTGTGCCCATTTCTGCTCATCCTGTTGCTGGTACAAGTGAAAAGAGTGCAGCTCTGTTCTCTTTCCACCTCCCCTTCAGGTATCTGTGCACATGCACGACATCCTTCCTGAGCCTTCTCTTCTTCAAGCTGAACAGTCCCAGCTCACTCAGCCTTTCCTCACATGTCAGGTGCTCCATCCCTTAATCATAATTTGATGATTCTTCACTGGGCTCTTTCCACCATGTCTATATCTCTCTTGTACTAAGGAGCCCAGAACTGAGAACAGTACTCTTCAACAGCACTGAATAAAGGGCCACAGTGCTCCTAATACTGCCCAGGATAAAATTCATCTTTGTAGCAAGGGCACACCACTGGGTCATGTTCAACCTGGTGTCCACCACGATCCCCAGGTTCTTCTCTGCCAAGATGCTTTCCAGCTGGGTGTAATGTGTTGTGCACACACAGAAGAAAGCTGCTCTCTGTTGAACAAATTACCAGTGACAAAGGCAACTAAAATGTCAGGTAAGATGTGATGGTTCTCATAAAAACAGTATGAGTTACTCTACAATAAGCTTAAGAGGGCACGTGTACATCTAGGACAGGAATGACCTTCTGAAAAAAGAATCACATTGTCTTTTTGTGATGGATTGCCTGATAGATGCAATACCCACTTAAATTTCTCTGTGACTCCACTTTCTGTGACAAGATGAAATGACTGAACCTGTAATGTCTAAAGCCACACAATGAAAACCATACTTAGACAACTAAATATATTATCCAAAATTCAGAAAAGGCTGATTTCCTTCTGGACCCTTGGTGGCATATAAAGTAGCTCAATTCAATAACTTAAACATAGATGTTCAGTGCTTTTAAAGATATTTTAAAGTGTCATTTTTGCGAGTCACATGCTGTTGTCTGATACCCCAGGGTATCTCCAATGATACTAATAGGTTTAGATTACTAAAATTACTCTTATTTTAAGTGTAAGCATTTAAATGTTTGGGGTTTAAAAATGTTCTCCACAAGTATTTCCACCCAAAAGTGTTTGGATTTGTAGTTTTTAAATTATTGTTTTTAATGGTTGAAAAGATGATGTGGAAGTCTAGATGTTACAAGCTGAAGGGTTAAAATATTTTGGCTGTGTTTGTAAGTGGTTAGCTCTTCCCTTTCCAAGATGCTGCAGAAAGTGAGTTAGTCCCTTTGGATTGGGGTTAGAAAAGGAATAAACCCTATTGATCCCACGCTCTGTAGGAAGTGTGTTGCAGGGAGCTGCCCTGGTGTCTTTGTCCCAGAGTTCCCTTTCCAGCTCCTGTGCTGTTGCTGCCTGTTGTCTCTTGCTCTCCATCCCAGAGGTAGCTCCATTAAATGGATGAACTGAAGTGATTCCTTCACAGGCAGAGTTGACAATTGACACGAGAATCCTCAGAAGAAAAAAAGAGTACTATAAATGGGGATGATGTTTTAGTTTGAGATATTTAAGGAACAGACAAAATCACCACTGTTTTGGGGGAATGTTTTCTTTCAGCTCCTTTGCGTGACACGAGACATCATGCTTTTGTCTGTCCTGCTGCAATACAGCGAGTGACATTGCTAACGCAAAGTGACTGGACTGAAGCAGACCAGTGGGACGCAGCCGACACAGTTGTGTTGATGGCTCCAAAGTCGCTCCTGGGACTGTCAAGCAGTAAAGCCTTAAATGGGCTATTTGCTACGCTGTGCTCCTTGACACAGAATGTTCTTTGCATTGCCAGACAAAGAAGGGGGTGGGGATAACACTATTTGCCTTTTTAACGAGATTTCCTTCCTGCACAAAAGCATATGATTTAGGTTCTGTTTTTGTTTTGGTTCAAATTATTTTCCAAATAACACCATGACTCAGGAAACACAATAAATGGTGGGAATAACGTACACCTCCAGAAATGCTGTGCAGGAGAATACATTATTTTGCATCCACCACATTAGCTCTACGCTAGCCTTTGTTTTCCACCACATCATTCATGGTACAAGTTAATTACATACTTTCAATGTGCTGCTTTCTTTCTTACCACAGAAGATAATACAATTCTGAACTCATTTAAGCAAAGTAAGTGCTTTTCTGCCTATTATGTATTGTGCCAAACAGTAAATAATAGTAATTAATAAAAAGCACAGCAGAGTTCAGCACAGCCACTTCTTGTTTTTATTAATAAAGAAAAGAAAGATTCTGTTGAGCACAGTGGAGGATGTTCCTTTGCTGTTCCCAAAATAGCATAATGGTCAACCACTTCCTGAGGTGGGCAGACAGTGACAATGAAGACCTTAATTTGCTTTCCTCAGCATAATCCAGAATTAGTTTTTCTATGGCATAACAGGTTCACTGCAAAAAAAGTTCCTGGTATTTAGGGAAACAAAAGGAGCTGTTACCAGAGGTTTGTCTTTGGTATGAATGTGCCAACAAAGTTGTTGTTGTTCTGATCTTCCCCTTCTTCTGTCAATTTAGCTTGATTAACCAAATTCTAGTAGTCTTCAGGGCTTCCCCCTTTTACCATGGTGCTTATTCAAACTTTTCTCCATCAGTTCCAGGCTCCACATACTGATGTGCTTTTGTCTGCAGCCCAGAGATGACATACATCTTAGCACCTGGGCATTCTCAGACTTGGGTTTTCTGCCTTCTGGAACACACCATTGCCAATGGGGTTACTAACAACCAAAAGAACATATCAACCAAGATTTCTCCTGCACTGAAGACTGGCTTGGTCAGCAATGTCTTCTTCCTCTCTGTGCCCTCAAGGAGGGTGGACTTATTTCGTTTGCCTTTGTAAAGAAGATTTAGGTAGTAACCCAGGTACCTGAAGAGGGTGGTAACTGCCAAATACTGCCTCAGTTAGAAAAGAGAGGAGGCTGCAATTCCAAAATCTCATTAGCAACTAGATGTTCCTAAGGCTTATGACCTTAATAAGAGGAGTCAAGAAGGGAGAGGGAGAAGAGAGGGAACTGTGAGTGGAGAAACTCATCACCCAGGTGTACTAGAGAAGAATAGCGATTACTCCCTCTACCTTCCTATATAATCACCCCTCCATTAGATGCTCAGATTACAGGTGTGTGGAGTACTGCTGTAATGAAGTTCTCCATCACCAATGCCAAGCAACATTTCACTAACTTGTAGCTAAACTGAGTTATTTCAACTTACGTGAAATACAGAAGACAATATGTTCCACACTTTGCTGGTAAGCTGCATGTTCTTTTTTTCAGTGGAAGTTTCTGTCCTGCATTTGATATTCACAGAGGCTCAGACACTCAGACATAGCTTTTGCCACAGTTGACAACAGGCAGTTGATCCCAGAGGGCTTTATCTCTAATGTGCAGGTGTCTGTCACTTGTGTTAAGGAACCAGCCAACAGATAACTGCAACGTTATCACAGTCTCTACAGATAAACAAGCCTGTTGGGGCAGAGAAAGATGCATCTGCCCACAGAGTTATAACTCTATCTAATGTTGAGTTCTGAGTGCTTTGAGTATAAATTAAAGTTACTATTATTATTAGCAGGTCATAAAATAATTCTGAAACTAAAAAAAGAAAAGGCTGAAATATTTTATAATAACGTGTCTCTCTAATAATGTAGACCTCTCCCAACACTTTGTGCTGGTAGCAATTAATTACTTATTCATTACTGCTAATGTACTATACTTTGGGTTTTGTTTATAAATAAGTGTTTGTAGTCTAGGAGAGTAATTGTTTCATCACTCATTTTCAATCACAAAAGCCAAAGCTACCTTTTATACAAACAAATTAACTCCAGTCTGCTAACATTTAAATGGTCAAGCTAGGCTTTAAAATTAGAAATATTGAGATGGATGACCAGGAATTTTCTCTTTGAGTATTGCTAATTCTGTTTTTCTGTAGTCTGACTTCCACTAAGGAAATTAAACAGGTTAATGAGTAGCTGAATGCTGTGTTTTTATTCTTAATGGAAGTTCTGTTTTGGGGGGAAGGGGGTAGGGAGGAGGGAGAAAGAAAGAAAGAAGACACCAGTACTAAATCTGTAAAAGTGCAAAATCCCTAAGTTTTACATGCTCAGAGATTTCTATTACTCATTAGAAACAAAGGACTGCTGTCTAAGATTGGTTTGAAAAAGTAAGTATTTTATGTACATGTTCCGTGTGATGTCAACACCTCACTAGGACCTAAGACCACTAGACTTACATCAATATGGCTTTTATTATTGTACTGGTAGATACTGACCAAGTTCAATGAGCTGGGAAGCCTAGGGAAAAAGCGTAGATTCAGTGATAATCAGGATTCATTTGTTGTTTTAATATGTTTAGGTTTTTTATCAGAGGTAGAGGTAGTAGTGTTGTGGTTTTTTTTTAAATAGATTTGCGTCCTTTTCTTTTAGTTCTGTAACCTCCATATTGAGCCTAAAAAAACCTCCAGTAGTCAGAGACATTATCACACCAAACAGAAGGTTTAAAACTAATAGATGTTGTATTGCACAACATCTATGCATCCTTTCAGAATGCATCTTGAATTAAGTGCTAGCAGTGATCTAGGCAAAGTAGTTTAAATCTGGATTATGTAAGTGAATTGCAGGACATGAATTGAGGCTGGATAGGAAGGATGTATAATATATACTGGAAACCTATAAGAAGAACATTTCTGGCCATTTCAGAGAAGAAACAAGAACCAGAAATGAACAGTAGAGTAGTAACAAGAAAAAACGGATTATCTTGAACTCCCTTTTAGCCAATCTCAGGGAAAATGAGAGAAAAGTTGCACGTATATAACATTTCCTTTGCATGGATTAGCTTACTCCTTGTGCTATCTAGAGAACAGTGTATCTACTTTAAGTTTATATAAAGAACTCCTCTCAAAATTTTGTCTCTTTATGACAAATGCAATGTCTCCCAGAAAAAAAAATATTGTAAAGCAGAGTGCCCTCTTGGGAAGAAAAGAGCAGTTGAGCAAATCCTAGAGATTTAAGACACCATCTTTAGGTTTGAGTGAGAATCCCACTTCTGTTTTCTGAGAAGGTATGCCAGAAATATTTTTTTGCCTTAAGAAATAACTTCAGAGGACAAAGAGTATTACTATTGCCACTTTTAATAATGCGCAGTAGTTAACACTATTCATTTGAAAGAAAATTTAAAACAATAAAACTCAAGTGTTGGCATTCAAATTTGGCATCTTCACAGAATCACAGAATCTTAGTGGTTGGAAGGGACTTTTGAGATCATCGAGTCCAACCACATTTTAAAAAAAAAAAAACAAAACAAAAAAAAAACAGGAAAGAAAGGACAAAGAAAGGACAGGAAAGCAAGTCTTCTCTTCATTTGGTCTGTTATACTGTCTACTCTCATGGAAAGCATATTGAATCCCTGCTCTATGGTGATCTTCAGTTAAACCCCACTTTCTAGTTATATTGTTTATTGCTCATGTCGTGCTGAAGTGGAAGCATGCTATGCTTGAAGAAGAAGTCTCTCATGGAAGCAGTTCAAAGATCCACAGTGGCTTCAGTGGTCTCTGAACGATGTGTGGGAAGAGCTACAGCTTATGTTTTTCTCTTGTTTCTGACACTTTGTGTCATTTACATGACAGAGGTGAACTGCCTTAATACAACACTTCTTTGATTTCCCTGCAACAACACACAACACCCTACCCAATTTTGTGTTCACTATTTTATACATTCATATTTGTATTATTGTAATTCAATTCTTTTTTATTTTCTCTCTGTCCTTTTATGAACTTAGTAGACTTAGCTGTGATTGCATAAGTAACACTTTCATACTGGTTTTCAATTTGCAATTGAAAAACACCCCACAGAAAATGGATAAGGAGTTATATGATGGAGCATTAATACCTGCTGAATAATTTCCTTAAGTAGAACAATGATTTTTGCAGTACGGGTGCCAGACAAACAAGAACAGAAATATTAATGTTCATATTTCAGTAAACAGGGCGGAGTGAATTGTACAGAATTGAAAAGAAACTTAAAAAGAAAATGTTATGCCTGCAAATTCACACTGCAGAAGACTTGTCCTTATGGATTTAATTGACTTTATATCCATGTAGGCACGGTATCTTGAACAAGTGGCCACTGAACCCAAGAACAAAAGGAACCCTTTATCTATGGACAAACAATTTCACCTTCTAACCCATTTGCAGTCTAATACCTTGTTGGTCCAGGAAGGACCCAGAACACAACAGAACTGCTAAGCACTGATTGTAAGTGTTCTATTTAATTTGTTCTCAAATAATTAGGTAGAGTGAATGCTGCACATAGTATATTTTATTAAAAAGAAAGTACCTGGAAGGAGGACGGAGTGCTGCTTGGGTCTCTGTTCTGCCTGCTGCAGGAACTGATGGAAGGAGGAGATGGTTTTCTCTTGGAGCAGCTGGAGAAATGAAAGCTGAGCAGAGGAGTAATGAAAGAGACCTTGGATAGGCCAGGTACAGAAGTGCAGGAAGAGAATGGACTGTGTCAGGAAAAGACCCCACAGCAAAGGGTTTGACAAGGGGGAAGAACCTCTTGTGAGCTGTGCTGAATTTGTGTATCACTAAAGACTACTGGTTGGAAAGAATGAAGATGGAGAAAACCACTTGGTGGGTACACTTGATAAAGGAAGATAATTTTCATACTTTTTTATTTAGTTTCAGGATGAAGCATTGCCTTGTTCTAACTTAAATATTTGTGCATGCTCATATGAACTCGGGGAATACCTCTTCTCTCTTTGTTTAGGAGGGAGGAGGCATTTGTAACTCAAGCTTCTGGCTGAAGAGGAGAAGTAAATAATAGCAATACCTTCAGGACTGCAGCCTGACTCTCAGTCTGACCAACTCAGGACATGGACATAAAAGTCACCTCCTTGCTGCTACTAACACTTGTTTTGGAGAGTACATCCAGGAGATGTATTAGCCTCCTTCCCCTGCAGCACCGCACTGGGAGCTCACTATTCATGTACATTGCTGTTGCATCTGTTCCTTTACAGAATCACTGTTCTTCCATTTATTAAGAACTGCACACATTTCTTATTCCTTAACACAGACCTTTCAGTCTGATGCATTGAAATACATTTTGTTTGAATAAATCCCACTTGCCAGGCAGTCGAGCGCTTCATAGATGCCCCAACTTGATTCTCATTACCATGATGTCAGTCTTCATAACATCTACAGGATTAGCAGCAAGATTTGTATTCTCAGTCACTAACAGAAATGTTCACAAATCTTTCCAGTGTAGACATCTGTACTGTACCCCCCTAATTCTGACTGAATTTCTGACTGAATTCCATCTCAGATATCTATAGATTTTGTCTTTCTGGGTTTACTCTCCAATAAGCATTAGAAAGAACCTGTCTGTGCTTGACAAGCACCTTCCACTTCCATGGGACTGAGTGTACTGCTCTAGATCTGACTAGGCCTAGACATGATTAGTTATAATGCAAGTCATATTTTTCAGAATTGTTTCTTTCTAGTTTAGTCCTAACTGCAGGGGAGCCCTTGTGGCAAGGATGGACTTGCATCTGAGCTATAAAAGACAATATACTCTGAAAGCACTAAAAAGCTAAAGTTTGATCTGAACTAAGCATAGATATGTGATATTTTATTAATAAGTAAACTTCTCATCTCTCCTCATTTCCCAAGGGTTCACACACCTAGGGGTTGAAGAAGAAAATATTTTGTTGAGAAATAATTTGGCCATTACAAACCAGAGAATGTCAAAATAAATTTGTAAGCTGAGGGTTTACTGCTTGGGTAGCATTGTGTACTGAAAAAGGCCTGTGGGTCCTACTGAAGAGTAATTAAACACCAGCCAACAGTGCACCCTGGAAACAATGAAGACTAGCAGTTTACTGGACTGTATCAGCTGGAGCATTGCCAGGACGTCAAGGGAAGTCATTATTCCCCCTTATTTGGTGCTTATTAGATTACATTTGGAATACAAACTGTGCCCAGTTTCAGACACCAGTACAGGATAGTAACTGGATCAGAAAAGGTCATTGAGATGGTCAGGAACTGGAGCACTGTGAGAAGGGGTTGAGGGAGTTAGGCTTGTTGAGCTTGGAGGAAAAAAAAAAAAAAAAAAACCAAGAAAAAAAAACAGAAAACAAAGTACAATCAAATCAACAACAAAACCTCTGAAACCCACTCAAAATCCATCAACAAACACACAAAATTCCTTACATCCTTTTTCCCTCAGAAACTATGTCTCCTCTCGATATTCATTGCCACCCTGGACAATTTTCTTCTGACGATCTCAGGAAAGCAAAGAAAGGAGGTGAGTAAGGGGTTGTCTTTAATACCGGATATCACAGGAAAGATGATTGGTGAGTTTTTGTTGTTTGTTTATGGAGTTTTTTTCCTTGCTGCACATTCTCCAGTTCTGCTTTGTGGCTTCTCAATCGCAAGCCCACCTGACCAAGACAGCATCAAGTGCTTTATACTTCGGGAGGGAGGAAGGGAGAAAGTAATTCTAATTGTTCTCACAGTTGTTGTATATAACTTTGCTTCTCACTGTGCTGTCACAAAAAGGTAGAGGCTTCTTGCCATCTCATCCTCTGAAAGTACAGCAGAATTACAGTCAGGATGACATGAAAAAGGATTTAAATGTTGAATTGGTATATACAGAAAGAAAGGTGATTTCTGATGATATGCTAAGAAAATTTGGCTCTAGGGGAACAACAGAAAGCTTTTAGAGAAATTTAATCTGTTTTAGCTGATTACTGTCTTTCTGCTCTGTGGGTTAGATAGATTTCCATTCTTATAGTTCACAGCAAAATACTATTCAGGTTTCAGTCAGCAGATCCCCCAAAGACTTCCCAATTTAACTGGAAAATCTCACTGTTGTCAGGTTTGTGTTTTCATTTTTTGTATGAGTTGAAGCAATTCTTACCTTTTCAGTGAAGTCATATCCCTTCACCTATGACAGATTTTTCTGAGGACTGCTGGGAATAAGATTAGGAAAGGCTGTCCCCACGAAAGAATAGGCTCTACTAACATGTTATACTAAAATTTGCACAGATTTCATCTTAGAATTCTGATTCAGTGTATTTTTCTTTGTATGAAAGAGTGTGGGGAGAGTGTAGGACTTATTCTCCAATGTTATCTATGTATTCACTAATGGAAAAAACATGTGCCATTTTGAGTAATATAATTATGTGTTTCCCAGATGGATCTAAATAAAGGGGAAGAATGGATGAAAACTGTGGTTCATAGAGCGTACTGCTTAGTAGCAACTTCCTACTCAAAAACAAAGAGTTAGAACTAGTCCAATTCCAACTATTCCTCCGGAAAGACAGGGAGACAAGAACCACAGCATTCCAGACATATAGGGAGTTCTTCAATAGCAACAATGAAGAAAGAGTGCTCACTTATAGAAGTATCAACATAGGGAAAGAAGCAGGTGGACCTGAAGGGCAGAATCAGCTGAAAATGGGTAGCAGGTTCTGAGAAACGATTCAGAGGTGGAGTCAGGGATTGAGAATTAAGCAATTGATAATTAAGTACTGTAGTATAATAATCAGTTTGGGGATCTGGGTTTTGTTGAGTTTGTTTTGTTTTAACCATGATTTAAAATATGTACAATTGTGCAAATAATAACTCCACATATTCCAGACTGTGGCTCAGAGAGAACTATCACTGAAGCACCTTTGAAATTCAAGCCATTTTCCTGAGAGGCTAGAAATACATATCAAACTGAATCTGCTAAAATTAATATGAGATTTCTTGCATATTTCTCTCCTTTTATCTATATATCTCCCAGTATTTCAGATCATTTGCTGACTTGCTCTTCTTCCTTCTTTTTTTTTTTTTTCCCAAGGACTTATGTTCACCAGTTTGAATACACAAATGGTGTCTTGTTGTTGCTCCAAACATATTCCTTCACTTGTTAATAGATTCAAATGCTTGTGCTCCTGATGTTTTTTGTTTGCTCTTGATTCAGACACAGAAATCCCTGTGTAGCAAGGAGCCTGAACAGAGCATGCAGCTGTTTGCCAGGCAGATAAACCGACACATCATAGTTTTGTGCTTTTGGCATCCTCGTTTGATTAAATAGTCATGTGAATGGCTTTACAAAAAGGTGCTCCAAGGGCTTGAAATCCTTTCACTGTTTACGTTCTTTTTTTTTCTCTTTTATTTTTTTCTTATTTTATTTTTTTTTGTCTGTAGACATATTTGTGGACTTTGGAACAGCCTAATGCTGTACCAATAGTATCACTTTCAATTTGTAGAGGGTTCTTTTACTGTGAGATGTAGTAGCAGTTCTTTATATCATGGCTGAAATGTGGTAGAAGCTTTACAAACAAATAAACAAAATCTAGCCCTGGCTGTTAAACTGGAATCAGTACCATAAATAATCACTCTAAGTGTGCACATAATAATAGCCCATAGTAGCACCGTCTTGTTAGGTGACAGCAAACGGAATCCTGATTTGGTTACTCTGCACCGTGGTGGTGTAACTAAGCAGAATTCTTCTCTTGTGCCTAAGAGTTTAAAAATGTTCCAAGCCCCTGGCTTTTTCAGTAATTCCTATAGATTTATTTATCTTAACAGAAAATATGGTTTACAAATTGATTTTGTTGCAGCTGCATGACAAATAGTTATATACAAGGAAATAGTCTAAATGCTAGCTGACAATAAAAAGGGAAGTTGCAAAGCTGTGTTTGGAAGCATCAAAATGCTCCCCAGAAGTAACCTCTTTGCACCTAGGGCCTGGGCGAAAGAGGGCCCTGTATAAAACATTCTCCATGTTGTGCATCAGCACTAAGGAAATTAATAGGCTATATGTGAAATTGTAGGCACATCAGAATTTCTTGGTCTTTGTGACCAGAAACATGTTCCTCTATTTGGTGATCCAAGGGCTACCAGCAAGGACTAGCTCATGTCCTTGGCCTCCTTCCTTTCGGCAATGCCTCTTTCACTCCCACACGAATGAGTCTGTGAGATTCTCAAGATATAACCAAAGGAGGTCTGAATTATCAGTCCAAAGATCCCCTGATGGATTGAGCAAGATAACCTTGCGTTATCTTGGTATGCCATCATTCGACTCAAGAGGATGCAGATTTGAGAAAAAATCTAAAGACATGCACCTCTTCCATGGTTCAATTTATAACCTGTAACAGCTCTATCCAATGCCGTGTTATCTCAAGAATGTTGCCAAGGGATACAGTTAAAAAACAATAACAGCATGTTCTGGCTTTAAGTTTTGTTTTGAGGGTTTTATATTTGCCCAAAGATGAAACTAGAATGAAATTATCTTTTCTATCCAATACACAAAAAGGTTTTTCTTGAAGTAGCCTGTCTGCTGATCCGCCTCTAACTGTAGATGCATCCTCAAATGGCAGGCACAAGAGGTGGTAATTTGCTTTCTCAGCTTCCTTTCATGCAATTTTTCAGCACCAATAGGGGAGTAAATATTTCCTGTTAGTGTATAGTGTATCGGTCCCTCCATCTCCACTCAAGCACAATCAGAATAAATAATTACTGATGCAGTATGGTAACAGAGCTGTGTTGTGCCTCACACTGAGTAATTGTTTAAATATCTCTGAACAGTAAGATCTCTCTCCAGAAAGCAACAGCAAATTGTCGTCTCACTGTGAAAACTGAGTACACAATTTTCTGTAATTTTATCAGCTCGTCAGTCTCACCAGTAAATGAACATTGGCACCAAGTTGTCCCCACTCCTTTAGGGTCATATTCTGTGTCTAGATATTTCAACCCTCCATTCTTCCTTGCTGAGACATCCATGCCTGAATAATAAAGAAATCACAGTGGCTAATAGTAAGGCATCTGTTCTTCATGTCTAGAGCAGGAAAATTATGGTAAAGCTTTGAGGACACCATAACTCTGCTCATTTGGAAGGACTGTATGGTAGTTATTAGTGTGAACGCACAAAAGTGGTGTCAGTCCTCTGTCTGGAGTGACCGTCTAACTTTTCAAGGAAATACAAGGTTTCAAAGAATGCAGAAATACAAGTTCAATCTGTTAATGCCTTGGAAAGGTGGGAGCTTAGACTCCTTGTATAATTGGTGCAGAGAGTTGGACACCTCCACTATATGTTTCAAAGCACCCAATTTAGGAAAAGCCACACATACATCCAGGGCTCCTGAGGCTTAGACAACTCAGGCTAAAACAACTTCGTCAATTCCCTGAAGTTAAGCAGAGTGAACACAACTCCCATCTTCCTCCCAAGTTCAAAACCTACTTACATCAACCAAGCAATCACAAAAATCTACTCTTGCACATAAGAATTTTCATAGAATCATGGAATAGTTTGGGTTGGAAGAGACTTTTAAAGGCCATCGGGTCTAAATCTACCCTCTCTCAGTTTAAAACCATTACCCCTTGTTCTGTCACAACAGGCTTTGCTAAAATTCTGTCCTCATCTTACTTGTAAGCCCCCTTTAAGTACTGAAAGGCCACAATAACATCTCCCTGGAGCCTTGTCTTCTCCAGGCTGAACAACCCAAACTCTTTCAGCCTGTCCTCATAGCAGAGGTGTTTCATCCTCTGATCATTTTTGTGGCCCTCCTCTGGACCCACTCCATGTCTTTCCTGACTGATTCCTTACACCTGGAGATTGAGAGCTCTTGTGCTCTACAGAAAATGTCCTTAAAGATCTGCCAGCTCTGTTCTGCTCTCTTGTCACTCAGGGCAGTTTCCCAGGAGTCCTATTGACTAACTCCTTGAACAGCTGGAATTTTACTTTCCTGAAATTCAGGGTCCTGGTTTTACTCTTTGCCTGACCCAAATCCTTCAGGACTGTGAATTCCACCAGGGCATGATCATTACAGCCCAGGCTGCCTCCAATCTTGACATCGCTCATTAGCTCACTTGCATTGGAGACCATCATGTCCACTATCACATCCTGTCTGGAGGGGCTATCTATTACTTGGATTAAGAAGTTACCTTCAATGCACTAGAGGAGTCTTCTGGGTTGCCTACAGCTTGCTAGGCTACTTTTCCAGCAGATGTTGGAGTGATTGAAGTCCCACAACAGGACAAGAGCCTGTGAGCATAATGCCTCCTGTAGCTGGAGCGAGAAGCCCTCATCAATAGGCTTCCCTTGATGGTACAGCCTTTAGTAGACATCAACCACAAGGCTCTCTTTTTTGCCTTGATCTCTTATTGTTATCATTAGCTCATTTTTCTGTGTTCCTCTCAAGTACCTGCATCAGTTCATGAATGCCTGTACTTCAGCAATAGCCATAAATAATTATATCTGCACAACAATGAGGAGTTTATGGAGTGAATTTAGTTCCTGTGAATTATTCACATATATCATGAAAGGAGAAAATGAGCTAGTTGATTTTAAGTACATCATATTAAGGATAACAGTAAATGTTTAGCTTTAACATGGAGTTTCCTGAATTCAGGTTCATTCTGTCTGTTATCAAGATGACATTAAAAGTGGCCATGGGTATTTGAAAGCTTTACCACCAGATCAATTTAAATTACTTACAGTAATTGAAGAAAGGTGAGAATTTATGAGATGGCATGACATTTTGTGTATCTGTCTTTGCTTGCCATATACACACCTGCCTGCATGAAATACAGTTCGAAACAGCAGCCACACAACTTACACCAAACCTGCATTTTTATGACCAAAGCAAAGAATCTTGCTGATTCCAAGCAGTACAGATAATGACTATCTATTTTGTCTTTAAAGTGAGTATAGTTTTAATTTTTCCTGGAAATTATTCCTATATATTAAATACAAAGCCTATGTGCTTATTCTAGAAAAAAAAAAAAAAAGAAGAATTAACCATGGAATTGTTCTGGGAGTTTACACTGTGTTTGTTATCCCACTAAATAAATAAATAAACACATGAAAGAAAGTGTAGTGATGAGACAGCTACTTGTACTACAAAATTAGCTCTTTTACTCACAGTGAATAGCCTCTTTACAAGAGTAGTTCGTTTCAATCTCTGTATCTTCTTGAAATGAACCTTTAGTGAAAAGCAATTATAGTGACTATTTCCCTCTTTCCAGAGCCTCTAAGTGTACATATATTAATTTGATGAAGTTATATTAGTTGATATATAGTTTTTTCTTTTATTTTTTTCTTGTATATATGTTTGTGTGCCTGTGACTATGTGTGTTTGTGTGTGAAAATTCCCCAGAGAGGGCCATATTTGAGTACCAGGTCTATTGCTTCTGACAGCAATTGGGAAAGCAGTTGCAAAGACATCTAGTCACATCTCTGGGGCTGCAATAACTGCTCTCCATGGAATTAGACTGGGAATACTAGCATTTCTATCCTGGCCATAACAGAGCTGCTCAGGAGATCAAAACATATCATTTAAACCATCCTCACGATTCTGAGGATGCTGTTGTCTCAAGGTGTCCCTGAAGAGGGTCCATTACTGCAGCAGCTGCTGGAGGAAGAGTTTTTGCACAGTGGATGCAGACTGAGTTAAATCTAAGAATCCTCAAAGGATTTACCAACAGCAGCTTGATTTAAACTACATGGAGGGAGAATTATGCATAAGTGCTTAAATTCTGACTCTCATCAGGAGGACCACAGAGTAAGATGCAGCATTAGGAAAGGAAAGATTTCACTTACAAGTGCTAAATGAGCATGAAGGTCGTGAAAATTTCCCCACCTTTCTTGAACAATTCACTTCAAATCTACGTGTGGTTTAAACCAAGGTTTTCATATGTACTATCAAATCACCCAGCCTCGTATGGCTCCAATGTAAAGGGTATGTGTGACTTCGGTCTCATCTCAGTGATAACGTTAAAAGAATGGCTGGAGGCATCTAAATTGACTGAAGGGGTTGAGGATTCATATACAGTTGTAGCCCTACAGATCTTACCAGCACCTGGCTATCAAATACGAAAATTTCTAAATGCTCCTATGGAAAGAAAAGGTTTGGTAAGAGTTCATACTTCCTTGATCACCAAAAATGCAAATTAAAAAAAAAAGAAAACACTATTTTAGATCATGTTGCATGAGGCAGCATTGCATTTGCATGAGCAAGGCTGATGATTGAAAAGGCTGAAGGAAAAAAAGAGGGGAAGGATGTGACCTCTCCTATCATTTAGCTCATCAACATTTACAAAATATACTAGAAAGGGATCTTCTAAGCCCTATGAGAGGTCTAGAACTGTCAAAAAGCAATCTTACCCCCAGAATACCACTGGTAAGGATTTGCTTAGATTAGGAAATGCTGCAAGGACCCAGTCACTTGAGTAGCCCATGTCACCGCTCTGATCTTCTGACTTTTTATCCTCCACAATAACAAAAGAGCATCTCACACCTACTCTTTGCTCTCTGACCAGATTTGGGAAGTCCCTTCTCTGGAGGAAGGCTGGCTTATTCTCAGGCATCTTTACCTCATGTGTTCTGCAGATCCAGAGCAAAACTTTTCTTGTCTGCAGTCAGGCAAATCTAACAGAGAAGCTGAGATCACAAAGACAATCACTTTCCTACAAGTTTCACAAAAACAGCAATCTGAGAAGAGAAGGCAGCTCAAATGTTCATAACTTTGTTTCTAAACACTTGCAGTATTACTTCTGTAATCTAACATGGCAGCCTGCATTTCACCATCAAGCTCCACATTAAGAGATTGAGATATCTGACAAGAAACTCTTTAGAGTTAAAGGGTTGATCAGCCGAGAAACACAAGTCCACACAAACTAAGCTTCATTAACTCTGCATCCCACAAACTACTAGAGTTCAGTTTTCTTGTTTGCTTTTTGGTTTGGTTTGCTTTTATTATTAAAGGAGCATTACTGGACTATGATACTTCTTCATATTGCTCTTGTCTTTTTTCTGGTGAATGTGGTAAAAAAAATAAAAAAAAAAAAAGAAAAAGAAAAGGAAAGAATAAAATAAGTTAAAAAGTACAAAAAAAAAAAGGATTTTCTAATTTCCTGTCAGAAAACCTGAGAACTGATGGCCATTTATTTCTGATCATTTTGCTGTTTCTCATTAAATATAGTGCTTTCAAAATCAGCTGTCATGGAGCCCACTCTTACCTCCACGCAGCTGCCAAATATATTCCTGTTCGATCTGCTTTTGTGTATTTTGGATGCGTGCTCTAACCCACCAATTTTCCTTCACGGAGCCTTGCGTTGGCAGTATTCTGCACAAAAACTCCCGAGGAAAAGAGGAGCATTTGAGACTGGGTTTTTGCTGCTTGTTTGATTGAGGGGGGCTCAGGGGCAGAGTGGGGAAGTTGCTCATTTCTTTTTAAGCACACTCTCTGCAGTGACCGTCCTTTTCGTGTGAGGCAGCCACACAGAAGGGGAGGCGATAGAAAGTGCAGAATTAATCCCCCTGGATTCCAGCCCAGAGCCGGCTGTATAGCGGGTTCTGTACCTGGGAAATGCCAGATGTCTATACGTTCAGGAGCGCAGAAATTACGTCTTTGTCCAGCTGAGCAGCTCAGAGGCAGAAGTGACAGTCGCAGGGGGTTATTATTAGACGCACAGAGTGATCCCAGCTCCTGCCAGGGGAACCCAAAGCATCGGTGCAAATCGGCTCTGTGCAGAGTAGTCCCTTTGTCCCCGACTCCAAAGAACTTGCACACAGCCAAAATCTGTTGCAGTTTATCTCTGCTTTTTTTTTTTTTATTTTTTTTTTTTTTTTTATGACCCACTTCTTTATAAAAAACCCGCAGGTGTGATGGAGAGAAAAGCTGAATCTAACAGCACCATCTACCGGGTATATGACATTATTGCCTAATAGAGCTAATTTTGAACATTAATGAATACAGAAAACAAACAAGAGCAGCAGATCCTCAGGGGCATAGGATGTTCAAAGTCTCTTTCCCACAGGCTGGGATTTTTTTTAGAGGGAATCTGAAATAGAAAAGGAAACTGTTATTTCTCTGAGAACAACCTGGACTGCTTGGCATTGCTGTGTTTTGGATAATTATTCTTGTTGGGACTGGGAATACAGATCAAAATGACTTTTGAAAACAGGTAATGAACAGCTGGGTCAGGTTCGTTCAAAGCTTCACTTCCAAATCCAGGTTGCTTCAAAAATGAAGTAAATGAACAAACTAAAACCAAGCAAAACCAGTCAGAAGCAGTGTCTATCGCATAGTGTTGATCTAGTTCCATTAGAAAGATGAAGAAGCTGAGAAAAAAAAATAAAAGCTATTTAAAATAAAAAAAAAACCTCTTGGAAGCACTGGGCTCCATACTCCGCTTACCTGGGTTTGCAACGGGAGGCTTCTTGAAGGGGAAGCACAGATACCTATTTTCAAGAGAGGCTTTTTTGTCTGCAATTTTTAATCTTAGGTAATAAGTATCTCTTAGCTGGGAGGCCATGTGTAGGCATAAATTGAAGTAGTGAAGAAGGAGTATTCATGGTTTTTAAAGACTCATTACCAGTCAGCTGACTGTCTCAAAGGGGCAGTTTTATGAACCTCCTTACAAGGGGTTTTGCAGATATCAGAATGTTTTTCTCTGTGCTGATTCATACACGTAAATGTGGCTGCTTTTTTTTTGCAGCAGGCTATTCCTGTGGTAAAAGCCTGTCATCATCAAAATAAGTCACTGGGCATTTTATTCCCTGTTGGTGCCATCTGAGATGCAGACCTGGAAATGCAGGCTGAGTTCTACTGTCTCACACCATTTCACTAAAAGACGTGATTTTTCCCATCACACCCACCAAACTCACTCTGCCAGCAATTTGCTGCAATTGCATTCCTACCACCATGAGATGAAACCAAATTTAGTCTATAAGACATTTCTAAATGTTAACGGTAATATGATACTTGAGATATACTAGTGTAGCTGCAGAAAACAGCAAAAAACTCTAGTGTGCATAACATGAAATTGCACTATCCAAATTAAACTCACATCTGCCTTTGGCTAGAGGCAAAACACCAGAGCAGAAAAATGAAAACTGAGGAAGCTATGATGCTCCACCAGCAGACAAGAACTTCCTCTGGAGGAGATGAGGCATCTTCTGAACCTATAGAAAAGCAGCACTTTTCTGACAAAGTGAATGAGGATGCAGATCAGTTTGTTCTAGTTCAGGCTTCTGGAAAAATGTATTTTGTACTGGTTCATTTAGCTCTTCTTACCGCTAAAATGAAAACAATGAACTGTTAAGTCTTTGCATTAGTACCAAAACATCTCTTAACCTGGCTTCCTTAAGCAGATTTTCTATGAGAACAGCCAACCCTCCCTTGTTTGTACCCCAAAGAGCTTTTATGATTTAAAGGACAATCAGGTTGCTTTCCCCTTTCCTAATTCAAATCCAGACAGCTGTCTGGGTTACAACAAAGTATATTGTAATTTAGGGAGGTTAAACTTTGCCATTGTGCACCTGCTTGGGGGATGCAGCCCCCCATAGTCTGGATGGCTGCAGCATCATAAACCGATTCCCCTCAGGGTTTCTGATGATGCTTCTGAAGAGTCTCCTACCTGCACAGGGCCAGAGCCTGGGACAAGTGTAGAGGACACTGTCTGTAGGACTCTTGAAATGGGACACTGGGCTCAGTTGATCATATCCTAATTCAGCACTGACTTCCAAATTGAGAGCAGGGTGGTGTATCAGTGTTATAGAGGAGGGGATCATTCATCATGCCTGATTTTTCTGTTTTGTTTTTGTTTTGCTGTTTCCATGGAAGAGACTGTCATTTGCTGTAACCAATTTAACTTACCTCTTTCTGATATTTCAAGGCAGGAAATTATACTAACACCCCTTGGAGAGGGTGATGTGATTTTCACTTTACAGTCCTCAGTCTTTCTCCTAGATTCAGCTTCCTTCACAAGGGAAATTGATACTGAAGTGATATTTTAGTGATTTAAATAGTATCAGATGGCTTTTGCTGAAGAAAAAGAATCACAAGTAGCAGTTTACCCTCTACAAGAACAAATCTGTTCTGTGTAAACAATAGCTTATTTAAGGATTTTATATAAACTGATGCCTGGTTAAAAGGATTTTCCAGGTGGCCACAGTGAATGTAGCTCTGCCCATTAGCACTCCTGACATGGTGGGAGAGTTTTTTGTAATGTGAGAGGAACATGTGTTTTGTTGGATCACCTCTTTTCCATCCATACCTGCATGGCATCTTGCCCTGACACAACTAACAAGCGTTGAAAGGGATTCACATTTTTGAATATTGGTTGGAGTAGGTGTCTATAGCAGAATCTATCACTGCATACAAGCATGGAGTTTTCCTTAACAAACACCAAAAACTCAGTGACAAAACTAAAATCAAGCTTCTACTTTGGAAAAAGCTTTAAAAATCCTTTTGAGAAATGTTCTTGTTCATATAGCTCTAAGTGAAAAGCTTCCCATCCTGCGGAGACTACATGATGAGGGATCACGCAGATAGTGACACATATGCTGGTTCCTAACTTCTGAAGAATGCCCCTGCACTTCTCCCAGTCCTCCTGCAATACAAGTTGATTTTTTATTTACCAAGGAGCTGCTTGCTCTATCAATCCATTCATAAATCCAATAGTTCGGGCCAGAATTATAAAGCCAGAGTGACACTTCAGATCTTTGTTGGTGGTCTTGATCCCACCTTAAATTATTTCCATTCATTGGAAAGGATGAACCAACTCTAATGGCCAAAAACTGTGGTCCTCATAAGCCTCCTGGTCCTTATTCAGAGATGATTGTGAAACAAGGAAATGCAGAGAAGGACAAGGAGGAAGACTGAAGCCAAGCCAGAGTCTTGCCTCTGCCTCCAAAAACCTCTCAGCAATGCTGAGTAAGAAGAGTAGGCAACTCAGCTGGGGCCCCAAGGATTCGAGCTTGATCTTAAAATCCTCTGAGAGGGTTACAGTTAGAGCACTGCTCCACTGAACACCTTACAGGATCTTTTGGTGCTAGACAGGTTCTTTGTTAATGCCATTGCCTTAATTCATCTATCAAACATGCTGAATTTCAAGCCATCTGTTGGCCACATGAAAGACTTTGGAGCCTGTGATGTAGGCATCACATTTAAAATTGTGCTTTTAACAAAGCTATTCTCTAATTTTTAACCCTCTCTTTAACCCAATTGGATTGATCATTTGATCTAGCCCTCTTCAAGGCCCCTTTGCCTTTCACGTGTTATTGATATTGCATATTTGAAAGTATGATTTGGATGTATTGCTCAACGGGCTGCTGGCACCTGCCCTCAATGATCCTACCATGCTCTTTCTTATTAAATCTGCCATCACTTTCATTCTGCTGTTTTCAGGTGTTCATTTTCTTTCAGCTTTGTCCAAGGATTAGATTCCCCCTGATGTGGAGTTATCCCACAGGATACATGTCAGCAACTGTCAGCAGTCCTGATCTAGATGGTGGCTCAGAGGTGCCTCCAAATCAAGGGAAATCTTTACATATTCACATATTCACAGATGTGCTGTAGCTCTACTCCCAAACTCCTGCACATTGTATTTATTATTCCAGTAAATAGGGGAATAATAATCACCAATGACTGGTTTTAGTGGCAAACCATAAAGGGTATTATCTGAGAGCCATTACAGGATATCTGAGTCACAGCTACACTGTTTTGTGACTCTCTCTGCTTGCCTTGTCTAATCAATATGGTGTTCTTAAACCCAGAAGGAGCTCACTGTTTTTCCCAGTATGCACTGAAAGCAAAACATGTGGCAACCTGCTCCCACACCGTGACTGTCCTAATGAGGTGTTGCAGCAGGAGACCAGAAAAGCAGAGCTAAGAGTCAAGTTGCACAGGGTTTGACAAGTATGTTAGAGAAGTGGCGACAACATAATGAAATTTGAAATTTCAGTTCGGAAAATCTGGGGTGTATGGGATGTCCAATAGACTAAATGCTGCAAGTAGGATTTTCATCCAAGTCGATGAAAAGAAGCACAGAGGTGGAATCATGCTTCTTTCCCAGATGAACCATGGCAATATGAGATTGAGGTCATTGACAAGACAATCTGGGACACTCCTGGTTGGTGAATAAAATCAGTACATCTGTTCCCTGCAAATATAATCCCCTAATCTCACATTAGATGTTTTATGCTATTAAAAAAAAAAAGAAAATAAACCAAAAACCCCTACAGACTCTCAAAAGTATAAGCAGTCATTTCATTTAGAAATAGAATGAAATCTATTCAGTCATTTCTGTTCTTAAATATCCCCCAGCCAACTGAACAAAACCTATCTGATATAATTTAAATCATTTACATGCAAAGGTTTTTCAAGGTAATTCTGCATGTTGTCTATCCTGAAGGTAAAAACTACACTTGGCAATGTGGCTGCATTTCACCTTCCTCTTCTCTCCCCTTCCTTCCCTTTCCCCCTCTGCATCCTCTCTCCACCATGCTATGGAAGTGAGCTCTAATTTTTCTCAGAAGAGTACTAGAAGAGTCAGAAGAGTACTAGAATGGGACCACAATGCTGGGTCTTCTTTTCCGTTTAATAATTACAGAAGATAATATGAAAATATGACTAAAGGCAGGTTAGCTTGGTTTTGGGTCTTCTCTCTTTCATGCAGACCAGGGTTTAACTAGGAGGTTTCCAAAACCTGGTCTGAAGTAGAATCCATGCCATGGTTCCCTCTGAGGAAATGTGGGAGCGATGGTGCCTTGTGGTGGCAGTTTTATGGTGCCTATGACTTGAACATCACACGTCAGTACTTTGCACTAATGCACTAGTCTAGTAAACAGCCCTAACATTCCTAGAAGACTCCCACATCGTTCCTGTACTATGCCTGCTCCCAAGGAGTGTTTGATACCAGATGTCCACCTGGAGTGGAAGGCCCACAGTTCCGTCCCAGCTGCTTTGTGCCCGGCCCTGCTTTGTCACACTTGTCCCAGAACTGTCACCATCTTCGATGAGCTGAGTGCCTCTGGGCTGTTCCCAGCTCTGGAACTCAGCTTAGTAAACTAGGCATCCCTAGCCAGGTTCCTCCACAAGAAATTTCTAGTTAATTTTGAGTCAAAGATACCTTATATATACAAAGGATGGCTTTCAGGCATGCTCTCATCAGTACTTCCTATTAGCTGACTTAGTTCCTCCCTCACTGTAGAGCAATTTTAGGCCTCTGATGCCTAGTTCATGCATTCTCCTACATGACAAGAAACATAAAAGTTAAGTATTTACATGGCTCAGTAAACCTCACTCCTAGAACATTAAGCTTACTGACTCTGAAAAGGTGGCTCTGATACCTTCTTTTAGCATAAAAAGCAGAGCACATTAAACTCTTACTTATTGCTCCAGCGGATTTTAGTGTTGTGGGTGGAAATAAAAGCTTTGCTACTACCTTAAGCATGGTGAGAAACCTCCACTGTTGCTGCACTGTATCCTCTGGGTACGCCTTCTCCAGGGCTATTCCCTCCCCTTTTCCACAGGGTCTATGCCAGCCCCGTCACCAGAGCATCTGGATGCCTTCCAGTAGGGGATCAACAGCTGTCACACAGCTGCTTTCTATCTTGTTCTCATGCCTGAGGAAAACCAGGCTGTCAGCCTTGCACAAGTACCAGATCTGACTTAAATCATCATTTCCCAGAAACGAGATCACTGCTCTTGTATTTAAATCAGTGTACAGAAAATTACACTCTACTAAATAAATCAGTCTTTCTTTCTTCCTCTCTCTTTCTCTTCCCTCCTTCCCTCACTCCCTTCTTTCTTCCTTTCCTATCTCCATTCCTCCCTCCTTTTCTTCTTTCCTTCCCTCCCTCTGTTATTTCCTCTCTGCATCCCAGATGTACAGATATGAGATGATTGTCGATTCTACCTGCAAAACCCGTTGTAAGATATCAGTGGAGTTTCTATAGAAAGAAACAGACACATAGTTATTGTTTGTTTTGTGATATCTGTGGCAAGGTAATTACACACAAACCTAAACAGAGAGATTTCTAAGTAGAGTTCTGCTAAAAGAAGCTGCAGGACTGGGATGGGAATCAGGACATGCATGTTTGTTTCCCTCTTTTTCTTTTTTATTTTTCCCCTAGAAGTCTTTCTGTGAAGTCTGTGAGAAAATAAACTAGTCCATTTGCAGATGTAGCTGCTTTATTAAATCCATCTTCAATCAACCACAAAAGTGAAATGTAATTCACCCTCCTCAGACAGAATTGACAGTTCAAGAAAATGCTCAGGGCTGGCGACTGACCCAGGGCGTTAATGCATTCCACCTTCTGCTGTACGTTCTTCCTTCTTGAAAGTCGCCACCCCTGACCTGACCCAATTTGAAGCAAAACATACCCAGAAGTCCACCTAATCTTGCAAGCAGGCATCGTGGCTCTGATGAGGGTGACAACTTCTTGGGCAGGAAGGTGGAATGGGCTGATTTGTCCTGCCACATGAGCAGCAGCTGCGGACTCCTGAAGCAACAACTGACATCAGATGTGCAGAAGGGAAAAGCATGATTTGTTCCCTGTCTCCCCTCTCCTGGCAGGTGTCACGGCAATATAAGTATGTCAGGAACCTTTGGCTGCAACAACAGCAGGAAAAAAAAAAAGTGGGGAAAATCTGTCAAGGAATTAGTAATGGGAACATAACATATTTTTTGTTTTCACCAGAGCTTTGTGTGTCTCTGTGTTTAGAAGGGACAGAGAGAAAACAAAGGAGAAAAAAAAAAAAGACACTTTCCTCTCTTAAAGTTTTTCTTTAAAATGTTATTGAAAACTCAGTTCTCCTCACACCTGGTATCTTATAAGAAAAGTGCTTTTCCCTCACAGTGAGATCTCAAAATGAGTGCTTACCAACACAGCACTCATCATCAATCATGCATTGTCCATTCTTTATTGAGCTAGTATCATTACCAAGCCAATATTTTCACATTTTATTAAACCCTCTTGATTTTTTATTATTCATTCCCTCAAACACTCACTTCCTCACAGTTTGCTCTGGTTGTGGTCTGCAGCATTCAACAGAAACAGCACAAAACCTCCAGCATGTCAGAATCAAAGAACTTTTCTTGCGGAAAGAAAAAAAAAGAAAAATCAGCAAATAAAGCCTTTTATATAATACCTTTTATATTCTCTCCATAGGAAATTCACTGTCACACAGTCTCCTTCACTCGGGTATTATTGCAGTTTGGATGGAGAAGGACCAAGAGTACTTCAATATCCCGTCTTTAATCTCTAAAATTAAGTCTTAATCATCAGGCAATGATGTATCCTGAAGGGAAGGGAAAGGGAGAGGGGAGAAGGACATAAGCAACTCAGTTGCTTCACAGAAACTCTTGCATTTTATATTAAAATATTTACATAATAATTGAATTACCTTTCCCAGTTTCACAAGGTGATTCTTATTCACATGTAAAGGTCTTTCTCTCCATGAGAAGGCATAGCAGGGCTCTGGCATTGCCAGTATCCTGTCTCTGCCAGACATGGAAAGGTAGGGAATCAAGTCTTTTTTCTACTTTGTTAGAGGGTTTGGGCATTGAATTGCCAAAATAAGTGAATCCTGAGAAAAGAAAGCAGAGTCTGGAAAGCCCAGAGCTAAATTCCCAAATCTCTGCATGAGCTGTATTTTCAGCTGCCTTCCCAGCACGGCTTTTGCTGCTCTCTGTCCAGGATAATGTCTTTTGCAGGTCCTATTTCTGTGTTCCTACACCTTCATTGTCATTGTGCAGGGAATCCAAGCATCTTATTCAGGGCTGTGAATTAATTTAGGAGCTGGGGAGCCTGAACCTCTTGAGGTGCCCAACGTTCATTTGCTCATGCAGAATCCTGGAGGAGTGATTTAACCTTTCCTCTGCCCTCACCAGGAATACACACCATTTTTATAATCTCTAAGACTTCAGAAGTTACCAGAAGGATTTAGCTCATCCATAATTTCTGACAGAATTTTACTGGTTTGTGGCAGTGACAGGGTAAGAGAAGGCGTGTTAGATACTAGCGTCTGTCTAGAAGAGTGCAGTTACCGTTGGACCCAACCCAAAGCTTCTCAGAAATATAGGTAAACCTGTATGGCCACCACCACCACCATTATGAAGAGGTACCAGCATCCAGCCTGCCTTTTCTGGGCTCCCACAAGAAAGCAATTCTTTCTGCTGCTCCCAGCAGTCTGCTGTGGACTTTACACGTGTCTGGAGGAGGTGGACCTGGCTCTTCATTCCGCAGTGCTGAGGAACTGCCACCTCAGGGACTAGGAGAGGGCTGTCACACCTGACCCAGCATCAGTCTGATACTAGAGAGCATCAATCTGACACTACAGAGCACCCATGGAGAGACTGAATGTGCACAGAGACTTGGCTTACGAAGGCAGAGGGAGAGCACAGTCAGCCAGAGGGAGAGCAGCAACGCACATAATTACATGGACAAACTGAAGCATCCCCTCGCTTTTTGACCCAAACTGGCAAGGATTCTGCCACAACCAGCATGTAATTTCTCCCACTAACCAACCATAAGAGGCAGATAATATCAACTTGGTAAAGACAGGAGACTGCTGGTTCTTTCGGATCATAATTTAATTAACTGTGATTTTCCTAACAAGCACTTTTCTTCTTTTTTTTTTTCATTGCTACAAAGAAAAGGACTCAAGGCTGATCCCACAGGCTTCCAGGCTTTAAGGACAATAACAATTTAATGAGACGACTGCTGTTGTGTTTATCCTCCTGCCACAGGCACAAACACTCCCTGGGCTGGAGGGGACGAGTTGAGAATGGAACCAGCCCACCTAGGACCCAAGGTGCAACTCAGACCTTTTCTGTGAGCAGCGTCCAATTTGGAGACAAATTCTCCCGAGGCTTTTTCCTGTTGTGGTGTTAACAGTCCTGGACCTTTTTCAGACGTGTAACTGTTTAAGAACCTGGCAAAATTAAAAAATGCAGATTATTTTGCCAATGGCCTCCAGCCTGTCCCCCTTTATTCTCCCCCGGGGAGACGCTCTGCTATTTCCTTTCTCTCTGGGGTTTAGGGGGAGGTTCTTGGAAAAGTGTGCCATCATTTTAAGTTCATAGTGCCATCTAGTGATACAAGGGACACACACACACCCCGACACATCCGAGCCAGGCAGCGCTGCAACGCTCAGCATCTTCCCCGGGAATTAACCATATTTAATAATGTCTCTGTGGCATCAGGGTCACCTGTCCCAGAGGCAGGCAGAGTCTCCCGACGGCTACCCTGGACGTGGGAGCAAAGGTGGGGACAGTATCCAGAGCCTGGGAAAAAAGGAAAACCTGCCGAGATTTTGTATGTGAGGTTTCTGGATACTCTGCTTGACACCTATAGGAGTGGGAGAAAGTAACGCATCTGGTCCAGTGGTGCCCTTGAGTATTCCTGCTAGATATATACAACTATGTTCCCCAGATATAGGTATGGGTATTTGTAAATATGTTCATCTATATCTCCCCAGCAGCAAATATAAATATCTCTTGAATCCTCAAAAATTAGCAACCCGATTCCCCGGAGGCTCTGTTTCATTAATCTATTTCCAAAGAGTGGAAAAAGGCATGTGGACACATACGCACAGAGCAACCAATCCCACGTGACAGCCATATATATATGTAATATCATTTGAACTATTTCACTATGGCAACATAATCAAATGTATGTAAAATCTCAGGGGCTGTTTAATATGCTGCTGAATTTGAATTTTCAAGAGTAGGTACAATAAAAGTTTATTCTCTCTCCCATTTTGAAGCTTTTTCTGTATACTCTCTCCATGTGCTGTTCAGAGTTTGCTTTCCTGCCTGTCCCTTAAGATATGAATAAATACCTGAGGACTCCTTTTTAAGCCCAGAGCATGCAATGACAACACTCTCTGTGATTTATTTTAATGAGCAAATCTTTCATTCCAGCTGCTGAAGCGGTATGCTGGATGACACGTTTCTGTGCCTTCTTAGAGCTGAGGAAATGAAATGGGGTACAAAGGTGTTCTCATTTTCCTGAATAAAAGGAAAAGTGGGTCTTGAAAGAAGGTCTGCAGGGATTTATACCAGCGTGCTTGTGTCAAAACTCTGAAAAGAGACCTGGCTGCTCTTTGCTTGGCTGGTATTTATTGTGTACCTCATGTTTCGCAGTTTCCCCGATGACTTCCAACCACTGGGGCAAAAAACACAATCTGCCTCTTTTCCTTGCCCTGCTCATCATTTCCTTCTGTTTTTAATTACTGGTGGAGTTTGTTTGGTTGGTTCCCACTGACACTGCAGAGGTTGCCCAAGGGGAGCAGGGTGGGATGTGCTGATGACAAGAGCGATACAGAAATTCCCCCAGAACCCGTATGGCGTTTCTTCAACACACTCTCAGGGCTGAATTGAATTCCAGGCTGCAGGAAGAAGGGGATTTGTGGGACAAAGCTCTGCAGACATGCAAAGTATGTTTTGCTTCTAGAATCACACATGAATTTTTCCTAAATCATCGCTGGCTTTTGCAGGACGTGAGTATATTGGCAGTGCTCAGCAGCTTTCACATTTTTTTCTTTAACACATCATATTTGGAGATTTTGGTCTTTCACTTTAAAATTCAAGTTTCATATAGACTGTTTGAAAGCATTTTCTGCCCCAGGGTTTGAAGTATATGTTCTGTGGACCAAACATTAATTGCATTGTTTCCTGTGAGTTTGAGGACTGGACTTTATGACCTCAAAAGTTGCCTTGTACTTCTAATATCGTTTTCCTTTCCTATTATTTTTGCAGCATTGTTTTCTTTAAATCTTAAAATAGCTACAGCGTCTAGCTTGAAATCAAGTTGAAAAACTAGGATACGATCAAAGAAAGCCTAGAGATATATATCCGGGGACTTGCTTTCTGTCTCTCCCCTCACCATTTGTTGCCCAAGACTGCAGAAAACAAATGCACTCCTGGAAGACTCTGTCTGAAAGGCTCATCGAAGGAATAGCACAAGGCTCCGGTGAGGAGCTGCAGGGTATAACTGGTTTTTGCATGATTCATACAGGGAAATTATGTATATATGTGACACACAAAGGCTAATCACAGTCCTGCAACCTCTAAAGATCCTGTCGGAAGAACCTTCAAGCTCCCCGATGTGTATAATTTATTACACAGTGGGCTTGGGTTTTAATAGCTATGTGTGTCTAAAATAGAATTACCCCCCGATTATCCTCATCAGTGGGTCTGTTGCATGTAAAGAAAGCTCTGATTTTTTTTCAGAGGTGGGAGAGAATTTCACACCATTCTGAATGCTGTTTGCCTGCAGGTAAAGCACGTCACTGTCACAATTAGAGCCAATTATGAACTGATTGACCTGCAGTGACATGAAGACGTCAGGCAGGATTTAGTTTGCCTTTGCAGAACAGAGGAGGTAGAATCCACACCGGTGTTCAGGTATCTGGGGTATTTGCATATCTGGATTTTCTACAGCCTTTGGATATATGTTGCCTGACTTCACCCTTCACCAAAAGGTCCTTCTTTGGGCTAGGTGAAAATGTAGTGGTGTGTGATCTTGTAGAGGATCATATCTTCATGAGGGGTTGTCATGCTCTGTGTTGTGGCCAAGGCCATGCAGCAACACACCGTTTGCCTTCTCTTTCCTTTCCCAATACGAATCAGCATTGCATCTGTCCTGAATGAACAGACATATGAAGATAAACGTCTGGCTGTATTTCCTGCAGATTTTTACAGCTGATTTTCTCTCCGAGGTCAAAATTGAGAACCAGACCCTGCCCCACGCAACCTCAGTTACCACATTCCCATCTATTTTGTCAGGATTTGTGAGGACTTGAGGAGGGAGAGTTGTGTAGCTTATAATGTCTTGGGACTTGAGGTTATCTAGGGTTTTTTTGATGGGATGCCACATTCTGTTTGCTCTTCACAAAGAATGTCAGACAATAGGTTGGTAGGCAAATGCCTGCAAGCATGTCAGCCCTGTGACTGTGACACGTATTGTCCTTATCCCTAAGTGTAAGGTGTGTGCTCAGTTCCCTGCCTTTCTCAAAGTACTCGTGTCAGCTTTCAGAAGAGGAACGTGCTGTTGTGGAACTCAATGAGATAACACTTGTGTTTGCAGGAGTGGGTGTGAAACATGTCTATGGAGATGAAGCCACTTCTCTAAAATGCAGTGCACTTAGTTTCTCTATGTCTGTGCTTGGGCTTGTTGATTTCTGTATTAATCAAATACAAAAATCTCCCATAGGCTCTAAACTCATGGGAGGACTAAAGCTGTGCAATCAGAGCAAGCTGGTGGTGGAGCAGTTGGAAGGCCAAGACATTCCCACCCCTTTGCGGCCATTGCTCTGCATCCTACAGGTCTCTCAGGAGTGCGAGGCAGACAGGGCTATACAGGTTACCTTATTCTCCTCTGGGAGAGTCACACTAATTATCATTCATAGGTCTGGGCAGGGAGTCTTTCTCATCCTCACAGCTGACCAGTAGCCATTCTACCTCACAAGTCATGGTACCATGTCCTCATGGGAAATAAAAACGTCTTGTTCACAGAAGGTCTATTGGATTCAGAGGAGTGGATAATGAAGAATCCCACTCTTTGTGGTCATCCAGCTACCATATCTAAGAGGTCAAGTATTTAAAGCAGAATGCTCTAGGCCAGATAATGGTCTCCAGTATACATTTCTACTACTCTGTACAGCTGTCTCATATGCTTTATGGAGAGGATGGTACAAAGATGTCAGAATGCCAAGACTCATATCCTTTCCTGCTGACTTCAATGGAAGCATGGATTACAAAAAAAAAACCAAGCAAACAATAAAAAAAACTAAAAAATCCCAACAACCAAACAAAATAAAACCAAGAAAGTGAAACTGTAAATAAGTAAAAACCTACATAAACACAGAATCTATTTCTGTGACTGGAACCATAATGGTCTTTTCAATAATGCAATATCTTTGGATCATCAGATCCATTTTTTGAAAAGCAACCCTCTTTGGAGCAATTTCAAATGTATGTTGTTAGTCTAATTAACAATGGGCTTGTCACACTCCCAGCTTATTCACAGGAGAAAGCATTCTAAATGGTTGCTGCCTTTGTTTGAACTCATTAAGATCGTATGTGAAACTACAGTTACAAAACTTATACTTTTGATTATTCTTTGGGGAAAAATTATAGAGATCTACTTGGAATAATCTCTGACATATTCAGACCACATAAATAAGTTCTTTTATATATTCATGGTGTCAATACCTTGTCTCTGTGTACATTTTCTCTACTCCTACATACATTTGTAGGAAACACCTTCAGCCCAGAGCTAACAAATACTATGAATATTACTTTTTCTTTACAGTTTGATAGCTCATGAAAGAGAGCATTTACTAACATAAGTCTTGCTTTTCATAGGACTCTTATCCTCATTTTCAGCTGTGATGCCAGACTGAATTGCAGCTGAGAAGGGCTACAACTCCCCCTAATGCAAACTGTTTCTCAGCAGCCTGGAAGCAGTTATACAGAACTTAATGGAAGGCAGCGGCATGAACTGATATGGATCAAGAATATAGCAAAAAACCTTAGTCTTTATTCTCAGTGTTTTTTTATGCTTTTACAGTCTAGTGACATTTTTAGACCAAAATATCTTAAAAAATATACATGTAAACTCAAATCAGCTGTTTATTACTGTCATTTTCCTATCTTTAATTTTTTTTCAGTCTTTTTTTTCCAGAACAGTAATGTATGTACAGAACAGTGTATACACCTAAAGGCATTTACAGCGACACTATATAATTGGAACCTACACGTCTCTCTTGGAACATTGTGCTGGGATGGTAAAGACACTCTTTATTCCTTGGATCCTAAGACAGAACAAAAAGAAAGATGAAGAGGTAGACAAGGAAAATATGAGAAAAAGAGATCACCAAGAGTAAATTATTTCCCTAAAAAAGGTGTCGGTACAGGGAAATTGAAACCAAAGCACATATAACAGAAAAAAATCCAAAGAATGGAAGACTGCCTGTATTAAGACCTGGGGGAAATTATCTTCCATTTATTTGAGTGGAATTGGGGTTTCAAAGCATAGGCTGCTGCCACTCAACAAGAAATCTCACAGCAAATGGGAATATAATTAAACACACTAAGGCACCATGGATTAACTAGGACCATATTAGAGGATTGTACAAGGATGGACTCACAATCTCCTCTTAGAAGGAAGAGGTAGCAGGGTGACCATGATGGACAGCTAAAACAGAAACAGCCGGATAGAGACCTTCATCTACAAAAAAGGTGTGAGCAATACTGAAATGATGGTAATACCCTTCAACACATCCCTCATTGAGCTAAAGTTCTGTAGGTGGACTGTAAGCTTCTCATAATTAGAAAACCAGTGACAAGGAAGGGAGGAATCATAATTCTTTAGCCAAGTGTGAAAGAGAGAGAGTAATGAATACCTAAAGTTTAAGAAGAAAGGAATTCCAGAGATCATTTTTTATTTAAAACTAAGGAAAGAGTGTATTGTGAACAAAGAAAAGGATGCCATTAATGCAATTACAGCTTTAGATTTATGTTGCAGGCAGAATTGGGCCAGGTGTTACTGGAAGACCCAACATTCATTATAATTCATTTAGAAAGGAAAATCACACTTCTGAAAACTCAGCAAGCCAGTGGAAAGGAAGTAGTATCCAGTGAAAAATAGTAAAGCAAAGATAATGAAAGACCCAGCCAGAGCTTCGTGTTGCACTTGTTTCGTGTCTTCAGACCCAGATCACGAAAAAGAGTCACCTTCTCTGATTAGTATCCCTATTCCCATCTTGTACCCTGGAAAACACCCTTAGCTAAAAACCACGTTGCTGCTGGGAGAAAGAAGAGAAAGAGGTCATCATCTCTGTCAGTTCAAAGGAAAAGAACTGAATATATCCATGATATGCAGGTACTTTGTCAGCATTAAAACAGCTGCCTCTGCCCATTTCACCAAGGATACGCTCAAGTGTTCCTCTTCATGATGGTTTTAAAGTCCAAAGTGTTGATTCAGTGGGAACTGGATAAAACTGGTCAAGTGTCGCTTAGTGTATGGAATAACAGGTCCCCACTACTGTTTTTTAGTCTGTTGTAGATATGAATAAATGGGAAGAACAGTGAATGCATCATGAAAAGGAAAGACAGGCCAAATACTTTAGGGGAAAACTTGTTGAGTTCTGCCTTTTTTTTTTTTTTGTCTAAAACATTACTTTCTTTTTAAAGGTTTGCATTAACCATATAATTACCATTCATCCATACTACCAGACTGAAATCGGATTGAATAGGAATTTTTATTTGCATAGAATTATAAGCCTTTGGTCACATGTTAGCCATAGGAAAGACAACATGTATCAGTCTCTCAGGGTGGGTATTTTATTTTTAAAATAAATAACATGAGCTATAAGGCCATTATACAGCCAGATTCCCTTTTCTTTCCCAGGGAAACTGAAATTTCATTTTTCTTGACAATGTTTGTAAATGTCTCCTTTTTCACAGTCACTCACAGCTTTGAAAACATGAAAAAAGTTTTTTTTTTCCTTTTTTTTAAAAAAAAAACAAAGATAGAAATGGACAAAAGAAATGTGGAAGCCATGTAGATGGATTTAGGTACTATTTCATGTGTGGACACCTCTGTTCTGCATTGATCAAAAGGCTTGACTTCCATGAACAGAAGGCAGGCAGAACCCTTGTTGACATGAATTCTTTGTGTAGCTTCATGGGACATTATTTGTGATACAACCATCAGAAATTATTAGAATTTAACGTATTTCAATCATCTATGCTCAGTTGAGCATGACAATTATTTTTCTTTTCAGAGGTAAATTCTTATTTAGGTGAGTAAATGATTTTCCTTAAATTCTCCAGCTTCTGTGTCTTCAGAGAGCAATGAAAGTCTTTGCTTCCTTTCAGTCTTTTGTGTGCTGTGGGATCCTGTTTTGCTAGAGAGCAACTGCTGTCATCTAAAAAATAACTGAAAATGTCCCAGATAAAGAGAATGAACTAAAACTATGTGTGAGCCTGATTGTCTGTGACTATAGCCATGGCCCTTTCTAAAATTGATCAGAGCCTCAGTGCGGGATGACAGGTTTCAGCACTAAGCAGACCACTTTTCTCTTAACCTCTTCCTTTCTTGCATGTGCTCCATGTTGCTCACATGGGTGTGTATGTGCACGTGCATGTTAGCATGCATTTGTGTGCCTGTGAGAATGGTTTGGCTGAATTTCGGCTCAAACAATAGTCCACGGTGTGGTGGTATTTCTTCCACTTACAGCTCCTCAAAGCCCTTCAAGAGGGTTTATTTCATTACTTTGCACAGTGCTCATACCAGCACTATTGGCATCTTAGGGTCCTGTTATGGTCTAAATCCTAAAGACTAAATACCTGAGGAAATCGTAGCTTATCTTACTTGAAACAACACAAAAGAAGAAGTACAGCTTTTTCATCCATATTTACCCAACATGCCAATCATTGTGTAGTAGATGATGGACAGCTCACGCAGTTATCTACATCAGTCTGTGACAGCGTGCTGCCCCCAGACCCCAACCTGACCTTGATCACCCATAACCCTGCCCAAGTAATAACCACCTATGGGGGTCACAAGGGGTTCTTCTAGTCCTGGTGACTCCACCTGGCTCAAACTTCCTGGGTTTGGGGAGACAGGTAACAACACAATAACCAAGGGCTACCTTGAGCAATGCACCCACCTCACCACAATACTGGTACTGTGGTCTATATGTAAATATGACTCTATGTCAAGCCTCTTGCACCCATAATTAGTGAACAGCCCAAGAGCACTTTAAGTTCTCCTGCACGGCAGTGGGATGCACACCAGGATCTCCCCTTGAGTAGGGACACCACTCAAGGTTACTTCTCAAAAGTGAGAGATTCTTTGCCACGACAGATCCTCAGTCAGTGGCATGCTAAACTGAAATCTTAGCTAAGTTATATAAAGGGTTTATTGAACATAAATAATCTTTTGCATGTAAATGATTGACCAAGTCTGGAACTAAACTGCACCCAGACTCCTCTCTGAGAAGGAGTTTAAAAGCAATGGGGCCCTTTCTGAACCTTGATTCAATGGGAGGGTGTCCCTGACAGGGTGACCCTGTCCTCTATGCGGTAAATAACCAAGTGTGCCTTGTTAAACACTTGTTTAACCTTGTTAAACACTGCCACATTTAATATCAAACTTTGTTAAATCCCTGTTTTATATCAATAAATGTATTGCTGCTTCTCTTTATGAGTGAAGTGCATCACTCCATCCGTGACACAGTGTACTTAGAGAGTTGGAACCCTTCGCCTCCTTTTGTGCAAACTGTCTCATTAAGTAAATTTGTGTTGCTATGGAAACACAATACCTAGCACATGAATTGTGTTGCCAAGATAAAAAAAACCAACCATGCATTCCTTTAAACTTCCTACGGGCTGACCATTCCCATAGGGAGGATCTGCTGCAACAACATCTCTGACTCATTTATTTATGTTATTGAAATCCCTACAGGAATCACAGGACTGGATGCTCTCCTCCGCAGTCCATCTTCCCCCCCACCGACTGTCTATCCTTCCCTTGTTTTAGACTCACAGTTAGTTCAGAGCAGTGGGTCTTCTTGCTCGTCTTCTAGGACATGAAAGACACTGACTACAGTCACTCTAAGGCATATTTCTTTTTATAAACTTAATGAATCCATGACAATGTTTCTTTTCAAAGAAAATTGAGACAGAGACTTCCAAATGATTTGTTTTCTTGCAGTTATCAGAAGCAGTGTAGATGGAATGAAAATACAGAAGAATTTTCAGGCACCACCCCTTCACTATCATATCCATATCTCAGAACACAGCCCTCTTTTGTTCCAGCAAGAAAAAAATTACCATACCTCCTCCAGTCACCCATGCAGGACATGAACTATGCATTATGAGAAAGTGCTTATCAAATTTGAACAGAAGATGATGTAAAATCCTGGAGAAATGGCAACTGACTTATTTTAGTGTAGCCCAAAAATAGTACAGGCAGCAAAACGCAAGCCTGGAATCCAGAAGGCTGTTGAGGCATTAACGTAGAGGCAATGGCAATGAAAGGACTGTGCTGAAGTCTTCAAAACATAAGAAATGCTTCACATTGATACTTATATTTACACATTAGTAATGGATAAGAAACCAAACAACCTCACTCTTCATTATGACAGCTGCATGCATTTGTATTCATCATGTTTTATCAGTTGAGAGCAGACACTGAAATAATTTAAGAAGTTGTTTAAGAATATGTAACAAGCCAGTGGCGTAACCAGGAGTACAATTTGGTAATGGCACTGTGTTACTGGAGACCCAAGCCTGGGCTAGCAGCTGTGTAAATGCATGAGATGTGCTTTCTTCAAAGAGTTTGCACTGATATTGTTATGTGATTAAAGGCTAAGCAAAGTAAACGTAAGGACTGGCAAGGATAAAAGGAACAGTGATAGGTGAAAAAACACCAGTAACCTAAGCAGTGAAAACCTAATCACTGAAAACCAGAGCCCTGAACCAACTGCTCCTCGATCATCAAAGGAGGACTAGATCATTGTCCTGGTGTGGAACCTACCATGAGGAGCCATTCAAAGGCAGTCCCTCCACAGAAAACCATGAAGACTAAAGAGGTTATTCCCTAAAGCAGTTATCTCCTTAGGGAAATGTTGCTTTATACTTTACCCGGCAAAAGAATCATACTTTAAACTATAATAGACATTCAGCATCTTTACTGTCCCCAGTAGCTACACTTAGCTCTCAGGGGATTGTCTGAGTTGCAAACATGAGCATCTATTTTCATCTCTGGTCTGGAGGCAGATGTTAATGGGCTAGAGCCTGGATTTGTATATATGCTTTAGAGGAAAACCTAGTCATCTGAATCTTCTCCTCGTTTTATTAATATACCTTATTTTTTTGGTACACATGTACTTTCAAAAACAGAAGTAAAAACATTTTCTTCATAAAATATATATAAAACAATAATTAAAAAAAAAAAAATCAGATCTTAAGCTCAAGACTGCCTCCTCAGTTCCTCAACAGCTTCTTCCACAAAACTTTATTCTTAGGGATTTAATTTCAGATTCTGCGAAGTACCACAGTGTCATAATCACCATTTAATTGATGTTTTAATCCTTCTGTTTGTCTGAGTGATGGTAAAGGGAATGCCAATTAAACAGCAGTTTTGCTGGTATATTATTTAAAAGCCTTGTGAAAGAAAAATAAAATCTTTGACATTTCACAGCACTGACATCTACTTGAAAATATAATATTTAAAATTTTAGTGAAATATGCAGTGAAAATGCCTTTTTTTTTTAGGCAGTATACAGTTCTCAGTTGAATGGCAGATTTTTTTGTCATTTGAAAAGAAGATGCCAGGACCAGTTGAACAGATCAGGGATTAGGTCGTAGGCTTAGTGCATGCTGTTTGTCAAATGCATGGTTCTGTTTTATTTCTGAATGTAGTCTATTCTCAGGCAGGTAAAATGCCATGTATTTAATTCATTCTCTTTCAATTTGTATTTTAAAATTGTGGTAAATATCACTAACAAAGGTGGTATTTAACCAATGCAATTTTAATTAATTAGTCATCCTGAATATCTCTCCTTCTAGAATGAATAATGTAAGTCTAATGCCACCAGTAGGAATGCAGATTTACAAGTGGACTGACCATGGGATGCATCTAATCTAGTGGTTTTCCTTTCACATTTGTTGGAAGCTATTTTTTCCTGTATCTAAACCTCCAGTGTCACAGTGGCTCAGTACAAGCTTCCTGATTTAAAAGAACAATTATGGTTAATGTTGTTTATATGCAATTTGAATTGTTTTATAGCTATCTATTATTTTGCAGTTAGCTTTTTTTCATTGGACTAGACCCTGAAATGCACTGGCATGATGTTTTTAAGATCTGTGTGCTCAGCAGCCATGCAGAATACAAGTAGATAGGCTTTTTTAGGAGGATGGGACATATGTAATTAAGAGTACATCATTCACATTAGACAGGGTGAGAACAGCAGATATTATTTTTTTCTGAAATAAATGTTCAGGTAATGGGAAGTGAAAAAATCCACCTGTTGAATGGACTTTCAGGATGTCCTGGTGATAATGGACAAAACACTTTTCCTTCCTCATATTTCTTCTTCCCCTGCTATCCCCCACTACCTGAATCATAGAGAAAAAAAAAAAAAATAACAATACCGATAGGAGAATAAAAAAAGGCAGCCCTCCACAATGCTCATCCAAACTTCTCCCACACACCGCTGCCTGCTTCCCCCCTCGCCCCAATAAACGGATGTCGATCTCTTTATATAAGCAAAGCCCTGTATCTCAGGAAATAACCTGGCTGCTGAAAATCAGCAGAGCTACTTACAGCAAAGTGGATTTGACTCTATCACTAAATCGTAAAAAAAGCAGGATTAAGGATTGTTTCCTTTTCAATTTCTCAGGCTTGTGCTTCAAAGCGTGCAGAAGCCTACCATAAAGCGTGGCTTCAGCGCTGAGAGCTAATCCCTTCCCCTCCTGCAGTGGTAGGGGATGTTTTTTTTACTCCACTCTGAGATACTGCCCTGTATTTACTTGTCACTTGTCACTAAACAAGTTTTCTTCCTCATCACTCACCTCATCAAGAGGAATCCTGTCCTCTGCTTGCTTCATTAAGCATCAGGTAGCCACAGTGGGGGTGGCTTCTTTCAGAGGGAAAAAAAAAAAAGAAAGAAAAAAAAAATAAGAGACCATCCTAGTGAAAGACATAAGGGAACTGTAATTCTGCAGTTGTGTTCCTGAGCTGGAGTTTGAGGGATGCAGGGGGCTAACAGGGGAAGAGGAACCATTAGGGCCACTCAGAGCATGCAGACATCAAAGCCTCCCTACACACTCAGGAGCTCTCTGAGCCAGAGCATGCTGTTAGTTATCTTGGCTTCATGTATTATGCAGACTGAGGAGACTGCTCTTTGATCAGGGGGAAACTGAGAAGAAAAAGCACAGGAAACAGCCCAAGAGGGTTGTTTTGCAAGCCAATAGATGCCTGCTCTTCTGCAGTTACCTCTACTTTCAAGGCTTTCTCCCTTTTGTCTTACCAAGTTCCAAAGGATGGAGAAGAGCAGCTTTGTGTATTTATCCCAGGTAAGGTCCCCTGGAACAAAAGAACACACCAAAACACTAAAACAATCAAGGGGAAAGCAGGAAGCTGAGGGCCTACTTCTGTGAGAGTGTTTGAGTTAGCTTCTTTGCTTATATGTATTGTCCTAGTTTTAACAGCACCTGAAAACTGGCACAATTTAGACCAGAGGGAGGCAGAGGAAGGTTTCCTGCAAGAATCATTGTGCAATTCTTTGGTATTGCCCTACCTTGCTGCCCTGCCTGGGCAAACAGCAGATGTGCATGGGGAGGGAACAAGACACTTTCGAAGGACGAATCCTAGCTGTCCTGATCAATACAGCTTTCTTGCAACTCTGTGTTATTTAACAGATTTCCCCTTATGGAAATACAACACCCCCCTGTTGTATGGACATACTTCAATCCATTTCAGCTCTTCAGCTGACTTCCTCCTGCCATTCCAGCTCTGCATTTCCTGCAGTGTGGCTCCTGCAAGGGGTGGACTCCATCTGCAAAGGAAGATTCCTGTATTTTGCTCAACACTGGTCCAATAAACCCTTCGAAGTTTAAGGACTGTTGAAGCTGGGTCCATTTAAAAGGCACCTCCACTGTGGTGGGTCTATTTAGAGCAGAAGAACTTCTGGTTGCCCCAGATACTTGGCAGCCCTGAAGATCTAGAGCAGATAATCAACCTACTGGTGGGCAATTATACATCTATTTGTTGGGCCATTTGTCTATGTCTATATTCTACTTAGGTACTGTTGATTTGCTAAAATAGTGTCTGACATAGCTTTGGTCAGGACCAACACTCTCCAGGCAATTCCCAGGCACTTAACCAGTCAATGTGGGCTACGGACCATTTCCAAGAAGTATATTAGATGCAGCCATCCTGTTTTGGAAGGCAGGACAGTGTTGATATTGACCACTCCATGCCAGTAGTATCAGTGCCAGAGGAAAATCCCAGCACATTTAATTTAATAACTTACATGTAGCCTTCACTTCTGCTAAATAAGCACTGGCTACTAACCTGAAATAATCCAAGGGCAGGATTATGAAAACTGAATGTTTCCATCCCTGTTGATTATCCTCACTATGAGTTTGTGCTCTTTCATGATTGTTTTCCTCCTGTGACCATACATTCCACATTCCCATGTCTGCAGTAGCCCAGATTCCTCCACTGGAAGAACAGTAGCATCTCTACCCAGGCTCTGCCAGACTCTGGGATAGCTTTGGGGTTCTCCTTAGCGATATGAGTGATTTCCAGTAAAAGAGGCCTACAACTTGCCCCTCTGAGCTCTCCCTTCTGAATATTTTTGTACAGGGGCTGGTTGGGGTGGAGTTTATTTTCATCATAGCAGCTCGTATGGCTGTGTTTTACACTTGTGACCTGATAATGCTGATAACACTCTCATGTTTTATCTGTTGCTGAATAGTGTTTGCACAGCATCAAAGCCTTCTGTTTCTCCCCTTGGCCTCATGGTGAATGCACTGGGGGTCCACAAAAGGTTGGAAAAGACACAACCAGGCAGATGATCCAAACTAACCAAAAATGACATTCCCTGCCATTTAATGTCCTGCTCAGCAAGAAAAAGGGGGTTCAGGGAGTGTCCTGCTTTGAAGTAAAACTGAACCAATTTTGTGTTCTGGAATTTTATACTTTAGCTAGGCTTCCTCTCTCTGAAATTAATGGCATATTGTGGAGAAAACTGCTTGTTCTCCGTATGATAGGCCAATGTTTGTGCTACATGCCAAAGAACGGTATGCAGAGAGGCTCTTGCTTATACTTATTGCTATAACAACCAAGGTCAGCCAATTTTCATTATTTGCCCCTTAGAGGGTCAGAAATGGAAAAATGTAGAGGGGTCACACCTGTGGGGAGGAAAGGACAGAACAGGTGACCCAAACCTGACCAATTGGGGTATTGCATCTCATCTGCCCTATGCTCAGTATAAAAGCTGAGGGGTCAAAGGGTCAGTCTCTCTTCCTGGGATGGCCGACATCTGAAGAGGACCCTGTCTCTTCATCTGCCTTTTAATCCTGACCCATGTGTTCCTGACTCCAGAGCTGGAATCCAGTTCCCATCCATTTCTGAGTCCGGTCTGGGACTTCCACAGTGCCTGCCACTGATGGGACCGTCATCCTGGGAGCTTAGTACGGTTTTGTATGTATTGTATATATTTCATTATTATCTTCTTTTTTATTTTAATATTAATTCTTCATTAAAGTAGTTTAGTTCATTCTAAACTTCTGTATCTCCTTATCTCTTCCTCTCCTCTCTCTTTTTTTTTGGGGGGGGGAAGGGCCATCTGTTGGTCTGGTTGCAGTGATTTCGGCTGAAACCATGACAGGGAGCTGAACCATCTCTTTGACAGGAACATGCTGGGCATCAGTCTGCCCATGGGAGGTGGTGAGTGATTGCCTCCACATCACTCGTTTAATTTAATTTTCTTTTTTGCCTCTTCTCATTCAGCTATGAAACAATTTTTATCACAGCCCACAAGTTTTCTTGCTTTTTCTCTTCCTTTCCTCTTCCCTTTTTCCATTGTGGGTTGGAGGGGGGAAGCGAGTGAGTGGCTGTGTGGTGCTTGGCTGCCCACAATTTTATAGTGCACAGGTGAAATCAGCACCTGAAGCTCTACTGCAGGCTCAGTGCTGTGAATGCTGCACCTGGAGCTGGGCACCTAATTCCCAGCTGTTGGAACAGAGAACAACTTTTTCTTTAAATTCATCCATTAGTTTTGGGATTCAATCTGTATTCCCTCTATTTCCCCTTCTTTTTACAAGAGTATCTCTGTGGAACTGCAGCAGAAGTAAAGCAAATATGAGTTATGAAATTCTGAAAGTGAGGACTCCAGATATTTAAATTCTGTCAACATATAACATATATTTCTTGGATTGTTTAGAAAATTCACCTTAATCAGGTGTTCAGCTATTATAATATTAAAAGGAGTAGAATAAATAATATCCAACTCACCTGGAAAGCACTCACTACAACAAATAGCATATGCCAACCTATCCCAATAATAATATTGAAGTTTACCGAAAAAACATGAAAATCTCCATGTTGTTATTTGTGAGGCACATTTACAGAAAAAATCCCACAATGTGTCCTCCCCACTTATTTATATTTTTAAAAGGACTTGGCGGCTTCTTTGCTTGCTAAGAATAGTCCCACAGCAGATGTCTAATGGCACTTACTGAGGTCCTGGAGACCAAGTTGATAATAACTAAAAAGTGCAATTACAATAATTTTCTCCAAGTGCCGCTGGGTAAAATCCTCCCCGTTCCTGTGCACAGGCTTTTAAGCAATTTTCAATCTGTGCCTCATTACACAGTTAGCAACATGTTCTTTCTTACCCTCAGCCATTTGGAAGGATAAGCAGGAGTGGAAGGGCTTTTACCTCAGCACTATTTTCAGGGTTATTTTCCCATTTCATTGTGCTGATGAGGCTTTTCTCCCAATGTCTACAGATTGCATCCTGTTTGGGTCCCAGTGAAGTGAAATCAAACTTGAGAAGGTAATTCAATTGCACGTCTAGCACATGAAAGCTGACAGTTTTCTCCTGTGTAGATTGTTCCATTTCTGAAAGTTTCCAGTTACCTCTTGAAATTGTTACCTATTTTTACTACAAAGTTACCTACTTCGAAATTGCAGGGACTTGAGGGCAAAAATTGCCAGTTATTCTCTGTAACTTTGTTAAGTTGCAGTGTTTAACACAACGCAGTCCAAGGGTGGACAAAATTAGGACATAATGTATTTCAGCAGGAGGTGAAATTTTACTGTTGGTAGAAAATTCCCTGTAGAGTCTTCGTGATTCCAGCTGGGTATAATGTTTGTCAATGGGTCCAAAATGCAGCTCTTTGAGACTAATTTTAATGGTATTGCACGCATGACTGTACGGTAAACTACATATCCTCATTGATGACTGATTGAAAAGTCAAGTTAGACTTTCAGATCATGAGATAAAGATTGAAACTTGAAAGTCCAGGGTGTCCATGTTAAGTGACAGATCAATAACCACAGTGCTACGTAGTCACATACATGTTTTAGCAGGCCTAGTACTTTTCTTTTTTGTGTACTCTACTGCACTAGTATGTATTGAAATGACTGTAAACACAAATTTTTCTTAGTGGCAAAGGAATAGGAAAATTTAAAGTCAGCATCTCACATTCACAGCTTTTTCTGCCCTGATACAAGGAGAGACAGCAGCATAAATGAGAATTATTATTTTTTAAGTTATTTGAATGATGTAGGTTTCTGGATCTTTCTGAAGGCAAACGGAATTTTGATTTTCAAATAATTACTTGAAGACAGGATTTGAGTTAAACCATGCAGGTATTTTGCAAACTGAAGCCATGAATATCTTTCCAGAAAAAAAACAAACCTACTATTCTCTGGAAGCAAATCTCACATTTCAACTTACTTGTGAAATTTTTTTTTTTGCCAACTGTGAATGTTTCTATTCTTTCTTTTTCACTCATAGCTGATCATGACCATTTTTGTAAATTGTCAATATTAGTTTCCAGTCTCACACTTTTTTTGTCCTATTCTTGGCCTTTGTTTCAACATCTGAAAAAGATTTGCTGAATGGGGAAAAGTTCTCTGCTCTGAGACACAATAAGAATGAGATTGTGATTTGGAGACACAGGTCTATTTAGGAGTATGATATTTGATTGAAAGGGATTTCTTAGCTTGTAGAGCTCATCTCACTTTTATTGCAGAAAATAGTGTTCTGGCACCTCAATTATAAAATCACCGACCAACACCTTGGGGCAAGCTCAGCTTCCACTTCACTTGACTCTCACTGGAAGGTTGTTCCAAAACATAATGCTTGGTAGGTGGAAGCGTTTTGTTTTTTTTTTTTTTTTTTTTTTTCAGCCAAATTGCATCCATAGTTACTTTATACAAGTTTCTTTTTTTGTCTTCTGTTGATTTCCTTCAACAAAAATAGCTCTTCTCCCTAAGTGTTAGCTCCTTAATGTTTATGGGCAACTTTCCTACCCAATTTACCATGGGGTTTTTTGGTGTTTTTTTTTAGACCAAAGCCAAGCTCTTTGAACATGTTTTCATGTTTCATAGAATCATAGAATCATCTGGGCCAGAAGGGACCTTCAAAGGTCATCTAGTCTGGCCCCCAATGGTTTCATTGATACATTCCTTCATCTCCTTCTTTCAATTAATCTTTTTTGAACATTGATTGGACAGAAGTAGCCAGAGCCATGCCTTCAGGTTCAGACGAGATTTCACTAGTACCTGATATGACAGATAAGATCTATGACCTTTTCTCTGTCTTTTAAATTAATTGCTGTGTTATTTTGTCTCGTTTTTTTGTTGACTTCTGTTGAGTTTTATCTCAGTTTTGCAAGTTCCCTTATCTTTATTCTTTATCCCTCAAACATTGCATGCTAATTAGATGCAAGAAACTGATTTGTATCTATTCAGAGTTACTTCTTTGCCTCCAGACCCACTTCTGTCCTGTGAAGACATGCATTGAGGATGTATGTATAACACTCTGAAAGCAGCTCATATCTACTGCTCGAGAGCATACTGGAAAATGGGGAGGAGGGACAGGTGCTTCCCATCCATTGTCTTTCTGTTGCCACAGGAAAAGGAGAACATAAAACTGCTGAAAAACTATCTTTTCCTCCAGCCTGATTATTCAAAAGAGAACATTCTATACATCCATCGTATACAATCTGGACTTTTTTTTTATAATAATCTCCATAGAGTAGACGGTATCTTCTTTGATTATCTGCTGTCATCCTTTACCTGCTTGTTTTTCCTTCCTTCCTTCCTTCCTTCCTTCCTTCCTTCCTTCCTTCCTTCCTTCCTTCCTTCCTTCCGTGATGCCATGCCTTTTTCTCCTGCTAGAATCATCTCGGTAGTTCTTTTGAACATGGATGAACCACGAGAAACCATGAGGTTTTGATCAACTCCCCATCATAGATGAATCCTCACAGTGAGAGGAACTGCAGAATCAGCCAGCTATTTGGGATCTGGTTTGGCTTCCCAGTCACATCTTGTGTGTCTTCAGACACTAACTGACTTATGAACTTCCCATTGTATTCTCAGGAAAGTCTGCAGGCAGACTGAGAGCATGAGGAGAGGGCCAGCTGGAACTGTTGAACAGACTATATGCTATTATTATCATATGGCCCTTGTAACAGCAGGAATGGGACAAAATAACTCTGCTTCCTGGCCAGAGGAACAGGCACAGACCAGGTAGAGCCGTCTTCTGCTCTACTGAAGTAAGCATGCTATATAATTTAGATCTAATACTAAAAAATTTACAGTCTTTCCCCAAATGCATTTCATTTGTGAGGAGTCCCAGCCAGCTAAGCATAAAAAGGCCCAGAAGAGAAAAGATAACACAGACAGTTTGCTATTCATCACGCCACAGTGTTGTAGAAAGTAACGGCCAGGAAAGCTCATTTTACTGCACATTATACCAAAGCCACCTTGCCCAAGCTACAGGCTTATTGGGAGTCTTCTGCATCTGAGAGCTTTACCGGACACAGGCACTTTGTCAAAAGTCATCAGATCCAGTTTGATGGCAACCAGATAACAAAGGAAGAGTGGGCTTTGTCTCTGGTTTAGCTCCAGGACAAAACTTTCTCAAGCCTAGTGGGAAGGGACAGTAGGTCAGGCTGAGAAACATAAATAGATGGCTGATAGTACTGACCTGCCTGTGGTGACAGCAGGAGCTGTGAGATGAGGTTTGGGTTTCCATCAGCCTTTCCAACACAAAGAAAATATTTTGATTCGAAAACACACATCTACTGCAGTGAAGAGAGCAAGTACCCTGAACGGACAGGTATCTCGGGGAAAAAAAAAATCTCCTACTTGCATTTGATGTGTTTTTTTATAATCCCACAAAGTGCATGTGACACACTGACCAGTGAGGACATTATCCACCTCTGCCACTGGTGAAGGTGGAGTGGATGAACAAGATCTTTGGTGACTTTTGTAGCCTTTTTCTTTATTGTAGAGTGAGAACCAACCACCTGTGAGCCCAGACTGAACACAGCAATATGGGACATCAATCAGAGAAATTTTGGAGCTCGTCTTTGGCCTGAACCTTTTACCTTTTCTATCTTTCCTCATGACATACAAAATTTAACTTCGTAGCATCATGAGATTTTAATCCCCTCAATATATATATGTTGTAGGTTAAGGTTGGTTTATTGTTCTGATGAGCACAAGTGGCAAATCAGCTTCTAATGCTTACTCCTTGCAGAGGAAAAAAATATTGTCTGCTTACTTACACTACTAGGCCATACATGTTTTTAAAATTTAAGGGGGAAAATGAGAGGAAGAAGAGAGATCACAGTTCACTTCATCACTTAAGAACCCTGGAACTACTCAATAAGTCTAGATATCTTAATGTTAGGCATTAATTTAAAAGGCAATAAGTAATTATTATAAACTTAAGTCTATATTAATGTTGTTACTCCACTGCTTTTAAAAAAAATGAGCAGATGATGAACATGTCTAATAAACACCAAGCTTGAACTTAATAGTTTTTTGGTTTGTTTGTTTGCTTTTTTCTTCTGATGAGATCTCCTGCTTACAGAAGAAGTGGGAACTTAATACTTTAGTCAATTCTATCCTCCCATCAAATTGATATTAAATTTGGCTCCAGCTGAAATACTTAGCAGGACTGTACGAGCCTCATTTCCTCAAGAATATAGTCTGCAAAATAGCTGGGGGAATTCTGAAACACTTTTACTCTGAGAGAACAAGTGGAGCTTTGATACTTGTTCACCACCACTCTAGTCCTTTAGGATTGATTGCAAACCTCTCCTGCCTACACTGGCAACCAGAGGATGTGTTTAATTGATTGTTTAATTGATTCCGGTTTTCCATTTTTGTCTTGTTCAAAGGAGGGGTCAATATTTGCACTGATTGGGGAACCATTGAAGAATTTCTGTTAAAAGTCTTTAAACTGCAAAACCTATAAACACTCTTGCCTAATAGGAATATTGCTTTAAAATCACCTCAATGAAGATTAATCAGATTGTTAAAACATTGCGACTAATATGAGTGTTTTTAAGGTCTCTCAATTTTTCTTTTGTTCCTACTTTTCTTGTTTCTTTTAGCACTTCAGCCTAACAACGTGTTTCTTTCCTCTGTGAAGGGTGGGCACTGCATAGGTACCTGAAACAATTTTGGTTAATGTGTCTGAAGCTTTAAAAACCTTTGGCAGAGTCCTGACTGAATGTTCTTTAAACAAAAACCTTTTTTTCCTTTTTCTTCTTGTTTTGGTTCCACGTCATCTTTTCCTCTATTACAGTATTCTTTACCAATTTCCACTACTCCCTGTGTTTCATTCTACATTAGGACCACACTTGGTCTGGCCTCTGATATCTTTTTTCAGCTGTTTGCCACCTGAGTTGGAACAAGGAGGATGGTGCACCTAACCCTTGAGGAAATGGCACTTAGTTGGACCTACAAAAATATCCTATCAAATAAAAGCTAAGGGAAGCAGAGCTTTCTCAGTGTAGATCTAAAGTTGTACCACAAACTCTGCTAAGAGTGAAGGACCACCATGCAGAAATTGCATTCCTGGAACCTGCTTCTTCCTCATAAACTCATGGTAGAGAATGGGAATAAAACTGATAAACTCCTTTGCAGTAAAAACTGTCCTCCTCAAGGTACTCAGTTCCCCTCTGGATAATTAATGACTAATTTGCACTCCTGTGGGATGTGCACTGGACTGGAGGGCATTCAGCACATGCTGTTGGTGAGGACCATCCTTAAGAGGGAGAGAGAGATAGAGGTATGTTTTGGTGTTTGGGTCTGCACAATGGGACCTTGATTATGTGGTGGAAACTTTCTTCCAAGACAAACTGCAGGGCCTTGCAGTGCACCTCAAACAAAGGTAGAAGAATTGTGTGGTTGGGAGTATTTTTCATGGCTTGAATTTCCCTTTTCCTTGTATTTGTTTATGGAAAAAAAAAAAAAAAGCCCTTATGAAAGCCTTTCATGGAGGGGCTGTGGCATGCACTATTTTAGGTTGGTTGAAAGCAAGATCACTTTACCTTTCACTTGTCCCTTATAGGATTAATTCCTAACTCTAGTTGTTATATCCTAGGTTAATGCAGAAAAGAGTGTTGGAATCCTCCCTCCCTCCCCCTGGACTAAGAGGGAATGGAAGAGTGGTCGTATAAATCTGTCACACTGAGGAAACCAGAAGGGCTGCAGTACTTCCACTTTAGGTCTGCCACATGGTGACTTTGGATTTCATTTCTGGAGCAGAGTAAACATTTCTGTTTACTGTGACACTTGAATCTAACCTGACTTAGGGATGCCAGCCCAGAAATTGGGCTAATGGACTTGTTCTATCTCCCATAAGTCAGTAATACCAAGGCTTTTCCAGAATGCTTCAAGAGAACTCTGGCTTGGAAAGAACTCAGTGTTTCTAACAGCCATTGATTTCCTTCCACTTTAACAAAAAGGAGAAAGAGACACCTGGAAAGCAGTTTGTGATACCCTTAGAGACAAGCCAAGGTGGTTGCTGATGGCAGCAGAGGAACAGTGAAAAGTTGTATCAATTGATGCATCTGTTTTTCCAGAGAAGACCACACCAAAAGACCTTTAAGCAAATAAGATGAAAAGAAAAATAATCTAATACTAATCTAAAATAGAAACTTGTTGCTTAACTATAACAGCTGGCTGCCTATAAAGGGATTTAAGAGGATTTCAGTATTTAGCTATGATTTGTCTTTTTGTTGTTGTTGTTTGTGTTTATACTGCCAAAACATGGCAACAAAGAAAACATGAATTTATATAACATGAACAACAGAGTTGTTCTAATGCATTGCTAATCTTTCTCTGTGTAGGAATCATTTTACAGGAAAGGAAGCATAGAGCACCAGAAACCTATGAAGTTTTACAAAATATATCTAGCATATGCTTTCAGCTGAGCTTTGACATGTTACCAGTAGAATGGATTAAGCTTTTCAATACAAGCTCTCCAACATAATGTCTTAAAAAGCTGATGGATATTCAAGCCTGAAGGAGAAATCCAGGAATGGAGTAGCCAAGCAACAGATCTGTTCCTTTTCCAGGCCCGTATTTGCATGCTCTTCAATGAAAAAAGTACATCCAAGCTTTCATATAAGCTTCATGTCAGACAAGTGTTCCCTTCTGCTGGAGGACATGTCCGTAGCAAAGTTTCACTGGCCATTTTAATGGAAGTCTGTAAGAAGCACAAAGGTGGTATTTGACTAATGCCTCGTGGCAATTCTTGTGTTAAGAGTGTGATCCATTTAAATGTTCATGTTAAGTTCCAGCAGGCTCTGTGCCATCATGCTTTTTGATAGTACAATGGTATGAACTCACAGTTTTGTTAATAAGAAGGAGCGAGCCCTGAACAGCTTGTAAAAGAAATCAGATTTATAAGAACTCAGTGGATAACTTCTAAGAAAGTCACGAGGTAAAATACACAGCAAGCCCATGGGCACTAAGCTTAAAATTGGCACGTGCTGGGTCTGAATCTCAAGTTTATGTGGTCTGCTGTTGAAAAAATATAAGGAAACAGTGATTCATATACCCTTGGGATACATGGCGGGAGTCTAGAAAAGAGAAATGACTCGCCAGAGGGAAAATAGCACATCAGAAGAACACACAGCTTTGCCTTTACAGCCATCCTGTCGTGCACCTAGTTGTGTGCTTAGGCATTGCGTGCCACCTGCCTGGGGTTACTTCTGACATCATATCCTTGGCCTGTCACAGTCCTACCAGCAGCACACAATGACAGTCGAGGAAATGCACAGTAAGTTGTATTTGTATGAACTAATACTGACATCATGTGGCTGCCTGGGAAGAGGAGGCGTTGCCTTCCTCGGGCTTCTCCTGTGCCTGCCCACTGACCGTGGGACTAACAACCCCTGGGACTGTTAAAAACATCCCTTAGTGATTTGCAGCTTGGAAAGCCAATGTAAAAGTGACAAAAACTGAGCCTTCCCTCCTGTTTTCCTTCTGAAAATTCCCAATGTCAAGGGTGATCCTTTTTGTGTTGGTACAAATGGATGGTGTGGGTTATTAGGGACTGATAATGACACCCCCCTGATTCACCTGTGTAGCAGGTGGGATGGCAGCTATGAAGGAAATGACTGGGCTGTGCAGGGGCTCTGCTTAATTCAGAGTTTATTGCAGAAAATAGAAACAAAGATTTGCTGCCTGTTTAGCTTTTCAAAGCCATTCACGAGGAGACAAGGCGGCGTTCCACTTTCACAGCCCCATCTCCGTGTAGCACAAACTGCACTTGGGAAAGTTCACATCTAACCCAGACATGGAGAGTCTCCAGTTACTGTTGCTGGTGATTTAAAATAACTTTCATTTTGACTAGCTGTGTCTCCCTGCCAGGTAGAGATTGCTTTTATGATTTATCAAAGCTTCTTAAGGATGTTCTTTCTGAGCTGCCTGCTGCGTCTTTACAGTTAGCACAGGAGTGTGCGGCACTAGAGAGATATTGCTGTGTATGTTCCACATTAAAGATCAGACAGGGTAATCCCTAAATAACTCTGCAGCTAAAAAGCTTTTGGCAGTTTTGGATTACACAAGCAGGCAAGAGGCGTGCTTGTGGCAAGAGGCTGTACAATTTAAAGGCAGACAATTCTATGATTTTCACGTCCAAGTCCACCAAAATAATTTGAAATTTGGTAGAGAAGTCACCAGACCTGTCTAATGAATTGATGGAGCACAGTCAGTGTTTCCTGAGCTAACCTATCCCTACTGCACAGGGCAAAGCAGACTCTCCAAATGTCTGTGGAATAACACCATCACTCTCTGCAGACCCTGCAACAAACCTTGTTTTGAAATCCCAACTCCTGCTGCCTATGGAATGAACCTATTCTTGATGCAGGAACAACAATTGCTGTCGATGATTAATTAATGACTGAGCTCGAATACAAACTGCAGTAGACATACAATGAGAGGGAGAAAAGGCAAGCAATGATGAAAGATGGCATTTCCAATTTGTGTGTTGATTCTTATTTGCAATTTCATGGCTGAAGGAAGAGAAGCACAGCCCAAGTTTCATCTCCACCTCCAAATGTGTACAATTTTGTATGAATATGAACCTATTAGTTGCTGATGTGGACCAAGGCCTACAGCAGAATTAACTGTAAGTAACACAGATGCTAATGTTATTCCTGTGTGCACGTGTATGAGTGTGTGGGAATATGTCTTGCTCCTCTGACTCAGAGATGAAACTTCTTCGGGGCATAATGAAAACCTGATCAGGCCAGTGTGAGCTTTTAGGAACCATCCAAGCTGAAGAACAGGTTGTTAATGTCACCACTGTACATATCTATGTATGAACAATGACACCTGGAAGGCTGAAATGCAGAAAACCCAGGCTCTCGTTTTTTTCTTGAGTAATTAAGCCTCAGTTCCAGGAGAGTAATGAACTCCAAATCCAGTAGACACATTTTGGCTTATTAGTTTGCTAATTACTGCCTTAATTGTGTTAATAGGAGTTTGGGTCTGCATTAATGCAACCTCTTGAATTTTAAATTTGCCTCCTGACTTTTTAGCCAACTGTCCATCACGCTTTGTGCTATCCTTGGTAATGGGCAGGGAAGAAAGATGTGTTTGGGTTGGGGGTGCAGGTTGGAGGAAAAGGAGAGAGAAATTGGGATATAAAGACTATGGGAAGGAAGGATCACAGGTTGCAGCTATAGGTATGAGTTATGTCTGGGAGAACAAGACCCAATCCCAGCCATCCACAGGCTGCTGCTGTGCATAGTACACTCTGCTTCCAGGTGCTTCAGAGGCTTTAGACCAGATCCACTTTGGGCTATTTACAGTAACAGTTCACCAGCCTGCCTACTTGTCTTTAGCTCTCCAACCATAAAGGAAAAAAACCCAAACCACTGAGTGGCCCTAGTCTTGAGAAGATAAGAAAAGCCCGAGTGACCTGTTCTCTGCTTCACGTTGTTGCTGTCTGCCCTGGAGTTACTTGTGATGCCCCCTGTGTCTCAAAGACTTACCTGCCCCTTGCTGTTATACCCCCTAAAAAGGTATCCAAAGGGCCAAACAGAACCTTTGCCCTCACATAGGCATCTGTCTTTTAGGAAGTGGGGACCTGTCTTTTGAGCATTGGTCCCATCATCTTGCTTTACTGGTCTAGGAAACCCATGGGTCTCTGACATGCAGATTAAAATCTAACGAGAGTGTGAACTGTACTTGCTTCATCTTGGACAGTCACGGCAATAAATCATGGTGTTTCTTCCCTGGGAGACCCCAGCACAACACTGGAGTCTGATGTGGATATAGTTTACCATAGCTACCATTTTAATAAGGTGTAGTTAGCATTTTTTTTTTTAATAACGGAATGAAAATAGCAATTTGCACCAGATACTATAAATCTGGCCCAGGTTTGGTTTCCCAGCACAGCTGTGGCAACAAGTCTCTCCTGATATTGACAAGAGTACCTGCTTATCTGCTCAACCCAATTGCTTTCAGGTGTGTTCTGCCACATCCCAGGAAACTCCTGTTACATTTTGAGGATGGACAAATAACTTGCTGGACTTAGGGTTAGGCCAATTTATCTTCTGCCTGTGTGAGTGGAATGTGATTATAA
>JAOTQQ010000012.1:147019874-147035570 GCA_026546715.1 Gallinago undulata
AGGATGGACAAATAACTTGCTGGACTTAGGGTTAGGCCAATTTATCTTCTGCCTGTGTGAGTGGAATGTGATTATAATCAAAAGATAAATGTACTTAACCAGTGCAATATTTATTCTCTCCCTGCTGGTGGTCCCTTTGTCATTTAATATGATTGAGAAATGAGTGAGGAAAACCCCTGTCTATTCAGACACAGGCACAACACCACAGCCCTTTGTTGGCTACTAATCAGTTTGCAACATGAAGGCAGCAATCCCCTAAATTTTACGCTCCCTCCCTTCTTGTGTCTAGGCTCCCGTCAACTTCTCCATGTATTTGGAGACTTTCTTCTGGGACTGTGCTCTGCTTCACTTCCTTCCTTTCCATTTCCCAAGATGACAGATACCCAGTGATGGATCCCAACGTACCACACGACACCGCTGATGCCATCAGCAGTCTGTAAATATAGCTGGGGTAAAATTACACAAATAGACAGAGAGGGATATATCTTTGCTACCAGGTAAGGATAAACGGATGCTTGTGTTTCTGATATACAGCTGTGACAAATTTTAAATACAGATGTATTTTTTTCTGGAAATTTGTGGAGTAAGACCAGAATTTATGGCTGTCGTCCTTGTTCACTTGGCTGGAAAAAAAAGCAGAAATGTTCTTTCCTTGTTCTATCAGCTGATATAGACACTGCCATAGAGGCATGAAGAAACGACAAACCCTCCCAATCCTACTCCACCAATTTGAATTTCTGTGACCTCCTGATGACAGCGTACAGCTGCATGTAAGGAAGTTCATGGCCTCGACGTATGGGAACCGAGAAACTCAAATCTTCTTATGAATTACATTTCTGAAACGAGTTCTTAAACATTAAACTCAGAAAGACATACAAACAAAAATGTTCAAGCATTTACTAATTTGCTGCCTTCAAGGTTGTGCTGCTTCAAGGTCTCATTCATTTAGTCAGTCAACAAGACCCCCACGTTAAAGGACACTTGGGCCATGATGAGTTTATTGAATAATTACTGAGTCAGTATCTCAGAGCTGTTTTGCAATTCTTCAAACAGGACAGTCTGAATCAGCCCTGGTGCTTCATACAGCTTGTCTATTCTCCCACTTCAGACTTGAGAACATTTTCTTCTCTTTGTCATTGTCATCACGCTTGCCCCATATTACATGGACAAAAGGAGTTGGGGAACCTCCTGTCTAAGCGTCAAGAATCACACAAAGTCCAGACAAAAGGAAGCAAAGATTTTATTGACATTTCTTTACACAGAACACAAGCTACACAAAATGCCACAATAAAGCATATGTAGAAAAATAGTAGAATCATATTGGCACTGATGACTATTTATTATTATTATTATTATTATCATCATCATCATCTTATTATACAGGTTTCATCATAACCATAATAAATAAGCATTAAAATTTCACAGTGGCATTATAAGCTTTACATTCATGATCTTATTTATACAAGGGACCATGTCAGATTTCTTCAGCATTTTTTGTATGATCGTGATTCAAAGTAGTAGATTTAAAAATTAAAAGCCCTTTCCCTTAACCTATAAGGATCTGTCCACATGAATCCATTGACTTGATCCCTTGGAGAGGTCTGCTTTTGTCTAAAAAGACATTACTCTGAAAACAAGAAATGACCAACTGGAAAATTGGCCTTAAAAAGAACCCAGGACGTTTGCTGTCTTCTGGTGGTCTGACTGTAAAAGGCCATGAATGCTACCAGCTGCCATTTGCCAGGACCCTTAGGCTGCTTCATCAGGTTAATCCACATGAGGATCTGGCCCCTTTATGTCAAAAGTGCATTTGAGCAGCATTTCTCAGGATCAGACCTTTAGTCAAGACCTTGGGAATGCTGTTGAGTCAGAACCTATGTTTCAAGAAAATTGATTTGCATCTCTTTTTTTCCTAAAATGTCATGGAATTGACTCAACTTCATTTGTTTCCATTTTGTGAGTTCAGTTTTGGTTTTCTTTGATATGCGTCTCGCTTAAATCTTGACAGACATAGTTAAAGAAAATGGAAGTGTATGGCAGTTGACAAACATTCATTAGGGAAAGGGAAGTAAATTAGAGAGAGGCGGAATAGAGAATGTGTTGTAAATCTTGGTGTCTTAAAAATAAATAAAGAAACAGCACAGATTTTCCAAGCTCACAGCCTCTAATTGTGCCTCTTCTGTCTGATTTGAAACTAATTTGCAAGAAATGTAACTGCCTCAAAGATAATAATGTATTGTTTAAAAGTACAACCTCTAGAGCCACAGGACAGAATCAGTTGTACTCACATTCAGACCACAGAAAATGCCATAGTTGAAAATGCTGCCCATCTGCAAAGTTCAGCCTCAGAATAAAGTTCCTGTCTTTAAATCCAGATTTGCAGAAGGTTGTACCTACTGTTACATGCACTGCTTTCATCATGCATATTGCTTGTCCTCAACAGCCAGCCGTAAAGGAAGTACTTGGATATATCTCTGATTGCTGCCTGTGTGCACAAACATGGGCATGGTCACCAATGTCAGTATTTCACATCCACTACGCATGGATACAAATGGTTAGTAAATCCAGGGCTCAGACTCTTGGTTTTCTATAGGGTTTTTTTAATGGAAAAAAAAATACAAAATTGACCTGCTGGAAGTTGAAATTAATTACTTGAAACTCAGCCCAGTAGTATTTGTCAGTTTCATATTAGAAAAAAACATATTAGTTACTTTTAAAACTTTTCTATCTTTGTCCTTGATATCCAAAAAGTGTATGTGTGCTTAAAGAAAACCACTTTCAGAGATAATTACTTGCAGGAAACAGTGGGTTTTAATTCTAAGGGAGAATTCGAAGGGAGATCTTATAATTTCATAAAATCAGTAGAATATAACTCTTTGAAACATAGGATAAGGACCTTCACAGAACTGTGGTCCTGTCCACTGAATTCTATTCCACATGTCAGTTGAGGAACAGGGAAGGTCCAATTTTAGGTGTTACCATTGCACTGAGAATTAATCCGGCAGTGTAAGGTGTTCCATTTGAATAGATACTGTACAACAGAGAAGCTCTTTCTGATGATGTTGCTAACTTTTAGCTCTTCAAAAGTAAGAGCCTGATTTTGAGGGTTACAATTTTAATACACTTCAAAGAGTTTCATCAAGGTTTCCAAAACTCTCAAACCAAGACAACGGTTTATCAAACCACAGTAATTGTGTTTGTACATTGCATACAGGGAAAGATCAAGACCTGCCTCATGGTTATATTTTATTTGGAATATAAATCAAAATTTTCTAATTTTAAGTGCCTGAGTGTAAATTTTCAGCGTTGAATAAGGAGAGGACAGGATTCATCTATTTCATTGATTTGCTTAAATGAGAGACTAACTACCATAAGCTCCCTCTAAAGAAGAATGAAGGTCCCCCAGCAGGCAAGTCTTCCCAGTTAAAGCTTGTACTCTTCACTGAAGGTAATTCTGTCTATAGAGACAGCCTAATTTTCTGATATATCAGATGCTGTGGCTAATTATCTAAGCATAAGTGGAAAGATGGAGATTTAAGATGAGGTTTATTTTTTTTTAAAGGTTTTGAGTCTATATTAAGGGATTTATGAAAATGATTGAGACCTTAGTCTAAGACTGTGGCTAAAAAAAACCCCACAATAATAAAGGGATTCATTGTTCAAGACCAAGAAATCCAGTCCTAGGTTAAAATGCTCAGCATTTAAGAAAGCTTACTATTAGAGACAAATCCTGTAACAAAATATAGACATAAATTTCAGTTTATTTCTGAACTTTGTATTTTGGAATATACTGATCTGTGTTTTGATTTTGACCCAATACTTTTCCCAAATATACAATCATATTCTGGAAGTATTAGCTTTGATGAAGGGGATACGGTTTGGGAAAATGTTCTTTTTGCTTTCTGTGCCATTACTGCCATCTTGATGGGGTTGACATCCTAGACAGAAGGAGGATTTTCCCTGTATCATTGCTTTCTCCCATCCTTAGTCTATCATAGCTATATCTGGATTCTTACTCACCTGGAGACCCTAAAAAGCATGGAACAAAACACCAGTGTATCTTCTTTCTTGGCAAAACACACACAATGAAAAATAAACAGAAAAAACACTACAGATTACTAGTGGGGTATTCGTGGTTTTTTTTCCAGACATGCAGTCGCAAAAGACTACTGTGTTTTGTCTAGTCTGATCTCCCTCATAACAAGATTTAATGGCAGAAAAAAGAAAATAGCTAATTTCCCAAACTAGATGCATAGTCAAATTTATGCAAGACTAAAAGAGAAGTGGAAAGCTGACAAATCATTGGTCTATCAGCTGAAAAATGAATGCTTGGTTGAAGATGATGGACGTCAAGGAAAATGAAAAAATGGGAACAAGCTTCCTGTCTCGGGAGATAGGGCAGCTTGGTGTGACGTGTTTCATTGACCATGGGAACCATGGAGGTAGTAGATAACACACATCAAATTCCAGACTGCTTAGATAAGATTAGTTGACTAAAGGTGTGCCAAGAGGGTGACAAATCGCTGTACAAAATAATCGCTCTCCTCCCATGAGGTGGATGGAACCAGGAAACCGCTCCTTCACAGGAGCTCTGGCGGATACCCAAAGTAAACTCCCCCAAAAGGAACAGATACCTGTTAGATTCAACAATCACCAGCATCTTCTGAGTATGCGAGGACATACATAGACTGCATATGGGAACATACATTCATTACATATGTGAATGTAACATACATTCCATAAGGGAAAAGATATTTTGTGTACACATACCTATGTAAGGTATACCACACATATGTCATATAAGAACTGTATATTGCGTTATTATTTTAGCCAAAAGTGATGACACACGTTAGATCAAAAAAGTTCTCACACTCCCTTCAACCTCCCCAGTGCAGGTACCTGCATATATGATTATGTACCAGAAATGCCTTGACATCTTTCCATGGTTAGGAATGATGCAGGTAGCCTTATCCATATAAAAACAGTAAAGAGGAAGAGCATTAAGGACAGGCAGATTTCTACTAGCACTTATGCTTTCAGGAAGAAATGAAAAACTTCTGAAATTAGTTGCTAGCAACTGCTATGAAATTTGAAATATTAGGACTTTCAGCAGCAGCAGCTGTTACACTTATTAGCGTAACCCCATTTACAGGAAGTATAGAATAAGCGAGGTTGTCACATTACTCAAACCACCCACTTCCAAAAAAAATAATAATAAAGTTGTTTGAGACTGGACTTTTATGTGGAGGAGGATTTTTTTGTTCCTTTGGATAAGCTGTTTGTGTTTGTAGCTGATAGGTTTCAAAGACTGAAAAGCATGCTGGATTGCAATAAGAGTAGTTCCATTCACCGTGTCACAGTTTCATATTTTCAGAGGCAGAAGCTACTTCAAGACGTGCAGCTCCACGCATGTAGCCAATGGACTTTTGGCACAGATATATATGTGTGCAAATCAGTTTTGGACAAATGTGGTTAAGTCTGCTACACAGATAATAGGATCTTGCAGCATTTTGTGTGAAAGCAGAGAGCTCAAGTTTCAAAAGCGGAGAAATCAAGTTTCAAGGTTGTAACAGAAGTTAATTTAGTCTGACCTTTTGCATAAGAAGAGTTTATACATATTTATTCGTTATGCTTTTATCCTGTGCAGGGAAGGACTGGCTCATCTGCATTTAAAGCAACTCTAGGCTGATTAATCTGTTTTCATAAGCTTTTCTATTCAGTGTGTAAATTCCCTTCTTTTAGGGAAGTCCATATATATTATATAGTCTTATTAAAATACAGAAGAAACAGCAGCAGCAGTTCTTTCAAATCAGAGGCTGTCAGGAACCAGCACTCCATTGACTTGATGATCACAAGAAGTGACCATCCCTGTCTGTCTTGCAAGGGTGGAGCAGACTCGTATCAGGCTTCCTCATTATCTGTGCCTAAAGCTTACCAGCGACTAAGTTGGCCTCAAATAAGATGTGCAGAACCAGGAGGGAAACAATTAGCACACCGGTGAGCCTGCCAAGGGTGCAATGAGGAGCTAGATGTATAGTGTGCTGAAATAGAGGCCCGTAAACGGTGGTGGTACGCCATGAGTCACAACGCTTTGCCCTTGCTGGTACAATTACCTTAACCAAGAGGACACAGGAGCGAAAGATAAAGTTGAACTCACAGGGCAATGTAAAATGGAAGCTTGCAAGTTGTGTCAAGCAGAGCTCTTCAGATGATTTAGGAAGAGGATGTGATGAGAACCAACAGCCAGCGAGCCACTCTTGCACAGGGAAAAGGTACCAGTTTGCACCAGGGCTGTCATGCAAGGAAGTTTGCCATTACCTGTAGCCTCCTAAACCCAGTTCAGGGATGAGAAACTGGAAAAGGCCCAACAAAGGGATGTCAAGAAGGTGAGGTCCCTAAGCACATGGCTTCTGAGGAAAGCTTGAGAGTCAGGCTTCTCTGGTCTGGCAAAGAGGAGACCAAGAGACAACCTAAGAGCTGTCTGCGGGTATTAAAAAGGGAGTTACAAACACATCAGAGACAAATTCCTCCCCATGAAATAAAAAAGGTGGTATAATAAAATGTTAACAGCAAAATGTTGCAGCTTAGAAAGTTTGAACTGGATTTCTAATTACTTTTTTTTGGAGGGGGGAGTGATGTACAACACTTGAAAAGATAATCCAGAGTAGTTGGAGTATGTTCATCACTAGATATTTTCAAGACTCAGCAAGACAAAGACATGGCTGACCTTAACACTCAGCTATTTTAAACGCAGAGGCAGAAAGGAAGAGATCTTTTTTTAACATGCAGAAAACACCAGAGGAACCTACAAATGCTAATAAAAACTTGGCTTGAATTCCCAGTTTTCACGTCGTCTGGTGACAGCTTTCTCTGTCAAGCATGGCTCTTCTCTGGCAAGTGAACAGTGAAGAGGATCGGTCAGTGGATATTTTTGAAGTGCTTTGAAGTAAAACAGTGCTCAGTATTCTTGTTAGTAATTTCCAAACCTCTGTGCTAAGATTTCAAGCCTTTAGAATACAATCTTTTAGAGCTAAGCAATTTCAACTTCCTCTATTGCCAGTGGATGGACCTGATTTTGAAAACAAATTAAGTGTCTCACTAAAGAGAAAATGGGCATCCATTGGAGGCTGGGAAAAAAACACTTTTTCTGCCAAATTTTAAAGGAGCCTGATTTATCGCTGGGCCTCTACTTTTTGTCTACCTCTTAGATACCCAAGAAGCGAGTCTTATAAGTCCCCTGGTCAAGGAAGAGAGGTAGGTTACCTTGAATGCCACCAAAGCAGAAAACAGTATCACTCCTGCAGACTTGCAGTAGTACCTGCCTCTCCTCATTGACTACATAGAGAAATTAAGACTTATATTTCGGTAGAACAAAGTATTTTGCAACTTATTTTAAAGCGTAAATTAGGTGATGAAATTAGACAGGCTGTATTCTGTCTTCAAAGCAGAAACATCCCCGGAGGTTTCTCCAGGTTTTTATGCAGGTCAGCATACAACTGTTATCAGGAGATGGAAAACCAACCCCTTGAAAATCCTCAGCCCAACTGCAGAAAGAACTAGCTGTTCTGTCCCTCATCTACTCACCCTTAGTCACTACTGTAATTTTGTGTCCATCCGAATTCAAGAAATAAATCTTTTATTTCAGAAGAAAAGTGGAGCTCAATGGGCTCTAAGAGTCCCATAATAGTGGAAAAATTTAATCTAACTAAAGGCATGATATCCACTGAATTGTTATCACCACACTCTTTTCAGGTGCTTCAAAATTTTTAAAATAGTTAAAGTCTATCTTTTTAAAGGCTATGGACTGCTTTTATATCTTCTTATTTAAAGATGAAGTAGAGATTGAAAACAAGTCAAGGCATCTTTGCGGTTTTTTTACCATGTCCTTCTATGAACTTGTCAATAGAACTGGGTAACACCCCATGAAAAAGAAGAAGAGAAAGAGGGGGAAGCTATTCTGAGAACCTTAAAACAAATGCTCAGCTAGACCATTACTGTCAGTATTTCCCACAATGTTCTATCAGCATAAGGAAGATAAAACCAGTGTCTCATCATTTCCCAGGAATGACATCTCCCAAATATTTCTGAGGCTCCACAGAAGCTCTCTGCCATAGCGCACAAGGAGCAAGTCGTATGGACAGAATCCAACTTCATGTACAATCCAACTCCAATTCTGAAATCAGACTCTCAGCCATGGAAGAACACTGTATGTATAGGAACATGGAAACCTTTAGGTATGTTAATCCATCAATCAGAGCACTGATAGCAGTACAGAATGTGAAACTGAATATATCGAGAGACCCACTAATTTCTGCAGTAATACAAAAGAGACCTTTTCACATTTCCCTTCCCACACAGCCATGCAAATAGAAGGCCGGGAATGCTGTTGACCGTACAAGGCAAGGCAAGAAACCACTCATCTGAACTTCACACCAGCCACACTGGTATATTGTCAGACTCAGTAAACTCATGATTGAAAAAGTAGGGTATGAGACCTCGAAATAAGCACCCTTCTTTGTACAGATTGTATACATACACACACACATATGCACATACAACATAGTGAAGCTTGCTGATGGTTGAAGATTGCTTTTCTTTCTGTTTTTCACATACTCCCTAGAAGTCCATGTCTGAGGATGGCGAGACACTGGAACAAGTTGCTCAGAGAAACTGCAGATGCCCCATCCCTGGAGGTGTTCAAGGCCAGGCTGGATGGGGCTTTGAGCAACCTGGTCTGGTGGGAGGTGTCCCTGCCCATGGCAGGGGGATTGAAACTTGATGATCTATAAGGTCCCTTCCAACCCCAAACCATTCTGATTCTATGATTAACCTACATGTCCCATTATATTTAAAATTCTGTAAACAATTTACCAAGGTAGAAGTAAGCTGTGATATGTTAGTGTAGATGACACTAAAATGTTGAGGCCAAAAAGTGACAAAGACTTCCCAGACAAGAAGTGGGAACCAGAAGTTCTTGATTCCTGACAGAATTTACTTGTTAACTGGCTAAATCCAGCTTTTACCTTTAAAATGTCAATTTATAAACAGGAAAAAAAAAAAAAGAAAAAAAAAAAAAGAGAAAATAGTATCTACCTATTTAATTCAAGTACTGAGGTAATATTTAATGTTTAAAAAATTGTCAATGTTGAAACACATGATGTAACCATTTCTATATGATTTCTGCCCCTTTGAGGGGAAGATGATTTCTAAGTGTAATACCTTCCTATTTACTGGTGCTCTTAATCTCACTCTTTTGAGCATTCTTTCGTTCTCCTTTCTATTTTAAAAACATGCCTAGATTATCAAACTAGCCTTATTCTTTAGCAGCCTTTACCAGTTTGCTACCAACTCTTTTCTTGAATTAGCTCTGTGTAAGTTTTCCACTTTTTTTCTTTGAAAAAAATAAAAAGTTTTACTTTTTGCATGTATCAATATTTCCCTGTGGTTGAGAGGGGTTTTTTTATTATTATTTTTTTAACTCTGTTATTTCTGAAATACCCACTTGATTTACGTGATTTACTGATGGTCTTGATTTACTGATGAGAGTCTTGATACCTGAAACCATGTTTGTGATCTTTTTATAGTCTTTGTCCCAAGATACAGAGGGCTGGTCACTCAGGATTTTAAACAAATTATGTTTGCATTAAAAAACTGCCTGCCTTCCAACCAAAAATAGTTGTGAAGAATTATTCACTTTTGGGTTTTTTTGATAAAACTGCTGTGACACTGAAAATTTATCAAAATGGTATGAAAATGTATAGAAAGTTATTGAAACTTTTCACATTAAATCTGATAACTATTTAATAGAAATTTTAATTAAAAATTTGGGGAAAAGACCACTAAAAAAGTGAAAAATGAGTTATTTTCTGAACTCTTAAAAACAATTTGGATATCTTTGTATGAATAAAGTTTTAAATGTTTCAAACTGTAACCATATAATAATTAGGGCTGTGCATAGCTCTGCAAATGGGCATCTGTAAAGCTTTAATAGAGCATTGCAGAGAAGCCTAAGAGGACATCATTATAATTTTGATGCTTTCCACAGTCCTTACCACTCTGTCTCCAGACTATTTTCACCTGATTGATTGGGGAGTATTTAGGGGTATGACTGCTTAGATTTTGAATTACATATTAGAGTAACAAATTTTTAAAAAATAAATTTTTTGTCGGGGTAAATGTACTTAGATACAATTAAAAATTGTACCTCTAAGGTGGTAGCAAGCACAATAAAGATCCTCTATAAATGTAAACAGAAGAAATGCCACTGATATTTCACAAGTAATCCAACAGAATCCTCTTGGGTTTGCAGCTTATAACTTGAACCAAATTCTTCCCAACATGAAGTTTAGGGTTTTTTAAAAGACAAATATAAAGTTTTCTTCATTCTATGTTAAATATTTAACTCCTTTCTATTATCTGAATGTACGTATGTTACAAATTATTACCAGTAATGGAACTATCTAAATATTTTCTTTCAACAAATGGAAACACTGAAACTTTCATAAATGTTTTTCAGACTTCTCAGTTCATCACAAAAGAGGTTTTAACCTGAGTTCATATATGCTTGTTTCCTCTTGTGTTAACTACCCCAAAAGTGCTACAGATGTATAGCTTTTTTAATAGGTAAATAAACATTAAATCAGGGACAGCCAAGTTCCTGGGTGTATTCAGGAGAAATGGGAATCATATTGATCCAATCACATTTAGAGAATTAACCTTCTTATTCCGATTCTGTACTTCAGAAGTGTCTCATGACTTTATGTGAACAAAGACCATAGAAACTGAAGAGGAATATTTATTTCTTCCAAAAGCACCAATATTTGGAAGCTTGAATGCCTTAAAGCCATAGCACTTTAATCTCTGAAACAGAAATGGAAATGGAGAGTTTGAAAGTCCCACCTGATCTCATTTCTAACACTGCACTCTTTTGGCAAAGGGATTCTCTTCCACTCGATGAAAAGTTTTGTATCTGTTATCCCGTACTTCAGGCACTATTTGAAGTAGTTGAGTCCTGCCACGAGGAAAAACTTCTCCAGGAAAAGTTCGGAGTCCAGCACAGCAATGTGGGCAGCTCGGCCTATCAACGTGTTGGCGGTGTTTGGCAGAGCATGGAACACGTTGTGTCTTATCAAAGTGCAGTCCTTGGCCCCAATCAAAGGCTGGAGCAGGTTGTTAATCATTTCTGCATAAACAGGACCTGCAAAAGAGTTTAGATGTCACAACTACACGAAAAAGCTGCCGGATCTCCTCTTTCCTTACAGTACCATTTAATTACAGTCACAATCAGAAGGAAAATGGAAAGAAAATTTCAAAGATTTGCCAAGTGCTATGATGTTGTTAATCTAATGGAGGTATTGGTTATCTGAAGAGGTCCGCTGAAGCTGCTAGCATGAAGAGTGGGACACTCCTCAGCATCTAGTCTCATTTCCTCTGTGGTGGAAGGAAACACTCTTGTTTCCTTCAGGGTAAATAGGGTTGGACTTGGGTGATTTTCAAATGCAAAATGGGCTGGCAAGACACAGAGGTCGGTCAATTCTCAGGGGAATCTAACATGTCATGCAGAGATGAAGAGCATCATGCAGATAGTTAAGGAGCTGTCGGGGAGAAAACAATGGCTCAGGAACCTTGTACTCATAAATGATCTACACTGAATGTAGATCCAGCTCCTGCTAGGCTCATCTCCCTGAAGAACTGGAAGAAAGTGTTAGAAAATTACCTTTTAATTCATATCTGAGGTAGGGTAGAAAGAGCTGTAATTTAAGTAAGATGTGTGAAGGCAACCGTGTTGATTATTGGGCCTGGGTATCTCTTTCTTCTTCCAAAGAGTACCTCCATTTCTAGATAATCACGTGTGAAACGGGTATGAAATTACACTGAACATTATTTCTGGAAGTGGTATCAAACAGAGGCCATGAAACAGTTTATAAATGAGGGAGGCCAGACTCGGGACAATGCACAGCCTGTGCTCACAGGAGGGCTAGGCCTCTGAGGGTATGATGGACTTTACAGATTTTATTACAAGCCAATATGTTTATACATCTGTCCCTGAAATTACCTGAAAATCATGTAAACACTACTGAAAACAAAGCGAAAACCCCCTGACTTTGGATGTGCTGAAAGAGATTTCATTATGTGAAACAAAGGTGAGACAAACTTAGCAAATCAGTAGACTACAGAAAAACACTGTCAAGAGCTATTTCTTTTATCATCACTTTTAAAAAAATAAATTAGAGGGAAGGGGAAGAAGCAGTAAGAAACCTTTGATTATGACCTGATTGAAAATTGTTTTCATCAAACACAAAGCTTCTTAAAGAGCTTCTTTTATTGATTTCAGTAATTTCCTGTGGGAAGAGAACACTTTCTTTCTTATCAAATAAACATTTGCGTTTTCATCACGCTGATGAAAACCCCTTGTAATGCAATGACCTCAGTTACACAAAAACGTCATTCCTCAACAGATTGGTAAATACAGAAAGGATCTTAAACATACCTGTGTGTCTGTCCTTAAGTGCATTTTTGCACATTTCTATTCTTGCAGAATGAAAGGGGACATATCTGTCTTGGGGTGAGGCCACTAACACAACATTTTTGAAGTATTGAAGACCTGTGGCAAATGCATTAAATACATTTATCACGATGATGCACAGTGATGAAAATACAGAGTCAGCATGACTATTTCCTGTTCAAACACATTGGAAAATCTACAGTGCAAAATAAACTATAAGAATTAAAACATACAACACAAGCCTGGAAAGATTCATAATAGCTTAAACCCATTTCTGCTGCGTCTGAGTACTATTTGTTACTTATCAACACTTATACAGCTTACTTGTATGTCAACAAAAAAAGTAAGAACTGTCTGTTGAAAAAAATCATTTGATTAAAACCTTAATCTTGCAAATATTTGTGCCTCTTAACATTGGAATCACATGTACAGCCCCACCATGTCAACAAGTAGTTTTTGGGTAAATAAGTGTTCGCAGGAATGGGGATCACATTAAAAAATAACACAATAAATGACTACAATTTTCAAACAAAACAGAGAGGGAAGAGGAGCTAGCTTCACTGCTATGATGTCATACTACTACACCAGTGTTGAGGGAACCTTGGGATCCAGTCCCTGTTTTCAGTAGTCCCTTGATAAATGCACACCGCTGGTACATGGACTGGATTTTGGAAACAGGGTCCTGCTGTTCACCCTGTCAGGCAAACCCACCCACGTTCAGCCAAAAAGGAGAAAAACAGGACAAGATGATCTAGTCTACTGGTCCATAAAGTATCCTGAACACAAAGAGCTGTTGGTTTGACCTTCATCTTTCCCTCCGCCTTATAGGAAGGGGCCCAGAACCAAGTCCTTTGATTTCCAGATTTTCATAGAAAAGTTGACCATCACCACCACAGAAAAAAAAACTTGTGGCTGCCTTTATTAAGCCTGGATGAAGCTGTCTGTTCTTTTCTTCTTGTGCAATCTAACCAACTGAGTTCGTGACTTGAGTCTTAGGTAAAAGGTCAGAAAAGCAGAAGTTACAATATCTAAAATCTCACGTGAAAAGTTTCAATAAGGAATAATGTGGTTTTTTTTTCTTTAAAGACAAACACAAGGGCCATTTAGTGAGATTGAAAAGTAGCAGGGACTTCCACTTTAAGAATAAAGTCAGAAATTGCTGGAGGCTTAAAGAGTTATCTGGGAAAGGAGACACAACACTGCTTCTGCTGTTTCTCCCTGTAGGTTCTCTCCTAGCTCGTATGTTCACATCTGGACCTACCTACTTCAGATTCTGACTTTGCAGACAACCCTCTTCACATTTAAATTTCTGCTTTCTGCTTTCACAAGGATACCACCTTCATTTATGGCTCCTTAGATCTCTGGTCTACAAAGCTAACGAGCAACGATTTGCTTTGACTCACAACACATGCTTAGGAATTATTTGCTTGGGAGGTTTTGATGTGAGCTTCCTGTGTAGACCCTATTTTTTTTGAACATGACAACAGTAAAGCAGATACCAACTGTACTCCATGGAAATGAGAGACAGGGAATCAAAAATAAAATTCACATACAGAAATTCATTAAATGTAGCTTCCCGTCATTGATTATGTCATGTAGTGTGTTCATAGAATTATGAAAAAGCTCTATGCCTGTCAGAGCAAGAATAAAGAAGTTATATTTATCTTAACATAGTCCGTTTCCTATTAGCAATATACCAAAGTATGAGAAAAGTATTAAATATCAAGCAGTAACCTTGTGACTACACACTTAGCACCAGTTTGCTCACATACAATATTAAAAATAACTCTTAAAAGAAGCCATTAACTTGAACAGAAGGATCATGCTTGTTTTCTTTTCTTAAGAAAGCCTGACATTTCATTTATTCATGACAGACCAAAAAGGATAAAAAGATCTCTATTTAGACATCATTTTTCCAGTGTGAGGCCATACATCTCTCTTTGTAGTACAAAGCTGTCACAATAGACATGAATAAAATTTGCTCTTCAGCTCACAGAGTCATATTTCCTAGAGACAAGAGATGTTAAACTTAAAAAAATAATAAAAAAGGAAAAATGGTTTTCATCGAGTAGCATAAATTAAGCAATGGTGGCCTGTCAAGAAGAATATTTCTTCCTTGCAGAATATAAACTTACATGCATGTTTACTACAGCACGGCAGTCGTATTTGGTGCTAATAGTTTGGCAAATATTTTCACTGATAACTGGCACAGAAAAAATGCACAAATAAACTAGATATTAGATAGAGCCCTTCTCAAAAGCAATGACCTTTAAAGAAAGATCATTAACAAAGTGCAGGTTTCCTTTACTCCCTGGAGGACCTGGCAATCCATCACAATCCTTTGGAATAGCCCTTGATATTTGCATAGCAACATCAACCCCCACTCACCCGTTTTTTGGCTGAGCTGATAGAGGAAACACTTGCGCAGATCTGCATTGTCCCTGAAGGTCAGTTGCAAAAGTGACCCTGACTTTTTCAACTTCTGCATGAGCCATAGACCTGGAATAAAAATCAATGCGCATTTTTATCCTAATGTTTCCTAATTATCAACCAAGGGGACTAAAGATGTGCCTACAGTAAGGGCAATGTTGTAACTCCATAGAAGATTTTGTTTCATCTTGTATTGTTACTCAACAGGGAGAAAAGTATAAGGGTCTCGCTTATTTATCCATGTCATGGTAGCACAAATGCTCAGGAAGGCTGAGCTGTGAGACATTGCATTCTCACAGCACTGTAAGTGTCTTCTCTAGCCTTGCAGGTGCCTCTCTTTATTGGCATTATACAGCGTGAGCGAGGTCATCCTTCACTGCTGCATATCCTTTGGTTTCCCAGGGAGCACTGTGTTGGACCTTCTAGTAGATACTGAAAGCCCGTCTCTTTGCAATTTTTTTTCTGTGTGGGTTTGAAGTTTTCAGCAAATATTTTCCACAACTGCAGTGTACAAGTCATAGAATCATAGAATCACAGAATCATATGGGGTTGGAAGGGACCTCTGGAGATCATCTAGTCCAACCCCCCCACTGGAGCAGGTGTACCTAAAGCACGTTGCATAGGAACTTGTCCAGGGGGGGGCTGGAATGTCTCCAGAGAAGAAGACTCCACCACCTCCGTGGGCAGCCTCTTCCAGTGCTTTACCACTCTCACAGTAAAGAAGTTCCTCCTCATGTTTAGGTGGAACTTCTTATACTCAA
>JAOTQQ010000012.1:147035670-147061162 GCA_026546715.1 Gallinago undulata
TACCCTCTCCAGCAGTTCCCTGTCCTTCTTGAACTGGGGGGCCCAGAACTGGACACAGTACTCCAGATGGGGCCTCATCAGGGCAGAGTAGAGGGCCAGGATGACCTCCCTCGACCTGCTGGCCACGCTCTTCTTGATACACCTCAGGATGCCATTGGCCTTCTTGGCCACAAGGGCACGTTGCTGGCTCATGGTCATCCTGTTGCCCACAAGAACTCCAGGAAGAAGAAGTCATGTTGTTACGATTCATTGCTACCTCCACGTGTTGCTGTCTCATGCACTCTGCCATGGACTGCAACTACTCATAGCTTTCCCATGAACTCTTACCTGTACTAACCAAGGTACTGTTGTTGTAAAGGGTTCCCAGGTGAGGCCCAGAGAGGGACAGGAAGGTGTGCAATTTGTTGAGGTAATAGCGAAACCTGGGGCGAGTTAGTACCGATCGAATAATCACGTTACCAAGGGAATGTCCAATAAAACTGTTGGGAAAGAAAGAACTACGTTAACACAAAAAACATGTATATTTTATTTAAATTAAACATATGAGTGGCATAAATTGGTCTTGAGGGGATTCTATCAGGGTCTAGTCAACATTTCACATTTTTTTCAGCCTAGTATATACTCTTCCATTTGTAACAATGTGAAAATTCATTTCACTGATTCAGTGGCTTTTGACACAGGTCACTTCTGGAAAAGTTAATTTCACTTTATGTTGGTCATGTAACTCAAACAGTTACAGACTGTTAACTATCAGAACACTTACCTTATTCGGGATATGGAGAGGTTGTACAATTGGATATGCTGAATAATTTCATCCAATAATCGGTCAGTCATTGTATCAAAATCAGCAAAAGTATCAGTCTGGTGAAAAATGGAATGAATTAAAATCTATTGCACTTATTGCAGACTGATGCTATTTTCAAAGCAAAATGCAAGCAGAAACATAGTAACCAGTCCAAATTCTGTCTACAAATGCTCAAGTGGGAAGGAGAGGGGGATTTTTTCTCAGTCTCCAGGTCCTCTAAACGTTGAAGTTCTCCTTTGAAAAGATAGTCATGAAGTTTCACTTTAAGTTTATTGACAAATAGCTTCTACCTCATACTGCAAACTTACTCAAGCCAAGTATTTTCTTTCCCACAGCACATCAACAGTAACAACAGGCCACGGGTCAAGATGGGTCCTATAGCTATTGTTACAGCCCATGTGGAAATTTACTGCCTTCAGTGAGCTAGTAGGTAAGGTAAGGCAAAACTCTTTGACTCTGTATTGTGCCTTTTAATGTCAAGAACTCAACCTGACAATACAAGTTAGGACCAGAGGAACGAGACATATTGTAGGGCATGGAAATGGGGCCCTCTAGAAAGCAATTCATATTTTAAGGGGATTAAGTTACTGCCTGTGCTTGCTCCTCTTTCTCTACTGACTGCCCCTAACTTCATCACGTCATGATACGATAAACCCAGACCTACACTTTATTAACAGTAAGATTAGCAATATTCGTCTGATTCCAGAGTCATAATTGCGATGTTACAGCAGCCTCACTTAACACTTGTGAGAACTGGTAATGCTGATCTACTCTAGACACCATACTCTGAACATGGGAAAAAAAAAAAAAAAAAAAAGTTTTTGGCATTTAGGATTTAAAAGATTACTACAATAAAATATTTTACAGCATTATACACTGACACACAGCTTATGCTGATGCTACAGCTGTAATCACAAAATTATTTGGTCGTCTTAATTGAATGCTGTGTGTTTGTTATTCAACAGTTATCAGTAAGAGAATGAGTGCTAGAGAGAGACAATTTGTTGCTTACAAGAGTATTTCCAATTGTGATATAATAAAACAAATAATATATTGTCCAGTCTATATGATCATAGGCAGATCTTATTCAGAACTCTGTCACTTGGCAATCCAATAGGACTCTAAATCAAATTCCTAACTAATGAGATGCCACAAAAACAATCATCAAATGTTGGAACAGCTATTCAGAGCAAACAAATCAGTAATTAATGCTTTTGTGACACAATTCATCTTGCTAATTGCAGCTCTTGCAAAGGAAAACACGAGCATATTCACTTTCTAGTGTGGCCTTCAAAGAAATGTTCTCATAAACTAGAAACAGTCCACTAACCTCCTGCCTGTTTGTTTTGCTTTTGTCGATAATTAATGATTTCCTCCTAGGCTCATCATCCCAAATCTTACAGGTTATTTAGAAGTGGAAGAATACCAGCCTGAACATTAATCATAAACAAAACACATCAAGCATCATATTTCACCTGGTTATATCTTCATCCTTCAGTATCGTCTCAACCTGATTGAGTTTGTCAAATGTATCACAAATGAATGCTTAAAAAAAGTGATTTTCATTTTCTTCTATAAAGCAAACTCCAGTCAAATGACCAATTTCTTGGGTCATTTTCAGTGTACTTCTCAAAGGAGGGGAAAAAAAAAGTAACAGGATGCTTTACAGCATCCAAATAGTCATCAAACTACATGGGTCCAATTTTGATGGGAACTTCCTAGCCTTCCCAAACTATAAGAGCACTCAAAGTTCCCATTATAGGTTCTGGATAATGTTAAAATGAGATGCTGTAAGATGTTTCATCCTGTAAAAGGACAAGAAGTGGCTTTGATGCAAGTCTGAAGTGGTCTTCCCATTATTTTCATCTTGCTCATGTTCTCCATGCAGGTCTGCAGCTGGCAGAGGTGTGCACTGGAAGGTGGCAAGTTCACAGCCTAACACGAACCAGCCACTTCAAAATATAAAAGCTGTTGAACAAAGAAGGTTGGAAAGTTTTGACTCAAGTTTTTCAGCTGCTCATAAATCAGAATAATGTTTCTGGCTGGGCACTGGAAACACTTATTTTGTGCATAAAGTTAGGCCTCTGTGTCATAAATATGGTTTCACTGCAGAGCAAAGCACAGAATTCATTTCTGTTTCTCTGCCTAGACTAGCAACGAATTTTTTCCTGGAAGACATTTCTTTATCATTCAAGGAAATAAATCTCACAAACACTGCAACAGGAGAAACAACAGCTGATGCAGCAAAGGAAGCTGACAACACCTGCTGGACATTCCACATCCCCCGGAGAATTTAGCATCACTAAACTTTCTGCTTTCCCTCGGTGCTATGTTTCCTGGCATCCAACAGGCAGAGGCACCAGGCCGCTAAGTTTGCAAACTGACAGGATAAATCAATTTTCTCCTTCTAAGGTCTAATCCTGTAAGTACTAATGTCATTGCCTTTGACTTTAATGTTAGGGATATTTTCTGGTGGGTCAGAGCACCCTATCAGATTAGACAGGAACAGACACAGGCCTTTGCACCAAACTCGACATAAAATTCCTCAAATCTCCCAGTGCTTTTGTTTCATTCAGCTGGTAAAAAGGCTTTGCTGAAGGCCCTGTTTCAGCAATGTCAACAGCGTGTAGGAGGTCTAAAGGAAGAGAGAAATTAGCTCTGCACTACCTGATTTCTTTCAGACATTAGGAAGTCCAGTTTTCCACCAGGGAGTCCCAGTTCTATAAAAGTCTTTACCAGCCGCAGATCTGCACTGTTACCTAGAAATAAATGGCACTTGATAAGATGTAATTCAACAGAAAAATAACTAATATAGATTCAATTTAAATACATTCATCTTCCTATAAACCTTGACACCAGGGAGCTCTTGCTAAGTGCTGCTAAGACAGCTCACCACACCACAGGATCGTGCATCGAAACAGCGGGAGAGAAAGAATAACCACAGCCTGCACAATGCGGGGGTGGATCCCCTGCTGCTGGGGACTCTATAAATGGAAAGGGAAGAAAAAGGGTGAAGATCAAGCCCAGAATAACTCTGTCTCCTATTTGCTGAACAGCAAAGGTAAGACAAAAGGACGAAAAGCTGAGGTCTGTCCTTCAGCCTTCACAGCTGGTGAGGCTCCCAGGGGACTCTGCAGCCCTGCAGGGGACCTCGGCACATGTGCTGGGTAATAGGGTTGTACCTTCAGATGCAGAGTAGCCTGACTCTACGTATTCACAATTAGAGATGGTGCTGAAATACTTTCAGGCTCCTAATACTTTGGGAGGTGCCTGATTCCATACGAGGAAATTCAAAAGTCTTCTGAAATATTTTGTTGGAAAACATTTGGCTGAGAGAGTTGGGGTTGTTCAGCCTGGAGAAGAGGAGGCTCCAGGGAGACCTTATAACCCCTTTCAGTACCTAAAGGGGGGCTGAAGGAAGGATGGGGAGGGACTCTGTCAGAGAGTGTAGTGATAGAAGATGTAACAGTTTTAAACTGAACGAGAGTAGATTTAGATTAGATAGAAGGAAGATGTTCTTTACTGTGAGGGTGGTGAGGCACTGGAACAGGTTGCCAAGAGAAGCTGTGGCTGCCCCATCTGTGGAGGTGTTCAAGGCCAGGCTGGACGGGGCTTTGAGCAACCTGGTCTAGTGGGAGGTTCCCTGCCCGTGGCAGAAGGATTGGGACTAGATGATCTTTAGGTTCCCTTCCAAATCAAACCATTCTGTGATGTCCTATACAGGTTCCTTGACCTTACTTTGTTTTATGGCAAAACCATCTTTCAGAAGGATTTGGACTATTTTCTTCCCTTTCTCAAAAGCCTCTTATGCTGTCTTACTTTCCTTAGACTCAATTTTTTCATACCTACTGAACATCTGCCCCCTTTTTTTGTTTACACCAAAATGACTTGCAAACAGCTATTCCTCCTGGGCTTACCATCCAAACCATGGACACAGACAACCAGGTGAATTCCATCTTCCAAATTTTCTTCCTCTTCCTCTGGTGGAAAATATGGGATATCAGAAGCTAGTACAGATAAGTCACTGTACAGAAATCCTTCAATCTTCATTTCTTTTTTAAATTTTTCTTTGGCCTGATAAAAACTGGAGAATACATTAATTAAACACAATAGAACTGGGTGTTCAAAAACAAACCTTCAAACAAGAAACAAGGAGGCTGCTATTTGCAAGAAGTTCTATTTACAACTTTCAGATACAGACCTGGATACTATTCTTTATCTATTCTGATTGAGAGAAATCAGGATACAGGGAAGAAGAAAATATGTGTCTCAGTCATTTGGCTACATACAAGTAATAGTTAAAGCCAATTAGCACCTCGCACCTGCCAGAGGAATGAAGGATTTAAAATATCATTTTCTGATGGCCCATAACAATGAGACTAAAATACAGAATTAGCAATTTTGCTTCTTAATAATGTCATCAGCCTTACAGATACTGAAATGCAACATGTATCATTTCGCTAGCATCAGGTGCAATTATAGGCAGGCAGAAGGTGTTCTCCCTATTCCTCAGACTATAGAGTTAAAGGATGTACCTCATATACTAGATATTTTTGGGTTTGTTTGGTTTCCAATTCTTTTGAAACTTTTAGTAACTATGAGGAAAAGTAGCTCAGTGCTGAAAGAATTAAGCTAGGTCCTACAATTTGTCACAAACAAATTTACCCAGAAGCATTCTGCTGGCTGAAGATGCCAAACTTCAGTGGTTTTTAGGAACGAATAATCACAAAAGAAGTGTAGAATTAGGTAGAAAACTGGGATGGACCAGGTTATGAGATATAAACCTTTAAAGGTTGGGGATTGCTTAAGGCCATGATATAATGGTGAGCAATTATTTACATCAGTCCTACTGCTTTAAAGGAACACAATAACAAAAAAATCTAGTGTTCTGGCCATGGACCTGGAGGCCCTGGATTCATGTGCATGAAAACATAATTAATTATTTTACTTTGCTAAGAAGGAGCAAATTTTGTGCTTAGATTAAACAGGATTTATAGCAAGGTCTATAAAAGGAACCTCAAGATGCTTTCAAAAAATAAAAATAAATCCTTGGCTCACAAATGAATGCACATGCAGAGAGCCAATATTTTGGGTGGCTTAATGGGCTGAGAAATTCTACTGTATTCCCTCAGCACAGCAGAGACCCCAAAATATAACCAAAGTATACACGTGCTGTGGGTCAAACTGTGAAATGGGCCGCTTTGACATCAAAGCCATGATGTGGCAGTTTTGCCATGGGCAATGAAACAAACAAAAAAAAAGGCCCTCTTCTCCACCTACCCAGGATGCCCGTTCTCCCATTATCCAGTTTGAGAAACTGAAGCTGAAACCCTGCCAGCCAATCTCTGCTCCTGTTTCAAAGTTTAGCTAATGAATGCAATTACTGAAGCAGAAAATTAAAGCAAGCTATGGCACTGCCATAGTGAACTGACTGTCTGGGACCAATACTCAGGTCTGGGTAACCTTGCCTTCATGCAGGAGGGCCAGATCTTAAAGATTATTTAAGCCCTTACATCTTACTGATTTTCATGAGGATTAAGGACCTAATGTCTTTGACGGTCTCAGTCTGTGTTTCCATCTTTTCTGTCTATTTGGATTATTTATTCTATATAAACCATTTGTCTGTTTGGATTATTTATTTTAGATGACTCAACGCAGGCTTGCTGTCTGCTTACTCTATTAGGGCCCTCAACTTCGTCAGGGTATCTTGGCATTACAGTAACACTAATGAAGAAAACAATTAGACATTCTTACTTCAGCATCCTTTCATTGCTCTCTTCATCCACCTCATTCGAATTCGAGGAGACAACTCCGAAAGAGCCCAGAGGCTGGCGTGTGATGGGGAAGGCAGCCTGCTTTGCAGAGAAGCCGACCATAGCAGGGGTCTCTTTCAGCACAGAAGAAAAGGGAAGACATGTGGCTGTGCAAGAGACAGACAGGTTGACCACGTCAACAGCCGTTCTGCTTTCCAGGGCTACTCCCTCTGTTGTCACTGGGTGAAATCCGGTGCCATTAGCTACAAGTTTATGCTCTTGGCTGTTGGGTTCGTGAGGATGTTCAGCCTGGTAGGATCCTGCAGCAGGGTCTGATGAGGCAGGTGAGTCGTTGAGCTCAATTTCTTGTAACCCCTGCATTTCTGCATACACTGCTGGGCTCTCATCAGCAAGAGAGCTACCATACTCTCCTTGCATTGAGCCAAATTCGGTCGAGGTCTCTGAAGGAGCTGCAACAGGATAGCAAAAATCTGGTACCGGCTTTATGCTTTGTGAGAAACTCTCCTCTCCTGAAATTCTGCTATTTGAGTAAAACTCTTGTTGTGTTTTTAAACTGTACAGCTTAAGTTTATCCTTGTGATCCTCGATGCATGCATCAAACTTACCTATATTTTTGTCCAAGTAATTACAAGCCCCTGGTGTTTTTAAGTTGCACTCACCATTGCTCTCCAGTGACTGGCATTCAGAGATGTTATCTCTGAGCTGCTTTGGACAAACGGGTGGTTTTGTACTTTCCAAACTACAGAACGTCTCTGGAAAATCTTCCTTCTCCTCCTCCCCTTGTAACTCAATGTTACTGCTACTGTGATTGGCAGAGGGTTTGGGATGTCCTCGTGGTTCCAGTTGTCCACTTCCCCTGGTGATTCGACACCCAGGAAAGTCTACGACTAATCGCCCATCCTCACCATCTGTTTCCACACAACTTTTTAAGTTTCCTCCTGAATCTCCTGAGGATACTTTGGATATATCCACTTCCTCTGCAGGCTCTTCTGGGCTACTGATCTGAGGAGCTGAGACAGATTTGGTCAGCTTGGTAAGCTCCACTTCCCTCTCATCTTCCTCAAAGGGCAAAGAGCTAATGGATGTGAGCGATGCTTGGATCCCACTGGGCAAGCTAGTATTGCTTTCTGTGTGGCCACCCTCCAGGGAATTTCTGTGGATGGCATGCCTCCGTATCAAGTGGTGCAGGATCTCTCGATCGCTGGGCAGCTCCAGAGCCCGGCTACGAGCATCAGACCACGCCACTGAACTTGGTTCACTTTCAATGCCTGAATCAGATATTATAGAGGAGGATCTTTTTATAACGCCTGACATCACGGTAAATTCTTCACACTCCTCACCTCGTTGCTCCTTTGTGAACAATTTCACTTCAAAGCTGTGTGTGGGCAAAGTTTTCACAACAGGGAGCAGAGCCTTCCTGTCTGGATCTCCTGTTTTTTCAAGACTGGTTAATTCATTCAGCACAAGCTCGGATGAAGTGAGATTGTTCTCAGATTGACTAGATTCATCTGTTTTACGTATTTCAGTCCTGTCTTCCAAGCCATCAGTTCCACACGCTCCGCACTCATACTGAGCACTGACAATTAACATGGGTTCACTTTTGTGGGAATCCTTATTGCTAGGTTTCATGTCTTTACAGATAACATCCGCCACAAGTCCATTGTCTTTTAATAAAACTTCCTCGGATGTTTTAAAGTCTTCTGATGTGCATTCTGTATTGCCTGGCTCTGAGTCAGAAGTAGTTTCCTTACTTAAAACAAAAAGACTTTCAGGTTTCCTTTGGCCTTCTTTGTTCACTATACATACCTGAGATGTGGAGTGCTGGTTTAAGCCTTTAGCTGTATAATCAGTACCTTCAGTGCCACTGTACATGCAAGAGGGATTCCCATTTATCCTATCCGTGTGTATTATCAGAGTACCTTTCCCAAAGTCTCCTTTCATTACTGCAGCAGCATCATTTGATGTAAAATCTTCGTTGTTACCTATTACATCCATTTGGGTATTTGCAGGAACCTCAAAATCTGGGAAAACTTCCAAATTCTGATCTGAAAGGAAGAAAAAAAAAAAAAAAAAAGTGGCACTTCCAAGAACACAACAGAATACCCCAAGGTGATGTGGAACCTTGAAAAGTGATTGTAAGGCTTAAAAAAGTATGTATATTTATATTGTAGAAATTATACATATATTAGAGGCATATTGCATAAATGCCAGAGGGCATTCAATTAGAATTATACTCACTAAATCATTATAGTTCAGCCAAAGAAGAAAATATCGATAAAATACACTTTCCTGAGTATAATTGTATCCAAACTGCTAGTTTCTCCATCATAGGTAAGAGAAACAGAGCTGCCACTTCTTTGTATTCCTGCTGCCATAAGACACTGTTCATAGTACATCTCTTATCTCTTGCTTGTGATTCAATTTAATACCCAGTTTAATAGTTTAAATATTTGTAATAAGCACTGTCAAAACTTATGCCATTGGATAACTCTGGAAGAGAGCAAATTTTGGACCTCAAGTCATATTTATTAGACTATGGTCACCTGTAATATTAATAAATATTGCTTCCTTGCTTCTTAATAGTTGGGTAAAAAGAAAAAAGGAGCCAAGGGCCATGAGGTTTTAGTAAAAACCTGCAGAACTAAATAATTTTTTAATTAAAAGTTTGATTTGGATACTGAAAAGAAAATTAATTTTTTTGGAAAGCCATGCTGCCTTTCAGGGACAGTGTTGTTGGAACTTTATGCTGAAATTGTGGGGTTTTGTTCTGAGATTTCTTACCACTAGATGTCACACCGGAGATGAAACTCATAGTGCTGTTTTTCCTTTAAATTTGTACTGGAACAAAAATCCAAAAGATATTTTTTTTCTTCGTAGCTTTTGCTTCCAGCTCTTGTAATTTAAGTTTGAAGGTGAAAAATACAAAGTTAGGGGAAATACTCTAGTTTGCTACTAGGGAAAACAGAAGAATTCAACTATATTACACAGTGGATCACACACTGATCCAAGCCAGAGTCAGACCAAGGGCTGTGAAATCGTTTACCTTGGGCTGGGGGAGTGAACCTCCCTCAGCTCAAGCTGTCTCATGAAGCTGTACCTTGTGGTGTTTCACTCACCTTTGCAAGGCATATCCATGTACCGATCTTCAAAGATAACTGGGAGCGTGCTCCAGTCCCCGTCTATGTCGAGGCATTCTGCCGGGAGTGGGGGCATGCTGGTGAAGTACTCTGAATTACGAATTTCCGTAGAAATCTGTCCATGACTTTGGATCCTGGCAGCAAAGTACAAAAGAAATGGACTGTCTGAGTAGTTACCGTGCTGTTTCTCCATCACTCCTGCAAGCCCAGCAGCAAAGCTGGATGTGTAGGCAGAAGACAGAGGCAATGTGCTTGAAAGGAAGGGACACTACTGGATGATGAGGTCATTCCCAGCACTCCTAGGAGGTCTCCCGTCAGTTGATTTGTTTCTTGATTAGATACCTACAACTTGCACGCTCCCTCACTGCAAAACATCTGTCTTTTTCGGAAATTACACCAGTTGCTCCTGCCACATGCTCCCATTAGCTACCATAACTCATTGCTCTCCTCCCAGAGGTCACTGGATCCCTCAAATAATTTTCCAGCCAGGAAAAGAGGTCCACCGCTCTGGCTGTGGCAGGGGTTTCAAAACCCAGAGGAAGGAAGCAATAATCAAAAATTATTGATTGATTGAGCGGTATAGGGAGGGATAAGGCCAAGAAGGACACATGGCAGACCCTCTATCTCACTTATACCATCCTCAGAGCACTGCAGGATCTCACATCTGACTGCATCTGAAAGAGCTAAGATACATCAATTCAGCTACTGCCTGTTGACAGAACTGGAATGACTGTCTCTGTCTCTTGGGTGATGCAAATTGCCACTTGGCTTTCATTGGGGAATGTGACGTTAAGCTGGCACATGGCTATGGGTTTGGCTATAATAAATACAATAATTTTTACTTCTGATGAGCTTTCCTATGTAAACATCTTCCCCCAAAAATGAGGAAAAATGTTAAAGCTTGTTTATTTCTGTTGATTCTTTGATGAATTAGTCTGTTTATCCTAAGGAATAAAGAAAGGCAACTAGGTTTTCGTAGCTGGTCAGCTGAAAGCAATTCTGCACAGGTCCCATAGGACAGCACAATGGCAGTATTTCAGATTATCATTGGCAGAAGGCAGGTAATCACCATGGGGCAGTTAACTGGAAGAGACACACTTTATACATTATGAAGCAAAACTCAAACAACAGCTTTGGAACTCAATTGGTCTGTCCTAATGCCAGCGAGGAAGATTCCTGTGTTCAGACGCAAATATCAGCTTCAACTTCTGAACTTAATAGTTGCTGTCTGTCATCTGTCTCTCAGCTGTAGGCCAGTTATTTTTTCCTCAAAGATAAGCAAATCATCAGTTGCTAAAACATGACTCAGACAGGAGTCACAGCCAGCTAACTGCCCATTATTGCCTACAGCAACACCTGGCTGCTTGGACTTAACTCTTAGCCCTATAATAGGTTCTGACTGACTTATTAATTAATGGCATCAGTGTTTTACTGAAGAGCACATGCCAAAATAATAAACTAAACTTGCTTTGAGACCAATCTCTGGCACAAATGATGAGTCGATATTGATAGCTGTGGAAAAATTGTTTTTTTCTGTAAAATATTGGGAGGATGTGTCACCTACTAAAGCCTCCCGCCCTGTGTGATACCCAGCCTATTGAAAATGGTGTGTCTTCTGTCTAAGCAGTCAAATGCTGCCAGGCATGTGTGTGTGCAGCCTCACACAGAACTCACATCAGTCTTACAGGTTGCAAGGAAAGGCTCCTGTCTGGCAAGAAGGAAGAAAGAACTCAGGGGGGAAAAACTGTTGTCGTCTGAAGTGGCTGCACAGCACCTGGCACGCTGAGAGCTGAGCTCACCTGGAGACACTGTGAGCCTAACACTCCCTCCCAACACCCCAAACATTAATAATACTCTGGCAGCCAAGACTCTGTGTTTCCAACAACATCATCTAGCAAAATCGAGAAAAAACCACGATTCTGCCATGATGCCTATGTAGACCAAATTTACTACATAGACCAACTTTTATAGTCTGTAAACGATTTTATTTTTTTTACTCAGTCTCCTTGCTAATTGCTGAAGAAAAATTATGTTTATTTGTAGGAAATGGGCTGGTCCTGTGGTTGCCTGGAGAAATAAAAGCACTGCATGCAATTAGGCTTCACCCTGGGCAGGGTTATGTTCACTTGAATGGGGCCGTATCTGTGCCCTCACCCCAGGATCCTGACACGGGTTTTTCCTCGTACCCAGCTCACTCAAAACCTGACATGGGAGGACTAAGTGAGCACAGCTGGGCCCCTGCCGCCACGGTGCTGCTCTAATTTGGCAGAACGAGGCGGCCTTGTACAACACATCCGCTAATGAAGTCATGGCCCTTTCCCCCAACACTGAATAAGCCCCAATAACCCCAGTGACAGCTCTGAGAAAGTAATTCTCTGCTTTGCGCTAGGTCTGAAGCAGATGTCTCACTCAAGCCTCATCATCATGACAGGACCTGATGTCACGGCCTTTAAGCCCCTTCTGAAAGATGGGTTTCCATGCTGGTAATGCTGTGGTCCCCCCATGGTGACAGGCTGTTTCACTGCACAGACAGTTCTTTATTATTCATAAATTCAAATCTTAGCATCTTTCTTTGAACTCTGCATTCAAGGGTCAGGTCCTGAGTATCATCCATGTGCTTGGAATTATTGGCTAAAACTGAAGGCAGGATTTTCCCTGGTCTAGCTTTAAAACTGACCCCCATATTGCCCAGCTTGGCTCCAACCAAGAAGTGTCAAGGAGAGGGAAATACTTACCTTGCCAATTTTTTATAGCATATTTTTATGAATGCAGCCCAGTTAAACTTTTGTATTCATGAACTATTTTGCGCTCTTGATTCTCAGTCTATTAATTACCAGCCCTGAGTTCACATCATTCCCACAGCTCCTCCAGCTAACGTGGTGGTATTCCCCATTTCCATCTTCAACTGTAGCATCTAATGAACGTTCACAATTTTGCATTGGATGTTTAATCTCCTCACTGCATCCAAATATTCCTTCTCCTACAGAAAGTGGGGCTGGACTAAATGCCAAAAGAAATTCATGACTGCTTACCCTCAAAAATTGACATTAGGGATGGTAAAAAGCAAATTTTTAAATGTTAAATTTTTGTTGCTTGTCAGCAGTTATTTCCCATTAAAAGTGAGAGTATGGGATGTGGTATAGTGAGTTTAGGAACTTAATTGAAGAAAGACATCAAAAATTATTTCTGTCTGCCCCAAGGCTGGTGGTGTTAGTGGAGATACGCTCTGAAGAAAAACACACCCAAATGCGACTGAGAAGAGAGGTGAGGAAGAGGATCTCCTGCATCATACCCCTAGAGTTTAGGAATCTTGAAAGTAATAATCTCTGGGGCCTGATCAGAGTCACTTTTAACACTGATTTCAACAGTTTTCCACTGAGACAGAACAGAACCAGTGACTTCTCTCAAACTAAATTCCCCCGTACACAGCAGAAAAGATCTCAGTCTTGATTGCAAAATGTTTTAAACTACATTTTCAGTTGTTCCAGTGACAGGGGAGGGTCAGTGGGTTACTTACAGGCCCTCCTGGAATGTGAGCACAGCGAGTTTCTGGTGCTCAGTGTAGAAGAAGGCTTCTGAGAATCTTCTCACCTGAGGTAGAAACACACACGTTAAACCTAAGACCTGCGGAAAAGTGCCAAGGACAATCAAGCTAATAACAGAGAAGTGACTGTCAGGCACAGATTCCTTAGTGTGCTCTGGCTGCTTTGCACCACTCTGGTGACAGAAAGAAACAAAGAAGGAGCTCCATTCTGCTTTACTCTCCCAGTCCCACACAAAGCAGCTGGTGTCGTGGAGTATTTTGCTGGGAGGTAAGAAATGTCCCTTGACAGTATATCAAGATTTGCTTATGTGCATCTTCTGACCACTTTTCTGAAACTTCCCATTTTCCCTTGTAAGCTTAAAATTGAGAAGCTTTCTTCCTTTCCCACCATGCAAATCCTATGGCAGCAGCGGAGTGAGTTACTAAATTAGAACAATTCATAATTGATCATCTCTTCTATGGGAACATTCACAGTGATTCCACGAGAGTAAGGGATGCCTTACACACCAGCCCAGAGGAGAATAAGCCCCATCGTGGTAGAAACACATCTGCCCATGTCATGGTACTTCTGAATGAGAGTTCTTCAAATCTCTTCATGGACATTAGATCTGTTCAACATTGGATAATCAATTACAAAGAGCCACAGATCTGAAGTGGCTGGCAGAGCACAGAGTGTGAAATAAGCTATAAAAAATTCAGTGCTGCTAACTTCCCTGGAATAAGCTTTGAGTTTCAATGAATCAAGAATAATATGCAATCAAATGTACTAAGCTGTTAAACTGGAGCCCATACATTACTAATAATATTTGTAAAAGTGACCTCTGTTGCAGTGTCAGAAAATAGTGGTGAAAAGCATACGTCATAGCATCTCCCTAAATTCCAGCTATGCTTTAGCAAATGAGCTTTCTCAAACAGGACTAGCATCCCTTCAAAAAGATTGCATGTTAATAGTAAGTCTTTTCATCTGGGGCTCTCAAACCATTTTCCAAAGCTGGGAAAGTACCATTGCACACAGGTTATATGAGGAGGAACTGCAGCACACAAAGGTATGCACTTTTCCAAAGATCAAGCAGGCAGTCGGTGTCAATTGAGGCTGGACCCACAGGCTGGGATTCACCTTGCATGGAGCTGGGAGCCTATAGAGCTGGTTCCTTTGGCTGAAAGTCAAAATAACCAGAGGAATCTCAGCATCAGTCGCCTCTTCCTGACTTCTACGTCTCCTTTTTGCAAGCTCAACTGTGCTCTTCAGGAGAACAACCAGAACATTTTTCTTGTTACCTTGGAGAGTAACTGGACCTCCACTGACTTCGACAGGAACCAGAACATAAGTCAAGATGTCAGTATCCACACTGTAGATGCCTAAAGCTAAGCAAGGTGAATCCTACCCTTTTCTTTAATGATTAGATCAGACTATAAGTTCAGCTCAAGAGATGTGCTGACCTGACATCTGGTCAATAACCAAAACCATCCTAATGGAAGGTATAGCACTTTCTGAACTAATCAGATCAACAGATCTGACAAATTTAGCTCAAAAGACCAGTGCTTTTGTGCCTTCTTTATTATTTACCATGACACAAGAACGAGAAACAATTTCCACATGAACAATGTTAATATTTTGTTGTGTGCACCTCACTAGGAGAAAGGCAAGAACTAGCTATATGTGTGTGTATATATATATATGACATAGTGAAGAGAACAAATATGTATTTCTCATGGTAGTTTTGTAGAAGAAGTTTAGATAAATTTTTTTCTGGTTATTCATCATTATGATGCTTGTTCTTTTTAAATCAAATGTTTAAGATTTATGGATATTTAGCACACACGAGCAATATCAACCTCTTCTCACCCACCTCCTCTTCCATGTCAGATTCTGGTGTTCAAAGTGAACTCATTTTACATAGGATCCCAAGTCCCATAGAAAGAAACGGCCTTCATCTCAGAAATAGAAATCTGCAATCTCAAATTTCAAATCTCTTCTTAACGTCTTGTCCTGCTCACTCCATCTCCAGTAAATACTCATATGGGCAAAATAGTTTTGGAAATATATACCCAGATAAATCATTAATGTCTGTCAGGAGGTTGCCATTACTGAATTTGCTTTTAACTTCTTAACATTACCCTTAGCATGTGATGTTCCTGAGTCAGATAAGCTGTGACTTCTGGATGGAGAGTTGCCACCTCCAGGAACTGGGTCCACAGGGCCAGAAGGTGGGAGCAAAGCCAGGCAAGATCCTTGCTTATCTGTTCTGCTATCTTCTCTGGATTACTCAGAAGCTGGAGGCAGAAAGGACATTTTGAGATCAAGACAGTGTCATGAAGGAATATCAGTTCGTATGTTAGATGAAATCCCTTTAGGAACAACAACAACAAAAGTTCTTGATTTAGAATTACTGTTAAAGTTACTATTTATTTTACCTAAAATAAAGCTGGTGATACTTTTGTTTTTACTCTTTAAAAGCCACATATTTTATCACAAAGCGTCTCAGTTACACAATTGCAGAGCGAGGAGTGGGAACAGCCTCGACTTTTGCGGACACTACTGAAGAGGTAGTAACTGGGAAAAAAAAATCAAAGCAAGCAGGTTCCAAATTATCCACCAGATGGTGCTGGATACTCTGAAATAATAAACCATGGCCCTTCTTCTCCTTCCTGATAGAAAAAGCCTTCTCAGCCATGTCACACTAGGATACCAGATGGGCAATTAGGAGGGGTGGGGGACAAACAACAAACCCCAAACGAAAACACTGTGTCCTCAACACATGATGAAAACAGACATCCCAGAATCTGCTGTTGCTTCTCTCCCACAGTAGGAGATAATGGGGCCCTCCCTGCCCCCCAGGTCTGGGCTAAAATTCTGCTTTAAAGCTCTGCAGCCCAGGAAGTGCATGTCAGCAGCAAAGTCTCTACCTATCAATCTCCCTGGTTTCACAATTTCTTTAACAGGATACAGACATTGCTTTTCATCTCCATGTTTTGCTACAAAGAGCACAGAACTGAGCCTTCATCTATTCCTAGAGTCCTTACATGCTTCCACGAGACAGGTGATACTACCAGAAATACTCCAAAAAAGATAACAGAGGAATCACCTATCAGTTCTTGTACAGGCTATTTGGTTTGGTTTCCTTTTTTTTTTTGGTTAGGGCTGCAGTCTAGCTGAAAGCCTGCTTATTTTTCACATTTTATTATGCAGGTAGTTTCCAGATTGGTGGCACTGCAAACTAAGACATGATTAAAAGCAAATTGTGTGAGAGAGAAACAGAGAAACTGTATGCGTGGACAACACGAATATTGCCAAAGAGTTTACATTGTTTGGATGGTATTTGTTTTTAACAACTTGTAAAAAATGGCACAAGCTCCAGTCTCCATTCTGGTACTGGAAAAATCAGAGAAAAGAAATCCTGCCCAAACATTTCTCTTTGCAGAGGCAGGGCACTACTTTATTTACTGCGTTCGATTTTATATGCTGTATGTCGATTTACATTTATTTATTTATTTACAGAATCACAGAATGATATGGGGTTGGAAGGGACCCCTGGAGATCATCTAGTCCAACCCCCCAACCCCTGTCTTATTTAGTCAGTAAGCTGTCTCTTACACCGTAAACTGAAAGCACAGTCTTCAAAGAAGATGCATTATTAATGCAATACCAGGAATAGGTGTATGATGGCTATTTTTCTAGTTTATTGGTTCTTAACTTTTGGAACATAGTAGAAAGGAAGGCAGGAAGGCAAGAAGACAGGCAGGCAGGCAAAGACAATGCCTACTTCTAATTGTGAGACCCTTCCTGCACTGCCACACACAGGACAAGAGCCTGGCAGTGCCAGCGACACGGGTCATGTCCCAGGGACTCAGGTCCTCAGAGCAAAACCTGGCAATTAAAAGGATCATCAAATGTGATTCTGGCTACTCCACTCACCTACCTGCTGCTGGGCTGCTCCCTGGGACTGCACCTTTCAAACCTGGTTTTAACAATACTGTCACGCAAAACAAATTGAGAGGGTTTTTTTGAGGAGTTATTTGTTGACAAATCAATCACAATTACAAAAACATTTCCCTTCCACTTTTTCCTGCATTGATTATCTGCTGTGTTCTTGGGCTGAATACGAAGCTATGGGAGGTTCAACTCCCTTTTTTTTCCCCTTCTTTTGTTTATATTTAATTTTAAAAATGGGCCTGGTTCTGGCAACACAGTGGTAATGGGAGGCTAACCCCACAGGCTTCTCTCTCTATGGTTTTTAATAACGTTTTCTTCCTTTATAAATAACTGGTTTTCATATATGTCCTGTTGTAAAGAAATGGCTTCAGTTTACATACTCCTGGAGGCAAAATACAGGGAGAGCATTGCCACTACTGATCTGTACACCATACAGAGGTAGATGGGACTTCAGCAGTTACACTGCATGGATGGTCGATGCTGGTCCTGTGCCCCACCAGCACTCTACAAGAACTCAGCATTTATGTCCTGGGATCGTCTGCAAATTCACTGTCTTCATCATCAAGTTATGCATAGACGGATCAAACCTATCATCCCAGGGTGCTAAGACAAAACGTTTTCATTGCATACAGGAAAAACCAAAGTTTTTATAACAGTTGAGCAGCTGTTCTAGTTGTTGTGTTCACCTATCTGTCATTACACTCTTCTCAGCAGCTACCAAACAACAGTCAAAGTAGCCTGGCTTTATTAACATTGTCATGGAAAACAAGTCAATAAGGTTTTTGTAAGAACAAGAATTGGACAGGAGTTAGAAAATACAGAGAAATTAATGCTGGCATTTTCTGATGCATGCCAAGCCAATTTGGACTTTCCCAGACAAGTAGAAAATGAGTCCAAAGGAGGCATACTTAGATTGTATGGTGTGGCCTCCTGTACCCTTACAGCTTTTAAATACAGTAGAGCTGAGCCCAGTAACATATATTTCACTAAATCGAATTTATATTAAATCAGTTTTCTTGAAAAATATACAGGTTATGACTTTAAATTTAAAAAATTTGCCATATCAAATATTTTTCAACTATGGCCGACAAAAATTAGCCCACCATTCGTAACTGGAGCGTGAGTATACTTCCAGTTTGATTAATTGTCTCTTAATTGTTATTTTGTCATTCTTCCTTATGTTGTCCCTCCTGCTAATAGACTGAGCAAAACAAATCTATTAAATCTCTGATTATAAAGCATTTTCCCCAGTGATCAGCTGATGTTTGCATTTTTTTCTGGTACCATTGATGATTTGTTCGCATTATCACTTGAAATAAACAGGGCAGAAGCAAGTTCAAGAGACAAGTTCAGTTGCTTCTGTGCCAAAATCACTTTTTTCATGGTGCGTTTATGGGAAAATATGTGGTTGTACAACCTGCCAAAGGACCTTTTCTCCTCTTTGCATAAAAGCTCTAATTGCAACTTACACCCAAACCATTTTTTTTCCAAATACTCGGATACTCAGGACCAAGCTACTCAGGGTTAAAGCAACACAGCTGGTGACTTGTTAAAAGTGACAGAAACATCTTGTAAGTGACTAATCAAAATTATGTGAAATCGTTGGTGGAAGAGAAACATTCAACAAACTTTCTGCTGGCATCCAACTTCCCTTTCTCCCCGCTCTGATGTGTGACTGGGCTCTCTCATTGCACTTGAAAAATGGACTCGAAAAACGTATGGGCAGATTCTGTTGAAGAAAATACCTGCAGCTCCGTACAAAGCTGAGATAACGTCTCTTCCACAGATAGCTCCTCTAGGGAAAAAAAAAAACACAAAGACAGACATCAGGTTTGAGAATAATAAATGTGAAATGTTAATGATCTGCTGTTTATTCATGTGAGAAATAGATCATTTTATATTCTTCCCTTTGGATGTGGGCATTCCACAACCCACCTTGTACTGATGCAGGTGCAACTTCTGCTCATTTAACCTGGACCACTAAACCTGTAGAAGTTCTGGAATGGTGTCAGGACAAAGATAGCAGAATGTAGCTTTTCGTTATCTAACCTTTCTTTAACCAGAAGTTTATTTTTTAGCTTTTGATATTTACGGCCAAATCCAGAACTGGAGTCCTACCAGTCCTCTGTGCTGCCTTGTGCAGTGTGTAGTACCTCTCTGTTCCTACAGCAAAGCAGCCGTGCTTTGAGGTAGTCCTGAAAGAATCCAGCACAGAAACACTCCACTTTAAATGCACCACAGACTATAAGGCAAAAGAGGACATAAATCAACCCTCCGACTTTGGCAGCTTGATTTTGCAATGCGGAACTTTCTAATAGCATCTGTAAAGAAACAATGCAGAACAACCAAGAGGTCACTCCCCTCCCCAATCCCCAAATGACTCTTCTTAAATAGTACTAAAGAACGGGAAAGGACAGACTGAGGTGAGTAGTGGCTTTGAAAAGACCCATCCTCAGCTGGTCAAATTGGGAAACAATCATTCCCACTTTTAGTGTCTAAACAAGGCTATTTTTTTTTTTTTTAATATGCTACTCAGAGAGCTAAAAAAAAAAAAAACAGAATTAAGAAAGTCTGCAGAGATTTATAGTCTTGGATTTATCTTAACTATCTTTAGAAACCTATGACGAGATTAGTCCGACCAATAAAGATGTTTACAACTGAATGAGTCATTTACATTCTCTCCCTGGTCAGTGGAGAAAAATGAGCAAATACAAGGTGCAGTTCATGCCATCCCAAGGCAGAAAGCACTACTTGTCAGATAACATATTTTATTGTCCTAAATGGGCCTGTTTCTTCCCAGTGATTGTAAGGAAACAGATACAAAAATTTGCTTCATATTTTTCGTACTGGATGAATCTTACACCCCAGGATTTTGCTGAACTTTGCAACAAGCATCAGAAGATTATCCTTAAAACTAAATCTTCAGAAGATTTTCAGACTGTGAATAAAATGATGCAAATAGCACTTTGCTCAAGAGGCTAAAAAGGGTATTTGAATTTAGCAAATTTGCATGCGTTACAACAAGTACATTTGCAAATTAAGTGCCTGCTTCAGTACCAGTAGTCATTTGAAAACCAAGCTAATTGTATTTAGAAGGCCCATATGTGCTCTGGTGTAGTTCGAGTTGCAGTCAACCAAGCATACATAACTCTGCCATCTCCCAACCTATAACCTGTGCAGGTGAGACACAATTCATCTATTATACCTGCCTGATAACCAAGATGCCTGAAGCATGAGTTTGGCTGCATGATGGATTCTGTCCAAGAGCTCATAAATTGCAAATAAAAATGCTGTAATTTATTATTTTTTTTTTCTTGTAGCCAGACTGAATAACAGAGTATGTGTTCTTCCCATCCTAAGAGTTTTAGGTTATCTTGTAGGGAAATATATGTTGAGGAAGAAGACATGAAGTGGAAATAGGAGCTTTAAAGCCCATAAGTCTGTAAAGTACAATGCATTATGTTTGATAGTTCTTGTATACAAGCATTACACAGTAAAACTGGAAAACAGTTTTTACTCCCTTTTTAAATCTGCTGGCCAATGTTCGACTCCCCTAATATAATTATCTCTGCAACATAACAAACTGATAACTTCAAAACCTGTACTCAGAAATACAGAGAAACACAGATGTGAAATCATGAGCCACATTCCTTGAATTCAAAGAAACTGGTGGGAGAGCAGGAATTAGTCAGGGATGCGCCTCATTTTCACAGGAGCTCATGCTGTCCTTACAAACATGACTAAACACAAATTACAAAGCTCTGTCACGCAAATCCAGCCAGCCAGCACTTGCACATTGAACCCAACAGGCCTGACCAGCCAAAAGAAGCTTAAGCCAAAACCAGAAAATCTATTAAACAATTGAATTAGGAAGAAAAACAGAATCAATTTAAAAAGCAAGTTGTAATTATGCAATTGGCAGGGAAGAAATACATTGCAAATTGTAAATGAGGGAATATGTTTCAAAACCAGTCATATCACCTTTCAGAGTTTTCTTTTCAGCTTTTAAAAATATGTTAGAGTCTTCCCCAGATCTCGTGGAAATTCAGAACTGGAAGTTCAAGTCCTCATAAAGCATCTGAGACCAAAAATCACCAAAAGGCAAGTGTTTTGAGAAATTTATCAAAACATTTAACCCCTCTACACATCAGGCCACCTTCAGTTCCTATAAAAGGATGACTATAAGATGAGAAGGCAGTTGTCTTTAAAAGTGTGCCAAAAAAATCCACTAATCAGAAAAATGGGATAAAAATCCTCTAAAATCTATGAACAGCCCAAGAATTTTGGGACTAAAATGTGTATTGAAAATGCAGCATTTTACAGTCTTCAGTGGTTTTAAACTGAAAAGCTACCTACCCAACTTCAGCTGCGGTAAATCAGGAATCTCCTTCATTAGGAGGGTGCAGTACATGTGAAGTCCTCTTTGAGCATTCAAGAGCAGAAAGCAGAGGTCCTTATGCCATTTGTACGCGTGCTGCATGCAGTTTTCAGATGGGACGTAAAAGCTGCCCTGTGCCACAAAAGGTCAAGAAAATGAAATACAGAGATTAAAATTCATGGTGTCTGTTTGTCCTAAGGATTTCCACAAAAATCCAGTTGTGGGCAGCCTTTCATTTCTAATCAAGCAGTGGGCAACAAGGAGAGATCCTAAGTACCCCTACCTCCTAGCCACCCAAACAGCCACATGTGCAACCATAATACTATCTCATTTTACATTTCTATCTTGCCCAAACCATACCAAAACTATTAACCCCCAGCAACAGCGTCACATGTACAAAGACCCTCAGTCCAAACAACCCAAGATAGAAGCCTGGCTCTGTCCTTCACACTTGTCCCACTGTGGAGTGGATGTCTCCCCACAACGTGGGTAGGGCTGTGCAAAAACACATCCTCTCTGGTATGGCAGGAAGGGTGGAGAGGACTACAAGGATGGCTACATTCACTTTCCTTTTTCCTCATATCCCCTTCTGCAAAGGTTGTAGTTTGATGCATGGGGGCTTGCTTTGTTATGAGTATTAGTGAAAAAAATGCATACCAACTAACTTGAGCCATTCTGTACTGCACAATCCATGTCTGGATTAGTATATCTCTTATGGGAGGAGATGTAATTAGGCAGATCACAACAAGTTTAATACAAAAGTTTCCCAAACAACACATTTACACTTAGAACATAAGATAAGTTTGCCATAAATCAAAAGTTTTCACTTCTGTCAAAAGACAACTCTTGTCTAAACTATTCGTATTTGAAATTTGTACAGCCCAGATTGAAAATCCAACTATTTATTAATCTGACCAGGATTTCACAAAGAGTTGGAAGGAGTAGTATGAAAACTATCAATAGCAGCTCATATTTCTGTGGTGTCTGTGAGCATCTTACAATCTTTATCCAACGATGCAGTAGAAAAGTGCGTGAGTACTTGCAATCAATGGTTTTATGTGCTGGTTGTTCCCTCAAACAGGAGTAAGTTTTCTGCACTGCAGGAGAAGAAAGGGTTATAAAAACAGAGCAGGGAGAAAGGCACTGAAGTGTTCTGCCCTTAAACTCTATGAAACAAGTAAACAGCGAATGTCTAGATCTGCTTTTTACAGCATATGGGCTGCAGAAAGGCACCAGGACAGGACTCTCACTGTTGCATGACCATGGAGAAATATGAACAACTGGCAGTTTAGTCTACTACTGATCACTGATGGGGTAAGAATACAATTCCTACACACCAACTAGGTTCTGACTGCCCTTTTGGACCCTGACGGTCCCAATAGCTATGCATCTCCAGGAGCAACAGTAAAGACTCACCAACCACACACCAGCACCCCTCCTGTGTTGCTAGAATCATGGAATTGCCTTGGTTGGAAGGGACCTTTCAGATCATCTAGTCCAAACATCAACCTAACACTGACAAAAACCATCTCTAAACCCTATCTCCAAGCACTACTGTGTCTACCTGTCTTTTAAACACCTTCAGGAATATGACCCAACCACTCTCCTGAGAAGCCTGTTCCAATGCTTAATAACCCTTTCAGCGCAAAAGTTTTTCCTAACATCCAATCTAAACCTCCCCTAGTGCAACTTGAGGCCATTTCCTCTTGTCCTATTGCTTGGGAGAAGTGACCGACCCCCACCTCTCTACACCCTCCTTTCAGGCAGTTGCAGAGGGCTATGAGGTCTCCCCTCACCCTCCATTTCTCCACGCTGAACAACCCCAGGTCCCTCAGCTGCTCCTCATAAGACTTGATCTCCAGACCCCTCACCAGCTTTGTTGTTTTCCCTTTGGTTTTCTTAAAGCCTGTATTTCATGCCTCTCAGCTGGAGCTGGGGTGTTTTTCTAAGATTTCTCATGTAAATCTTCAAGATGTTAACTAGCATTCTGTGGTAGACACAAAGGGAACTGCTCCTCTTGACCCACAAAGAAATGGCTGATGATAATTGAGGGAGGTGGTTGTTCCTGGAAGGTTTCAAAACCTCCAGCCTCAGCATGAATCTATTTTACTCTCACCATGGAATATAGAAAAAAGGAGCATAAAGCAATGCTGCTGGAAACAATAGAAAATTGGAAGCGGATTGATATACAATGTCATGAGAAAATGTCCTCTTTTATAATCCATTGCTGAATTTTTTAGGCAAAAATTACTCTGGCATTTAAATGCTAAACTGACAAGCAGAAGAAAAAATGTGAGATAATTTCATAGTTCATATCAATACTATAATGTGGCATTGTTGTGGAAGACTACACTTTAATAGGTCTATTTTCAGCCTTTCTTGGCATAGATTACTGTTTAAAACTAAAAATAAAAGTAATAGGAAAATGCAACTGCAAGTGCACTCAAAAAATGTGTGAATTGAAGGTTTTGAAAATCTGTTTCAAATTCCTTAGTATTTGCCCACTTTTCTTATTGCTTTTTCAAATTTGACCTCAGTTGAATTAATGAATATTCTTAGACACCAGATAGCTCAACTTACCGAAGCACAGGGTCTAGAAGAGTACGCTTTGAAAAGATTACACAGTAGTAGAACACAGAATGGGAAAAGAACCATTATAAAAAAAAAAAAGCACATAAACCCAGTTCATTGTGCACTGTATGTCAGCAGCATAACTCGGTCATTATTGTAGAAAATTAGAATAATTTAGGTTGGAAGTGGCCTCTGGAGATCACCTAGTCCAACTGGCTGCTTAAAACAGGCCTAATCTGATCAAGTTGCTCAGTGTTGTGTCCTGCTGAGTCTTGAACATCTCAGAGGAAGCAGATTCCACCACCTCTCTGTGTAACGTGTTCCAGTGTTTTACTGCCTTCATGGTATTTTTTTTTTCCCTTCAATCAAGTAAGAATTTCCCAGACACTAGCGTGTCTTGCCTCTCATGCTATTGTCATGCACCATCAAGACAAACATGGTTTCATCTTCTCTTTGTTCTTTAATCAGAGAGTTGTAAATGGCAGTAACATTCCCCCTGATTCTTCTCTTCTCCAGACGGAACAAGACCAGTTTTCTTGGCTTCTCCATGTACATCATATGCTCTGCCCCCTGACAATTTTTGTGTTTTTTGCTTGACTGGAGCCAGTAAGTCTATAGATCTCTTGTACTAGAGAGCGCAGAACTGGACACAGTGTCTCACCAGTGCTGAGGAGTGGAGAAGATTCAGCTTCCTCAGACTACTTGTAATGCTCTCAGGGATGCTGCCAGGATTTATCCTTTTGGCAGCACTGCTATCTATACCAGAGAGCTTGAAATGTAACTGCTTTTGTTGAAAAAGACTTCAATTTTACTGAAAAAAAATGACTGAAAAGATGACTCCTAGATCTTCTTTCTCTTCCTGTCCCAGATCTCTGGGAGGAATATCTGTGTCAAAGAAAGGTTCTGTGCTTTGAGAATGCCATTGCATGGTGGGAACAGCACTGGACAATTGCAGTTCAGGGCAATACCAAACTGGTGCAGTCCAGGCCATGCCATGGATGCGTAAGAGGCCATATCGTTAAACTGAAGAATTTTGATGAAACTCTGTTAAATGACAACTGACTTTGAAACCCTGTTGTTTAATAGGAACATCCATCCTAATATGAAAAATCATCTTGTCAAGGTGGAAAGTAGCGTGACTGATAGAAAAAAGATACCAAGCTCCAAATCTCTTGATTCCCTCAGTGACTTAAAAACATTACTGCTTTCACAGGACCATTTCTTCTGAAAGTTGCCACACACATAGAGGAGGTAGAGCAGGGCATAACAGCAATTATCAAACCCACCTCAGGGACAGTTTAAGCTAATGTGGACTAAGGCCTGAGCATCCTCGTCTGCAGGGATCCCAG
>JAOTQQ010000012.1:147062619-147077220 GCA_026546715.1 Gallinago undulata
TTTTCCAGTGCCTATCTGATGAACTCAGCACAGATTCCTTTTTTGGGTTGAGCATGTTACCAGCAGAGAGGTAGGCATATTACCAGGACTGAACTAGTCCTGTGAGTATTAGATTTAAAAAGATGGAGACAAGGAGGTTAATAAGGTTGTACTTTGTCTAATTTCCAATAGAAAATGTATATTTTTGTTGTGCTCCCCAAACTAAAAGCGAAGCATCAAACTGAAAGTATCAGACTGAAAATATCAGACTGAAAGTAAAAGTCAAAGCCTTTTCCTCATCCTTGACCACTATGTTACCACTTTCCATATAATAAAGGATGGAGATTCTCCTTAGCCCTACTTTTGTTGTGAATGTATTTATAGAAACATTTTTGATTGTCTTTTACAGTAGTAGGCAGATTAAGTTCTAATTGGGCTTTGGCTCTTCTAATTTTGTCCCTGCAGAACCTCACAACAGTCTTCCCCACTGGCTCATATTTCCACAGGTAGGGATGGCCTGCTCCTGCATTTTTATGATTTCCTTCTTAAAGGAAGTCCAGGCTTCCTGGACACCTTTGCCCTTCAGGACTGCCTCCCAAGGGACTTTGTCAACCAGGCCCCTAGATAGGCCAAAGTCCAAGGTACCAATTCTGCTATCCCCCCTTCTTAATTCTATGAGAATCAAAACCACTATCATTTCATGATTGCTGTGGTCAAGACAGCCTCCAACCATCACATCACCAAGAAGTCCTTCTCTGTTCACAACCAACAGGTCCAGGGTGCCTTCTCTAGTCAATTCAGTCACCAACTATCTTCCACACACTCCACGAATCTCCTAAATGGTTTACTCTCTGCTATATTGTATTTCCAGCAGATATCTAATAAGTTGAAGTCACACATGAGAACATGGACTAGCAACTGTGAGACTTCTCCCAGCTGCATACAGACTACTTCATCTGTCTCTTTGTCCTGGTTGAGGAGACTCCCACCATGACTTCTGCCTTGTTCGCCTTTCCTTGATTCTTACCTGTAAACACTAGACCCTTTCTTTCATCACCATTGTCAAGCTCTAAACAGTCCTGAACATACAGGGTCACCCCACCACCTCTGCTTCATTGCCTATCTCTTCTAAAGAATTTATAGCCATCTATTGCAGCACTCCAGCTGTGTGAATCATCCCACCATGTTTCCCTGATTATAATTATATTATAGTTTTCCAGCAGCACAATGGCTTCCAGCCCCACCCTGTTTGTTGCCCATGCTGTGTGCACTGCTGTAGATTCACTCCGGTTGGGCTATTGATCGCACCACCTTCACTGGGGGAGAAGCCCTAATTCCTATGGGACCGTTCTCAAGTACTTCTGTAGTTTCTAATGCATCGACACCACTTATGTCCTTGCTGTTGTGTGGATCTCCATCCCCTGAGTTCAATTTGATCATGTTCTGCAAAGCTAAATCCCAACACAGGACTGTCGCTATCCCTCGTCCATCTCTCCTCTAATATCTTCTTCTAGATTCACCCAGCCAAGTGAAATAGCCTACAAAATCAACAACTCTAAACAAACTGAATATTCTTGACAATATCCCTGCTGAATACATTTAAATAAATCAGCCTTTGAAATGAATAGATGTCCTGTGCAATGGTCTTTTCAGTCAACAGATTTTTCCTATAATTAGAGTGTATTACTTTATAAATGTACTTTTCCTTTATTAGAAGAGAAAGGAAAATTACTTGAGAAAAGCAAACACTGTAATTAAATAAGGTTCATGCCAATTCATCATTCAAATGCAGAGAACAATTTGTGAATATCCAGTTCCAGTGTACTAAATCCATCTAATATCAAAAGGCACCAATTGGATTTTACGCTTTGTAATATACAGTAAGTTGCTTGTTTTTGTTTTGTATTAAGTAATTTCACAAGCTATGTTAACTGTGTGCAATGTTCAACAATAGAGCTAACAGTTGGTAAATTAGACCCTTTAATCTAATTCAAAGCAGCATTTCGTAATTCAGATTCAGATTCAAATTGCTTGTCAAGAATTTTAAGATACTAAAAAGCCATTCAGGACTAAATAGACAAGATATGCAATCTCCAGTGGTATTTCATATGCCGCAGAACTAGCCTAGTTTGCCTACTTCTGGTGAAGATCAAGAGAACTCCTAAGAGAGAAACAAATCTCAGCATCCCGAGCTGAGCGCAGTTTCTGAGCGCACAGTGTCTGTCCATTTGTCTGCATGCCCATGTTGGCCAGCTAATATATAAATTTTGTTCTAGCTTCAAACCCACTGACCAAGGAGATTCTTCATCTTTACTTTGGAGAGTGTTTTCTAAAACAGGAGATTTCCTGTTATTTGGTGGTTGGAAAGGAAATTATCATTATGGCTTGAACTAACTCATCAGTGTTTACACCTCATTATTATTTTTTGAAAAAAGAAAGAGGACTGAAGAATCACAATTTCTGGTAATTAAGGATATGAATGAAGCATACCAGCAGATGAATACTCTTTCCCATGTGTAGGAACACAATTGACAGAAAGAGATATTTTTATTTTATAATTAAGAAAAAAAAAGCAAAACAGGAAGGGAACCAGGAATTCTGCCATGCAGCTTATATTATACCAGTTATGCTTGTTAATTATTTCAAAAACATTTATATCTGTAAAGGGTTTGGGAAAAAATCCAGCCAACCAACCAAACAATAACCCCCAAATTTCTTGGGATTTTTGCATCAGGTAACACTTGCACAGGAACCCAGTCTCCTGAGCAGGACTGTGGCTGTCCAGAGGATGATGTAAGTCTCCATTGCAGGGGTCCTTACAGTGACCTTCAGCTGGGTCAGGTGAGGATCCCCCAGCTGTTGTTCCACTGAATTCCTGTACCAGCCAGACTGTGGTCCTGTGTGACCACTCCAGCACAGGCATCATCCCATATTATTGAGTATCTTAAGCTACATATGCAACATTTCATTAATATCTCAACTCTTTATGAGTTAATGCTGTTTCTAATTGTTGCCACCATATCTCAGGTTGATCCATTATCTCATCCATATAGGAGACAAACTGAGGGGTTCCTGGGCCACCAGAGATTTAACACCTAAGCGCCCTGAGTGTCCACACAGTCACAGCCCTAACACCATGCTATTCCATAACTACAGGACAAACTTTAACTCAATTATTATAATACACTTATCACTTAAATTCATAGCTCTTGCCACAATGATAAAATGCTTTATTTTACAGAAGCTGACAAATGCTTTCAGAAGCATAATTTCCAAAAGATTCATATTACTTATATTACAGTCAAGACAGAGACACCAATAAAACCAGGTCTGCCCTATCTAGCCCTGCACAGAGACAGACAGAAAACACAGATTTACTAAATGGCTAAACTTATTTTAGTTTTTCATTTCTCCTGACCTTCATTTCTCTCTCTCTCCCTTAACCCTGTTTTTTTTATTTCTTGCTGAGAAACCAATAGTAGACCCACAGATGTTCCCTTTTCACATGACTATGCGTGTAGAGGGAGATATGATATATCTCTGTTAATCAAATCAGTGTTGTGAATGTAAAATGTAAAATCTAAACATTGAGAAGAGGGCACCAGCAATGTGAGAAAGGCAAGTTTTTATTCCATTTACTGAAACCAGTTGCATGTCAGAATATTTTTTGTTTTACAGAAATTATCGTGTAAATATGCCAAATGGAATTCTGAGAGAAGAGCTAAGAGGTAAAGAATGTCTTCTGAGCCCCAAAGCAGTTCCCATGGCAGAAATTACATGAATTCCAAAGGGAATAAAAGAACCTTGATGATTTAAAATTAATTGGTTTCAATAGAAATCTTTCATAAGAAAACAAAAAGAAAAATCCTACATTGGGGTTAGCTAAGAATATTTTCATAAATATATATAAATATATATAAAACCCTATATGTATACACATATGTATATTTACATTCAGCTATGAAAAACAAAAACAAAAACAAACCAAAAAACCTCCCCCTCATTAATTCACTCATCAGTAGAAAATAACTTCTAGATCCCTGTACCAGACAGTGAAAAATTATTCGCAAATCTGAAACCCTACCACAGCTCAGAGATGTCAAAGTCCAAGGTGGCCAACTTGGGTATGGCATCCTGCGGTGACATCTCCTTAGCCTGGTTGCCTCAACAAAACCTGCATGTTCAACTGTGCCAGGGCTGACCTCAATTGTTCTAAAAAGTGGCTGAATTTAACCTTCTTTGAGAGATAGGAAAAAGTCCCCAAGACATTAAATGCCCAAAGGTGTCACGAAAATGGCTTACCAAGAAAGAAAATAAAAGGAACTTTAAATATTTGTCTAACAGAAAGACTGTAGAGTACATATAACAGGCACAGTACACAAACCTTGATCCTATCTGGTGGAAAAACAATACATCCCTGTGTTCTCCATCTGTCAGCAGCAGATCTGTGAACACAGAACTTTCTCGAGTGTTGGGTGACAACCACTTAAGCCAGCTCCTACAAACCTCTTTGCTCTAATAACCACTAACAAGAAGACAACATGCTAATGGGAGAAACACTTACGGAAAATTGGGAAAATTAAGTACCTTCCACCAAACAAAGTGAAACCTAGAAACAAACATGTAAGATAAACAGATATATTGAACTAGGATGCACACTAGAATGTGCATATTCTACCAATGTAATGAACTGCCTTTCTTGTATTGATTTACTAGTCTGCTATATGATATGATGGTTCATTACCCAAAGCTCTAAAATAAAAGAAAAATAAAATCACTGTATTATATTTACCTTTGATTTATATGACACTAGTAACACTAATCAAAAGTGTCCATAAAGGACAATAGTTAGAAAGGCATTGACGATGTATGGAATGATTTGTGCTTTGCTTGTCTCTAAATCTGTTATGTAAGAAAATGGTATTTCGTAAATACAAGATGCAATTTGACATTTATATTAGCTCTTAGAGTTACTTTGTCAAAGCCATTGGGATAATAATACAGCAGAAGAAATACGTGAGATTGGAACCAGATTTTGTGAAGAAAGTATTTAACTTGAGACCCTTGAAAAACAGAAAACATTAGTTTTGAAAAAGAGCCATACTCTGAATAGGTAAGAGAATTATCCTGGTCGGCTCTAATGGTTGTATCTCAGAGTTTCAATACTACAAGTTTCTGTTCAAAACACAAGCTGTAGGTTACTTAATTACAAGTGACTGAGAAAGAAGTGATTAATAAAGTATTTGACAGAAAAATTTCCATCTAAAATGGCATTCTAGCAAAACGAATATGCTTCACAGGTCATAAAGTTTCCACTAAAGACCTTCTAGGAGAAAAATCTACTGAAACTGATAAAGTTCCAAATGTCTCATATTGACACTTTCAGAATAAATTGTTTTGATTTGTCATTTCAAATACAACTTTTGTTTTTTTTTTCTTTCATTTTCTGTTTCATCAAGATCGTGATCAGATAGCAGGATATCCATGTTATAGCAGGATAACAGATACCATGTTCAGATACAGTTTAAAGGTCCAAAACAAACCCAAAAGCTTTCTTCTATGCACAGGTGTTTTTATCTGTTGTGACTTTTTTCTAGATTTTTTAAGGGGACATTTCAACATTTTTTAAATTTCTGTTCATTAGAAATGAAGCCAAATTCTGAAATCTGCTCCGCTTGTATTAAATTTCTTTCCCACATCACTTTGAAAACTGAACCTGGTGCCTGAAAGTCAAGTTACACCTTAATGTATCATCACAAATATTTACAGTAGTGATGGCTCTTCATGTAAAAGGACGCATAAGGTATTCTATAAAAGTCTTAAAAAGTTCTGATAACGATGAGTAAGAAGGGAAGAAATTACGTTCCCTCCACCTGATCTCTAGGGTTATACATCACCATAGGGAAAATTAAAGCCATAAAAAAATTTGTTTAGCAGTAAATTAAGCACTGGGGAAGACATCTCATGAAAGTTAGAGCAGGTGTCTGACAGGAGGCATACTTCTTCCAAGATGAGTACTGAATCATCTGGCACAAGAAAAATCATATGCTTTCCTTTCCCTCTGTTGGATACGTGCATGAAAATGAGACATATTAGTCCATATTTTCATCTTATTATTAACAGTCTGTGTAGGGAACATTCACAAAGCACACTGAAGCATACTTTGGCTAAGAGATGATACAGCAATACTAAATAGTTATTTTATGGGGAAAAAAAGACAGTAATTGATTTTCAAACTGCTTGACAATAATTATGCAAAAAAGGGGTCAGCTTAGACATAGAGATTAGAGAGACAGACATATACATATACAAAAATTGGTCTTTATATGTAATTTTCTATTTAGTATTTATAAACACACACACAGACACACACATATAGTGTGAATTCACACCTCATAAACAAAGTAACACAGTGGAGGCATCAAAAAAGGGCCTTAATACATTGTCCTTTCTGATTAAAGACAGTCCTTGTTGCTCACTCGCAGATAAGGAAGGCAAATCCACTCCTGTTGCTGTGATCAAACAAGGTCCCCTGAGCTGAAGACCTGTCTTGTTATCACACATCACTGCAGGCAGCAGGCATAAAACCAGTCAGCTTTTAAAAGGACACTTGTTAGCATATTTTTGTCTCTCCCACCTGAAGGTACACGCTCACACATACAAGAGGAGATACTGGTCCGTGGCGTAGTGCAATTGTGACATTAAAACTGGCATTCAGGACAACAGAAAATACCGAAAAAGGTTTTGATTCAACTTATACACAGAACAACAGGGAAGGATACGTTCAGCTGCTGCTCTGGCTGGGGTGGAGGTTGCTTCCCAGTATGTAATCACGAGGTTAGCAGATGGAGGAGGAATTTTGCTCTTTGCATCAATGCTACGGACTGCCTGATACTAAATACATGAATAAATAAATAAATAAGTGCATCCCAAGATTTTATAGCATCCTAATAAAAGTTTGCAATCAATTACATAGATGGCAATGATGAAAACTCTGACATATATCCCAGTTTGCTCACAAAGGAATGGTAAGGTTAGTTGCCAGGAGAACTTTTACATTTGGACTGTAAACATGTCCAGTTCAGTTTATCACCCTGGACTCCCTTCATAGCACATAGATAAGAAGGTATTTTTGGAGCACTGTTCATCCCCTCTGCTTCAAATATTGATGTTATAACGCATTATTCCCTAGAAATCCTCCTTGCTTTCCACAGACTGTGTATGAAGGAAAATTAAACCCGAAGCTTGGCTGCAGACAACTGAGAGATGTGCAGAGAAGTTCCACCTTAGTGTTTACTAAAAAAAAAGGAATTCATACAGCTTTGAACTGTCCTTTCCTAGTCATCTGTGACATTCTAGGTCTTAAAGGTAGCAGAGCTTTTAATTTAATTTACTTTTTTAATTCTCCAGCTTTTGCAGCAAGAATCAAGATTTAATTGAGGGTTTATATTTATGTCAGCCTGGAAATACTGAAATATCAATGGCAATAAAAACAACACAAGAAGATTAACAGGCTCTGTTTTTATATAGTGCTTGTCATGTATAAAATCTGAAGTGCATCATAAATAAATCAGTACCATTTTCAGTGTTTTACATTTGAGAAAACCGCTGCTCAGAAAGATCGTCTGAGCAACTCTTTTCAGGTGCAGGCAGAGGGAGAGAACTGCAGGATATCCTAAATTTGAATAGATATTTTCTTACCTCAAACAGTAAAAATGTTTCAGACAAAAATGTTTAGATTCTTCACCCAGGAGTAACTGGTAACTCCAAGGAGGTGACAACCAGTCCCAGGGCATGTATTTGCCCAAGTTTCTTGGAAATCCTCTAACTTAGAGTAAAAGTAGGAACTGCAGGGACCTGAGATGGAAGTAAAGAGGTGAGTAGGGAAGTGAAGGTCCACCTTTTGTTGTCCTCGCAGTGTTGCCTGCAGGAAGGCTTGGCCATGCCTGACACAAGAGCCAGCTGAAGATACTCTGCCAGAGCATGTGGGCTAGTTTGGACCTGACAAACAAATTAGTTAAAACCAGTTCTCTTGCAGATGCCGTTTCTCTCATATTGTTTGGCACAATATGCTATTAAACATAGAGAACTTCTACCATACTGCAGGCACCAAACTACTTGGCTCAGTGTTGCTATCTGACGCACAGAGCCAAAGCAAATGGTCACTCTGAAATGTTCTTTATTTAATAAAAGCAACAACGAGGACCACAGCTTCCTATTTAGAAAAGCCAGGCTCTATTAAATACTGCCAGTCCCTGCCAGAGGGTAAGTGACTCCAGTCTTGGATTTCTATTCACGGATGACTAGAGCTACAGGAAAAATTGATTTTACAGTTTGATGCCCAAACTGGGAAAAAAAAGAACCGGTTAGGTCAACTTAGAAAGTAATATTTCCTTGTTTAGAGTGAAATGACACTTTTTTTTTTTTTTTTAGTGACATTTTTAATAGTGGTTGCAAGATATGTAATCATTGTGGCTTCACAAGTCAAGACTTGTAATTTAAACACCATAACAAACTTTGCACGCTCACTTAATGCACTACATATGCAAATTAAAACGTATTTGAAACTCATCTGCACATTGTGAAGCTAGATAAATTGCCATGTGTTGAACCATGTAACACAGCACAGGACACAATAGCAATTTTTTAAGCTGGGGAAGAGTAAACAGTAGGATTCAGAGAGGATGTTCTTATGGAAAATATATTCCAATTTACTACAATACATGCCTACTTTAAAGTTTCCCATAAAGGCGGTGGACTGAACTCAGCAACCGCATCACCCCTTCCAATGTCTGACCACAGTATTTGGGCTCTCCCACCTGTTAGGAAAATGGCATACACATGGGCTACAATATATATGAGAAGAACTAGGCTGACATTGCATGTTCTGCCTGTCATTCAGTTTTGAGAAAGTTGCAGTGCACTTGTTTCAGCTCTACTCCATTTAGGTTTTCTGAAATTTGGTTCCTTTTTTGTCCTTCCAAAATGTTCGCTTAAATTGCCTCAAAATCCAGTATCACAGTGACCAAATATTTGATGAGTCCTATTTTTAAGGTGGAGTTTTATAACTGGGATCAGAGGAAGAGCATCCTGACTGATATCCTGCCACTAAGCATAGGATCAGCTCAGCAGTCTCATTAAAGAAATTTCCCTATAGCAACCAAGCTTGCCTGGTTTATGCAGTAGATCATGACAATGAAAATTTAGCTTGGGCACAGAGAAACTTCCCAACACACTGTACTTGAGTTGTGTGAAGGCCTTGAGACAGAAGCCCACAAAGCTGCCGTTTCAAGCCTAAAAAGCACAACCACTTTGCATCCTGCTACTCTATTAAAATAAAACTATACTCAGCTACAAATATATCCATATATGGTGAAAGAGTCAATTAGTTCAAACACTGGAGCACCAACTCGTCATAATTTAAAGGATGAATTTTTAGTGTTACTACAGACTGAAAAAAAGTTGGGTTTTTTTGAAGAATATGTTCCAAACCTGGAGGTCGAGTAAATGGTATCAGCCAAAAGTTCTGGTATTTATGACCCTGGTGGTGTGTAAAACAGGCCCAAGTTATACACAGCAGTAGCCTCAGTCAGAGAAATGTATTTGAATTGAAAAGTGAACTCATTGGTGCAGCCACTGACTATATTTCAGCATTACCTATAAGCTGAGCAGAGCGAAGAAGAGCCCACAGGTAGCAAGGAGGAAATATGGTCACCAAGTGGATAAGGACCCTGATCTACAGAGAAATTGGAAGGAGACATAAGAATCGAGTTTTACTTTGGAAGAGGTATAATAAGAAATGGGAGGAAATGGATTGTTGGTAACTCTAAGAATTAGTATTCTGGTTTTGTATTTCTTCTTTCATGACTGGTGCAAGACTCATAAGTAGAAATAGAATTTGCTTCTCAGATATCATTGAGATGAGTGTGTTTGACATTTGTGTAGAAGGGAAGATTCAAAGGCAAAGAGAGGGATCCTTCAGTCCGAAGAAAGGAATATATAAAGAACCAGCCAGGAAAAAATTGTAGAAAAGATACTAAAAAGACTATAAAAAAGCAAGTCCCACTTTAAATGAGGTGATGAATTTCCTCATTGCCAGTTCACATTTTGCAGAAGAAATCTTTATGAGTTTGATGCTGCCATGAGGAAAATCTGAGGACCATTATTCAGGCGTCATGCACTATAAAATAATAGAGGGAACCTAGAATTCAAAGAGGCTAGACAAAAACCTAACCAAACCAACAAAAAAAACCCCAAACCAACAAAAAAACAGAAAGACAAAACAGGATCTTCATGCATTACATTTGTATCTATGTTCCCTATCAAGCTAACAGCCTGAACCTTTTCTTCAATCAAGACCCACTGCTATTAGCTGTGGGGAACACATATCTACTGTCCTGCAACATGGCATGGTGACATCAAGAAACCAAGAAGGCTCATGAATTATTTAATAGAAAGAGTATAGGGACATGAACCTCTTGGGGTTTATGATATGTTGTCATTCCTGCCTATGAACAGGATGTTTACAAATTGCACCATTTTGTTTTCAGGCTACTTCTGCAGGTGGCCAAGACCACTTTGAATCCTGTCATTCTACTCTCACTGGCTTGGCTTCTAAAATTACTTTTACAATAGGTATTATCTGAAAATATAGGATCATTTTAGTATCAGTCACACAGAGCCTCATAGGAGAGAAGGGATATGGCGCCAGCCATGCGCACCCTAATCTATTTATTTGAGAGCTTTTCCTAAAATTTATTGTGGAGATCTCTATAATCAGGGCAGTTGCTGCATGCTGCCTAATTAGCTTTGTCTTCACAAATGGAGATAAAAATTAGAACAATCATAACATTATTTCTGATCTCTTCCTCAACTTGGTAAATTTAAACATCAGTAACACCGTCAAACAATGGCCAAAGAGGAAATATTTAGTTATCATTTGGCAGTGACAAATTACTTCAACCTTTAAGGGTTCATTTTTTTAAGCAGTCTGACATTTTGTTACTAAGGCAGATTTTTTATTTTATTGTTTCTTTCAGTCTGTTCCACAGCCACACTGCTACCAAGTAGGTTCCAATGACTCATATGCAGGTGGGAAGAAACCATGTCTCTATTGATAGCACTATTATTTTTTTATTACTATTTGCAAATTTTCTTGCACATTCCCCTGTTTCTACTTGGTTCACAATTGACTTCTTATTTTTTTCCCAAAGACGTGGGCACAATATGCTGGTTTGTATAGGGTCTGTCACACTGGATCAGGACAGAACTCCAACAAGTCTTGTGTTCTGCAACTGATTGCAAACGCTCACTGAAGAATCACAGATAAACAAAAAAAAAAAAAAAAAAAGAAACCCCATACCTAAACCCTGACAGCTTCAAAAATTGCATGCCTTCAGGAAAAGTCTTCTTCAGATTGCCCAAATACTGGGTTATGCCACAGCTCTCACAGCTCCCATTCTTTCGGAACAAGGACTGTAGGAATTGTCCATGCTGTCATTTTGCACAATTGTGGCAAATACTATAAATTTCACAGAAGCACCTTCTGTAATGAAGCAATGAAGCAATGTGTTATACCAGCTACCTTACAGTCTATAAAACTGGAGTAAAAATTAATCCTTTTGTTGCTTCTAAATATGAATCCTTTTGTTGGTTCTAAATAAGCTTTTTCTCAGGTTACTTGAATTTTGGGCATTCTTGTATTGTGAAAAATAATCAACAGATCTCTTGCAAGGTCTTACTCCAAGATTTGTTGTAAAATGAAGTAAGATAAATCATTTTCCATTCCTTCCAGTTATTTTGGTCAAAATAAATGCGTGGCTCAGAGAATTCCATCACTCTGATAATTCAAGTTTTCCAAGTGACCAAATGAGATCTACGGGCATTTTATCTTAGCGAAGTCTCAAAACTGGTTCTTTCTATTTTTTTTATGACTTTTCATTTCGACCAATCGCACCCCAGAATAACAATTTACAGACCTGATTACAGGCATCTTCCTCTTGCAAACAATTATTCTGCATAAAGAATGCTCTGCTGCAGTCTAGGTGTTCTACTGCTGGTCCGTTTGCTTTGATGCAGGGGGATGCCTTTGCTGCCAGGAAACGGCTCAACGTCTAGTGCTGTCATTATGCTGCATTCTTCAAGTCTTCACTTATGACACTCTCAGGCAATGAATCATTTATAGCTCTTTGACATGCATGCAAACACATGCCAATTCGTAAAGCCAATTTTACAACAATATGCAGTCCTTTTTATCACTCGAGAAATCCACAATTTTTGTTTAACACTCAAACAGAAGTAATTGCTAATCAGGAACTTTCCTGGGCATGTTACTTTAAGGCAATTATATTAATTTTCTATAATTTACTGTGACAAAATGGGGAACTTTTGAATAGCTGGAGCTGTATAAATTTGCATAAGTATTACATTTTCACAGGTTCATTTTCCTAGCCCAGTAGTTACCTCCTGTATTATGCATAGTACATATACCAGCCCTCAAGTAATTTAGACTCAAAGACAATCAAATTTCATGAGCCATGAGTAGCTTACCATTTATTCTGCAGGCCACCATCTTATGCTTTTAAATAAAATACTTCTAGTGAGTTCAGTAGAGGAGAATTTAGTAGAGGAGAGCCCACTTTTTTCTGTTTGTCAGACTGCCGGAACTTGGCTGATCCTTGGAGAACTCATCAGAACGTTGCAGCAGGGACAGTTGTTAATGCACAAGCTGATGTTGTAGGGACTGTGCTTCTAAGCTTTCCGCCCAAGCACTGCACCAAAATTTATAATTCATATTAGCTGTGAAACTGATTCTTGGGTCAATATAATGAGAGTGATGGCTTTGAACAGAGGTACAGGCTTTTACTGTCACAAGAAGATTTGTTTCCACCAAACAAGACAAAGTGGTTGTAAAAAGAGGGAATCTCTTTTCTCATTCCCCAGTCCCCAAGATGTTGGCTGGGACACTTGCCAATAGCAAAGACTGAGCTTCCAGATGATGGATCTCGACTGTGCTGTTGTTGGCAACTGTGCTCCTACTGGAAAGGCCATCAGCTCAGAAGCTATGAGAGTTGATTAGGTCTCCTTTCAGGAACCCTCTCATCATCAGTCAGTGGGAATTATTGTAGTGTTCTTTAGGGCATATGAAGATAATTTTTCAATTAAGTACCACTGGGAAAAAATACTGAGAAGAAAGAAAAACTGAACCATAGAGCAGTCTATCAAAAGGCAGAGAGCAGCCAAGTCCTAAAAAGTGAAGAGTAGAAAAGCCGTTCCTGCTGCTTGTGCGCTCCATTTCAGGGAAGAAAGAAAGAAACATCTGTCCCAAGCCCTCTCCTATAAACTTCCTCAGAAATCAATGCTGAAATCTTTAGAAAGGGAAAACTTCCACTGAAAGAATGTCAGTCAAGTGAATGACTGTATAAACCACATCAGTGGATTTCAACCCCCAAGTCAGAAATTATGGTGATGGAAGTCAAATAGGTTCTTCAGTATCTAACTCTAATAGTAGCTGTAAAGAGAAACAAATACTCCATCCTTAGTTTGCCTTTCACCACTCTACTCACAGCTCTCTAAGTTAACTATAAAATACTTTCTTTCAGTTATACAAGTCTAGGTGTGATTGACTTTTTCACAGTGGTATGCAGAGAAACAAGGAGATTTGTAAAGATAATTCAGCAGTCTGACTGCAGAAAAAATAGCAAAAAATAGACGTGAAAAGTGGAATTTTTTTCTTTTCAAAAAGAACCAACTATCAGTCCAACATGAGAAATTCCTGAGGATTTTCTCCAGAAGGAGACTCCATAACCTTCCTGTCTGTAGTCTGACACAAATCTCCAGGTGATTGCATGACATCTTCATTGAACACCCACAGTGAAAAGATTAGACAGCTTTTTCAACATGTTTAGGTCTAATCCCCAATTAATCTCAGTTTTGAACTCTATCATAATGCAGATCATTGGTTTGGTGTACCCTGCATATGCCAGATCAAAAAGTAAGAGCCACAGAAAAGAAATATGCCAATGATTAAAGAAACCAGTTATTTTCACATTATTAGTTACTGTTCTTTTTTCTGCTACAGCTAGGAAATCATTTAGTTCTTTCTAAAGATCAGCCATTTATCTTCAGGCAACTGAAGATTAAAGACTTCATCAGTAATTATCACAAATAATGCCCTGAACACACTAATTCAAGATACTTGTCATTATACCTTATAAAGAACAGTATATCAGCTCTCTTATTATTTCAGAATAATTATCTGTTGGACATCTGCTGGAGTCCCAATCATAACTATTCACCATTTGCTTAAGCAAGACACTGAAAGAACCCTCTTCCTTTAAAACCACTCATTACAAACACATGCTAACACATGAAAGACGTGCTTTCTATACCACACATACCAAAGCAGAGAAGTCTGAGACCAAAAATAAAGCTGTTTCCTTGTAAAATTAAGAATTATGGGTGAAATTGTGATGTAAACCACACTTACACATTATGGATTAATCTTTTGCAAAGCTTTAGTTCTTTTGAAATGCTAACACCTATTATTTCCCTTCCCTTCCCTTCCCTTCCCTTCCCTTCCCTTCCCTTCCCTTCCCTTCCCTTCCCTTCCCTTCCCTTCCC
>JAOTQQ010000012.1:147083645-147111920 GCA_026546715.1 Gallinago undulata
GGTTGCCCAGGGCCTCATCGAGCCTCACCTTGAATGTCTCCAGGGAAGGGGCCTCAATCACCTCCCTGGGCAACCTGGTCTTTTATTTAATTCAAGTTGATGCTGTAAGTCCACATTTCCCTTTCAAACTGAACATTATCCAGTATGCACTAGCTCAAATGATGTGAATGAAATTTGCTTTCTTCGCATTCAGTCGAGTGGCTCGAGTGTTATCTCTCACTCAGTTCTTTCTCCGCTGTCCAACAGATCTTTTTCCAGCATAACTTCTCAACAATACAACCTTTCCATCTGTCCATGTAGATAATACCCTTATCCAACTTCTCATCAACTTGCATCTTGAGTGATGCAACATCCTGCTCTCTGGCTTTAACCATATCACCCTTCCCCACTGAATTATACACAATCTCTGTTCACTATAAATGTCCTTTACAGCTCATCCCAATCCTTTTTACAGATTGGAAGTTTAGTTCCCGTTTCACACTGTCCCATGACATAAGCTTCCATCACCAAAATGACAAGACTTCAGCCCAAAAACCGCATTTCCTTTTGATGGGTTCAGTCCATTCATTTGGGATGTGTTCTCCCATACCATATGCATAATGAATTCACTGTTACTCAAATTCTTCCTCAAAACCTGATAGAATTTAAGTTGGTTTAATGTTGAGACCATTCCCTCTCAGTGCTGAGTATTATGGTCACGGTGTTCTCTTCTGACTGTATCATTATGTCTCCTATCTTACAACATGAACCCATTAAGAGTGGAACATCTTGTTTGGAGTTTTCTCACCATTGAGCCTACCAGAGGTCTGATGCACAGCTAGGGCTCTTACTTTGGATTAATCTGAGCAAATGTCTACATCCCAGTTAATGATGTAGGCTGCCTTTATATTCACTGGAGGCAAATTGGCATTTTCAGGGTATGAGTCATCTCTTTCTGAAGCAGTGATATCAAATAGGTCAGATGAATTTCACCCTCAAAGTGCTTATTTCTTACTGTGGGCCATAAAGAGAGGCCAGGATGACTGCCTCATAAACAAATTAATTTAGGTGTGATAACCCCCACCGTTAGTGCCTGTGATAACATGTTTGGTACATAAACTGCATCAAGATTTCCACAGAGAAATCAGTCTACTTGTGGCAAATACAATGAGCCAATTTACTGAATCATAATGGTGATGCACGGAACCAGAAGCGTTCTTAAAAACCATGTAGCCAAAGGTGGAACTGCAATAAAGAACTGCTGAGAAAAAAGAAAACCACATTTGTTGTTCATACTCAGTGCAGGGGTGATGCCACTGAGATTGTGCTACAGCTTTCTGACAGGGATCGCCACCCGCAGGCACATGATGCCCATCCAGGCATCCCACATTACATCATACCCGGGAGATGGGGTCTTCTTGAAACAACAAAAGCCTCTGAGATGAGGAGCACAAAAAAGATTTTGAAACCATAATGTGCCAGAAGGCACAAAGCAGTGACATTCATTCTGCCAAAACTTTCCAATCTGAGGTTATTCCTCTATGTAGATGTGTATCACGTGGCTGTGTCAGCTCAGATCAGCCATAATTCAGTAATATCTATGCCTGAATCAGTTTTTAGAGAGAGATAAGAGTCCTGGCTGCTGCACAGAAACCCGTAAGAAAAGAAAGGATGCTTATGCTAAGGATACAAGACAAAGGAGAGGTGCAGCAATACTTGTTATCGCCCAAATAACTGGTGAGGTTCTGATGTGCAGGGAAACTCAGTGATGAGTGCAACATCAGAAAGTGAATCTCAGGCAAAACTAGGAATTGGACCAGTTTCAGGAGATTAATCACAAATCCCTGTCTTGCCTCTAAGTCAAAACTGTCGCTTGTTATATATCACCTAGCACTCATATACTGACAAAAAGGACAACCCATAACAGGGAGGAGAGTGTAGAAGACCTTAGCATATATCTAGCCTTGCTTATGTCTCTATAAATTTACCTGATGCAAGACATTTCCAGTTGGCTGCTTCTAAGCAGCATCAAGTATTTCCATGTACTTCCTATATCCAATGTTTAAGATAAAAATAAATAAATAAACTAAAGCAATTTCAAGCAACCAAGAGATAAACACGGCTCTGAATAATTTTTGCTGTTATTGGATGATGTTGTCTGCCCTGGTCTCCTGGAAAGAAGCAGAAATAAAAAATGATTTCTGTGGTATCAGAGAGAGAAGCTTAAACAAATGTTGCCTGCAAACGAGAAACTCCTCATTTGAATATTAGCAAAGCTTTCAAAGGTTTTAAGGGGCAGAAAAGCACTTCTTAATGCTTTTTTTATTTATTTATCTTTTGATTTTACAGCAGAGAGAGGATTTTAATCTGTTGGTTTTATGGAAATTGATTTCACATAAAACAAAAACCTTTTTCAGGAAACCTGCCAAAATGTCAGCTGTCTGTTGAGGGAAAGTTTAACTGGAAGGTTTACAAACTGCTGAGGTTCCCCTAATGCTTCCTGAAGAAATAGTACTTGAGGACAACTTTTATTAGCAATTTAGGTTAATTTGCTAGATCAAATCTCTTTTTCTGTATTTATTTTTTCCAATTATTGCTGCAACTCTGCTCATTTTTATGAATCTTGAACCCTTGTTATTTACACATCCGTTTGGACTATCTATTTAATAGCATTTAATATCAACATTTAGATCTTTATCCTGTGTGTTAACTTTAGCTTTATTTGGAGTCAGGATAAAAAGGTCAAAAGAGTGATAATAAGTGCATGTCCAAAAGAATGAACATGTTTACAACAGAATTATTAATATATCTCAGTGAAAGAAACACTTTTTTTTTTTTTGCTTTTTTGTTGGTTTTGAGCTGCATTTTTGATGACCTTATCTGTAAGATGCTTTTATCCTTCAGAGGATTCTCATAGTACTTACAGCAGCCATCTATGGATACAAACTACAGTAAGCTGCCTTGAAAAGTTCAGCTTTTTCCTGTGCCATAACCTGCAAGATACCAGCAATCAAAGCTGAAGAACCTTCTGATTTAGAGGATATATTCAAGGAATTATTTCCAGCAGCCATGGTTACCTTCTATGAATTTATGTCCATGCCTTTTTGATTTGTACTTTTAGCCTCTGCAACATCTTTTGGAATGAACTGCATCTTGTAACACGTGCTGTGCTTTCTGTTTGTGTTGAACCTGCTGTTGGAAAATTGAACGTGGCACCTCTTAGTTCTTGTATGGTGCAAAATATTAAATAACCCTTCCCTGTTTTTTATCTTTTGTAGACAATTCTTTAACTTATAAACATGATGACAGTTCCCTAGCATATGAAATGGACTGGCCTTGATAAATGTTAATTAAGATATGATACTAAAGTAATTCAGAATAAATGTGGTTTTTTTCCCAGTTTAATAAAACATAGTATTTCCCTTGGGATTAAACTGCCCCAAAATGAAATAACCTTTTCTAATTTTTTATTCACTTTTTTCCAGTGAATGAAAACTTCTAAGACCTTTTGGCTTTTTTGGTAAGCAAAACTTAATTTCTTCAAGAATTGCAGTTTTCAGCAGAATGAAGCAAAATATTAACAGATTGGGATCTGAATCTCTCTTGGGGAAAAAAGCTATCTTTCTCTATATGAAATATTGAAACTGCAAAAAAAGCAACCAAATCAAAACTACACAATCATCACATTTCTAATACCAAGAAATTATAACTGTGTGACTGAACCAGGAGTGGAAATTCAAGAAATTAACTTGCTCCCCACTTAGGCCAGATCCTATGGAGAAATCACTTCTTTTTCCCTCAGTCCCTTATGCATAAAACATTAATGATTTAAAGAATGAAAACTATAGGTAAGCCCCATAGAAATAACACACCTCAGAATCAAACTCTCACATCCTCCACTGACAGCACTACTTGCTTTTCACCAGGAACTGCCTTCTAAATTCCCCCAGTGTTTTAACTGAAAACTTTAATGTATATATTTTCAGCAAATTACTACTTATTTTTGAGAATAACACACAGATATTTAGAAACTGTTCTCATCTAGACATGTTTTTATCTTACACAAAGAGGTTCAATAAGGTTATTATATAATGAGTGACTTTAAAACATACTGAGCTTCTTGGGTAAGAGTGGTAAGATTTATTAAAATAAAATTTGTAATGGAAACAGGTATCTCTCCCTAGATCCCAGAGTCAAGGGCAGAATGTGGCTTGAAATCTCTAGTGATTTTGATTGCTGGAAAATGCTGGTTCATTTGTGCTAAACTTAAACTTAGTTGCTATAAAACTTGAAATCAGGTGAAGTCATGTGGTGATAGTTATTTAGTATTGGGTGGGGGTTTTTTGCTTTTTGGTTTTGGGGTGTGGTTTTTTTTTTTTTTGAAAGTTTGACTCAGAAATTTTCAGGTTTTTCTTACGTGTCTTTTCAGCTGATAGCTCAGGAGAATGTCATATCAAAGTGGAAGTTTATCATTGCAGATATGTAACACACAGGAAAAAAAAATTCAAAAGAAAGGGGAGGGGAAGCAAGGAGAAAAAACTGTTGTGGGTCAAAATAAAGACAGATTAATAGAACAGTAACAGAAAAAAAGAAAATAAAAATAATCATATTAATGATGGTAAAACAATACACAAAACAAAGTAAAACAAGACAAGTCACTTTACACACTCTCGGGAGTGAGTGTGTAAAACAACACTCATGCTCTGCGGGATCACAGATTCCTGTCCCCCGACCAACCTCCATTTAAATATTGAACCTGATGTCTGTGGTACAGAATACTCCATTGGCCATTCCATTGTTCTGCCTCTGGTCCTTCTCAGCTTCGATGGGAAGCTGAAAAAAGTCCCTGAATGATATAAACATCCCCTAGCAACAACTAAAACAATATGCATAATTGACATTCTTTTCATACCAAAGCTGGAACATCGCAACAACTAGAATGAAAATTGCCTCCATCCCAGCTGAAACTAGGACAAGAAGGAAAATAAGTCCTGAACTTTACTACCCAGGATTACATCTGTGGCGGTTTCAGATATAAGCTGCCCATAAATAGGTGCCAGCTACACTTACAATTGTGGGAAAATTGACCTGCATAACGTGCACCCAGTGCATAGGGTAATACAGCTTGTGTACCACACACAGGTATATCAGTTGTGCTTTTGAGGAACAGGAGGATGCCTGGGAATAAAAGAATTCGGTGGGATGAAATCGCTCAAGAATGGGCAGGGTTGACCTAATTCCTCAGCACAGTGCAGCAGAGAACTAGGTTAGGGCTGAAACCATTAAATACCCTGTGTCCCTTTGATTCTCTTTCCTCTTCCCAGAGCTGAACAAGCTCAAGGCACTGAAAAATTCAGCATCTTTGTCTTGGTTTCTCCACAAGTAAGATTTGTATTATATTATTTCCCCATCTCGGATGCCACTGAGATTTCTTGTGTCTTATACAATGATTTGGATGTGGGCAATTAAGAATTCAATGTTAACAATTACTGTCCTGAAGTCTGCTTTGTTTTTTCACATAGACATATGTACGAAAGTGAGGAAGAGAACAGAAAGTTGAGGAGAATCCAGAAAGCTGAGGATATGAAACCCCTTTCTGGTGCAAACAAGAGAAAATAGGTTTGCCAGCTTCCTGTGATGAAGGATCTTGCTTATCTGCAGCAATTTTAAGTCTTGCTTTTTCTTTTTTTCCATTGGCAGATTTTTTGGTGTGTTTAATTTGGTTTTGTTTCAGATTGAAAATGTTTCCAGCTGAAGCCCAAGAGCCAAAGTAAGACAGCAGATGCTGTGGACATCGAGTGAGCTTGGATTCTGCACAGTCCTTAGACAAAGCATGGCTTTGGGGAGACCAGCCTGTACAGAGAGTAGCAGTCTGGTGCTGAAACACAGCTCTACATTTCCAGAAAGCTTTCATGGGAAGAGAGTGTACATCATCTGAAGTCACTGGGTAAATTCAGCAGAAGACACGACAACCAGATCCAATTGTCCATGCTGCTTAACAGGTAATACAACATATAGGGCATTGTTTTCACTGTGGGGAACTATGTGCATGTGTGAAATGATTTATTGGGCTACTTGTTTCAGAGATTATTTGCGAGTTATCTTTTTACTTATAAACAGTAGCATATGCTAACTCCTCTTGGGAAAGAGGGGTGCAGAGGACGATGGAATTAATGAAGCAGGTAACCATGTTTCTTGCTGTTTTGCTGCCTAAATGAGTCCAATATAAGAAAGGCACTGAGCTTGCAGCATGCCTGAGACAAAGCAGACCTGTACAACATAGGCACGGAAAGATCCCTTTGTGAAAAGCCAAAATATTTCTTGAAGTCTGAACTATCCTGGAGCAAAGCTCATTTTCTAACGGATGATGCTGCACTAATAAATGCTTGTTCCACTTACAGACTGGACCGGTTGCGAAGCTAGTGACCAGGAACTAAGGGAGAAGTCAGCGCCTCAGGCCAGAAACTAAACTGTATACAAAACAGAAAACTGGAGTTCACAAGCCCCAACTCCTCCTCGCCTTCCTCCTGCAATTATCTGCTCACAGCCTCTGGAGTCTATGTAAGAGAATACAAAACGGTATTTAAGCAGTTTGTAGAGTCTAGAGCATTCAGCAGGGGAGTACTCTCAAGCTTGAACATCTTTCACTTTTTCTGTTTATCTTTTGATAGACTTTCTGGGATCATCTTCTGTCATCCAGACTAAAATGAGGTCACCAGAGGCAAGCCCTTTACTTTGCAAAGAGAACTGTCACTTCTGTGATGTTAGGAGAGACGTGCCAGACAACTCCTCCTCTAGATTCTCCTCTATTTCTCCCTCATCCCAAAAGTCTGAAAATGCAGTTCCAGGATCTGAAGCTGCCAAAAACATTCCCTGCAGATGCTATTGCCCTGCTCAGCAGCTGTCACAATGGGAGAACAAGGGCCCTGGGGTCTGCAGCAGCACAGCTCCAGCCATGTTGCAAGCAGTGGTGTGACAATGTCCTGCTGTGTCTGGTGGAAGGGTTTGGGTGTAGATGGGTGCAAGGTGCAGGGGAGGGGAGCAGTATTTCAGTTCCAGATGATAGTTATCCCAACCACTGCACCCTACATCCCAGTTCTCCCCTATTACTGCACTGCAAAGTTTTGGACTTGGCCCTGAGCAGGCCAGCTTCCCCACTTCTGGGGCAATTTTTAGAGAAATCAAAAGGTCAACATGAGAATTTTTAACCAAGCTCTGGCTCAGTGCTCTGTAAGGACAAGTCAAAGCCACCTAGCTCCTTTGCTGCTGCTCAGAATCTCACTCCGAGGGATGCAGCTGCCCACGAAGCACGAGGTTATCCATGCCCTAAAGCATAGAATCATAGAATGGTTAGAGTTGGAAGGAACCTTAAAGGTCATCAAGTTACAACCCCCCTGCCATGGGCAGGGACACCTCCCACTAGACCAGGTTGCTCAAAGCCCCATCCAGCCTGGTCTTGGAGCATCCCACTGTGCTCCTGGTCTTCCCACATCTAGACCAAATATGATTGCTGTAGAGATAACAGAGCTGGAGGTAAGCTGTCTGCATGTCTTCCTCATCACCTTCCTACCCAGCCTCTCACCTCCTTAGTAAATGCATAAAGCAATTAGCAGCTGCCATGAATTGGAACCCCATTAAAAAGCTGAGGATTATATTCTATAGAAGGGATGAATCAAAAACTTTCTGCAAGAATCCTGCAAAGGATCCCATAAACATGAATTTCACTCGTTTTCAGTTTGGTGAGAGGTGAGGGCTTCAAAGTATCAAACCTAATGTAATATTTATTATATAAGAATTATTAACCAGGACAAACATCAGTATAAAAATGTTCACTTGTCGAACAGCGGGAGGTAACAGAGGCATCCTGGCAAGGTTTGTCCAGCAGGAGTTATTTGTGAGTGTATGTTACCCTGCAGGGAAAGGCCTGAAAAAGTCTTGGTGGTTGCTCTACTGTTTTCACTGTTTTAAGTACAGGCACCGGGGAAGAACTTTGGGGAAGAGTACCTAATTTGCCAAGAGAGCTAACAAAATATGAAAAGCTGAGTCCACAAGGCATGTGTGAACAGATAGCTCTGCTTCAGGCAAAGTTGGTTTCCAGGACAACTTCAAGACACCAGTGAATTTCAGTTTTACATAATGTGTGACCTTTATTTTCAGGGTAAGTCTAGAACTGTTGCAGTTGTTTTACACTTAAGTGTTTACATATGTGTAGAAATAATATGTATATGCACATAAAGTACTATGATGGAACAGTTCAAGGCAGCAAACTAAACCACAGTGAAATACTGCATAGATATTTTTCCCAGACAATGTAACTATCTCGTATTTAATTTTACTATAATATGACAAAAATAAGACTTTCCAGTCATTCAGGTTTGATTGCATTACAAAAATAAAGATCTGATTTTACAAATAAACCTTTTTTTTTTTTTTATGTTCCTAGTACACTCTGATGATAAATGATATACAGGAAAGCTCTGAGTTGTGAGAAAAATAAGTTTTAGTTGGCTGGTTTTGTTTCAGAATGCTCAGAACTGGCATTTCCTTTAAACTACCGTCTTCATTTTGATTTATATTTAGAGAACGCATGATATAAAAACTCTTCGGGTTTTGAATATTTATCAAGAAGAAGATAAATCCTCAGTATTACACTTTAAAATGATTTTACTGGCCTAAGCAAATGAGATTCTACATTGTGTTGTCAAAATTCTTCATTCCACTGCAGTAAGTAAAAGTATTGTATACTTCATAAATGTCCAGAAAATCATATTTTAAAAGCTACAAAAATCTATGTTGCTCATCATGCAATTTATGCCTAATAAGAGTAACAAGACTTTGCAGCCCCAATCATTAAAGATAACAAAGCACTGAAACCAGTGATTAAGCCTGATAACTGTTGTTCTTTCATCCTTTTATATAGTAGAACAATAGGCAAATTATCTGAGCAACATTATCTGCTTAGAAGTAGTCTGTTACAATCTAATTCACTATTTAGAATGTCAACACATAGCAGAAGGGAGATACAGCAGTAGCCTGTACCTCAGCAGCAGCAGAAAAGACAGATATTTCACTCTGATCTACTAATACACTCACATCAGTGTCACAACTCAGCCTCTTACAATCTTTGTATTCATCCTTGTGTTTGTATTGTATTTTTTGTATTGTATTTGTATTCATCCTATGGCATCGTGTACAACCAGTGCCTTTATACAAATGGAGAACTGAAGCAAAGATATATCACAGCAAAACATGAAACGTGAGAAAAAAAGGGTTCATGTTGTCTTTTCGACACAGTGCTCATTGGACAATATTTGCCAAAATTAAGAGCATCCTGGTAAACAGCAAGGACTTGTTGGAAGAAGGGAAGCTGAACATCGCTGAACGCTGGTTTTTGCCTCAGGTTCCCTCCCTCTCAGCACTCTTTATCTCAGGCTATGACAAGATTGGACACAAAGTAAATTGCCAGAAAGACCTTTGCTTCCCCTCGCCTGCTCTAAATATTAGAGGATATTGACCTCCAGCCCTGTTTTATTTGAAGGAGTTCCAAATTATTTTCTTGTCATGATGAATCAGATAACACAAATCACACCTAGACACCATGGCAGCTAGTATTATATCGCTGCACGGTTAAATCAGATGATGTTGCAAAGGGAAAATTCAGCAGAGGCTTATCCAGGACTGACTCATGCATTCCTCCTTCTAGTCATCTTATGAGTTATGCTAATGCACAGAAGCCACAGATGAGATTAGAGTCCAACTGTCCTAAATGATTTGCAAAACAGCAGGAGAAAAAAAAGTAAATGCTTTTAACTGCTTTTAGACTAAAGAGGAAAAATACTCAAGAGAGAGAAAATTCTCATTTTCCTCATGTCACAGATGGGAAATAGGGAGATCAAGACTAATCAAAATTTCTGAGCCTCTTCCCAAAGTTTTTGCTAGTTTTTGATCACACCCCAAGTATTTTATCAAGGGAAAGAGCCAGTGAGAGGTTGGCTCTAAATCTTAATCTCCAGAACCAAAAAAACCTTGGAATTAAATTATCCTCTCTGCTTCTCCTATACAATAAGCAAATGGACCCAGAAGAGGAATCTTCTCTGCCTTTCAGCTGACGTTTCTGCGTCCTTTACCTGATCAGAGGCTGGTGTAACGCTACCAGGGACGCGTGCACTGTGACGGATATCACTGACAGGTGGAAATAGTCAAACATGACGGGAACATGGTGGTGCAGACCTCTCCGGGGGTGGAAGTGAAGACACAGTGTGCGGCTGCTGATCATAGGGATCGCTGGGACATCTCTCAGCCTGCAAGAGAAAGGGGATCAGAATGTTTAGTGAAAGCTTGAGTTGTCACAGCCTGTAACATGCTACAGGCAGCAGACTGGGAGATGGCTTGAGGTGAATTTTTATCACTTCCCAGCTTCCTAAGGGGCTACATAACTGATGAGTATCTTGTGTTGTACTTGTGCCTAGCATAAATATAAATATAAATATAAACAATATAAAGGTGCATACATATGTAAAGATACATATGCACATGTGTAGATACACAAATAAATAATAAATAACAGGTGTAAAGATATCTATAAATATACAGCATTAAAAAAAAATAGATGTGATGTAATTCCAGTTTCCCCTGGTTACTGTCCTTGATGTCCACCTATGCACTACTTCTGGGGACATCATGAACTAAGCAGCAGAAAGAAATCCATTTAGCAAACTGCTCCGCTTGTTTGAGGACAGCCCACTACTTGTGATTTTCAGTGTAAGAACAACCAACTCGGGCAATCTGTGACAGTCAGAAAAAGTTCTGTTGCAGAGAGCTGAAAATATTCAGAGTACCTTTCCAGAGAGCTGATCTGCTGAAAAAAACTTCTTCAAAGAGGAAGAGAAAAAAAAAAAAAGTAAGTGAAGTAACTGCAGAGAAACGATTCAAGTTGGACTGGATTCTCCTCTTTCCAGTAAATAAAAAACAAGACTTTAATTTAAAGTTTGAGTATAAATATTCCAGAATAACTTTTCTAGCATGCAGTCAACGACATGACATCTGAGTCACCGATAGGGCAGGTGACTGAAACATAAACCTGGAACATGCCTAACGAAATCCTCACAATGCAAGCAAAACTCACTTCTAATGAAGAATTCTTTTACAGTATTAAAGACCATTCTGAAGTCAATTTTTTCTCAGAACTAAGAAAACTTATGATGAGATGGCTGAGTATGGTGCACAGTTAGTCCCAAGAAGTGTTTCACTGAGATTTGTGGAATAGCCTTTTATAAAAATCACTGGTTTTGTTTATAGTAAATAGGATTCATCATTCAGATGATAACAGGAATTCTAGTATGTGTTAGAGCACAATTTCCTAACGTGAAAACTTCAGTTCTTTTTATCCTTGGTTATCGCTTAATGTTTGCTTTTTCTCTCTTCTAGACGACCCATCAGCATCACAGCTGATGACTGGCGGTGCAGTTCCCCCCTGCCTGAGAGAACAAGTTTTCACTTTTTGTATCTTGAAAAATAAGGAAATGCATTCTTGAAATTTGTTTAGGTGGATATGAATAAAATCACATGGGGACAGTCTGGGTATGAAACAGCTCAGATGATTTCTCTGCACCTGATCCCTCTCCCCCCCTCGCCCCCCCCCCAAAAAAAAAATTTCTCCTGAAGTCATTGGAAGCCTTTTCTGTGATTCAGAGAGGCTGAATAATGTCTGCGATCACACTTTCTGCTGTGTCTCAGGAAGGGATGGTACTCCCACTTCACCTAAGATTATGGAATCAAACACAGAGGGAAGCAATCAAAGTCAATGGGAAGACTCTTTCTTCCCTAAAATATAGAGCCAGCTTTGGTTCTTTTGCAACAAAAGTGCTTCGCACCTTCATACACTCATCTTCAACCAGAAAATACTTTGTTGTCTCCTGAGATAAATACATTCCTGAACCACAACCACTGCTCACATGGAGGTCAGTGATGACATTCTCTTTGGCTTTAACAGCAGCAGAGATACAGCAACACTTAACACCTTTGAAAACCTCACACTTAAAGGAGAAAAAATGTTGTTCCTTTAAAGAGGATTATGAGATACATTCTTCAACCACAGAGAGGAGAAACAGAAGAACTTCAACACTGAGGTAAAGGAAAGACTTATCAAAGCTATCTCTTTTTCCAAAGGGCTCTCACTTCATCAAAGTAATTTACCAATTGAACAACCCCCTGCATTACCAACTGAGCTTTAAAACAGCACTTACTGTTGTTCGTTATCAGTGAAGTGCAGGTCCAACTTGAGCTGAAAATCTGCCTCACTCAATGCATCTTCCACCTACAGAAAGAGAAAGGCGAGGTTACCTGTAGAAGTCGGCACCTGCAACATGGGAGGCAAAGGTGGATGTGTTTGTCTGGTAAGAGGAAAGTCAAAAATATGCAGCAACAGCAGCACCCTGCCAAAGTGGTGGAGGTAATGAGACACCAAAGTCAAGGTAATTGCTGAAGGAGTCAGAGGGAACCAGAGCAGTCAGAGGTGTTATCTGCTGACGGGTGTCCTGTGACATCAAAAAAAGAAAAATCACTCCAAACAAGAGTAACCAGAGTAGGCATTGCTCAGCGTTTGCTAGATGTGTGCTCTCTGCACATGACGAGACAGTGGAGTGTTTCTGAAGGGGATCTCCCTCATCGAGCGAGTATTCGCTTGGGTTCTCTTGCCAGCTGAATGAGAACAAGGACCAGGTTTTCTTGGCTGAGAAATAGTCACAAATCCTTCTGGTCACCTGCCTGTAACTAATGCAAGGTTCAAAATTTACAGCTTACAACAGTCAGTAACAGCTCAAATGCTTCTGACAATTTCTGATCTTCCACCATTAGCCCCTCATTAGCCTTAGTTTGTTTCTCAGCAAATTGAGGCTTTCCTGCCTCCCAGTCTCTCTTTCTGGCCTTTGACAGATTCATGGAGGAAGTTTGTCATTGATTCTCTTCTAGACCATGCAAAACTCAAAGGCTTTTGTTGTTTTTAAAGTTTGAATTAACAGAAGTTTAACTGTTCACTTTGTGGCAGGGTGCTGAGCATATTTGTACCCAGTAGGATTCAGCTTGCCAAACACACTGAAGATACCATGGGTGACCACAGGCCAAATGACAAGTGTCTTCATCTTAATAGGCCCCAGCAGCAATGCTACCCTTCTTTTATTGTCAATAAAATATCTCCATTGGATTTTATGAAATGGTACATGAAGGGACCTGTCAGATCATTACCTTCACCTGGAAAGGGCTACATTGGATAACGCAGCCCAGCCTGGCACATTTAAAGCAACTATAATCAATGGAAATAAATAATTTAGAATGAAAGAAGGATGAAGCTGCCCAGCATTTTCTCCTTCACTCCTTTGAAATATCTTTTCTTCCCCAGCCATTTAGGTTTAGTAGAATAAAAAAAAAAAGTCTTCTTTCTATCAACCTAAATAGAAGCATGAACAAAAAAATCCTTCATTTTATTACCAAGATAGTCTTGTTCTGTGATTGTAAACATCCTTTTATTGTATACCAGAGTACAACAGGAGATGCCCAGGAATGAGGGTGGAAAAGTAGAGTTGCACATTGGGGATAGGGTATTATAAATACAACTTCTTTTTACCCAATTTTTGCCACAAAAAGGTGGGGTGAGACCTCTAGGTTCCGTCTTTTGTCAGTGGGATGCAACAAGCAGAAACGCAGAGTGAGCCGAGTCATCCCGAGACACACGGCTGAAAAGGATGAGTGATTTCTGTTGTTGCCTGTCTCTTTCCACTGACAATACACAGAGCCTAGAGAAATGCATCGGTGGAGATACACTTGAATTTTACATAGCTTCAGTTAGGCAAAGACGAATTCTACTTTCTCTAGCTAATTAGCACCTTCTTAACTGCAGACTATACCAAAAATGCACTGAAGGCAATGGCAGAGGCATTTCCAAAGGGGAAACTCCATCTACAGTGTGCCTTTTTCTGTTAAAGCAAGAAAACGGAGAGTCAGGAATTGATTGCGCTTTGACAAAATTTATCAAAGATGTACAATTTAAATCCTTCTGAAGTAATATGGTATTTCTTCCAGCATGACCGCAGGCACAAAGATGTGAGGAGAAAATTCCAGCTTTTGTTTACTGAAAATGTGCCTTCTCGTTTGTGTTTGTCACAAAACACCTGGAAGTATGTTTTTCAGAAAAAAAAAAAAAAGACTTTTTCTTTTTTAACAAGTTGTTGTCACTAAAAATCACAGTTGCTGGCAGTTGCAAAGGAAATAATCATTATTGAAGCTACAGTCTGAATTTAAACAAGGAATCCAACTCAAGTATAGCGCTTCAGACAGAGCAAACCTCATCCTCCAACAGAGAGGATGAAATTTTGGGTCTGTGCCTAATACTGCTGAGCACCTGCAACTGTCACTGAAATCTGAGTCTGTGTTTAAAACAAGTTCAATAGGGAATGTCACTAACTCAAAACACCTTGAGGCAATGAGCAGATGTCTGAGAGACTTGGAGATCCTCATCACCACATGTGGTCATGCATTAAGGTGCAAGTATAGGATATTTTTAATCTCCAAACCATATTGAAATCAGACTGCTCAGCATAGTGCAAAAACCTGCACAAAATCAAATCACAGCTCTCATTGCAGAGTTTACATATTTTTTTTGGATGTTGGACGTATAAATATTAAGACAAGTGAAAACTGGACAGTTATTCAAAAATGACTGAACTTTTCATGTGAAAATATAATTAAAAGACATACATGGGTTGAGACACAACAGAATTACATATGGTAATTACATGACAGAAGTTATGATTTGATACCCGCTGAACTGTCCCGTGCTTTACTTCCACTTGCTAGAACCACAGGTGTAAAAGATCCTTTAAATGGGAAAAAATGAGGTGGCCTTTCCATAGCTCATACAGAAGAGGCACTGAAATTGCTATCATTCCTCACTCTCCTGCATGAAATACTGTTATCCGTAATTGAAATAATGGCAGCAGATTTTAGCACTACTGGGATTATTATGGTGTTTTCCACAGCTCTCATTTACAGACACTACAATTTTCCAAAAGTTTGATTGACTATCAGATTTAATCCGCCGCCCCCCCCCCCAAAGAAAAGCTTTAATATTTCACACTAACATACTTAAGAAATTAGCCTGAAAAATTCCCCTGGAGTGTAATTAGTTCTTGACTGGCTACGCCAACCAGTGTCCTCCCAGATACTCTGTGAAGTACCTTCCAGTGGCTTTTACAAAGTTTTTGACCTTTCAACTGTATTAATGATTAAAATCACAACTCATGGAAGAAAAAATAAAAATCTGTGTTTGTGGAAATATGTTCATTGTAAACAAGGAATATAATTCTGTTCTGTAATATTCCACCCACCCAAATAAAAGTAAAAGAAATTCAGAATGTCTGACCTTTGGGAAATATTATTGCATTTTACATTCTGATCTCCCCTCCATTCTAAAATTAAAAAAAAGACAGTTCTGAACAGAAATTTTGAAAACTTTCTTTGAAATAGTACATGCATTTCATTCTTGTTTTTTTCCCCCTAAAATTAATTTTGTCATTTCTGATTTGATTAATTCTTCATTGTTTGCATCAGTTTAATATTACTCTGCATTTATTTGGAACATCATCTTATGTTCTGTGGAAAGTAACGTCTGCAAACTCAGTATCTCATTCTCCGTTGCTGGGGTGTGCCTATATTTCCCCTAGTGCTCCCTCCTTGGGCCTTAAAGCTTGTGTAAAAATACCCCATATTCATCTATGAGCAAATATAATTTTCCAGAAGGTGGTGTCCAGAATTCAGGCTGCTTCCACCTCTCTTGCCAAAGGGTGGCACTGACAGGGAAATGCATTTTATTAAATACTGTTTGGAATCTGTTCAATAGAAAGTTTTTGTACCCCAAAGCTAAAAAGATTTATACAATAAAAGTATATCAAAGCAAAGTACCCCAACTTCTGTCAAACTGGCCTGGAATCAAGTGTATCATTTCAGTTTTGAATTCTAATTTTTCAGATTTACGTTCACATCTTTGATTTAGTTTTTAAGAGCTACAATAGTAGTTATAACTGAAGTTTCCATAATACTTCCATAATATTTATCCATTTAGCCAGAATGTCAGACCAAATGATCCAGATGTCCCATCTCACTTAAATTTCTCTGGAAAGTACAAAATCTAATATACTGTGCTATCCCAGCATGCCTCACACTGTCCTCTCCCTGCTACTAAACTGGCCCTGTATGGAGCCAGCAAGCAAGGAGCCAGACAAGTTACCTATTTTATTGCTTGATGAAAGAGGCAGAGCTCCTTCTTCAATAAGAATGAGAGCAAAAGCTTATGAAAATAAATTAGATTTCTTTGTAACACTAAAGGGTGCCTCAGACCTGCAATATTGTTTCCTATGAATTCAAAAAATGCTGCATTTCGGGATACTATAGAAAAAGGCATCTAATAAACCAGAGAGCTTGAAAGCACAATTTCTACGGTGAAAGGTATGCTCAGTGTCACTTCTAGGTGTATAATTGAGGCTTCTTCTATTTAATCACAATCAAAAAAGATGTATTTCCATATCTAAGCCTATCTAGGGTTATGCAAGAGGAAGGAGGAAAAAAAAATGAAAAAAAAAAAATAAAAGAAACCAGTAGCAAATAATCTAATCTGGACATGCACATTGAGTTTTGTTTGGGTTTTTTTTGTACTGAGGCTACCTCAGCAACCTATCTCATCAACAAAACTATCCTAGAACCATGAGAAGAAAGCACATTACTCCTTTGGTATAATGTTTGATAATTCCAGCTATGACAACAGAAACTACATGGAGCATTTGAACTCAGCACTTCTATTATCCACTCTAACGTCCTTGTCTATGTATCATAACTTCTGTTAACAGAAAAAGCAGTGAACAGATCCTCCACCCTCAACCAGAAAAACTCAGACAACTGGCATGAAAAGGATTTCTATCTGTGCATTAAATAAGTTAAGAAGCTCTGAACAGAGATAACATTTAAAACACTTTACAAATCTGTAGGTGTTTTGCCAATGCCACATTGCAAGCATCTCATCCAAGACATGAGATGAGAATGACAGAGAAGCAAAACCTTCTCTGAACAATTGCTCCAGACATAGTAGGTTTCTTCTGAACATGGTGCCCAGTGGAATGGCACACTTAGGTCTCTCCCATATTTAAATCAGATTTTTAAAGTTGTGGAGGGCAAGACATCAAAGTAGAGCCAGGAGCATTAAGCAGAAATGAATTGTGTGAATCTGCTCAACATGCAAAAACTTTTACAGACTTTTATTTCTTGCATTTGACTCTGTAGAGTTTCTTTACAACTTACCTGGGACCAACAGACCTGTTTACCCTCTTTTTCTACACCCCTGAAAACCCAAAGCAACTTAATCACACAGAGATAAAGGAGTTTTAAATGAGCAAAATACCACTCTGTAAGTACAGAATTGGGCAGCTGTCAAGTTCCCCAACTTCCCAAGTGTTCTCCTATGAAAAGACAACGGCGATGCACACAGAACATTGAGAGTCAGAACATTGTTTAGCTGTGAGGAATCTTGTGGGATTTTATTTTTTTTTAATTTTGTCAGGTGCACAACTTTCCTGAATATTAATGCAAAATTCATCAGAAATCATCCATGCTCAACACGGCAGAAACTACTGTAATTTGAGAGGAGGGACTTTTAATCAGAGAAGCTCCACTGAGAAAGGATAAAATTAATATTCAATTAAGCATGTTGGAACATTTCCTTAACGAATATTGATAAACTTGCATTTAGTATTTTTTCATATAAGCACAAAACAACAATTCTAGGGAGGAATAAACTGATGACACTACGTTAAAAAAAAACCAACAACAAACCACAAACCAAAACACCAAGAAAAAGGTGGGAGGAAAAGGGAAGCATGTGAAAGCATCTTAAATTAGGTTCTCCAGCTGTTTTAATTTAGATCTTGGCTTATCTTTAGATAAACCATGTATATGTGGGTAGAAATCAGACAAAACAGAAATTTTAAATCTCTTCATGCTCTGAGTCAAAGTTATATAAGGAAGGACAGGTGAGAATCTCCGGCCCCAACTTCAACACACAGCATTTGATTCACACTGGCTGTATAATTAATTTTGATCCCATACTGATTTTGCAAAAACAGCTAACGTCATAGAATCATAGCATTGTCTAAGGTTGGAAGGGACCCTTAAGAGCATCGAGTCCAACCATCAACTTAACACTGCCAAAAACACCACTAAACCATGTCCCTCAGCACCACATCGACCTGTCTTCTAAATACCTCCAGGGACAGTAATCTAACCACCTCCCTGGGCATGTGTCTCTCTACCAACAGGTCGTACATGGACTTTAGAGAGTCTAAGCTCCAGCAAATCTGCCATGAAAATGGCCATGGTGAAAATGGACTGCAGCAAAAACCAGCCTCAAGGAGGAAGGAGGAGGAGGAGAAGAAAGCAGTAATGGATGACAGGAGTAGAAGCTGGTCATAACAAGATGCAGAATATTCCTGGTTTTCTTAGGTGAGGTTGATCTACATATATAGAATGAGTGATTGAGTGCACAAATGACAAATTGTGGTTGATACATTTGAATTTCTGATATACTGATTTACCAGTCTCTGTCAACATTTTATTCCACTGGAAAGACAAGGTGTAGACTACCCTTCATAATAGGCACAGTGCATAGGGTCTTATCTGACTAATGCAGATGATCGTACAGTTGGCATTTACAAATAAATCACCCCAGGCACCCTTGCTGGCATAGATAATGATGCATACAGGATGGTCCGATGCTGGTATTCAGTCAGATAAATCATGCCTTTACCTCCACCAGCTACATTGATAAGACCTGTAACAGCACAGAGACAACTTCTCAATGGAGATATCTGTGCAATGGACACCTAAAGTTAGGTAAGAGGAATCCCAACCCTCCTAGTTTTTATGTGCATCCCAAGACAACTCACCCTTTCGCCATCCAGAAGCAGGTGCACTCTGAAGTTCATTGATTCATTAAGAATGATCTCTTCGTTTCTGTACAAAATCTGAAATATTCTGCTGTAAACGTTGTTTTCATGAACGCAGGCTAAGCAAAGGCTGGAATCACCTGCACAAAACACAGACAAATTCCTGGTGTGATTTCTGCAGGGAGATTATTTTTTCTCCTATGTTTTCACTTCAGGATTATCTAGGCCAGTTGTATTAGTACTTGTAATTAAACACTTGCATACTCATTAATTAATGGTAACAGAGCAGATTGTTATGTCAGTTGCAGGTTTCCAAACATGGTATTTAAAGAAAATAAATAGTAAACTCTAGGCAGGCTGGATTTCAAAATGAGAATAGCTGACCCTGTGACAGCAATTACCCTATTATCTTTACTTCTAATGACAGCTAAAACATCAAATGTCTTCTAGGGAGGTTTGCTGCCCAGCACCATGAGGACTGTGAGTGTTCACCTGTGAAATTTGTTTTTTTATCTGCAATGGGTATCTTTCAGAACAGGGCATTTTCTTGTCATCTCTGGTGCACCTGGAAGTTACTACCTGAGAGGGGAGGACAACAGCCAATACCACATCTTGAATGTAGAGCCTGGAAGTGCATAGGAATCTTAAATTAAAATACAGAAACAGTAGCTATTTTTTCAAGTTGCCAAAAGTCCTGTTCAATCCTTTAGGCCCTTGACCCGTGTTAGAGCTGCCAAGTTGGCCCATACAATTGGAACTTACCTGAGGAACTCTAGAAACAAAATCTGAAGCTTCTGCACATGAACTCAGACAGTCAATAGCTTTATCTGTGTGCTGATGTAACACAGCATCACAAACTAATTTCACATAAACTCAGGTGACATTTGTCTTTCCTAAATTTTAGGTGCCTCCAATGATGTAACCTTCTTATGGTTACAATGGAGACTATGGAATTTAAGATATCATTCATCAAAAAGTGCAGATTGAGGCAAATTTTTGCTTGAGGTCCACTGCTTATTGAGTAATTCTTCTTTCACTAACAGGAGAACAATGTGTACAAAGCCATATTGAAGGCAACAACGTTTACAATTAATTCCTTCTAGTGGAGTCTGTGATTCCTGTGTGACTATTTAATAAACAACTGGGCATCATAGTTAGGTGCTTTCAAGATGTGTTTTGGCTAATAATCAGAATCCCCTGCTAATTCCACTTCCATAGCCCCTGAGCAACAACTTCTTGCAAAATTTACTCAAAGCTAGTTTTGCTCCTTTCCAGCATTCAGTGCTGCCGGAATCTGAGCCTTTGAAATACAGCCTTTTACCTGTATTTTGGAACTCTCCTAACAAGATGTGCATAAAAAAAGGTGTATCAGATTCAGTCCTTCAGAGAGAGACAGATCTGTCATCATCATCAAGAAGCTGAGGCACATGCTTTTTACAAAGAATAATAGCTTTTCAGAAGGTACTTCCAGGAATTTGGGCCTTTGCAGAAAATTATTTTGAGTCCATGAGCAGTGGTAAGATAAAAGTCCAGGTCAGAAAGTCTTAGGGACTGCTGTTTTTTCAAGAGTTTGAAATCGGGACAGGTCTATTCTGCTGTGCTAAAGCTACTGCTTTGCTTTTCAGTGGAAGACTCATACTTAATTTGCAATCAGAAGTCAGTGAGTTGAGACTGACAGAGAACTAAAGAGCTCCTCGGGTAAGGTTTGTTTAGGAGGAAAAAAATATGAAAAGAAGATAAAGTACTTTAAGAAAATAAAAAAGGTACTAAAGGCCCTGGTAGACAAGTGAAAGGAGCTTTGTTGTTATAATGATTACTTTTTGTGGTGCCGGTCTGCTGGAACTGGAATAGTGCAGAGAAAAAAAGCACCTTCTCAGTAAAAAAAAAAAATAAAAAAAAAATCACACAGGGCAGAAGGAAGAGTTGATTAAACAGCAATAAGACCAATAAGACTTGAGCTAATTAATTAGCAGAATCATAGGGCTGTCATCCAGACTGCATTCAAATCATTTTCTTGTTACTGACTTTTACCAAGCACACCCAGGAACACCTTCAGTGTCTCACCCTGCTATTGTCTCCCCATCACGCATCCTGCACAACACTTATGCAAAGTCCCAGCAGCCCAGAAAACTCCACGTTTATTTCCTTGTGCTCCACCACTTAGGCTAGAACGTTTCAGACTGATTAGCTCTTCAAAAGCATGCAGTCCTATTTATTTTAATTTAAACCTCATCCTATTAGAGACACGGCGAAAATCATATTAGATGTATAATGCATTCTTATTCCTAGCTGGCAGACAAAGGAAGCTTTATATTATTTGATTTGGATACTGATATACTGGTGCTCTTCTAGGATGGAAAGTTTAATGTCATTTTCTTTTCAAACACAGTCCTGCACGAACCACCCCTAGTGTGTAATTGCTTTAGGAGCGAGATATGCAAGGTGGCATAAAGAGTCATTTTTCTTGCTGGAAAGGTTGAAGGCAAAGACATTCTACAATGCTAGGGGCTGTCTCAAATCAGTGAGCTCATATGGTACTACAGGGCTGAAATTGCTCAATTTTAAGCACAGAGATCTACTTTTGAAGAGATCTGGCAGAGAACTACAGCAGATGAGTGCCTGATCATCTCCTAACCACAACCCATCCCTGCCTTTGTCAGTGGCCACAGCCTGCTTCTTTCTCTCTTAAAGTATGACGTAAGGCTGTTGCAGGATTTTCCCCCGAGGAGCCCTTGGCAGCATGAAGATATCTCAGTAAAAGTGGCAGCAACACAGGCATCCTGCCCCTCAAAGCAAAGGGGAGCGATAACATCTCCATAGAGACCACACTTCAGGCAGCAGCACTCACTGATGTGCTCTGTGCTTTGAGGTACAGGCAGGGACTAGGCTGTATGACTGTGATACAGCTTCTTAGCCTGGAGAAGACTGAGAGGAGACCTCATCAATGCGCATCAATATCTAAAGGGTGGGTGTCAAGAGGATGGGGTCAGGTTTTTCTCAGTGCTGCCTGTTGACAGGACAAGGAGCAACGGGCAGAAGCAGGAACACAGTACATTCCATATGAACATGAGGAAAAACTTCTTTACTTTTGAGGGTTCCAGAGCACTAGAACAGGCTGCCCAGACAGGGTGTGGAGTCTCCTTCTCTGGAGACTCTGGATGACCCTGCTATGGCAGGGGGTTGGACTAGGTGATTTCTGAAGGTCCCTTCCAACCCTTACAATTCTGTGATTCTCTGATCCTTTCACTAACAAGAAGTGGTACCTGCACCACTAGGATTGGGACTATTTTCTTCTCTTTCTCAAAAGCTCCTTCTGCTGTGTTGCCCCATATGATGATGTTATCAATGTGGTGCAGTGTTCAGAGCTCCGCCCTACGCCACTGCGATCTGGATCAGTCCATGGCAAATGGTAGGGCTGTGTTTCCACTCCTGGGGCAGTTAATTCCACTTGTACTGGATGTCCCTCCAAGTGAAAGCAAACTGTGGCCTGCACTCTGCTGTCAAAGGGATTGAGAAGAACACATTAGCAATATCATTTCTGGCATACCACATAGCTGCCTTTGACTCCAATACGTTTTGAAGTTCTAGCATGTTCGGCATGGCAGAACGCTGTGGTGGCATGACTTCATTCAGGCCATGATTGTCCACTGTTAGTCTCCACTCTCTACTGGACTTCCACACTGGGACTGTTAAAGGGCGAGTGAGTCTTGCTGATCACTCCTTGGCTCTCAGGTCAACAAATCAGCCTAAGGATGGGAATCAGGGAGTCTCGGCAGGTGCGATATTGCTGTCAATGCACCACTGTAATAGTGATTGGCACCTGATGTTCTTTGACCCTCAGCAACCATAAAATAGAAGGGTCCTCCAAGAGACCAGACAAGGCAGACAACTGTTTAAGTTCCTACACCTCCAAGGCAACTATACTAAAACCCAACGCCACCCTTTCCTAAGGTAGCCTATGCCAAGGACGTACAGAGCCTCTGGACCAGTCACAATGGGGTACATTTGCCTTTTATTACCACCTAGGCTCACTTTGGTCTCAAACACAGTCAGCTGTTACAGGGGTCCCCCATCACTCCAGAAATATAGATGGATTCTGACCATTTGTATCTTGATGACATTAGAGTAGACTGCCCACCAGTTTCCATGACAGCCTTATTCTCCTGAGGGTCTGTTGTGCCAAGAATATTCAAAATTCTCAAGAGCTATTGTAACTAGCCTGGAGGAGAAGGGGAAGGTGAAGGAGTTGAGGAACCTGTTCCTCCTTGTCTCCCCCCTAGATTCTCCAAGGAGAAAAGGTAAAGAGTGTAATTATTAATAGTTTCCGAGAGATGGCTCCCAAAGTACAGAGGTGACAGCAATGCTGAGAACAAATATCAGACCAGTCTCATGACTGGTAATTTTATCATATCATAAAACACTGTTACACAGTACAGCAAAATGACAACCTTAATCCAGCCCCCGGAGGTGATAAACAGCATCACAGGGAGTATATCCCAGAAGATGTTGAATAACACAACTGACAACACACCCCGAGAACAAATAAATCAACATTGTGACCAGCGATTACTAAACTAACAAAATGAATGCTTATAAGAAATTTGTTTTAACACAATCTGGTCAGGTCTCTCAGTATCTCAATTCTTTGTGCCCCACACTGGGTATGAAAAAAGGCTGTTGTGGTTTAACCTGACAGGCTGCTAAACACCACAGAGCCATTCACTCACTCCCCCGCAGTGGGATAGGGGAGAGAATAGGAAGAAAAAAAAAGGTAAAAACTTATGGGCTAAGATAAAGACAGTTTAAGAAGAAAGAAAAGGAAGGAAAAACAAGAATTATTATCATTGTTACTGTTGTTATTATTATTACAAAAGAATATACAAGTGATGCACAGTATCATTGCCCACCACTCACCCACCGATGTCCCGCCAGTCCCACAGCAGTGGCTGCCACTCGCCCCAGCCAACCCCCCCCAGTTTTATGGTTGTTTGATGTCATATGGTATGGAATACTCTTTTGGACAATCAGGGTCACCTGTCCTAGTTGTGTTCCCTCCCAGGTTCTTGTGCACCCCCAGCCTCCCCTCACTAGCAGGGCAGTGTGAGAAGATGAAAAGTCCTTGACTTAGTGTAAGCACTGCTCAGCGACAACTGAAACAGTGTGTTATCAACATTATTCTCATCCTAAATCCAAAACACAGCACTATACCACCTACTTGGAAGAAAATTAACTCCATCCCAGCTGAAACCAGGACACTTTTAAAAATCCATTGTTTCTGGGATACCTTCCAACTCTCCTGTCTCTCTAAACCCACAGGCTTGTCTGCTGACAGTGAATGGCAATAAGGGTCATTTGCCACAGCTGACATTGTTCAGAGACACAGCAGATGCACCCCCGTGTTTACACAAGCACAGGATGTCACGAGAGAGAAGCTTGAAACTATAAGCTTTCCCAAGTCTCTTTTTAGCATAATCTTGGATATGCCACCAACTCTGAGCTGTGCCTGCGCTGTCAGTGGTCACGTCCAGTCCAAGGAAGACATACTCAGCGTGTGGAAACTGCTGGGAGCTCTCACTCCCTAGAGAGAGCTGGAACTAAGACTGTATTGACTGGCATTTAGCTCTTTATTCCACAGTTTCAAAGGCTCAATCTTCAGTAAACTCAACAAGGAAAGCCTAATTTTGTAGAAATGAGATTCTACTCAGTGAATTTCCATGTTAGGAGATTTATTTGTGACACTCACAGTGCCCATTGAGCTAGAAGGAACCCTATTTTCCTGTTTCGTTTTCCTAAGTGGTGATTCCAATTACCTCTTATCTTCTTCGGGTTGAATAGGTCTTCAGATTATCTGGAAAGTGAAAGAGTTCTCAGGACTGTAAGAACCGTGAACAAGGCAGCATCAACAAGACAGCAGTGCTCCATAATGATTCATTTAAGAGAATGGGAAAAACCTGTTGATGCAGGTCTCTTTCTTCTTCCACAGGAAATATATTCCCCTCCCACCACCATCTCTAGCAAAGCATTTACATACTATTAAGTAATGGCATTTTTAAAACAAAAAAGGAAGGGAAAGAAGGCTCAGTGCAGTTGTGCAGTTTCATACACACAGCACAGCCTGCTTTCACCAGGTTAACACCAGTTAGCATATCATGTCCTGCTTCCCCACTGTCTCCATCTCTAGTCTGCCAAGCTCCACCAGATACATACTAGTCTACCTAATCTTCCTAATCTGGAAGTTTCTAGAGATGGAGATTTCTAAATGTTATTGCAGCACATCATACAGAAGTTGTTCATGCCTTGAAGAAGGGAGGGGAGGAGAGGGCAGGGGAGGGAATAGGTTTTGCACAATGTCTCAGAACGATTAATGAGGGTTTGTATAGGAAAGTAGAATGAAGTAGGCAACGCGTAAGAAAATCAAGTTTAGCATCTTCAAAAAACAGCACCAGAACCTGAAGGACACCACCAGAAACCATAGTCCCCTATAGAGATGTGTGACCACTGGTCAAACTTACTTAACCATAGCTTTGCAGTTGGTAGTAGGTATAATTTGATAAAGCTGATAACTAAATCAACTTCAGTTGACTTATGAGCTACTCCATTTGTGTTTTGAATTGGTATAATAAGACAGAATAGCTTGTTCTTCTATATGAAGGACACACTGGTTCATCAACTTAAAGTACTGCCTGGCCGGACTGGCAGCATCCCTCAGTTGGTGCAAAGCTGTGACAGGGACCTACGTTTTCCTGATTTTCAAATGTTCTCATTTGTATTATTTTTCCTGACAGCACCCTCACACCACTTCTGTTCATGTGAGGAGAGGAAAACGTTTCTGGGGAAAAGTAATCAAAGTTGCTGATAAAATTCTGCAGGTTAGAACTGTTCCCCTGACCTAAGATCCTAATACACACACCAGACAGATTAGTTCTCCTTCTCCCAAACTCCAGTGGCCAATTATCCCAATTGTCCTCTCCAGATATCCCACTGTCTTCTTTTTCAACTCTGAGCTTTTATAGCATCCTCTTCCTGCTTTCACCATGACTAAATTATCTCCCTTCTTTCCTTTGAATCTCCTTTATTTGAACCATCCTTTACTTTTTTTTTCTTTTTAACCTCTATAAAAATGGTTTGAGCAGTTTCATATTTGGTTTATGTCAATAACATTTCCACAGAGCAAGCAAACAATGAATTCACCTTGGCAGAATTAACTGACAATGACGTGCATATCTCAACCTCTGATTTCTGTCAAGGAGAGACTTTGTAATGGCAACGTCTTGGTGTACCTGAGACTTGATGATGAATTCTTTCCCCAGAGATGAATTATTTCCCCCATATGAACCCTTGCTATTTGCAAAGCAATAGGATTTTTATGCCCTTTGCAATCTGTTTCACATGTAAGGAATTAGCACATTCGAATCTCAACAGCTAGATTCTTTCCATAATTATATTTTCAATTGTGCTTCGTCCTGATGCCTGTAGCTGCCAAAGAAAACTGGAATTTATGTTAATCGACAAACCTTTTCAAAGATGGCAGGCATTCTGGTCTGAGATCTAGATTTGCCCAAGAGTATTGGTATAATATCACCTTTGAGAAATGCTGGAATTTTATTTGTATTAATGTTTTTCAGGGCCTTAAAACATGTAAACATTTAATCGCACAGCTAATAACTCAGAACTCTTGCATGAGATAATGTTCCTACAATAGGAGATTGCTTCAAAGCTGTGAGTGAAAGGCAGTATGTTTTAGAGAGTTTCTGAAGAAAAATAAGTCAGAAAGGAAGAGGTTCTCATTTGTAATACTACAAAGACCATGCACATGATCATCAATAGATCACTTTGCATTACTTTCTAACTCTGCTTCCAACAGGTGCCAGAAGCATGAAGAAAGCCTTGGAATTAGGTCCTTGGTTTATTTTAAAATTTACTGCCTTGCTAAGAATAACTTAATGTTAGATTTCCCTACATAACAAAGAGCATGAGATCTAAATGATGTGTAAAAAGCTGTGTTCTCTGCATTAAAACCTCCTTCACAGCAAATCTCCTCCAATACAACTTTTCTGTTAAACTTGTAGGACTTGACAACAGCTTTGCTGATAATTACAAGGGAATATATCATATTTATACCCCTCCATTTAGTATATTTCATCTGCTGGGTTTGACAAAGAAAGCACAGAGATAGGATTTACCTTGAGTCTGTCCTCTCTTCAGGACCCCAGAGAAGTAAAATTAATTATTACTTTTTCAAAAAAGGAAGGAGGAAACGTGACAATTCAGTCCTGACACTCTGCTGCTGGAGAGATTACATCGCTTCCTATCCCCCACGCAAAGCAGAGAACAAAGAAAGTAATACTTTTTTATTCTAAATATAAAATTACAGCTCCAGGGAATAGAGCTTTTTAGAAAGATGACTTCAGGTTTGCATCCTGCTGTCACCAGAATTCTCTCTCTACAGCTTATTGAGCATTGTGCAAGAGGTCTAAAACGAACAGGGAATGATTATACAGTCAGGAAAAAATCCATTTGGAAAACAGATCTAACTTCAGATCTAGCTTCTTTAATGCCTTTATGACTATAGCACTGGAAACAAGATAATTACTCAATTTCTAGTAACTTCTTGAATCTCTCTTACTGCCTGAGAAAAGCAGTACTATTAGGCTGCTGTTCACATAAAAGGAAAAGCAGGGTTCTCCTAAGTTTTCCTTGAATGAAAGAGATGCTCTTCAATAACGCGGGGAAATCAAGATGCTGCAGTTGTAAACAGAGCTTTACTCTAAGTATTTCTTTATGAATAAAGTGCACACTAAGCATTCGTATTTATTCAGAGGCACAGGGAGTAGTATCATAGCCTCTGTAATTGGGCTCCCACACAAGAACATCTCAGAGTCAAATGATAACCTGAAACGTGGATGGGTTCATTCTCCCAGCTCACTCGTGCACAGACAGATGAAGAGCAGGGCAGCACACTCACTTGAGAAAGAGCAGTGAGCGTACTGAAATCTTCCAACCCCCAAACCTTATGTCACTGCCCACGCGGACATGTTGTGTCAGCGGTTCATGTGATCTTTCCTAATGTGCTTCAGTGGAAAGTCACAGAATCACAGAATCACCTAGGTTGGAAGGGACCTTTTAAGATCATCTAGTGCAACCAATGGAGAAAAACAAACAAACAGAAAAAACAACCACAACCAAAAAACCCACCACAAACCACACACCCCACCACACCCAAAATCAACACCAATCCAACACTAATCCATATCCCCAAGCACCATGTCAACTCATCTCTTGAATACCTCCAGGGATGGTGCCTCAACCACCT
>JAOTQQ010000012.1:147112020-147146998 GCA_026546715.1 Gallinago undulata
CCAGCACCTCAATGTCTTTCTTGTGGTAGGGGGCCCAAAACTGGACACAGTACTCAAGGTGGGGTCTCAACAGTGCCGAGTACAGGGGGACGATCACCTCTCGGGTCCTACTCTCCACATTGTTCTTGATACAGGCCAGGATGCTGTTGGCCTTCTTGGCCACCTGGGCACACTGCTGGCTTATGTTGAGCCGACAGTCGACCAACACCCCCAGGTCCCTTTCTGCCAGGCAGCCCTCTAGCCATTCTTCCCCCAGCCTGTAGCGCTGCCTGGGGTTGCTGTGGCCCAAGTGCAGGACCTGGCACTTGGCCTTATTGAACCTCATTCTGTTGGTCTAAGCCCATACATCCAGCTTGTCCAGATCCCTCTGCAAAGCCTCTCTGCCCTCCAGCAGATCAACACTCCCACCCAACTTGGTGTCGTCTGCAAATTTGCTGAGGGTGCATTCGATCCCCTTGTCCAGTGTTGGCAAATCACAGCAGAAAGCAGTTTAAACTGAGCTAGATCTCCTTGCTCTGAGGCAAATGGAAGGCATCACATAGTCTATTAACAGAGGTGAACAGGGAGGGTGAAAATAAATGGGTATACAGTGTTGCCTTTAAAATCTCAGTCTGGACTAGCTGTAGCCCACTGACCTGTAATCTGAGTGACCGCTACAGCACACACCATCTTGGTAGGTACCATCATAAACATAACCCAAATCTATCCAGTGTATGACTCCCTCCCTCCCCCATCACACACTCATTCTGGGCTGATCTATCTATAGGTCTTCAGCACCTGAAATTCCCACCAGTTTCACAAGGAACATTTGTTCTTGTTCAGAGTCCCTGCAAAACAAGTATGGATTTTCTAATTTCTCAGTTTCATTGTAATCTAATTTCTAGTATTGACAAAATTGTTAAACACTTGCAGGCCATACTAATTTTGCTGTTTTTTAGAGAAAATTAAGACACGTGGACATTCCTCGAATGAACAGTATGCCATCTTGCTAGAACCTAAGTACCGTACTGCAAATAGCCCCGTTGATCTAACTTGCTTTTTTTCCTTTACCATCTGTTGGAGCCATATGCCTCCTTAAATAAGAGCTAATTATAGGTCTCTACCGCAACTGATCAAATACTGGTAACTGTTGCAAACTTCAGCTGGAAATATAATTTCTTCTTTATTTTTATAAAAAAAGAAGAAAAAAAAAAAAAGATTCCCCCCCAAACCAGACACTGAGCTGGTTGCCTTTCTCTGGTTTTCTGGACTTGGGTACCCAGTAGTTACAGTTGATGCACACATGCCTGTGTTAACATACGGGAGACATTCATAACAGGCTGGAGAAATAATAAGAGCCAAAGTACAGTTCCCGCCAAGCATATTAGGAGGGGTGACTTTGGGACAGAAAGTGACTGTGTGTAATAAACACCCACTGACACATACTGTAGCAGAGTTCTTAGTATTTTGAGTTTTCCTTTACTGCCCCTGTGCTGTTGAACTGAGTGAAAGAGAGAAAAAAAAAAAAAAAAAAACCTGTCACAAAATTATCTGGCTTTTAGCACTGAGGAACTGGAGCACAAAAGGATCCAATACTAAAATTAAATTTTGGAAGAGATTCCAGCCCATTTAGAGAATAATAAATCTCCTAATGAGCTCAAAAAAGACAAGATTTCACTTTCATGTCCAACGGGCATTTGTATAAATGTCCATTTGTATAAATGTCAATTTACACCATTCAGGCAAATGTTTTATAACTGCCTCCGGTGTCAATGTCACTTTGCATTGCTGTGTAATGTGAAAGGACTGAAGGATAAAAATTAATCCAGTCCTAAATATAGCAAATAAAAAATTGAAGTGCTTTTTAAAAACCCCAAACACTAAATAGCTCTTTCAGCATCACAAGACTGCGGCAATTTCAGACTGACATGCTGACCTTTTCGGAAGTTTTGAACTGTTCTTGCAGAAATTAGGATTTAAATTAAAAAAAAAAAAAAAAGGAAAAGGAAAAAAGAAAGGAAAATGGGAAGAACATGTTTTAAGTTAATTCATTCCAGCCATCAGGCAGGCAGTTGTTTCCTACTCTAACTGCCACAACCTCTTGGTGCAAATGAGTGGTGCGTACAGAAGAAAGAGAACACCTCCAGGATTTCATTTCAGCCAGTCTTTCCCTCTGGCTACCAATCGGAAGATTCCCTTCCACTTTTCTCATCACTGCTCCCAGGATGTTTTGACAGCCAGAACACCACAAATGTTTAAAGATACAGATATGTAAAATTCACTTTACAGACACTTCAAGCATGTATGTAACATTAAGACCCACCTGTTATTCCCTCAGTGCCACACAGCATATCTGCCATCCTCTCATCGACAAATCATCAACTGAATCAGAAAAGTCCTGAGCTAAAATCACACACTTTAAGTCAAACTGGAAATTAAAGATTTCCCAGATGGGGCTGTAACACTTCCAAGTCCTCTGATCAATGGTATGGATTGGGAACTAAATGCTCTCCTAATATACTTCTGAAATGCCTGTTGTGTTCAAGAAGGTGATGGATGGTAGTTGTACATTTACCAAACCTTTATCTTCAGCATTACAGTGAGTTGCACTTTGCTCAGAGGGTACATTACTGTGAATTAAATATGTAGAACATTTTGTGACAGTCTGATAAAAAATCTGAAAATACATCTAATTTGTCAGATGTAAGAGGTGGTCCAGAAGACCCCACTGTGAAATAAAAAGCCTGAGGATTCAGAGTGAAGGACCTCAGACTCCCACTGGAAGAAGCCACCACTGCTGGTTAGTGTTTCTGAAAAGCCAAGGATCTGGCAAAATCTGTGTATTTAAATACAGGTTTCTGAACCCCACTCCGGATCACAAAAGTAAATATGCTAAAAACAGGCTTCACGGTCCTACAGTTTTTTCCTCTTTGAGTATAATACCGGTCACAATGTCTTTCATATCATCTCTAAGATCAGTCTTCAGAGTTCAGTAAATACAAGAGACCTTCCTCAGCTGCAGCTGCTGCAGCCAAGGATCTTTCATTTTACAGGCTGCAGGTTTAATTCCTAGGGTGATGTTCAAGACAGGTTTGTCACATCCACATTTGGAAGGTGATCCCTCCACATTATGTTCTTCCCCCATGTTCAGGTGGACCTGATCAGAACCCTTGCTTATTCAGGAGAGACCTGATGCTAGTGCCCACATGGTCTTTGATTCTGACCACTAGATTTGGGATTTGTATGCAGTGGGAGAGAGGGTAAAAAACCACATACCTCCATACCTGCCCATAAAACAGATGGAAGAACTCGCTGAGTTCCCAGGGCAAGATAATGAGCTACAAATCAGATGCTCCTCTTCTGACTCCAATTCTTTCCACAAATTGCTATACAGTCTTTGTTCTGGAGATATTTCATATGCATAGCAGTGGTTTCTCAAGGTGAAGAAATACAAACCAGCCTCTGGAAAGGCAGTCTGTGTGATGGAGATTGGCAGAATCAGACCACAGGTAAGTTATGTCAAGGGCTCATATTTCCAACACAAGTGCAATCACAATCCTTAAAGCAGACGGGTGGCACTTGGATATTCAAGCAAAACTGTACAAAGACAATTTTGTCTGCTTTAGTAAAGAGGCTAAAGGAATAAAATATACTAGCACACCACACACGCACTCAAAAATAAATTGCAGTTCTATTTGCTGAAAAACAATTTCTGTTAAATATAGAAACAATATAATTATAAAGTAGCTTCCAAACAGGAAAACTATATTGCTAGTCTGTAATAGGAACTGTTTCCATATAAACCATAAGCTTAATTGAAATCCAGAATGTTCTTCTGTATGCTTTGTATCTTTTATATGTTCCTTTGAGCAGATATTTTAAAACTTCACATCCAGCTGTGACACAAGATTGCTCCTTTCCTAGGTCAGCCTGCTCTTGTCCGATTAGTGATTTAATTGCTGAACCATTTATATAATTCAGCACAAAAATGCAATAGAATTATTTTTTCTTATTCATTTACTTCTCCAATCTGTTTTTATTAGCCTCCGCCACTGCATCAGTAAATATTATTATTTTTTTTCTTTTTAATTATGCACATTATCTCTATTGAAATCCTGTAGCTTCATCTGGAACACACATGCACATAAATCAGCAAGAGACCGATCATACTTTGTCTATGCATGTCAGGCACAAGCCATTTGGCTTTTTGTCTGGGATTTCATTAAACTCCATTAATGTTCTCTCTGTCTGCAATGTGCCAAGAGTATCATTAGCTGTTCTCTGTCTTTGGGCTTTTTTCTGTTAAGGCTATTCATCGCCTTCAGTCTGAGTTAAGGGTCATTCAACAGAAGAATGCTATCACTTTCTCAACAGTCTGTCTTTTATTTGGCATAAATTTTGCATACATATCACAGTCCTGCACTAAGCCCTTAACTGGACTAATACAATACAAGGGGTCCTGAATCTAATCCTACTTACCTCCCTCCATAAAAACCATCTAACACTTTGAAAATGAAATGGCCCAAATCTTGTCTATCCAAAAAATCTCACATAAACTCCCCTAAACTCAAAAATTTAAATGCTTTTACTTCTCTGAGATAAATAAAGGTACTAAATCAGTCTTATTACCACCACACTATAAAGAGTAAACTTGCACAAAGTTATAATAAGTTTCTCAAGATAATCCTGAAAACAACAGAAAAGCTGGGAATGAACTCAAATCTAATGCAAAGAAAATCCTGTATTTACTACCAAACACACACACACACTGCTGGTGTATTAGACATCGCACTGTAGGGGTGTGTAGCTACACTAACTCTACTTAGCATTCGAGAGATCTGGATTCCCATCCTATCACTTGTCTTCTTGAGAGACACTGGACAAATCGTGAGGTATCTCTGTGCCTCAGTTTCCCACATATTAACTTCTCCTTCGCTTTGTCTCTCATTTAACCAGTCTGCGTCTGCCATTTTGAGCTCTGGGTTTTATTACAATACCTACCACACTGCTCTCAGCTGTTATATCTAACTCAGTTGAGAAATCCCACTGAACCCGCAATGCAAGTCTTTAATGGCTTTCACAACAGCTAAATTGTGCAGATATTTCCCCTAGATATTTTTTTGCCTAGTGACAATCATACTCATCAGTTTTTCTGAAGATTTAATAAATTCTTTGCTGTTTTTCTTCATCCTCTAAACTTATCCATCAACATTCCTAATAATATTGGAAGTAACGATCCCAAGTGCAGTCCATGGAGACAAACAGACTTCCCTGACATGAACTGATGATATTCAAAACACATGATTTGTGAGATTTGAATTGAAGTCCATGGGATCATTTCCTGGATATATTATAACTTATTACAAAGCTTGTAGAAGATGACAGATTAGGTCTGTGTTGCAGTTGCTTACAGGTCCCTAAACTCTTTCCCAAAGAATAATAAAATGAATAGTATATATTCAAGTGACATAACACTGGAAACAACCCACCATTTCTGCTGCTACATTTGATTTAAGAGAAGGAACATGTAAGGGCATTGTTCCTCTGGATATCAGTGGTAGGAAAGTCTGAGAGAACAACCATTGGATACCCCAACTAGAAAATTTTGCACTAGTTACCAGAAAAGTACCTATAAAGTAGGGTAAGAAGCCTCAAAACTAGTAGAACCAAAGTTCCTTCTCTTTTCAATATTTTTACAAATGCTGGAAACCAAGGAGAAGTTGTTTTCCATTACCCAGGGAATAGTCATTTATGTTAAGTTTGTCCTGCAGACATTAAGGAGAAAAAAATACAGTGCATTTTGCATAAGGCTTTTCCACATGCCCATATCCTTGGAAGGATGGCTGTCCTTGAAAATGAGAGCTATGGGAAATCATATAAGAGCCCATAGATATGAATCATGGGGACAAGACTAAGAGTTAGCTTGTTCTTATTTAAAATTAATAGAGGGAATTTAAAGACTTGATGGCAACTTGAAAAACTGTGGGGAAACTGGAAAGCCTCCAAAATAGGTTTGGCAAGAACCTAAACAGTAGAAAAGCTTCATAAATTATAAGCAGAATAAAAAAGAAGAAAAAAAGAGGAAAGCAAGCAAGGAAAGAAGATTTTCATTTTTCTCAGGACTAAATCATCGCTACTGAATAACAAACACCTTACTGCATGAGCTGTTCAAAATTCCCTGGTTTCTGGAGAAAGCTGTGGAATACTCTATTGCTTTCTTAGTGTTCAACAAGCAAGTATTTCATGAGAGGTCCATATGCAGCCCATCAGTTCACTTTACTTTTCACATCCCTATTCAGGTATCGGGATATTTTTATGCATCTTTGTCCACTGTTACTAAATTCAACAGTACTTGGTGTCAGTGTGCTTCAGATGCTCTTTATCTTGAGAAAAAAATTCTTTAAGTGTGTGGTGTTCCAGTATCCTGTATACTTTCTCTCTGAAAGGTTGAATTCAGAGGTCAGACATCATGATTTTAACAGGAGGGTGCAGACAAGTCATGAGTTGAAGGAGCTTAGCAGCTACAGACATTCAGAATTGAAGAGTTTATCCACACAGCATGACAGCCATTTCCATGCAGGAGTTAATACTTACCTGTTACAGACTTTCTGGACTGACATTTTAGAAATTATAACTGAAATTCAGTAGTTTTCTATCACATTGCTCTTCCTGTATTACTCTTATTTTATTCTGCACACTGAACTCAAGTACTTTCCCCTTGCACTGCCTACCACACGTCTACTATATATTTTAAATCACACTTCTGTCTGGACACTTAGCCTTGAGTAAGTAAACAGCAGCAGAGACTTAACATATCAGCCTAAAACAGTAGATGCAACTTTTTGCAGATAGCTCTTCAAGGATTTCCATCACATTGCCTCTCTACCAGTTTGTGAGCCAACCTTGTAATGACAAGCTAGAATAATCTCATTTTTGGAAGGTGACAGTGGGTGTTATTGTGAAACCTCTTAACAAAATAAGCTTGAAATATAACACAAGCTGAGGATGATTTTTCCCTTCACTCAACAGTGAACATCCTTTCAGCCACAGTTGTATACTAAAGTCTAGTTTATACTCAAAAAAACTGCAACAACAAGGAGCTGCTGATAATCTGGTGAAAAAGAGTAGACGCTTTGCTTGACTCATCCAGTCATGTTTGTTACTCATCCTTTAGCTTTTCACTTGTTTAACTCCACCTTCTCTTTTTTTAAATCAAGGATACTGCTGAGGTGCCCTTTGATGATGTTGAACTATATTTGCAGAGATGACAGTGATATCAAAATCAGGTGCCTTCAATGTGAACTTTGGGTCAGAGAAAAATATGAATTTCAGTGGACCATAAAGTACATGAGCCCCATGACTAATCCCTATGGAGACATTGCTCCTTCCTGAATTCTTTTAGGGAAGAGGATGGAATATGATAATTTCTTGTTTGTACAATGTTTACCCATCCCCTAGTGATGGATCAGCCAGTTGAATTAAAAAGCATAAGTGAATGCAATGAAACTTCTGTGCAGGAATATGCTGGAAACCTCAGCGTCTGCATTTCTCTTTTTCCGCAGGATGCTGATAGACCTAAAGGCTTAAAGAAAAAGGAGGTGGTTTTATCTAATATTATATCGTACATCACAACTCAGACTAGGAAGCATGTATTTACTTTATGGTGATCACACTTTGTGAATCTTCCCATACTTCCCCAAGCTTATATTCACCATCTTGTTTTGCTGTACAAGTGTAGTCACCAGCCTCTTGTCTGCAATCACCAGGCAAGCAACTTCCCAGACACAGACAAGCATTAAATTCAGTTCAATTCACTTGTGTTTTCCTTAATTGGCTGGCTAACATGAAATGTATCCCCTAAGACCACCCACATCCTGCAACTGAACATTATGCCAGGGAGCACTCTTTCTTCTGAAGATGCTTGTCACTAATGAGCCTCAGATTCCTTTCTTGCATAAGGCAATTTCCCATTCCACACAGCAATTATGTTAATAAAGGTGAAGCTCCTGATAGCTTCCATTGGTTCCTCTCAGCTCATGATTAAAAAAAATGAAAAACATTAAATAACTTTCAGTCTAGGGAAAGAGCTGGCTACGCAAACAAAGTAATTTTTTTAAAAGGACGTTTAAAAATGGGCTTTCCTTTTTATCCCCAAAGAACAACAATAAATGGATGAAAACACACCTCCAGGTGATATTGTTCAAAGAGCTTACTTCACTGTGTGTAGTCACTCAATTTCCTGTTGCAGCTAACTGCTGCCACAATCAGGCACTGGGCAATGTAATCAGTGGGCCACATTCTAGATGAAATTTCTTTGATATGACATGAAAGCCTTCAATAGTGTTCAAATGGCTTAGAGGCAATCCATCATGTGAAGATTTTTACGGCCTTCACCGCAACCTCACAGAATGAGTTCTTCGCCACCACCTTTATCTCTCACACTGCTAATTGTACATATTGTTCATATCCCTTTTACAGGTGGGAACCTGAGGCAGAGCATGACTTGGGCCTGTCTCCTCAGGAATATTCAATATAAGTCGATGGCCATTAGGCCTTTTACGGACTTAGAAGATCTGAATCTAAGTGTCTTGCCTGTTTGATGGAAAGCCTGCTGGAGAGTAGGAAACTGAAGCCAGATCTCATAGTTCAGCGACAGCCTAGACCCTCTGTTCTCTTCCTCTCTTCCTGACACTGTATAAACTTCTATTATTGGAAATTAAAAAAGATGTAACAATTTGAAGTTTAATTTGGTTTCATTAAAACCTAGAACTAATTTAAAAAACAACAACAAACAAACACAAAAACAAACAAAACCAACCCCAGTCTTCCTATTGCAATGCACAAACAAGAGAAATTCATTCTAGAAGTCTAAAACTCTGCTTTTGTTTCCTACGTGCAACACTAGTACAAAAGCACAGGGCAATTCCTTGGATCCTGTCAGAGATCCTTTGTAGTCTCTTCCAATCTAAATCTTGAGACTGAGCACTGGTGAGTGTATTTTCAATCAAGTATTATTATGCCTAGTAACACAGAGATCCTTATTGTGTTATTTGTACAAGAGGTTTTTCATCTCCCACAAATATAATACCTACTTTATTAGTGGTCAAATCGAGTTATTACGCTACTTCCCACTACCTAAAAGGGAGGGAAATAAAACTTCATATTTCTGACGAGGCCACATGGTGAAAACTCAAATCCTAACTTCCACATACTTTTTAGAACAGAGCCTACTGCTGAGACTCCCCAGATCCACATTGTACCACAACTACCACTTGGTTGCACCCACTAGAGTTGAATAAAATTCTTAGTGTGGGATCCGCCACGTCTCATCAGTCACAGAAAAGGCAGGCAACTAATTTAATTTGATTTATTTCATGATCAGTGAAGAAAAATCACTGAAACCTAAAATTCATTCTTCAAATATGTGGAAACTTGCACTATCATCTTAGGCTACTCAATCTGACTCAAAGACTACTCAAGTCAGTAATTATTGCTAAGATCATGTGAGAAACTCCCTTTCCTCCTCCTGAGATTGAGAGTTGAATTCCAATGCCAAGATCAGCAGAGATGCAAGAAATTCAACCCTACAGTGGATATCATAAAAACTGTAGACATATATGTAAAAACTCAAATCCAAAGCAAAGTGATACTCAATTTTGTAAATGGTTTCTAGGTGAAGTGTAAGATGAGAGGTAATGGATGGATACACATAAACAGTGAAATCCAGGAAATAACGAGACAATATTAGATACCATGACTGGAACTAGTCCCAGCACAACAGTAGGCCGGACTTTCATGAGGCCTTTACGTTCATCAAAACACCATTGCCGTTGGAAAACTTTGTAATATTCAGTGGAAAGAGAAGAGGTTCAGGGACAGTTGCATTAAAAAAACCCTCACTCAGTACTTTCCATTATTTCCATGAATAAAACTTAACCTCCAGTTATACTGTTTTCCAGCTTCTGGGATGGCTTGCAGACAAAACACTAAATTTTTGGCCTACATCTGTGTGGGGCTTTGGATGGCTTTTTTTTTTTTTTAATGGGGAAAAACTTGGCATGATACTAACAACTGCACAACAGAGCATGGTGCAAATGCACCTAAGATGACATATCTGAGCAAGAGGCAGGATGAATAATGTCCAACGTGCTGATGAAGAAACATTCAGCACAAGTGCACTGCTCTCAGGGGTAACATAGTTTAGAGAAGGTGTTTTATTAAGTCACAGAATGCCCCAGGTCAAAGCTAGGCTAGAGATCTTCAATATGGTCTTGTGCTTCACAGTACATGCATAAGCTCTTCTCTTCTCACAAGAACTTGGCTGAAACTCATAATAAAAGGGCATGTTGAAGTGTGCAGATGGAACGTGCTATGCAAAAGTGCCAAGACCTAGCAGCTGTTAATGAGCAAATACCAAAAATCATTAATCAATGAATCTCAGCCGTTTAAAATTAAATACTTCTTTGTCCCCACATTTTTAACTGGTTTACTCTGTTGCTTCTGAGGGCATAAATATACATCTTCCTCCATATACATGACAGGCATTAAGTTTAAGTTTCCCAGAAAGTGAAACAACATTGCCCAGCAAACAGGGAGACGTCATCTGCCCTAAGGGGAAGAAGGTGTTAAAGAAAAAATTTCCACCCAGATAGTATCTTCCAGTATATATTATGCTACTCACTGCACAGAAGAGCTGTAGCTAAACTGGTAGGGGAAGTAATTTTTGCTTTTTCAGGCTTAAATCTCCTTCCCTCTGGGTAGCCCTTAACACTCATCTTAACTGTTCTTTGTTTCATATTCATAACAAATTGTGCATCCACAGTGTCCCTTCAGCTCCAAGCTTTGATGGGCGCAGAAGGTCATGGAGGAAGTGAAGTAGTGGAGTCTCCTGTGATGGTGTGGCAGCCCAAGCTCCAGTGAAGCTCTGCATTCAGCTCTGAGCTCAGGCAGTGATTCACCACCTGGATCCAGAGGTGTCCATCACACATGGCAGACACTCTCAGGCACCAGAGACTCTAAGAGGAGTCTCCCATGTTGGAGTTCAAGTGAATCGACAATAGTTTTGATGAACAGATAAAAGAAGTAGTTTTATATTTTGCTTTGTACTTAATAAAAGAACGTCCAAAACACCCCTCCACTCCCACTCCCTTATAATGACACCTATGCTGGAATGCTTAAGGCCAACACCTTCCATCAAACTAACCCTCATTTCTCACCGTGAAGGACAACGAGGTTTTTGACACTACAGAGCCACTGGCTGTATTCACATTCTGAAAAGCAGAAGCTGGTCCACTGCTGCAGATTTTCTGCATGCACGTTAGTTATTTCTGGCAGGTTAAAGTGTAGAGGTGGGGGAGAAATCTTTTCATAAGCAGAATTATTCTACTATTTTTGGATGTGGTACAGCAGCTATGGTGATGCTGCAACATACTTCCATTTCGAGCATAAGCCATACTCAAAAACCTCCCACCTAGAAGAAAAGTCAGTGTTTTTAATTACATTAAAAGACTCCCAGATTACTGTTATTATTGCAACTCATTATGCAGAGTGTGGTAGAAATAGTAGGTCAAACATTTCCCTCTTTGGATCCACTGTATTACTCTCTAAAATGTGAACCAACCATAAAAACTTTCAAGACCATAAATAATTCTCTGCTCTCCTACACTGTCACATATCCAAGAATATCAAAGCTCTTTATATTAAGTAATTAAGTTTCACAATACCCTTATGATACAGATACAATTAACCCCATTACACATACAGGGAAACTAAAACAGAAGGAGGCTGATTGCTCAAGATCAGAGGGAGGAAAAAGAGCCCAGCAATTATAGGAATTAAGGACTAGTAAATCCTCCTGGTTCCTCAAATCCTCCTGCTATTATGTGCCACACGGGCACATTTATAACTTCAACATGGCTCCGTGCTACAGACACTCAGGGGTTTTATTTCTGTTAAGCTCTGTCCTGAGGTTTTGTTTCAGATATTCACTGGCTTGAATGAGTATGTTAGATATGGGGTATTGAACATACACTTGGGTTACTATCCATATGTGCCATAGTTTCATTTTTGTGTTATTTATTTGCTTAATGAGGTAAAATGCCAGTAACACAAGGATCATCTCTATACTATACTTTAAAGTGAGTTTCTTTTGTAAAAGCAACAAATGTTTAAGTATGATTTTCTGAACGAAATATGAATAACACAATTTCATCTCCCGAGGTCCCTTCCAACCTCATATAATTCTATGATTCTGTGATTGTTTCTTCTAACGTGAGGAAGCTTTATTCTTACTCTTAAGGGACACAATGTTTATTTCCTAGAGGTTTTTTTATTTTCCTAATTTACTTTGTTGTGGTGTTTGGTTTTTTTCTTTAAGTATCAGCTTTAAGCCTATTAGGTAATGTGCAATTTCATTTCTTTAAGACAACAAAACAGAAGGTAGAGTACCATCCCTCAGCTATATGCTTTTTTTAATAATACATTCTCTTTTGCTCCTCAAAAATCATTCCTAGAATTTATAAAATACTCTTGTGAAACAAGATCCCTCAAAGTTATAGTCTGCAATACTAGAGTGAAAAATTATGGCCTGGAGTGGCTGGAGACTTGATCACTTTCTGCTCTGACACAGAAAGATGTAGCAAGTTGACTACTCTACTAATCTACCGACTTCACGTGCCTTCCTTGGAGGGACATTTCAGTGGGCACAGTGCAGTTTCAGGGAGATTATGATCTTACCAATGGAGGGTGTTGTGGTAGGAAATTTTTAATATGCATTATGACTTGCCCCACACGTATGCAAGGGAAGACAAGTTATGTGGTAGCTACAGTAGAAGATGAGCTTTTGTCAACTGTCTGTGAAAGCCAAATCTGTCATTTTGAACTTCCTTAGTTTCTAGAGAATGCATGCTATTACACCATGTATTTTTATGCCTCCAGTTACGTAATTTGAAAGCAAGGTGAAAATTGTTTTCTTAACATTTATCCCTAATCTATCAAACCTCTAAGCAAGCGCTTATCCAATAAATGACCGGGATCTACTTAAGACAATAGGATTATTTTCAAGCTTCAAGTCACAAACCAGCATTTCACTACACAGAATTTTAGAGCAGCCGCCAGAGAAAGTGTCTGCTTCTGACAGATCAGACCATATTCAGAGGCTCTACCTAATCTGGTGGAAATTGATTGTTCATGGAGCATGAAAGACTACCCAAATTTACATGACTAAAAATACAGACAAGAAAACACCAAAAAAGCGTGGGTTTTGTTTGAGTTTTTTCCCCACATGGCTTGCACCAGTTTGAGCCATTTGGTTCATTATCTTCCTTCAAGTGGTTCTAATCATTCATGCAGGTGCAAAGACAATGCAAATTGTTCCCTGTTCAGGATACACATTGCTTTTAATCTTCAGCAAAGGTATGAAAGTTTTGCATGAAATCCAAGACAAAAAGGGTATTTAAGTAAATGCATAAACACACACACAACATTATTTCTGCCTGCAGAAATCTGTAGGAAAGGAAGTGTTGAGCTCCAGCACTGCCTGCAGACTCTGGGGTGTCACACCAGCAGGGAATGCAACTGTAAAGAAGAATCATAGAATGGTTTGGGTTGGAAGGGACCTTAAAGATCATTGAGTTCCAACCCCCCTGCCATGGGCAGGGACACCTCCCACCAGACCAGGTTGCTCAAAGCCCCATTCAGCCTAGCCTTGAACACCTCCAGGGATGGGGCATCCACAGCTGCTCTGGGCAAAGAAGGTTTGGATTGTTCTCCTACTCTTCAGTAAGTTATACAAACCCAAGGTCTCATTTTCCTCAGGCCTCTGTCTACTTCCCCACTTTGTTGTAGTTCCCTTGACTTCCTAATGACTCCCTCTCAAGTGTCAGAGAGAGGGCAAGATCAGGCCTCGTAGGTAGCAAATGGTTCATGGTTGCTGTTCAAACCAGATTCACTCCCCACGCAAATGGATGCTGGCAAGCAATGTATAAAGCAAGACCAGGGTTTTCCCACTGGGATATGTGGTCCGGTGCCAGGACGGATCAGTTAATCAGCAGGTTGCTAGGCACTGCTGGATGGGTTGCTTACATCATGTTGCCTACATCTCAAAGGTCCCGCTACAGATGGGAGATTGAAAGGTATGAGAGCACCTATACAATCAGGTCTTTCTTTGAGGGCAGTACACACATGATTACTGCGAAAATTATTCAACTCTAGGCAGGGTTTTAAACAATCACACGCATCCCATCTGTGCAACTTAAACATCAAAATGAAATGGAAGTACTTAAAGGGCAATCTCAGTCCAGCAAAAATGCTTATGCTTAAATGCACCAATTCATTTACTCATTTCTTCTCACACTTAACGTGTATATAAGGTAACTGTAAAAAGAAAATTGAACTTACTGCATTCAAACCCATACTCTTTATTCATAGTGCTCACGACAATTCAAACTTAGAATCAGAGAACGGTTGGGGTTGGAAGAGACACTTAAGCTTCACCTAGGTCCAACCCCCCTGCCATGGATGAAGACATCTTTCACTTAATTAGGTTGATCAAAACCCAATCCAACAGAATGTATCTGATTTTTTTTTAGCTCCTTTCAGCAACAAGGAGAACACGATCTCTCTGATTACAGTTGCTAGAAAGGCAATGGGTGTTCCACTTGTTTCTAGCATAAAAAATTATTCATAGAAGGCAGATCAATCCTTTCTCTCAAGTGGAAATAAAATAAAAAATAAATAAAATAACATGCCTTTCTTAAAATTAGCATTGTACATCCTTCTACAAAGATATGCCACCAGAATGCACCACTGACTGAAGTTTTATGGCTTAGGTTCAGAGTGTATCAGAGGGTATGTCCTTTCTGAACATAAAAGAATCGAGGAACAAATCCCTTATGGTAAAATCATTATCCTACCTGGGACATTGCTTTTCTGCTGATAGAGTATTTTGAATCACCTGCTAGAAGGCGCATCTCTCTAGTTATCTGGACTTCCGACATTTATCTCACACTTTTGGAAAGTTAGTAAGTTTTATATATATATATATATATATATATATATATATTTGCATTTTTGAAGCAGTACCATCTTTACAGATAAGCCAGGGACACACAGTTTGTTCTGCTGTCTGTGCTCCCTGTTTTAATGTGCAGACCACAAGACTATTCAGAGCAGTCCCTGTCAGTGTTATAAACGGGAAATTAAACCAACCAGCATTCCTTGGCTGGAATAGTAAATTAGGCAAACACTTCTGAACACTTCTGAAACGCATATGTGAACACTTGAATGCAGAGAAAATTTTCATTTTTCTAATTTATGGTCACATCTCATACATAATGTTAAGCTTTAGAGCTACTGATCACAGCATAGCATCCTAGAGAACCATCAATAGCACAGAATGCTTTGCTGAACCTCAAATTCAGTTCTTGGTTCATCGAAATTCAAGCCTGCCTTACATTTCTCAGTATCTTCTTTGTTGATCTATGAAATTTATGGTCAAAATATAATCATAGTTTTAGTCTTACAAAACAGAAATAAACAAACTACACCACTTCCACAATTTCATTCTCAATAAATAAATCACTGTGCCACTCTGGAAGAAAAATGTGAATTCATTTTTTGATCATTTAGCGCTTTTTTTTTTTTGCTTTTTTTTTTTTGTTTTTCTGCTAGGGGAGGAATGAGGTCCAAAGAAAATAAGAAAATTGTTCTCACACTGGAGTCTTCTCTGTGCTGTCATTTTTTACCCTGAGAAACTATTCAGAAGCATTATGCAAAATCTTGAATCAAGCTACCACCTTTGATTATTCGCTAGGAAAGAAAAGGGTCCATTTTTCTATCTCTGTTGACTCTGTCACCTTTGCTACTTTTTATTATTACTTGCCTAATCTGCATACATACATAAAGGCACAAACTGCAATCACAGCCTTTTTATGCCAGGTCTTTTACAAACACAATGAAAATCTCTCTCTCTGCAGAAGTTCCTGCAACTTCTTCTATAGTAAAAGGACAGAAATAGGTGTGATTCAATTCATCTTAAAAGAGATATGTTAAATTACTCCCTCAAATTACCTGTTTCTCTCCTCTGACTATAAAGGGAGACTGGTTGATCAGCTTAGGTGGAGACACTCACAGCATAGATATTAGCAGTTGGATAAGAAGATTTCTACCCTTAGTCACAGGTTCCCAGGGCTGCTTCCATCTCACAGCCGTAACTCAGGTTAGATGTTTTATGTCCTGCCCAATTGAACACATCATTACAAAACAATTATCTCCTGCTAGAATAGAAAACTCAGTGAAATAAAGTTTCTTAGAAAGCTTATATAAAAATCATGTAAGATACCCTCCCCACGGCAGAATCACTATTATGTGTAACAGTTCAGAGCATACACATATGTTTTTACTAATACTAGAGTATTTTTAAAGAAAGAGTTAGAAATACATGTAGTCCCCACAGAAAAATACAGTTGCACCTTCCTGAAATTATAGTTCCTACAAAGACCCCAAAGCTCTTCAGCTCAGATGACTAGTGAGACTTCATATTTATCACCTTGGTTAGATAGCAAAATCTTTGACTCAGAATTACCTGCTAAATCTGAAGGTACAAGTTATGAAGAAGCTGAGGTGATCGAGACTCTAATCATGCCAAACAATGTCCTTACTGGGAAACCCCTCTAACACATGGCTACAGACATGTCTATGACCCGTTTTTTAGGAGCTGAATTATCTAAAAACTGTAGAAAACATTCAGTTGCAATGACTGCTTATTTCTTACCTAACATAAATCCATCACAGTATCATTTTTTGCTGAATTTTCTCATATTTCCATAGACCTCTATTCAGGATGTTTATTCCCTCTAATAGCCTTATATTCCCTCTAGGTAAGATGTATTACAGCTGTCAGTTAAACATACTGCCCTAAGTCCACACTGAATTCAAGAGATGCAGGACAAACTTTCATTTTTATCTGTTATACCTGTAGAAAGACAATATACTTGCTATTCAGTCTTAGCACTAACTGTTGTATCATCCTTTCAGGCACTTGGAGCTCACAGGAATTTATAGCTCCCATGAAGTACTAAGGCAAACCCATTCTGGTTTTGGCTCTGATAAAAGACTTGAAGGAACCTTGCTGATGAAACGGCGTTAATTCCTGCATAGAATTCCAGGTACGTTTTGTGGTTTTTTTCTCCTGTGATCTATTTAAAATAGCTATATGCCAGTTTGTAACAGTCAACTGTCAAGATTTTCATGATTTGTTGCAAGCTCTCCAATTTTTAATGCCACCTCACCTTTTTAGCAATCAGTGAAAAGAAAATCTTAGATTTTATTGCAAATTTTGATCTGCCATAAGTTATTCAGCTAGCATACTTCCATATCCTGGTTTCAGAAGTACCTTTCAGGAACCATTCAGTGACTTCTAAAAATTTAGGTTCTAAAGGCAAACCAGGGTTGAATGTGCCATATTTATCTGCATGTACTGAGTAACACATCTGCTTTTTAGGAGGCTTGAAAATTCAATTGCTGAAGTTTGGAAATATGCACTCTTTAGGAGAAGAACACTCGTGCAGACTCTCCATTTTTACAACTGAGCTAAAATAAGTCTACTTTGAAAGTGCAAAACCAACATTTTCCAGGCACAAACTCTTTCAATGCCTCATCATTTCCCTATTTAAATGTTTGAAGAGACTTGTTTTAGTTTTGAAATATTATGTTTAGCATATTTAAATTTGGAATAAATGCAGATTTTATATTTAGGATAAATAATTTCTAAAGGAGAAGTCATTATTTTTAAATTGCTTGATCAAAAAGTTCAGAATGTCTTCTCCCTCAGTGTGACTTTTTATTAAAGCTACACATTTCTGAGATGAACCCTTTATCTTAACCTTGCCTTTGACATTTTGAATTAGCCTCCTCATGGAAAGAATTACATAAAACTGCCTCTCTACCCATACATAGATTCAGTGACGATAAAAAACAAGATGTCCTATTAATTTCCTTGAATGAAAAAGTCTAACATAAAAGCAGTCTCTTATCGGTGTATTGCTCTATAAACCAAAGTTCATTTCTCAGAGATGCTGAAATGTGAGATGATAGAATAACTGACCCACTTAGCATCAGCAGAAAGTTTTGTCTTTTCTTTCTTTGAATATTTCATGTTTTGTTAAAACTAACAGAATCTATGCTTTTTGTAATGTTTCATTTCTGTTTGAAAACTCATTGCCAGTCCCATAAGAGCCTTGTTTAGTCTGAGAATTCACTTCTCAAAATAATTCTGTGTTTTTGAAACTTGTAAGTGATTGTGAGCAAATACTCATTTGTCAAGTCACCTACCTGTGTAGCTGTCACTCCATATATTTATTCCAAATATTAGTTCAGATGAGAAAATCCCCCAAGTACAGGACATCACAATTGACACCAAAATTTTTTCATCAGTGGAAAGCAGGAGGAAATAGTTGTCTAGATGCAATTTATCTACTGAATTATTGTAAAAGACTATTCAATATTTAGGGCAATGGTAGCTTTTAAAGGACTTGCAAGGTTGAACTTTACATTGGACTGAAGGCAGTAGGAACGTGGTGAAATTAGAGACACATAAGTAAATGTAGAAGAGAAGAAAGCTCTGTGAAAGTCCAGTTCACATTAGAGTGGTGGGTCTGAAAAAGCTTGTATTTTGCCTGTTTAACCACAGAGCTGAAGCTCCTTCCTGGCCCCAAGCAGCAGAAATTCTGTGTCAGATATTGGCATCTGAACAACTGGTTTCTACCATACTTTCAGCTGGCCGCCGATGATGAAGTTTTGTGCCTCAGACTCACTCTCTAGAGGAAGAGACTTGCGGCACGTGCTGATATTTACAGGCCCTTCCTATTTCTGTCTTTCTCCACTGACCAGGTCTCTATTTTGCATTGGGATGCTCTTCGGCATCTCCAAGATGGTGGCCTGCCCCCCTGCCATCTGTATGATCTGCTCCAGCGTCTGGAGGGAGGACAGGAGGGTGTCCTGGAGACTGCAGGGTCTTCAATGGAAAATCTCCCAGCCACAAATACATCTTTTCAGCTTCCATCCTTTGAGCCATTTAGGAAAGGCCTTGACTAGAGAAGGATAAAGCCATGCCTACAGAAGTAGCGTGTTCATCTGCAATAACTTTGGTTACATTCTTTTCATCTTTTTTGCTCTGTTTCTTTCTTATCTCTTGGAAGATCATGGAATTAGTTCTGTTTAGATCATGGATTAAGAACTCATAAAAAGTCTCATCATCTCTTATGATCTCACAGCTGATAAGGTTTTCTAAGACAACCCATCCCCAAAATAACTTCTCTCACAATAAGGTCCCCTCTAGATATAATTTATATTTGTCAGGTATGCTTCATTTTACATATAAAATACATATTTATTTTCAGATTAATAAGCTTTCAAAAACAAAAACGTGTTTGCTAAAACATGCATCTCTCCTCCCTTTTCTCATGATTCAAAAGAGGTAAGCTTAACTTCACTTAATGGAGGCAGAAATTACCTTTCAAAAAGTTATTGAAAGTAATGACTGCAATTTCATACTGTTCCACAAGTCATTGCACTGTTTCTTCTTGCTCTAATGAGCAACTAACTGCAAATGCTTGTTTTGACTGCATTAAGAAGCCATTTACAAGAAAAGGTTTTTCTTTAATAATCAAAGTAGAATTCCTTTACCAGTAACTTCTTTGAGATATCCAAATACTAATATAGAGATTATTATCACTAGTTGCTTATTAAAACCAGGCACAAACAGTTAACGAGCATATCAAAAACATAAATAACCCATCAAATTAAGTCTTAGGTGCAAGGTAGCCACAGATCAACATTTAATTTACAGGAAAAGGCATTCAGTGAGTGTGGGTGATCATGAACTTGTCTAGCACAAAGCAGAGGCAGGTTATAGCAATGTTCTTCATTTTCTGATGTTCTCTTCTACCTTCCTTTTTGCACATCACAATTTAAATCATGCGAATTTTTTCTTGTCACCTAATGTCAGATTCTCCAGATGAGAAAACATCAGAACTGTGTGTAGATGAAACATCTCTACATCACCAATCAAAACAGTTAATGTGTCATGGCAGTCACAGCCACTTTTCTTAACTTCCTTGGAACAAATATTGCATCTTTACTCCCCAGCCTTATATGAGATAGATGAAGAAAGAAACACATTACTTGTCTGGCTTTGGATTTCAGCACTCTTAGACAATAACCCAATTTTGCAGACTAAATTTAGGTGGAACACTGCTTCATTCTAATAAAGATTAGCCTGACAGGTAATAATTTTTCTTAAATACTTTGTATTACTTGCGATTAGATTTTCAGGCCAACTTTTCAAAAATATCCATCTATTTGAAAAGTTTCGAACAATAGCGATGTGGTACTTCTCTACAGGAGAAACAAAGAAAATATGGACACAAACCAAAGTCTTAGGCAATTTCTTTAGTCATATGCTATACAATTTTTTTTTTTTCTAATGTTCACCCACCAAAAAAATATCCTTAGCCTGTAAGGTGAATGGTCAGGCAAGCTGATAGGCAAGCAGCTACCTGTAGTTGCTGTACATGCAAACGAGGTATAGTGGGTCTAACAACAGTATTTATAAAAAGACCTGACTGCAACTTTCACTAAAAAAGAATAAGTCTCTCTCCAACAGTAATGCATCCAGGTGGTGAGTAGATGGCTGCAAAACACTGAACAGGAAATTGAAATTTATACTTTTCCTGAGATTTGGCTTAGAGGGCATCTTCAACAATGTAATTCATACTCATATTCTTCGTAGGCAATAACACTGCTAAGATTGAGACCATGCACACCATGGTTCTTAACTAATCCTCACTTCTACTGTTCTTCTTATCTCAGCCACTCTCTATTCTTTCAGGTGGTGCAGGAAATCAAGATAAAGCAGCTAATCCTGTTCTCTGCCCAGTGTTATTTCTCCCAGTATTTTGACCAATGATCTTGTGTGCTTATAGGTAAACTTTACAATAAAAAAAAAAAAATAAGCTCCTTCAGTCTTTCATCTTGTATCTCTAGACTGGAGATCACTGGATGAGTGCATATTCATACCTTCTATGAATCCTTGTCCCAGAATTTGTATAGTAACCTAAAAACTTATGGGAGACACTTAGTGAACCATAAAACAACCCAGTCAAGGAGCTAATTATACAAACGTGCTACTGTGAGATTGTATATTCACTTTCCTGGTTCCTTTGGCTGTTCCTGTTTGAGTCATGCAGATTCAGCTCACCGTTTGCTGCAGGTGGACACCACCACACAGCAACTTTAACAAGTTGTGCTGCTCGAGAGTAGGAAAGGCAAAAGCCCCATAAATCCGCTCAGAAAGGTATTACTAGAGTTTAGCTTTTAAGATATGTCTGCATTAGCTCAGCCCTCAGAACTCGTGAGGAAGCCTATGAAGTATGAGCTGTTATGAGCTGCACAAGAACAAGCACAGAGTGTAATTTGTTCTTTATAAGCCAAAAGCAGGCTGCATCAGTCATGGTGTCTATACAATGACAGGAAGCCAAATTTCTTGGGGTTTGAAAACCTGCATGAGAGCAACTAAAGACTGTGTATGTTCCCTCTTTGCTTTTCATTGCTGAAAAAGTCACCAGCCACCAGTGTCCTCTTGTCTTTAAGGAGGTCCACCTTGCTAAAAATGCATAGAACTATGAAGGAAATGTATATATTTTTATAAATATATATATATGTGCTTATGTATGTATGCTACATGGTGTATTTATGTTCATACAGCCTGGCTCAATACAAGCTAATGTGCAGTCTTGATGACCTAAGGGATCAAACCACAGGAGCTACTGGTCTTCAGCAGAGCTCCCCTTTGCTTTGACTGGGGCACATAGCCAATTCTCATCCCACAGTGCAGACAGGATGTGGCCAGCATGTGGATCATGTAGAAGGTCATCAAAGCTTCATATACAACCTGCCAGTCCTGCATCATGAATAGAGTCCTCGCTCTTCAGATGTGGCTGGCAACCACCAAGGGAATGCCCAATACAGGCTTTAGATTCCTCTCTGCTGAATTCTTGAAAAACTACTTATTTGCTACTTATTTTGCCTCTGTTGCTGAAAACATCTAGTGGGAAGCAAATATCGCTAAATGCTGTCAGCTCCCATGGTTTTATTGTAAATCCTGCAAAATTCAATAAAAATAAAAGGCCACATGCGCTGAAAGAGAAGTACTTCTTTCTGGTAGATATTTACATATTTTAGATATTTTATTACCCTGTATATTTAAAGATTTTACTTTATAGATTTTTGAAAACAATTATGTAAATTTATCTCATAGGTGCTATGAACCTCATAAGGAAACGATTAAAAGTATTTCCTTTAAACCAAAGCCATGAATCCCACTTATTTTATATTCATTCTTTTTGGTGAGGTAGAATTTTATTCACTACTTTAAAACACCACCACCCTTGTTGTAATATGATTTTAAGGGGGTGTCTTATTGAAACATACACAGAAATTTAATTAGTCCTATCCCAGCTATCCAAATCCTGAGAGAGATCAGTGGCATGAGAACAAAAAGAACATTACAGCCTGTTTGCTTTTAAGTTCAATCCCATTAAATGATGCTGTATTGCAGGCCTATGAAATCAATTAAGAAGTACTTGTGAAGATAGCCAAGGAAAAACTGTTTAAATCCTTAACAGCTTAAATACCCCCTGTCTTGATGTTAGCCCTATAAAGCTATTAGACTCCAGTCTGGATTGCATTAGCCCCATGAAAGTCAGCTGCTAATCCTGTAACCGCAATGCCAGCCTCGCCTCTCTCCTGCCCACGCTTTTACAGGGACTGTTTTGAGCAGATGTGAAAAAAGACTGAATAAAGAATAAATAGAGAAAATTGTTGAGTTTCTTCCTTAAATAACATAGCCGTTCCAGCTTAATGAAGAATAGGAATAGTGGGGTTTGTTGTTTGTTGTTGAGGGTGCTTTGCTCCTACGAAATAAAATTCTAGATATCTTCATACTGAGAGCATTTCATTAGATCAAGAGGGCTTATGCCAGAAACTAATGGAAATTGAGGACATTTCCAGAGAGCAAAGGTGCTTGAGGGGACTCTGGATACACCCAGGGCAAATTACACAGAAACGTGACGAAAAATAAGTTTTCTTTCTTCCTTGAGGACTACAAAGGTTTATTTGTTTGTGTGGTTGTTTGTTTGTTTCCCAAATAAGTTTCATTACTCAGATTTTGAGTTTGTGAATTTTTATTGAGGTGATTTCTTCATATTTTTGCATCACCCTTTGTATTTTATAAAAATTCAATTTGTACAACAATTTTGTGGTTTAATGTATTTATCTAATTGAACCAGATTTCCAAATTGAAAAGAGCATTTTTACTGGAAGAGAACCTTTAACCCACCAAATAACGTTAAACGGGAATATTTAAAATGTAAAAAGTAAATAAACCAAGACATGACATCCAAGCTCAGGAACTCATTAATCTTGCATTTACATTTTTTCCCTCCTCTGTGCACAGTATTGAGTCAAAATGGTTCTATAAATTGTTCTTTACAAGTTGACATTAACACAGATAATTTCCATCCAGAAATCACTTAAATAGCACGCCTGCTCTGTCTCCATTGTCTGCAAGGAAAGCCACATATAAGAGAGACTGCTTGCAGGTTAGATGGTAAGAATTTCCTTTATTTTTCTGACATGAAGTCCCAACAGGAAAAGCGCAATTTAAATTCCGCATGAAGCTACAAGACCTATGCTGGTAATTATAATGTCGCAATAAATTAACAGATGGGACAGACCATGATGTCTGTCCAGAAGTGTCCAAATAATGAAGACAGACCTGGAGATCTACAATAACCCTATGATACACATTGCTCTACCAGTGAATATGCTTATGTGAAGGACCTTGCACCCCACCTCAACCGATCTCCTCCAGTCTGAACTTGGGTGTGGACTTCGTCAAGTTTCTTTCAACATTCATGAACATACTGAGATGCTCCCACTTCTGCAGTACTGTGTGACAGCACTCCATGTTACCCACACATTTAGGGCACATTGTAAAGAATTGTCTTTACATGGACAGCTTTTCTCCAGTATGCAATTTTGTTTTCCCTTTTTTCCAGTCCCAGCAATTCATAAGGCTCCTGAGGTTTTGTAAATCCAGAAAAAAAAATTAAAAATAGTCCGAGTAACATCTAGATTGCTCAGTGCTCTCTAGGACCAATTCTGTCCACCTGAGCAGACTTTCCTCCTTCTTCTCTTTTCACATGATTGCAAAGATTGCTCTTCATCCACCTCCTCCAAGCATGACCCAGTTTAAAACAAGCCCCCTTGCACATATCCAGAGATGACCAGGGAAACAGACACTAGCACCAAAAACTCAAGCCCAACTCAGTTACAACCCATACTAGACCAAGAAGCTGATCATTAGGGAAATTCAGGTTTGGATCCAAATCCTAGCTCATACTTTGAAATTCATGACCCTATTTCACCAGTTCCTACATGCACCTACCTCCTCCATCCCACCCCACCTCACACCCCCCTGCTTACCTGTCTGTCCCGCAATCGTAGCAAACACCCTATGGGGAATCCTAGATGGGATCTTCAGTCCAGCTCTTATCTGGTAATACCTGGGGAGAAAGAATTTAAAATGACGTGCTGTTATACAGGCGACTACTTGATTCAACCTAAAAATCTGTGTGAACACATCCTGGGCATCCACGCTCAAACAGAAGGGCTCAAGAGAACAGGAATGTTCAAACACTGAGCCTTTTCTTCTGCTTTGCAGTTTTAATTAAATTGGGTTTATACAGATTTTAATTAGACCCCTCTCATTTTACAGTAGTTGGAGAAGACACACTGGCCTGATGTGTGACTAATGAGGAAAGATTGTGAAAAGCTCTTGGCTTCTTGTAGGGAAGAGAGGCATAGAGAAATATCTACAATAAAAGGCAGTGAGATCAGACAAGGTGCGACAAAAATTTAATACAAAATAAAGAAAGAGGAAACTTCTGTGGAAAGCAAATAAAAGTGTTAATCTCGTATCTAGGAAATCCAATTTATACATAGTGATTATCATCCTGCTGTTCCATATTGAGGCTAGCGTATCATCAAAGTGTTACCATTAATCACATCTAAACCAGCTGCATTCTAGTTATTTTCTATCCCATAGGTCATCACTACATTAGATAAAGGAAGACAGAAAAATAAAACATCAACAATTTCACTGAAATTACAAATGGTGCAGGTTACTTTGCATAGATATGAGCTCCATCGAAAGAGAGAAAAAAACCTCATCCCAGTCTTCCCTCATCATCACTTTCATGAAGAAGCTGTAAAAGGCAGTGTACAGGACAGTATCTGATCCACTGCACGGTAGCTCAGGATACCTTCACCTGTTCACAGATGTCCCACTGACCTGCTAGAACACTATGTTGGGGTCAATCCCCTTTTCTCTGCATTTTCCCTCCTACTGTTTGCTTAGTCTATTTGTTTATGAATTCCTCATATCTCTTAAGTGCTTGCAGGTATTTTCAGCCTGATTTTTGTCTGAGACGACAAAAATAAGGGTTAACACAAACCCAAAAATTATCCAGGTTGTTCCCAATCTGGGAACAAAAATCCAAGTTGAGGCAAACACAGCCCCACCTCCAGTGAAGGAAGCTTGGCTGGTGTTCCAAATCAAGTCACATAAAGCTGAGACTATTCAAAGGCACCAGTTTCAATGACCATGTAGTCAAAACTCTCAGTAGACTGAGAGACACTCAGCTCCTAAGAGAGAATGGTGGACAGAACTTGGCTTCACCCATGGTCCAGACTAAAACTGCTGCCTAAAATACAGCCTTGGATATCAAAACCACATGAAGATACCTCAACACTGGTAACTTCATAACAAGGTTATTTCCACCCTTTATTACTGCCTTTGCAAACTGGACTAGGTGTAATGATAGAAAGGAGCTAGGTCTTCATCTTATTTTAATCTTTCTCTATTCAATCCCCTAATTTTTGGCAAATTCATTTGAATGTCAGAGATATTGTAGAAGTCACATGTAGACATCTTCCTGTATACCCACCAAGTTCAACTGCTCAAAAACTGCAAAGAAGAATCACAGAAGCCTAAGGAACTCTCAGACTTAGGTTAAACTCTAAGGTTAAAGGTCCAGCAGTAAAGAGAATCTGGAGACCAGTAAGGTCTGCAATACTAAGGAATGCAGCCAAAAATGCCACTCATATTTCATACACGCCCAAACATGTTTTCATTCTTAATAAAAAGAATGACACTAATTAGTTACTAATAAATTATTTATTGCAGATTATTTGGCACCTGATGCCAAGAGTTCTAGCCTTGATAATGCAATGGCATAAAGCAATTCCTGAATAAGCCATCATGGAATTAGATAAATTCTTCCCAAAGAAAGACTTTAGCAAACAGTCCTCTGCCCAGAAGACACAAGAGGCTTCTGAATATCCTGTCGTTTCAAGATCTGTGCAATAGCACATATGTGTGCATTGCAATGCCTTACACCTCAAGACAGTGACACTATTTGTCATTTAGACTAATGGCAAAGGACAGTGACATAGAGGACCTCAGACTGAAGTCTCTCAATGCCCCAGTGACATTCATGGAAATTAACACACAGGGCAGTGAAAGTGCTAAAGTCTCTAACCCAAAGATTAAGTTCAAAATTAAATAGAAATGCTCAACATTTATCTGTTTATTCCTTTAAAATTCAATAATTTCCCTGAAAATCTTTGACAAGTCATTTTTCAATGCAAGTTTCAGGCAAAACGTTAACAACAGCTCCAAAGGAGGTTAAAAATATCACAAGCAGATTATAAGAAAGATCAACTTCACCTTGGGTGGCCAGAGAAAGCCAAAGACTTCCTCAGTTGAGTTCCATCAGACTTCTTGTAGTCCGGTTACAATAAACAACCTCCATACAGGAAACTGAATAAAACCCATTATCTGGGTTTAGTTTCCTATTTTTTAAGCCACATATCAATATATAAATCATAAGACAGTCAAATATTATCCATTCTTCCTCAGAGTCTTTGCAGGCAGGGAGGAATTGCCAAACAGTGACTTTATGCCTAAACAAAAGCATAAAAGTGACGGTTCCTGCCCCCACACTGCAAAGTTTGATCTTACTTCATAATAGTGCATTGTGAGGAGGGTTTTCCTGATCAAAATACAGGTCACTGCAAGACTCAGTCCCACAACTTTCCCTCAGCAACAAACATAGATAAACATCTGTTTCCACCCTCCCCTGCCCCACACACCTCCTGGCTGTACCAGTACAAGTAATAGTGAGACCAAGATATAAACCAGAACCATGTTAACGTGACCACAAATAACAAATTAAACACTCTTTTTGTCAGTACCTCTACGAAAATCCATACTGTTGTATGACCAGATACTGTACTCGGTCCCCGCTAACAGGATGGTTACATGGAAAATTATTTTGCCATGCTAAAACCATCCATTCTGTTATAGCGTGGTACTATCTGAATTGGAAATGACGTAAATTGTGCTGAGAAGCACAATACACTATAGCTCAACATAACCATACAGGGCTTCTGGTCTTCCTCAAAATGAAGCAAACTATCTCCAGCTGGCTCTAAATACTCCAATCAGGAAGTTGTCTTGTAGGCTGGTCCTCCACACCAGCCTCTTCCAATCTACCCAATCAAAAGAGGGATCAGTCTAATGGCCTGAGGTCTCACAGAGTCTGCCTGACCTACTCTCACCTGGGTGGGACATTTGCTGTGTGGACGCACAGCAGCAGAGCCTTGAAGGTGGGCTGCTATCCAGGTGGAGGCGATTACACAGATATGACTTCTCCCTCTTTGTAGAAAAAGGTGCTGACCACTTCAGGCTTGGAGAGAAATCCTGCAGACAAGTGCTTTATCTCTGTCCAGCTGAGTGAACCTCTCCCAGATGTTATGAGGTATGAACAGGAAAACTACAAAGAATAGGAACAGGACCTAGTAGCCAAAAACTGCACCTAAACCTGGAAAATCAGGCCGAGGCAAACATTGCAAAACCCACCAAAAAAATTACACGAGGTCCTCCACCACATAGATGGAGTGATAGTGACATGAGGTTGATAATAATGATAAATGAGAAATTGCCTCTAAAAATAACAAGAGTGCTTGTCCTCCTGCTCACCTTTTTCATGAAGAGCACAGGCAAAGGCTAAAGGGAACATTCAAAGCTTTGAAAAAGATCACAACCAGGGTGCTAAAATAAAAGAGGTCAGCATGCTTAGTGAAGATGAAGCTGGAGAACCTTGGCAGAAGCGGCACATGAACTGGACACTCAGTATTATTACAGGTTTACAACAAATCCAAGAAATCAGTAAAGGTACAAAGGGGCTGGTGATGAGCAGAAGCTAAATAGTCATTTTGCCAAGGAGCTGAAATGGAAATCACTGTGGGTCCCTGAGTGTGGCCCCGGAGATACATAAGGCTTTATGGTAGAGTTTGAAGGAAAGAATAATTAGGAAATAAACAAGAAATTGCAGTACAATTCCTGTTTTACTACAATTAGGCTAAGTCTAGCTCATTAAAATTAGGCTAGGTAGTACCTCTCTGAGTAAACAGCTGTTTTGTGGTTTGCTTGGAGTTTTTTGTGGGTTTTTTTTTTAAGATAAGCAGTGCAGAAAAGCTTATTTAGACATCAGTGAAATAGGGAGACCACAGAAAATTGCAAGTTAATGTGGAACGGGCACTGTGAAGGGAAGATCAGGAAACAGCAAGCTGATTTTAAGAAAAGAACTAAAGGAACTTGGCACACTCAACTCAGCAAAACACAGAGCAATCAGAACCCCTCTCCATCTATAAATAAACTGGGTGGAAAAAACATCAGGAAGGAAGAAGAGTGAGGTACAAGAAAGTACAACATTGGCACAAGAATGATGACATAGAAACTGCCCGTGAATAAATGCAATTTAGACATAAGAAGTTGTAGCTGGCAAAGGAGTAAGACTGTGAAACAAACTCTTAACACAAGCAGGAATGAAAAAGCCAATTTGCTTTTAGGGGAAGTTCAGTAAATTTCCAAATGATTTATAGCACATGGATCCTTCTTATTTGCAGGACCAATGCTATTTATGCAGGCAGTGCATACTACTCCAAGTTTCTTCTCTCTTGCGAGACAGACTGCATAGGTCACCCTGGTGGCAATGAATATGCCATCACTGCCTTCATTGGCCATTTCTGAATCGCTCATCTTTAAATTAAATACAAATTTGAATATTAACTTTGTTTTCCTGTGCCTGGACACGTATTAATCCCTGATGACCTGTACCGACTCACCTAACACACTGACATTAAAGCCTCCCTCAGGAGCCTGATTCCATTAATGGATGTGTTGGGTGACACTGCCCCCCCTTTGCCTCCCCCTTCAAGAGGCAGAGCTAGTGACACCTTTCAGTCTCTTGGCACTGTGGTGGTCAGACCTCCTCTCAGTAGCACCAAGATCACTCTCAGTTATTAAGTGCTCACTGAATGATCAGGCAAGGTGCAGAGGGTTGGGTTCAGTTTTTTCTGTCTGTCAATTATTAGATTGCACTCAAATCAACAGAAGAAATATTTAATTTTAGAAGAACAAAATGTTTCAGCTTCAGATAACTCATCATGGTATCTTTAGTATTCCAACCATACTCCAGGGCGTTAACTAATCCCAAAGGATTTACATTAAAAAAAGCAGAGAGACATGTCAAGGAAGCAGGTTGTTACTGACACTTTGGACTTCATCCCTCCCTTGTTTCTTCCTCTCAGATCAATACCAGACCATCTGAGCTCTCATGTACAGGTTGTCACCTGCTCGTCTTCCCCTGACATTGACTGGTGATGGCTCTGAAAAGAAGAGACCTCTCTAAGAAGAGAGGACTAGTTTGAGAGAAGCAATTTGTTGGATAATACTGATGCTTCGTACTACCAAACCAGATCACTCCCACCAGGAACCCCGACAGATGAGACTGCTCCTCTCTGATCATTCCTGACACGTGGAAATTAAAAAGATTGGCTCAGTAACACTGTCGTAGGAGCCAGACAAGTTCAAACTTCTCATCTACAAGGAGGCTGTAGCATGCAGACACAAGGAAGCATGACAAAGGGAGTTGTGCATCCAGTAAGAGGAAATTGTTCAATTCTACATTTATGGCAGCCCTCTTTTCTGATTTTTTTATTCTGACAGAAAATCTTGTTTTAATAATAAATGCTGTCCAGTAATGCAAATATGAGAGGTACTTAGTATATTTCATCCTCACCCAATCAAACAATTTGCAAAGGTTCTCAGCATCTTCTGAAGGTGCTCAGCATGTCCCAGGATCAAACACAAAGAAGTTTTAATTCCAGGATTTAGGGCTGGAAGCCTTCAAGAGCCGAGTGCCTTGGGTACAATGTAGAGAAGATAGAAACATTTTTTAGCAAATGAGAACTAGTGTTAACAGGAGACCTCCCATATTTCAGTGCAGTAGTGAATCAAAGTAGTGAATCTATACTTGATGCTTTGAGGCAAGGCTTCCATTTAGATCCAGGTAAACCACAACCTTGATCATTTTTATATTTCTAGCTTCTCATAGCTTTTCATCAGATCATCTCTTCTCTGCAGAAACTTGCAACCCTAGGGGCCATAAAACCTCAGCCCTTGCATCCCTGCAGTTCTCTGACAATTCACCAACCAGCACTCTACATCTCCTTTTATGCTCACCTCAGGGGCGCTTGCCCTTTTGTGCTCACCAAGGTAGCAAAAGTGCCTTTAATTTGGTCCCATATCCATACTCTTAAAGCAATTTGCCCTTTATGTTCCTTTCAGAGGGCACAGCAACATAGGGGTGAAGAGGAGTAGGCGGTAGTATGGTGAACAGGAAAATAAAATGAGAGAAACATGCTTCATTGTCGGAAAAGAGAGACAGTGGAAGGAAAGGGCAGAAAAATTCAGATCCCAATAAGGATATGAGCACTTATATCCTTGTCTCAAAGGCAGTGAGAAACCTTGGAAACATAGCTTAATTTAGTCTCACAGTCAAGTAGTAACCTTTCTCAATCTGCTCTTACGTTACACGAGCAGCTAGAGATTGAGAGAATTTGTCCTCTTCTAACTGAAGGACCTGAAAAATCTTACACTGAGATAATCTCAGAAAATTAAGTCACCCTTAGCTGTTCTGAGTGCAAACAAGAGACACTCTATAGCACTCATTTAATAGATATAAAAGGATATATATTTCTGAAAGCCATTCTTTCTCTTTCTTAATTCAAACTCATACATTATGTCTTTTTTACTAGAGTAAGATTAATATGGTGTCTCATGAGATTTCTAAAGTGGTTTTTGTAATGTTTATAGACTGCAGTGTATAAACAGGTTTGGAGAAGTGATTATACTAAATTTTGTTAGGTTTTGGATCTCACTGCTGGAAACAGAGGACAACATAAAATGATAGACAGGAAAATGCTTCTCAGAGTAGACAAATCTTTTCACATTCTGATTCTCAGAACCTTCCAGAAGACTGAAAGCCAAAGTGACCTTGAAACAGAGATTGTTTCAAGATGTACCAAACTGATTGGTACGTCCAATCCAGCAGACCAAGGAAAGACTTTCACGTCTTTCACAGCCTGGCAATTGCCTAATCCCAAATGAATACAAAACCCTAGTATCTTCTAGCCATAGATCCTGAACTATTTTCCAAAAGGCGGCAGTTTGGGGACATGAATAAAGTGGAGATGCAGTGTGATCTGACACACAGTGAATCATGACCCCAGGACAAGTTATGACACTTAGTCCATCCAGCAAACCCCTAAAATCTGCTGTCACTAAATTGGTCAGTTCAAACATCTGGAAGTGTCATACAAGTTGAATGCTTCCTATGATAGAAGAAAATCATGCGGTTAGGTCAAGCTTCATGGTCTCAGCTTAAGACTTGCGTTGTCTCAGAGTTATGCCTATATCTCTGACAGTTTCAGGATGGTCTCCTGGTCCGTTATCCCAGCCGACCATTGCTCTGGTACTGTTCTGCCACCACTGGATTTTCAGTCATTGCTAGTGGGCTGGCAGATCAAGGAAAGGAGAGGAGCCACATTATCATACTGCAATTGGAAAGTGCCTCCTACTTAAGCCTGGTGTTTACAGGAGACCAAAGGGAATTACTGCATCCAGTTCTTAAGTCCTCAGCACAGGAGGGACATGGACCTGTTGGAATGAATCCAGTGGAGGGCCACAAAGGTGATTAGAGGGCTGGAGCTTCTCTCCTATGAGGACAGGCTGAGAGCGTTGGGGTTGTTCAGCCTGGAAAAGAGAAGCCTCCGCAGAGACCTTATAGCAGCCTTCCAATACTTAATGGAGGCCACAGGAGAGATGGGGCGGGAAACTTTATCAAGGAGTGGAGCGATAGGATGAGGGGTAACAGTTTTAAATTTGAAGAGTGTAGATTTAGACTAGATATTAGGAAGAAATTCTTTCCGTTGGGGGTGGTGAGACGCTGGCCCAGGTTGCCCAGAGAAGCTGTGGATTCCCCATCCCTGCAGGTGTTCAAGACCAGGCTGGTTGGGGCTTTGAGCAACCTGGTCTGGTGGGAGGTGTCTCTGCCCAGGGCAGGGGGGTTGGAACTTGATGATCTTTAAGGTCCCTTCCAACCCAAGCCATTCTATGATTCTATGAATTAACAGCCACTGCCGCCTCTTCTCCCCATTGCGATTTGGTGTTACAGTCCCTGCTTCACATCAGTAACCCAACACATCAGGTCTCCACTCTGGTCAGATGCATCAGTCAGTGCAAGGTTGAAACACCTGGCAATAGCACACAGCACACTACCCAAGGGCAAGGTAGAGCTGCAGAAAACTGAGCCCAGTGATGGCAGACTGGTACCACAGCAAAGAGAAATTCAAGACAGGCACCTGTCATTTATATCAGGGTCTAGCTGAAATTTTAAGGTACCTGTCAAAAACCAGAAATTTATCTCAGAATTGTAAAGACATTACTTCAGTGGTTTCTGCTGAAATTAAACTTTATTTGTTCTTGTTGGGTATTTTTGGAGGGAGAATATTTTTTTTGCATTCAAATCACAGAATCATAGAATATCTCAAGTTGGAAGAAACCCGTAAGGATCATTGAGTCCAACTCCCTGCTCCTTACAGGACTACCTAAAACTAAGTCATATGACTAAGCTTTGTCCAGACACTCCTTGAACTCTGACAGCCATTTCCTAAGATGTCTCAGGTGAGTTTGAGAGAGGAATTTCATCCTGCTCTCTTTTGGAGCCTGACTCCTATTACAACTCGATTTTCTCCTGTTAAAGAAAATGGGGTTGCATTAGTTCAGCTCCTCTCAATGAGCTTCTTAATTCAGATAGACAGCCTTATTTATGAGGGTAACTCCTACGAGATGTAAACACAGATAAAAACATGACCGTGTCATACATGTAACAAAAACAGAAATAGAGGAAAAAAAAAAAAAAAAAAAAGGGCAACATTCCCAAATCTAAAAGACTAAAGATCTTCATACAGAATCAGAAACAAACACTCAAACAACAGCTAGGAAATGTGGACACTTTTCAGTGTTTCATGATTCAAATGTGGAGCAAAAACAGCTTTTGTACAAACAGAGCATTAGGTTTTTTGACGTTTCACATATCCTGTACAGCTCCATAAGTCAAAAAGAAAGCGATATGCCACAAAACAGTAAAAAAAAAATAATGCAACCACTTGGATCACATTATAAATACTTTCTAGAACTGAAGGTGGAATTTTTAGCAAAGGAGAAATTACAGCCTCACTGTCAGGAAGGAAAGGACCATTCAAGCTTGTCTTCTCAAATGAGAAAATAGGATGTAGAATGTGAGGAACAACTGCACAGTAATTCAGGCCTTGGCTAAGTCATTAGTGGAGCCCATGTATCTAAACAAGCAAACTCCAGCCCTTGAAAAAAAACTTGAAAACTAATGACAATTGATAGATCAGTAAGATATAGGAAGGAAAAATTAATGAGATGCAAGAACTTGAGGAACTGGAAGAACAGTTAAAACTTACAGTAGCTTCAAAGATTTCTGGAATGCATAGAGAATACAAGGTAGAAGTTTTGCAAGCAGAAACAAAATAGAACATGGATGAACACAATAAGTTTTTATTAGAAAAGGAGGAAAACAATCAAGAATTTATAGCTTGTGACAAAGAAACAGAGAAACTGGTGGCACAGATACAAGCACTGGAGAACAGAGGTACTGAAGTCTCAAAGACTATAAGCTAATTGGAACAACAACTACAAAAAATTAAGAAAGAGGAAACAATTAAAACAAAATGAAGAAAGATTACAACAGCAACAATACAATAACCTGACTCAGATGTCCGCTCTACAGTTTAAATTGGATGATACAGAGCATGGCATACCTACAGGAGGCAGTTCTGATCAAGTGCTAAAGGAACAGTTAGAGGCAGAACAGGAAGCACTTGTGACAAAAGAGAGAGATTGCAGCCTTATTAGACCAAATAGAGCAATATAAAGATAATTTCATCAGTAAACATGGGGATATATCACAGCTGAAGTTGCAGTAAGAGATGCAGGAAAAAACACAGGACTTCCAGCATCACTGGCTTCACTCAGAGCACGCACACCTGAAGGTGGACCTGAGTGCTGGGGGTCAGCTGCCAGATCCTGCCCCTCTCACTCCCCCAACTCAACAGGACAGGGGGGAGAAGAGAATCATAGAGACAAAAAAGCGTTTGGATCAAGATAAAGAAAGGGAGATTGTATACGATTTACCATCACAGGCAGAACAGACTTATTTAAAAGTAGAGTTGGATGCTGAGAAACAAAAACAAGGCTCAGCCAGCTACACTCTTTCAGTCCTGACTCCTCTCCCTGCCTTTTTCCCAAACTCAACACTTCTCCCTCATTCCCAGCTCCTGTACCTCCTTGCTCCTGCAGAGGGGCCGGGGGTTGGGGTCCGTCCATGGCAGCCCCTCTGGGCGGCTGCTCCCTCCTCACCCCTCTCCCTGCTCCAGCGCGGGC
>JAOTQQ010000012.1:147147098-147197036 GCA_026546715.1 Gallinago undulata
GTCTCCAGGGAAGGGGCCTCAACCACCTCCCTGGGCAACCTGTTCCAGTGCTCCACCACCCTTATTGGAAAGAACTTTTTCATATGAAATAAAATTAAAATTTAATCTCTTCTCCTGGCTCTTTTTTTTTTTTTTTATTCAGCCCAATCAAATGGCAAATACTTCCCTACTGCAAATGTGGCTGGCAAGCCAGACTGTCCTTGCAGAGCTACACAGTACCATTACTGTCCTACACCTTCAGGCACTGCCGAAGAACAAATTATTATACAAATTGATAATCAGTATGGTCTTGCTACAAAGTAAAATATTTTCTACCCCCTTGTTAGATATGAACATAATCACTCATGCAAATTGACAGAATTCAAGTTTAAAGCCAAGGTCCCTGAAAGTCACCAACATGGCATGTGGTGCTATCAGAATGTGCAGGGCTGAGAGACGATAAATTAACACAGACAACTACAAGTCCTTGGGTATCAAATCTCATTGGGAATATAAAACACCAATAAAAAGCGAGATGAGGGGGAGGGCATGCAAAACTCCCTGAGGAACCTTCAAGAAAACGTATTTCATCAGCAGATATGAAAATAAAATGCCACAATGAACACAAGGAAGTTTCTAAAGTGAAAGCTAGCAAAAGCCACAGGATATTGTCTGAAGCAAGCCACAGCAACCACATGCCATGAAAATTAAAGTGATAATCTTCTGTATACAAGCAGGTACAAGCAAAGCATCAAGGAGAAGATGGAGAAGGGAAGGGGATGTAATTGTTAAGCTCCACCTGCTTCAGTTGTAAAGAAAAAGTTCACCAGGTTCATAAGCATTCAGCCATGTACAAATGGAAGCTTGTAAATGTTTTCTTGACAATGTTTGCAACACAGAGGACTGATTTTTCAAACACCAAGTGTGATGTGTGCTTACTGCAAAGCCAGAACTAAACATCTTTGCCTGGACTTACCTTTGCTGGGCTAACTTACTCTACATAGACAACTGATTGCCTTTGTCCCAAGAAATTCTGCATTCTTACATTTCTGCATTCTTCACTAGTCAGCAGAGGTTTTCCAAACACCATATCAACACAACACAACACCAGACAGATAAGAAAAGCAAAGTGATTTGTAAACATACTCCTATTACAAAAAGGCGGTTGTCCCGATCATCTGAGAGGCAAAAAGCTGCTCTTTCAGAGTAATGACAGAGCATTTAACTCTGCCAACTGCAGAGGAATCTGTTCAGTACAGATCAGGACTTAGCTAAACTGCAAAATGTGCCTTGTTCTAGCATGGCGATGCCTGTGGCAGCTTTGAATACCATCCATCTGAGTGAGTTTGTGCCAGCCGATGCACAATGGCTATAATAAAAAAACTATTAAACACTTCTTGAGTTGCAGTCTCAACCCTTGGCTCCGTCTTAAGGGAGTTAATACAGCAATAATGTCTTGCCTGAAAATACATTCAAAGAATCATTATGGGTATTTCACATGAGTATTTCAGCTAGCAGAGGAATGTTATTTGGGAAGATGATCTTGGCTTTCTGTCTGTAGATGACATCATTACATGCAATTCTTTACAACCCCACAACCATTACTTTTAATTTTAGTTTTTCTTCTATAACATGAAGTCAGGTTCCAATTGCTCTGAAAGAAATAGAAGTATCAAGTCATCTTTATTTTCCTGAGATATGGAACACTTCTGCTGACTAGGAGAACCTCACTCTGCACCTAGTGTTCTCCGTAACTTCTAGGCAATGTTTTGTGAAACCTAACATTTTTATTTTCCTATTGCATGCTCCCCACAAATCTACTCACTCTTGATTTGAACTGATAAGAAAAACAGCTATTGTAAAAGTCTGTGTTTGAGTATATAGGGATTTGGAGATTTATTTGGTTTTTTACTGTTTTTAATCACAAAAATCATGTTTGACAGCATTTAATGGAAACTTTTGATTTCAGCCTCTGTTACAAAGGTATTTTCTGGGGAAAAAAATGAAAATAATGTATAATACATCAAGTAAGAAGTTTTCTGTATGCACTACTCTGCATTAAATTAATAACAGTGACAACACGCAGCATTAGAACAGCTCTAGAGCTTCTGCTGAATTATGCTAAGCTCCTCCTAAACAGCTGACCCCCAGTCACTCACTTTCTTGACCATTATGGATTTAATCATTACTCTGCTTGCAACACAAGGTTTAATCTAGCAAGATCTTAAACTTAAATGAAAACATCTAGGTCCTTACATTTAGGCTGTATGTTGGCAGTTTCATTCCACAGAAACTTTGCTATCTCTGTACACACCTAAAACCGATCCCCTGGCTCTCCTTATCTCACTCTCTGACTAGCAACAGCCTTTTCCCCAGCCTTGATGAATGTAGTCTTGCTGTGCTCATTGTCTACTTGGCCTGATGTTTCAAAGGCCATTTTCCTAGCCTGCCATGGGGTTATTTTCTGCTTCAGTAATACTTTACCTGTCTTCCATTGCCGAAAGAAGTTTGAATACTAACCTTTCACGTCACTTTTTATGCTTTTCCCACTTCAGCACTAGTGAGAATCACAGACCACTGAAATTTTCAAATGTTGTTTTCTCATCTTGCCCTGGTGTTCCTGCCTTCCAGCAATCTTCCAGAAACATGCAGTGCTCTACCTTATTATTCTCCTTCAAATACTTCCTTTGCCATGATGCACTTCACAAATATTGCATGGCTTAGAAGAAAAAGCATAGGACATACTGACACTCAGATCCTAAAAGTAACACTTGATATGTTAAAGAAAGATATCCTCTAATATAAATACGGTGTAAAATTCCTCTATCTGCCCTTTGAGAGGGCTTGCATTAAATAACTATGATGACCCTTTTCAGCCTTAATGTTCATAAATCAGAGTCTGTACATCTCCCTGAACCTCTTCCTTCCTAAGCCACAGAAAACAAGAGAAATCCACTTTTTCCTTATGACAATCTTCACCCTTACAGGTCTGTCTTACATGAGCTATAGACAAACATCTTGTTTTGTCAATTAACCATGAAACCTCTCCAAGGAAAATTTCTGTTTTCAGGGCATACCAAAAAATCTAAATTTCTTGGTAAGTAGGAGTCACGTGGAGTAAGTGAGGTTGACTTTCTGGGGAATTCCCTTTTAGCCATTTGGAATACAAAAGAGGAGAACTAAAGAGACCAACTAAATCCACAAGCATCATGAATGCTGTTCAAAGCAAAGGGATGTGTGGGAAGTATAACGCACCATCTTGGTTTAGTACTAAATATGATCAAATCCACCATTTTCAGGCACACAGGTGTTCAGTCTAAACATTTGTAGGCATTTGTCAGGAGGTCAGATTTCCATCTCACTGGGAAAAACTAACCAGGTCTATTGTTTCTGGTGAGGTAATAAACCCTCAAGGCAGAATCCTAATGCTTTGTTCTCTAAACTGATTTTGAGCATTGATCACTGGAGAAGGAAAATAAAAAGTGGGTTATTTTATATAAAAACAGAGTTACTGTTGTAATATAGTCCTTTTTATGCCCAAAGGAATAGAGTAGGACAAATGAAATGGATGTTCTCCCCATTTTCTAGGATAGCAAAGCTTGTGTTGATCTGCAGTCAACACTTCCTACCGTTTCACTCAAATATTGAATCAAACAAGGATGGAATTAAATCATGGGTTTTCAATTCTTCACCCACTAAATATACTTTCATATACAGAATCCTTCCAAGTATATCACTGAGAGCCAGACGCCATCCACCCCACACTGAGTCTATATAATCAAGTCTCCATTGAAAATACAAATATAGAGCTGGCTGAGTGACTGATCGGCAAATTAGTTCCTGATCTAAGCCCTGCAGGATAGGCTTGGCAAAGTGAGAGAGTATTTCCTGTCTTCTAGAAAACCAAAGAAAAGAAAAATGTAACAAGCTCTCAGTTCAGGAATTACAGCTTCATATCACTGTTTAGAAAATACAGATGCTAGAAATAGAAGCCTGCTTTTGCTGTCTTTGCCAGGGAAGGCGAGAAGCCATATTCGTTATTTTGAAAGACTGCAGCTTTTTTTTTTTGCACAGAGTCGTCATTGTGCTTTCATAGTGCTTAGGCAAATTCCAACTAATTGGGCTTACTGAAAGTGCATTGCTCTTAAAAATGTTCAAGAACCAGATCTCAAAGAAACCCAGACCCATAGCTGTAACCTAACTTTTAATTATGTGCTGGCCTCATCAGCTCTCATTGAATTCATCCTCAGTACCTTTGGCTCACTGTCAAGGCGGACAAATGATTTCAGAACCTGCTCCTGAAAGTGTGTTGAATATAGAACTATAGTTCATATACCACCAGTTTGAAAACTATAAAGAATCAAGCAGCACCTCCACCAAATGCTTCTTCTTACAAACAGGTATGCCATCGCTATCATTTCTGTCCTCAACGAGGTAAAGTAGGTAGGAAAGAAAGTAATTCAAATTTATTATGTGATTGGACACCTCAGTGGATAGGGACAGTTGATATATTGGTTCATTCAATGGAGTTGACACCTCTGAGGTCAGAAGAGAACAACATATGGTTCACTAGCTTTCTGTAGGTAAGATCACCGATCTTAACAACTTAACTAGCTCTAGAGAGGAGAAGAGAGAGAAGGAAGTTCAGGAGCAGGAAAGGAAATGGCTATTTCCCTGTAGGATTGTACAAGCTCTACTGCTCTTTACAAATGTGTCAATCATTGCATTTTTTTGCAGGTCTTCAGTGAATCACAAATCCATCAGATAAATAAGTAACAGCAGCAAACTGGAGTGTTAAGGTTCCGTTTTACCTTTGTTGACCTCTTGAGCGTATTACCTTTCACAGTCATCTTAAACAACATCTTAAACAACAAAAACTCACTCAGGAAGTTTCATCAATCCTCAAAGTACAAAAAAAAAAAAAAAATAACCCCAGAAAGCAAAAGCTAACAACACAATACAAAAGAGATGGTAAGGCTGGAAAAGGTGCAAGGCAGGTGGAAAACATCCACATGCAAGATGGAGTGAAACCAGCTTATACAGCTGCTTTTGTTTTGGAACAGTGCCATGGGATCCAAAGTGCCAGAGACTTGACCTTAGAAACTTAGCAAGAGGCAATAGTAGAGCTCTCAAAACAGCACAAGTGAAACAGCTATTTAAATCCGAGTGAAACAATTTAAAATCTCCTGAAAATTACCACAATATTCCAAAGCATTTGAAATAAAATGGACAAGGAATTTGGAGATGCTTATTTTGTTTTAGCCCATTTGATTACTTGATATTTTCTTTGAGGGCTCACCAAGAAAATAATCTCTTCCCCTGGAATCAAGTTCCTCAGCCAAAAAAAGCCATGGAGCTGATCAGGTCTTAGCAATAGCCTCTTCTCACTCATAATATTTGTTAGGTTTTGGTTTGGGTTTTTTTAATGCTCTACATGTATGAGAATAGTTAGTACATTCCCAGTTAAATGCATGTGGGAGGTTAGCACAGAGCTACAACTTTGCTCAGGAGCTGTCAAATTAGTAAAACTTGATAGAAAGGTACAATTCATTCTCTGATCCCCCCCAAAAATAATCTGCTACTGACACAGTTCCTTATCAATGAAGAATTTTTGTCCCATCTTCCTTGGTATCTTAGGCTATGTAGGACACTAAAAAGGAAGGGAAAAATCAAAGCTCTCCAACCCTTGTTCTCTTGGTACAGGCCTGAGTAATACTGGAGCCTCTCTTATGCTCTCTCTAAAATGGAAAATATTTGTTTCTTTTTACTCCTTGCTATTTTCAAAAGCAACCCAATGGGGAGAGCTAAATGATCTCTTATTTTTTCTCTTCAGCCTGGCCACCAGCTGGCCTTTGGATCCAAGAAACAAATGGGGGGGGGGGAAGCACTGCATCAATAGATATTTTATATTTTTATATTTTATATTTTGTAATATATCACTTCCTACGCCTTAAGTATCAAGCTCCTGAAAGGTGCGAATGTGTTGATTTGAAACACCTTCCCATGAAACAACCATCCTGGGTTGCAATGATCCAGGCTTTTCTAGACTTTAGTTAGAACCATGTTGCTTTACTTTGCCTGTGCAAGGAATTGTGGGTTTGGGGGTTGGGTATTTGGTTTGTTGGGCTGGGTTTTTTGGGGGGTTGCTGTTTGGGGGTTTTTTGTTTTGCTTTGTGGGCTGGAGGGAGAAGGGTGTTGAATCAGGACTGGAGAGGGACATTAGGCACCTCAGAGGCAGGATGGATAATTTTGAGCAGGCACGTCTGCATGGTGCCAAAGTAAGGAAAGACAAGCCCAGTGAAGAGAAAACCACAGAGAGTTTCCTCAGGCATAGCAACCAGTTGTGGCTCAGAAAGTCTCTGAAGATGAAATAACTACAAATCTGGGAGAGACACCTCAGAGGGAGACATCACAAGGATGCTCACCTCTTTCTTACTCCCCCTTAAGTATCTCTTTCAAACCCCAGGGCCAGAAAGACTTTTTGTCTCACATGCTTTGACAATGAGAGTCTAGTTGATAATTCAGCATATGGCATGAAAAAACAGGTCTGCTGAATGCTATCTAGCACCTACTGAAAAAAAAATGGTTCTGAATGAACCATTAACAAAAGAGTGTTGAACATTTAAGGAGTATCTATAATCTTCTCTGAGCTTTCTCTTGAGCCAACTGATCATATGAAAACCCCATTGGCCTAAAGGGACTCTGCCTTTTTTTGCTCAGGGGCAGCCTTCACTGATCTGATCTTTTAGGACTTAGAGTCCTTTTGCCAGTGGTAAAGCATCTTCGCTTTGTCAAAGGTAAACAGATTGTACGGTGCATTGCTGGGTTAATGCCAGAATGCACACTCTGGCAAGCCAAAGTTGCCCCCTGTGAAATAATCTTTGTAATAGCTCCAAAATAAAACTTCCTGTGCCCAGGAAAACACACATCTTAGTGTCTTCCACCAGCTGCTGTTAATAGTTCTCCTCATTCACAATCAAGAAAATTCTCTTACTGGAGCAGAATTAAATCCAGGACCTGGATAGTAAGGATTATAAATTAAAGAAAGTCCAGCTAGACATACACTATGTTTTCTGTATTAGAAAAAGGTAATTAAATATTGAAACAATTAACTTGGGGATATTCATTATTGAATGCAGAAATTATATCAATTATCAGATGTCTTTCTATAAAGTAGCTGAAATTATTGGCCATAATTTGAAGGAAGTCCTTTGGCTTCCTTCACACTAATGGTCAGACGAGAAGATATCAGTTCCATCTGATTTCAAATTCTATGTCTCTGGGGAAAATATTTGCTTCTGTTATCACTACCTTCATTATGAAGAGGTGATAAATTATTTAATAATGTACTGGGCCTGGGTGGCATAGAGTTTACTTTATTCTTAGCAGCTGTGTTTTAGCTTTGTAACCAAAACAGTACTGATAACACACTAATATTTTAGCTGTTGCTGAACAGTATTTGCAGTGTCAAGGCCTTCTCTGTTTCTCACTCTGCCATCCCCCCCTCCCCACTGGGAGTTGTGCAATAGGGATGCAAGCAGGCAGATGACCTTAACTAACCAAGGAGATATTCCATGCAATAAAATGACAGGCTCATGAAAAAAAAAAAAATAAAGAGAGAGAGAGAAAAAAAGAATTTTTATGTTAGCTAGCCATTTTTTGCTTAGGAAGTGGATAAACATCTGTCGACCCATAGGAGATGGTGATTGCCTTTGAATCAATAATTTTGTTTTCTTTCTGTCCTCTTCCACTTATCCTTCACTAACTAAACTTTTATATTTTTATTATTTTTTTTCATCTCAAGCGCCAAGTTTTCTTGCTTTTACCCTTCCTTTCCTCTTGCCTCATCCCACCAGGGAACAGTTGCAGTGAGCAAGCAGCTGATTGGTGCTTAGCTGCCTACCGGGGTTAGTCCACAACAAATGGGATCAGTATGAGATTCACATCAAGAAGACTTCATTGTAGAAAACAGTGCAGGAAAGTCTTGGATTTGTAACTTGCACAAAATAGACAGTAACCCTTGATTTTCCACTACAAGCCTGTGGAAAGGTCAGAAACTTATCTATCTTTCTTTATTTATTTTTTTTTTTATTTCCAAGGTCTCAGAAATCCTAACATCTATCAACAGAGATCCACAGCCAAGACTCTTGTACATATGGGTACTTGACGTAGGTGGATCCATTTGCACAGGAAGAGTCACCTCTGAGTAAGGGGCTCAAAGCAGCAAAGAGTGTGATGGGATTGATGCAAAGCTGATGTTAATCATCTTTTCCCTGCTGAATACATTTAAGCTAATCCATGCCCTGAAGTGGTTAGGCCATTGGACTAGCTAATCATTGTAGGTCCCTTCCAACTGGGACTCTTCCATTCTATCACTGAAGACAATGAGGACCAAAGATCACAGCTTGGGAACTTGTTTAACAGCAGTAATCCATGAGGGACAGGATGATGGCCAGAGAAAGGGAGATTTTGCCTTAACTCAGTCTAAGTAGGACTGCAACACTTTCTGCCAGGGTGGCTTGTCCTAGAAAAGTAACTGGAAAATTTAAACAAACCCCTCGTGAAAACATGTGTAGGGGGAGAGGGGCACGGAGCACTTCACCAGGGCCATGAGCAGGTTCATGAAAAGCCAGTATAGAGTGGAAGAGCAATGAAAGTCTTTTGACTTGGATTTGATTTTGGATACCTCCTGCTGAGCAGGAAAAAACAATGTAAATTTAAATTAACATCAAACTAATGGCTTATATTTCACAGAATCACAGACCTTGCAGAAAGAACTCACTGCTCTGAATGAAAAACAGGACTCAGTAAAAGGTAAATGATTTTCAGCAGACAGGAGAGAATCTGATACGGAAGAAACATAAGATGATGGGAAGGAGGGTTTCATGGAATATAGAGTGATCATGGGAAGAGCAGAATGCAACAAGACCCTGTCCAGACAGCCTGGTTCTAAACAGACGAGCCCAGTCTGAAGGTGAGTAGAAATGAAGGGAGCCTTTGAGCTCCTTCAGTGTTAGTAGCAGAGTTTTAACACGTTGTTTGTATGGAAAAGGCAGTTGAATTGCCCAAAAGTAGCACAGGTGAGTGCTTACTTTCCTGAGTCATTTTCCTCTCATACACTCCACTGGTAGAGCTTTCACTGCCAGATCCTTCACAGGAGGCTAAAAACTAGGCAGCCATGAGATAAAGTGAAAGTACTGAGGGCGTGAAGAACAAACGCAGGAAGACAGAAGGACACCAGAGTTCTCCACCATCCTTACCACATGAAGAGATGAAAGTTAAATACAAAAGGAGAAAAGTGATGTAGGTGTTATTATAATTGATTGGAAGGCTTAGAACCCTATCCCAGGGGCTGGGTGATGCCCTAGAGACATCCCTAACAGTCCTAGTTTAGCCATAAACAGCCTCTACTTTACGTTAAGTCCATTGTCCCATTCAGATCCATTTGCCCCCTTGTATCCTCATAGCTAGGCAGGAAGCTCTTTGGCACAACACTACACTTAGTCACTTTTAAAAAGTATTTCTGTGCCTGGAAGCTTGTCTATCTTTGTGAGTCCATTAAGAGACAATACCTCTCCTTACAGACCTTGCTTTACAGAAATCTCTAGGCCCTCAGACTATAAGAGTAATACTAATTCACATTTCTCTCTTTTTTATATAAAATATTTTTCAAGCCTTTAGAGGAATTTCCTTAGCAGAACCATAATGCAAATGAATAATATAATTGTAAAGACACTATTCACAAATCACTCCTGACAAATGAACACAGGTCATTTCTAGCTATGAAGCAGGAGGACTGTCATTCTCTGTTCTGACACTAGAAATTTTGTGTATCGTTTATATTGCTTCATGTTTGGTTTCTGGATGGAGAACAAACACATCCACCCTTAAGAAATCAGACCCCTAAAGCTGAGTTTTAACAAGCCCTTGGCAGCGATTTTTAGCTCTGAGTACTTCCTTTTAACATGAACACTTGAATATAATCTCTTTCTGTTGTTGTTACCTGGCTGAGCTTCAAGAAGAGTGGGACAGCCACTTAGCAAATGAGATATTTCTAAATAGAGAGAGGGAACAAGAAATCTGTTATCGGAGACAGCCCTGCATTGCCTTGGCGATTAAAAAACTAATGACCCTATTGCTGGAGCCAAAAGACTTTATTGTCCTCTCCTACTATAAATCAGCCAAGCCGAATTCAGTCCAACTAATTATTATGCCTACAACCTACAGCAGAGAGTGCCTTATGAAATTACTGGCCATAGAAAGTAATCAGTCACTCTTCGGAGCCTCACATTGGAGGTGGACTTTACAAAGCTTCCTTTCAACCATGCCAGATTAGGAACCTTTAGATCTGGGCTAGCAGGCAGGTTCTGGTCAAAGTGTGGTGCGGTCACAGAAGGGTTAGAAAGCAAAAGCAGGCTCAACAGGGGCTGTACACTGCAAAATGATGTTAGGAGTACAGATAGTAACAAGCAGAGGAATCTTTGCTGAGACCGTGCCTACAGAGTCTTCTCCTGTCTCTTGTAAGCCTTTCTCCTGAAATGTCCACTCTTTAGCTACATTTCCAACTATTGGTACTACCTTACCAATTTAATCTCAGCCACCTATTTAGCCATTCTGAAGCACTGCTGCCATTTTCGACTCAGTGACATGTGCCAACTGAAACCACCCTCCACCAGCCTTGCATCAGCCAAAAACACGTTTGAAGTGTTCACCCCCTTCTGAGAAAGCCCAGCTAGCTCTGCTTCAGCTTTTCTGACGTGGAATTGCCCACAGAGCTCCCTTGACATGGATATCAGACGTTGACCCTGTGTGAAAGGCAGTCAAATAGAAATGCTTTTTCCAGTCTCACTGTACACCGCAACTCTTTCTATGGAGTGAATTTTTCCATTAAAATCTTTTGCAATCCCATTCAACACATATACGTCTATCCATCAAAATAAGAATCTTCACATCTTTCTAAAATCTACCTCTCACTCCCACAAATAAATTATTGCCAAAGCCAAATATCAGTATTTTCCCCTGGGTATTTGCTGTAATTTTTTTCATTAAATCAAACTTATAGAAAGCAATTGTGCGAGCTTTGTCAAAATGTCTGCAAGAGGAAAGGGGGAGATGTGCAGAAAAAAGTGGACCTTTGCTGCTGACACCATCCCTTCCATCCATTCCTGTAAGATCTCTTTGCTATCACAGATAAGTCTCTAGGGAAACACTTCCTGACAGAAAGTGGACTTAAGTTGGTTCAGGAAAGCACAGCTGAGTGGAAAACAAATTTTGAAGTGACCTATACAGCCATGCCAAACACGCCAGTCTGGAGCTTAATGAGCTGCTGTAAAAGTCCCCTAAAGACTTTCCTGGCCGCAGTGTCCAGAGCTCCAATTTCAGAAAAAAAAACAAGCATGTCTCACTCATATCCTTGACCTCAACTTCAGCCGAGAGATGAGGGTGAGAGACAGCAATCTCTGCTTCCTTCGCGCCATGACCTCCGGGAGTGACCCTGCTGTTGCCTCTTACCCCACTTGAACTTGCAAACAATTCACCATACACAGTCTCGCCCTCGATTTGAGATTTCAGAGTGACCCAGAGAAAGAAATAAGCTGCACATTAATTAAATCCACATCTGCTGCAGCAAATATTGCTGCTGCTAGCACTGCAGAGAAATGATCTAAAAGGACCCCAAGCCATTAGAGAGAAATTCACTTGATTCCCTTCCAGTGCTGCTGACTCAGAGCTGTCTCCCCTCCTCTTGACCTCTATCTCTTTGACTTGCACTCTTGACCCCATCACTCCAGGGTTTTTGACTGCCTTATTTCAGCCTAATTCTATCCTTCTTATTCAATGCCCATCATATTCATGCCTATCTCCCAAGTACAGCCAGACCGTACTTTTCAACCCCCATCCTTGAACCCATGACTGCTTCAGCATGCATTCCAACTTTGATGGCACAGTCTGCCTCACAGTTTTAGTGCCCTCACCACCCTGTTTCATTGGGTGAGGTGTGTTAGTATGTAGAAACATGGCCATGACATGGACTCAAACTGCAAATTCGTGGCTTTTTGTTGTCAGTATACACTTCCCCTGGTGTAATTAGAATGCCAATTAGCAGACTTTCAGGCAGGTTTAGGAAGAGCAATTTCCAGGGACCATTCCCTGAAGGCAACGTGGGCTGAGGGAAAAGGAGGAGAGGGAGTTTGGTTGAGTGGATACAAGCAACCCCTCACTGTTTGACCTCTGGGCTGGAGCCAATGCCTACCCTATTTTATTTAGCAATGCAGCAGCACCCTTGCAGTCTAGCTTCTTCTGTTCCCACTGAAAACCATCTTGATATCTTTACAGTGGACCCATTTGCTGCTGGATGTGGTCTTATTTATCTGTTGTGACAAAATATCCTCTTTTTCTCTGCTATTTCACTGAGCCCTCATTCAGTTGTTTTGTGTTGTAACTTCTGTATCTCCTTGAACACATCACCCTTCTTCATGTCCCTCCAGGACCTGTTCTCAGTTCAGCCCTTTGACATATGTGGGCTTTCCTTTGATGACAAACACTCAGGATTTGTTTCTGTCTCCCACACCTGGCAATTCCCAAAAGGTCAATTGGTCTCTGCTCAATTTCACATTCACATCTCCAAGCAGGCCATCCAGCAGCCAACTCTAATGAGGTTCACTTATCCTCCATGTCTGGCAGATTCATTTCCAACCTTGTGCAGCAAGATCAAAGAACTCCAATACGATTTTCAGTAGGATATTCCTACAAGATTGTATAAAAAATAAAAATTAATAAAAAAATAAATCAAGCCTCTAAACTTTTTTCTCTACCCTTTTTCATCATCAGTTGACATGTCCATCTAAGATGTGTACTGCAGCTCAGACAGGAACTAGAAACAACAGTTGTTGATTAGGGTACAGGGCAGCTCTATGTATGAAATTAACATTCGTAACTTAATGGACTTTTCCTCCTCTAAAAAATACCTGTTAATTGATTATCCTTTTTCTTACACAGCCACAGTGGAACATCCTCTCTGCTGCTTTCAAAGTATCTGAGGCATATCTAAATTCTTTGATTTCTTCTACAAGAAAATTTTCATCTAGCAACGTGGATCATCCATCTCAAGCACCTGGCCAACATTTCTTTATCACTGCAGCTACTGCAGCTCTGTTTCTTTCTGAGGTCTTGATTCCCTTCTCATTAAATTTGGAATAATCTCTTAGGAAAGAAACATGTCTCCTGCCCAAAGCTTAATATTTGTCATCTAAACACTTTAATAACTTCATTTTCTTCCTTTTGCCTACATCACCTTTTTATCTTCTCTTTACATGGCCTTCTGCTTCCACAGACCTGAACCTGACTTTCTTTCTTCACTGCTCTTTCCTGAATCATTCTCATCATGTGCTACTCTTTGCTTTCCTATAGGAGCCTTCTGGCAGCATCTATCTGTCTGTCTGTCTATCTATCTTCTTCATTAAACACATAAGAAATTTCACAGAAACACACATTTGATAAACATTGTTATATTATTATCTGAACCTGATTTGATTGAAAATCAAATTCACACAGCAGACTTGATGACTTTGTGTCAAAAGAGGCCCATGTTTTATTTTAAAATAAATACATGGTTGTGTTTCTAAATAAATACCCTTAAACTCCCAGTATTTTGACCTTCAGAGGTTGCATTAGCAACAAACACACATAGAAAGGTTTTCTAGGGTCTTTTTAAAATGAAAACACAGGCTTATATTTTTCCTATATTGCTACTTATATCTAATAAGCTGCACACCCTAACTTTTCATGTTATGTTATATGCCTGTTTTCATTTCATATTACACTGGCAATTTATATGACACTGCAAGGATTGTTTCTGAAGATGTGGAATGATTAAGATAAAGCTACTTTCTTTATTAATTTCATCAGAGTATTTAATGATGCTTACTGTATTAAGTGACAGAAAGGTAATTCACCTTCTGGTGCTGTTTCAGAAACAGGTATAATAGTCAATATGCAGACTAATACACACATCATCTCAGAGGACTCATAATGTTCATTTTTGCTTGCACTGCTCTTGTTCTTCATGGAAGATAAAGGTTCTTCTACGATAAATTCACCATCAAGTTTACATTCTGCTGTTGCTTAATTATATTCAAACATTAATTCAAGAAGAGGTTACTTATATTGGCACTAGGAACTACTGAGAGTGTGTTAGTCTTGGTATTGCAGTCATTTCAGTTTTCTGAGTATATCTCCAACAAAGGGACATAAAATAACATATGGGATAGTTCAATTCTAATACATAAGTCTGATCTTCAGAAAAGGTAAGCAATTATTCTATTAAAATTTAACTGTTCAACCATCACAAAGCCTCTGCTCTTCTGTCCACATTTAGTCTACCTTAGACGTCCTACCTTTAAAGCAATATTCACAATAATAGCAACAAAACACGCCCCCTTTCCCTGATTAAGCTGTAGTCAGCATCATTATTACAATCATACTTGGTACTTTAAAAAAAGCTCCATTCCCATACAGCAATGCTGCTTTAGACAGTTCAGCTAAAAAGAATGTAGGTCAATGCATCGAGGTTGGTTTCATTTCTGGGAACTGTAGAAACTGTTTGTGCCCAAACTAAAAGTTACAACATCTTGCAGGACATTGGAAGATACATCATGGATTAGAGCATACCATGGACTGCAACTGGAGACACATCTACATGAACGTCAGCAAAAATGCAACAGTGGAATCACCCTTCGAAAGTGCCAGCAAATCTGCATGCCTGCAGCACATGGCACCATCTGACCAGAGTGGTCTTCTCCTAGCCTTTAAGACATTCCTGTCATATCTTAAAAATACAGTTATTCACCAGGTTTTCTACCTATTTTCAGTCTTTGTGGATGACAGTGGTGCAGTAACATCTTCAGCGGGGACAACCTGACAGGCATACACCCACAACCATTCTAATTCGGGTGTCATGAAGAGCTGCATCAAATTCTGTGCCTATTTTAGGGATGCACAGTCCCCTCCCACCACTCCACCCTTCCTAGATGCATCCGTTCAACATGCCCAGGTTCCTGCCGTGATCTAGTCTTTTAATAGCTGTACAGCACAACGCAATAAAGATGTCTGACACCGTGTTTCTTCTCTCCTCCAAATCAGCACTGCTCAATAAGTACATCATCCTAATTTGAAGGCAGCTTGGAAAACATTAAATAAATAGGAAAATAAATAAAAATCATCAGGTGTCCCTGCTCTCCGAAGAGTATGCCTGCTCCTCGGGTGATGGCTCAGGAATCACGTGGGGACAAGCACAGCCAGCCCATAACACTGCAAAGAGGCTGACAGTAATGCACTTGGATGTTCCTTTTGAACAAAACTTGGCTGCTGGCGTGCAATCGGTTTGAGACGGTACCAAGAGGACAGCTCTGACAAATGCCTTGAAATTCAGTGCCCGTGGCCCTGCCCTTGCCGTGCTGCAGTGTGTAGCAGAGGATGGTGACAGTTCAAATGGCTGGCTGGCAGATACATTCACAATACATTAACATTTTGTTAGAATCCTGCCAAGTGTCTCTCTGGTCTCAGTGGGAACCGACCAACTGCTTCAGTTACATTTGGATGGGACAGCTGCTTCATCAAAATATTCCATCTGTGGATGGTTTTGCAAGGTGCAGAACATAGCAATATCCTCTTTCACCCCTTTCCAAATGTATCTTTCATGTTAGAAAAGTCTAGTTTAATCTGCATTTGTCCAGTCCACAAGCATTTTGTTAATAGAATCCAAAGATTCTCATTTTCCCCATGTCCAATACAGAGACCATAAACTCTGTTCATCAGTCTCAGGGCAACACCACCAAGACCTGGCTCATGCCTTCATTCTGCCTCCAGAATTATGTAGGGATTACATTAATGGAAGATCAAATTACCTTGACACATCTAACGGTACTAGTCCAGCCAACAATGTGCACCCTAGAACCAATCTGTGAGGCAGCCCCTGAATTACCCAAAGGTCAATTATCTCACCTTGATCAGGTTCTTCACCTTGAAAGTTTCTAGCTGTGGAAAGACTCCTACTTCCCTGCAGGGAGCTCCTGACATGCCCTCAGATGAGTGTGGGGTCAGAGAGGGGCAGAAGCAGGGAAGTCAGCAAAAGCTTCAGCGAGAAAATGCTTCCTCCTGATGCCCCTGGAAAAATAACACAACCTGGGTATCCATCAATTCATCAGCTCTCTAGTCTGCTATGGAGAAACTCTACTTCCCATTCCATGGTTCTCCTGCTAAGCCCTTGTTGACTCATTGCAGTGATGAAAAAGAGTTGAACATTAGCCCAACCTGGTAATATTAAGCCTCTTTCCAACTAACCAGGCTGGGGCAAAGACACAAAACTTGGTGTTCAGCCCTGACATGCAGAAATAGAATTACAGGTAATAAAACATCTGTTTCCCACTCTGCAAATGGCGTACCATTGGCTGCTTTGGATTTGATACAAGATGCACTCTGGAAACCAAAGGTCCCACTGTTACAGCACTGCAGCAATCCTGTTCCTCCTCTAACTCACGCTACACTGGGCATAGTTTTCTAGACTAAAACAGTCATAGGAACCATCAAGAGTCAGGTAGTAAGTTGCAGTTCACATTAGGGTGCAAGAATCAGAGGTGAAGTTAAAGAAGGAAGGTAGATATTATGAAGATAAACAAGGAACAAAATGAAGAAGAAAGACTAGGGTGCAATTGGACTGTTGTTTTTACCGGGCAGTACATCTGCAGGGCTGCTTAACACATTGCAGTGTGAGCCCCGTCATACCTACTGCACGTTAAACACTGGAAACACGGGGTGGAAGAGGAGAGAGGCAACGTTCAGCCTTCAGATGGAGACAAGTTCTGTTTGGGTTTTGCACAGTATAATCTCAGAGAACAAATCAGATGTCATCTTAGACGATCAATACAGTAGCTCCGAGCATAAATCCAAGTCAGCAAAGCAGAAACAATTTATGCACACAGATATCAGATCCATAGCACTTACTCCAAGTGTAATGCAAAGAGCTTTTTGGCTTGGAGTCAAGAGAACAGATAGTATAGCAGAGAGGAGCTAGATTAATATTACATTTTCAACTGGAAACTAAACCTCAACCCTTTAAGGTCCAGTTTCAAAGAGGAATGAAATGAACAGAAGCAACTAAATGGATCACAGTGATACAGATTCCTAAATCAGCCTGCTAGCAAATTGATTGGGGTGAGAATGGCCCAAAAGCAGCCTATATACATAAAAGGGTAAAATAAATTAGACTTCGCTGGCCAGATATTGTCTTCTCCACCTTCAGTAGTAGCAGGCTATACATGTGTCCTTAACCTATTCTTAAATACTTCAATGTCAAACCTGTTACAGTCTAGTGATACATCCAGTAGACGCTTACTTATTGTAACCTATAAATGCCTAGTTTTTTCCTTATTTACTGGTGGTTCTGGTTGCCCTTGGCTGAAGGACTCAACTGCTTATGAACCAAGACCCAGCTTGGTACAAAAGAGCTGTGTGACCCTGATTCTGTTTTCCTAATAAAACTGCTGTTGGGAGATGGTGGTGAACATGTCCCTCCTCATGGTGAAAACATCCAAGAGTTAAAACCATGCAAGACCAGAAAAGTGAAAACAAAGACAGAAAAGTAATAGCAGAGATGTATTACCTAGCAGCTCCAGCATTCAAGAGGGAAAACATATTGACATGAAAAAGGTATAAGACCCTAATTAAATAAACAGGCAATCAGAAGATGGCAGCTCAGTGGCATCAGGGATCAGCCTGTTCCAAGGAGCAATGGAGATGAGCCCTTCCCCGTCTGATTGATGAGTGCCTTGCCAACAGAAACACTGTGGTGAGCATATTGATGCTGAACCCGTTAGCTCATTAATCCTAGCTATCTACTGTGGGTATTAGCCAGTAAAGAATTGCTGTGTACAGGCTGCCTACATCCTGCTTGGAGACTCTCTGAGCGCAAACTTAAAGTATGCAGGAAAAGGAGAGTTACAGTTCACCCAGAAAACTGTTCACACAACCAAGTTTTTGTAGTAAGCCAAGAAGCTTTCTCCTTTCTGTGCATTCTCTCACCTGCAATCACGCTTTTCTCCACTCTTACCAAAATGCAGGATAACCAAAATCCTGGCTCTGAAGTACACCTTAAAGAGGAATGGGTTAAATCAGCAATGATTTCTGGATCACCACTGCTATATTTCCTCCTCCCATCACAACTCTCCTACTAGTGCTCAGGCACAGTTTAAAAGGTGCAGGTTTTCCCTTGGTCCGAAGGATCACTGAGCAGTAAATAATATTCCTTGGTTGTGGCACAACTAGGCACTGTCAGACACCTTGCAGGAGAAGCTCATTTCTTCTGTCAGGGTGAAATCTAGTAATTCATTACTGCATCTCTCAACAATCTCAGGGAAAAGAAAAAACCCACAAATCAGGCAGCTTCAGAAAACCAAACACTATGATGAGAACTTAAAGAAATATGAAGCAACACCTGGAAATCTCAGTGAGGAAAAAAACTCTAAAAAGCATATAACTAAAAAAAGGGTGCTGAAATGCTAAATGTTTCAAATACTGCTGTAGTATTAACATATTGAAACATGGCTAGCAAAAATGATAAAAAACAGCACTCATATTTCTTTTTATTTTTGTACTGAAATAAAACTGCTAAAGCCCAATAAAAAACAAAAATATCTTTTTAAATCAAGATTGCCACTTAGCTTCTAATTTATCTTCTTTCTCTAATTAACAGGCTGTGTCACTGGAAGAAAAGAACATTAATAGCACAAGACAACAGTGTCATCTCCTACTACAGAGTAAACCTTGAAGAAAAAAAAATCAAAGCAGTTGTTTAAAATAAATCAACAGCCTTGGCCGAGTTGGCTGTCTGCACGGCAGGTATTTATTGCCTCTCACAATCTTTACAAAGGCACAATACCTGGCACCAACTGGTTAAAAATAAATTAGGAAAGGTTCGTCCAACAAAAGAAACAAAGAATACTGTTCAATATTTCCTTTCTGGTTAAGGCAGAAACAGTCTCTTGAGCAGTGGGAGCACAAAATGGAGATGTATTTAAATCACAGTGCTCAGCCATGAATTCTACCCTCAGTCAATTCTGGTGTCAATTTAACAATATATATTGTTATTTCATTTTTATTTCATTTCATATTTCATTTTATTCAGGTAAAAGGCCAGTCATCTTGGAAGACTCCTTCAGGCACAGAGTGCTCAGTTCTTTCTAGGTTCCAGTTGGAGGCACTCTAGATGCGACCCCACAGCCACTATGACCACTACAAAGCGTAAGGCACCGAAGTTTTTCTGCTGCCAGGCCCAAACCTATGGGGCTAAGGAACACTTTGGAATACTTCCAAGCTCCAATTCTTCCCCAGAGTAGGCACTGCACTCACAGAAAGCACAGATGTTTTCCAATTTAGGCAGAAGTGACTCCTTCTGCAAGTATCATCTCCCAACCTAGACCTGCTGGCAAGCACATGTTTTCAGTGATCAGCAACCAGACCTGATAGATGGTCCAAAGTCAACTGTCATCCAAACAGTCACATAGACTTTTAAAGTTTAGTGTACTTGGATTAACAAAAACTGCTTTTTTAACCTTTACATCAGTAAATAAAACAATCCTGCATCTCTTCTGCTAAAAACCGAACTTCAGGTGACACAGACTTAGTTTTTTTGAGGGAAATTAAGTGCAATATCAACAAATATGGCAGTGTAGCTACTCTCAGGCTAACTCTAAGAGAGGATTACAAAGTTGAGCAAAGGTCACAGATCTCCCACTGAAGACATTTGTGGTTTCCCAGATAAGACCAGCGGGAGCAATGCAATCATCTATTCTGAGCTACTCTGTGACGTTGGACTCTTTCACTTGGTGCAGGAGGGAAAACCCTTCTTCCTCAGCATGTTCCTACCTTTGAGTTCTTTAAACTGCCATTGAACTAGGTCAAAGATTTTCTAGGACAGGTGATACTGACCCTGTTTGAGATTTCATCTGGGCCAACTGAGTCTGGTGTTTATCTCTACCCGTGAGCTTTTTCCTCTTATTCTCTCCCCCTGTCCTGCTGAGAAGTGAGGGAGATGTATGGTGGGTACTTGATGGCCAGCCAATGTTACCCACCACAGTAAGGTTTATACAGTATGGCACTGGGTATTCAGCATATGTTTTCAAATTCTTGAAGGATGATGCATTCAGGTAAAAAAATGTGAAGAACAGGGGGCTCAACCAACACAACTGGGATGCAGAAAGAAGGATATAGCAGAAGCACTAAGATGAGCAACATGTCTGATATTCAGATTAGAGAGAAGGAAGAAATTTTTTACAATGAGGGTGGCGGGACACTGGGACAGGTTTCTCAGAGAGATGGTATATGTCCTATTCTTGGAAAGTCAGGTTGGTCAGACTCTGAGCAACCTCATCTAGTTGAAGATGTCCCTGCTTATTGCAGGGAACATTGGACTAAATGACCTTCAAAGGTCCTTTCCAACCCAAACTATTCAATGATTCTATAGCACAATAGCTGAGCTATCAGCCTGGAGTGGTTAATCAACAGCAGGATCAGCTACCACATGTATCACACCAGGTCTACCCCAAAACATTTGCTTATAATGAAATGTAAATTAAAACCATAGCATAAATGTTATCTGGAATTGAAGTAAATGCTTAGCACACAGAATAGTTCAAATAAATGTGTGACAAACAAAAGCAGCCAATAGGAAAATACATGATACAGAGACATGTTTACATGCTCATGACAGGGACCTGCACTATGTCTCTCACCTGGCAGCTGCTGGGCAGTTGCATTTCATGGTGTCCTGGTTACCCATGGATACCCAGGCTTGCTATTTACTGCTTTACTTTACTATTATAAGCCTGTGACACAAATATGCTGTTAAAATCTGTTAAAAGCTCTTCTGTGGTGAAAGGTAACCAAGTCAGAGTCCTTAGCACAAGGGCACAAGTGACAAGCCAGAGGTCATGATGGGAGCCCGTGACACAGAAATGAGTCAAATTCCTGTTTTCTGAGTGCACAGGCTTAACCACACAACACTGGAGCATCTTTCATATGAAACTCTCCAGAAGGTAGAAAATCAGCAGTGGCCCTGAGAACAGACAAGATTTAATTTGATCATGAAGCTGGCATGCAGTATTACAACTGAAATACCTGTATTTTCTTTTTCCTTTTGGCTTTGTATCTCTTTTGTTCACCCTCTTTTTCATGTGCATTATTGCAGAGGAACTGCTGACACTCACTACTTCAGATGTGGGACTTTATCACAGCAGGATTAACTAAATCACAAAGGCAGAGCCCATACAGCATCAAACCCTTTCCTTTTCACATCCCAGAGGCAGATGGCAATAAGAAATTAGTTTTCTCCTATTTTTAAAGCTTATGCTTTTTCACCCGTGCGAAGGATTTTTGCTTTAGTTCAAGGAGGAAACTGATTTTACAATTACAATGGAAAAAGTGAATAGGCTTTACATCAAGGTGACTAATATGTTCTGTAAGTTTGTGTAAAGCAGGGAATTTTTTCCCTTTTTTTATTTTTAATTGAAGTTATCAAGAACTGCTTTTGCTTTTCCTAGAGCCTTGTCTAAGACACATGTAGATTATTAGCATGAATTCTTGCAACACAAATGTATGATTATACAATGTCGTGTTGGAGATGCGTTTTTATCCCCCACACAGAGTGGGAGTTCCCATGATATTGAGATAAGGTAGTCTGTCATGACACATTTCTGAATTTCAGGCTATCACAGGATTCTTGCTGGTGCCAAGGCACTGAACATGATGTAGCCAGAACTAACTTTCTCAAGATCTTTGAGATATAGCAGAAAAGGAATCCTTGCCAGAACAACACAATAGAAAAAATTGTGCAAGAACAAGTTGGAGATAGGAATCCTTTTACAAGATTTCTCTCTGCAAAGATGCTTCTTTAGGGAAATGGGATATGTCGCATGTAAGCTATGAGAACAAGGATGAGGTTAAAACCCCTGTAATTTTGCTAGGGATATGTCTACAGCTGAATGATATCAAATAGGCACCACAAATGCAAAAAAAGTTATTTTTACTTTGATGCAGATAAAACCAAATAAGGTTCTTACTACTTTCAAATGCAATGCAATGAATAGCCATGGAAAACTGTGTTCTGTTTGTGGTCGCTATGGTGAAAACAAATTTCTCCCAGACAACCTACTTTCATCCTGGGCAGCTCTTGGGCAGCACAGGAAAGCTGTTGTAAGGTGAACCCCAGCATGGACAGACAGAACACCACTCCCAGTCTCCTCTTGTGATGCTCCTCCTGCTCCAAGGGACCTTTCAAGGCTTCTCCAAGTCCAGTCCCAAACAGACATGTTAACTAACACAAAACCACTGTTCTGGAGAAACTGCATGTGAAAAATTCATTCCAGGCAACTTCCTGAGGCAGATAAACTCTTAAAAAGCTATTTAGTCAGCATTTTCCCTAGTCTTTCAACTTTGCATAATAGTACTGTTAAATAGAATGTTGTGACAGTACTAATGACTTCCTCCAACATATTATTTAACAAAAACAAGGAGATCCAGTTTTGGGGGCTCTTTCTGATATGTTCTGAAACTGAACGATGAACCACACCCTTCCTCCTCACAGTCATAAGAAAATAAAACCTTTTCCTCTATCATAAATGAGACTGGATTTGAGCTCGGAATGACTGACAATGGGCTATTAAGTCTCCTGAGTCATTCTTCTTTCCCTCCTGTCCCACTTAATTTTTCTCTCGAGAAACTTTGAAGGATGCCCCACATCATTCATTGGAATTTAATCAAACAAAATAAATAGCCAAGTATAATCTCCACTTTTCTAAACAGTGGTTTTCATTAACATATTGGCTAATAATTCGTTTTCATTTACTATACATCATAACGATTATGCATTAGATCTTCATAGCAGTGGTGGGAATGTGGACGTCATCTTCCATTATTGAGACATTTAATACAAAAGGGTGTCTGGAACAGATTAGATTTAATTAGGTCAAATTAGAAAGAAGATGAAGCTATTAAAAAAGCACTATTTTTTAAACTACTTAAAAAAAATTATGTGTGTTAAAGTCTGTACTGGTGCCTTTATCATGTCAAATTTCATGTAGAAAATTGTGTACCTCATGATAACTTGTTCACATAGCCATATGCATGAGCAAGGTTTAAGCTTTTGAGTTGCTTTCCTACCACAACAAATTTATAGTAACTTATTGCTCTTTATATGAAGGTTGAGCTTCCTTCCACTCACCACAGCCTCGACATGTCTGTTGGTCATTATTATGAAGTAGTTGTGAGCTTCTGTCCAGCTGATCTCCAGGTCATGTGGTTGTAAACGCATGTACTTGCTTTGAGAGCTATTCCTCTACTCTCTGCTTACAGAATATATCTGGTACGTGCTACATCCTGTGTTTGCTTAACTGTCTGTGCTGTGATTATGCAGATCCAGAGCCCACTGGTGAGTAATGATTGAGCCTAACTGTTCTGTCCAAATCCCACAGATTAAAATTGCCAAGGTACAGAAGTTAGACAGCCTAGAACTTAAACTGCTAGACATCTGATGCACTTTTGCACAATGCACAAGTCGGCCTTAAGCTTACTCAAGAAAGTCATATTTTTATTACAGTCTCATTGCCTTTTTTGCCTTGCACATCTTTTCCCATCACTAGCTGCATCAATGAAACATATAGTTCAGCTTTATTTAGCAATTGTTCTCTTGAAATCCAAAGGAACTTCACGGTACAACTATTAGTCACTTGCCATTTTCTTTTTGGGCCTCACAACATTTGCTGTTTTTCTTAAATTACCCTACTGCAGAAACAGAGGTTTGAAGAGAAAATTCAGTTTTCATGTAGTATATTTAACTCTTCTTGTTGGAGAAAAATCCTTCATGTACAATCCCTAAAAACTGAGTCAAGATAGAAAAAGAACCCAGTTTAATTTAGCTCTGGACAAATCTGAAATAAGAGCATTTGACTGTAGCTTCTTCTAAAAAAAAAAATCCCTTTTCAATGTGTTTGTGTTCATCTTTCACTAGTTGATCTCTGTTACTAATGAATGCTCAAGAACAATTCCCAAGTTCTTCTTAAAATGGTTTGAGTTCAGTCCCAAATTCAGGATGCACAACACACCCTGAAAAGCATTTTCACATGATCCATCTCTTTACAAAACATTCTTCAGTTAGTGTATAAGCATAAGTTTATGTTACATGAACACAGGGAGGAATAAGAAAACGATTTAGAAAAAAACTTATTCAAGTGAAGGAGTCAAAGAGCTTTAAAAATCGGTTTACTTCATCTGTCACAAAAAAGATTACTTTCTACAAATACTCAGGCCAGAAGAAAAAGAAGCCTACCTATGCATTTCTCTCAGAAAGACTCATTGATGTTTTATAGCCACATATAGTGCACACCACTGAAACATTTCTACATCCTAGATGGGTAAAAGAAATTCTTCAAGTGGTTCCCGGTGTTTTTAGAGCAAACCTTCCTGGTAGTCTGTTATTCCTATTAGTCCATCCCAATTCCGCCCATCACTGCTGCCTCAGAAAAAGGTCAGGATATGAACCTTCTAAGTCCTCTCCCCAGAAAGTCAACTTGCCTCAACTTTGTTCTCTTCTCACCTCCAAAACATGCAGGTGATACTAGAAATCAAGGGGGAGAGGAACGGAAAGCAGTAAGCTTCAAGGACCACAAATTGACCTAATTAACTAGGGTATGAGTAACTTCAAATCAATTTGGACTGACTAACTGTGGAGTAGATAACTGGCTAAGCATAGGTGGGATGCTGCGTGAGGACACACGGCGCAGCTACCATTTCAAGATCACCTCCTGTCTGGGCAAATGAAGGCAACAGTAGCGTTAGAATAAGAAGAGAAAGTAGCAAGGAGCAAGAAGAGCTATTGAACTACCCCAGCCTATATTTCACCTGCAAGATTTCTTGCCCTAAGGATTGTCTACACTGGATTAGGCCACACACATTAGCAAAGAAAGAGGAAAATTAAGACCAGGGTAGAAGAACAAATCACCATGACTCCAAATGTTTCCAAAAGCACAAATGCTTTTAACACCAATTTAAATGAATCATAATCTTTCTCTTTGAGTAACAGCAAAGAACAATGCTATAAGTGCTATTTAAGATACTTTGACTGTACTGGAAATATTTACAGCTTCTGCATTAGCACATATATTAATTGTCCCTGTAACTTTACTGTCCTATCAAAGTGTTCAGAAGTGATAGTGCTCATGATAGCAGCTGTTTTGAAGTTCTAATTAAACAAAATTAGAATTAATTTATAAGCTCAGTTTTCAGTAAATGTGTCAAGTAGCTTATACTGGACAAACAGGAGCTGCAACATCACTGACCAGTGCTTACCTGTCAGATATTAATGCTTTTCTGCCTCTACCAACTGGTCCAATTCTGCTTTCCTCTACGAGACCCCAACATTTAGCCATTACCTCTCCCCACCACTATTCCAACCACTTCAGTCTTCCAATCCCAGTTTCACCTTCTCTGCTGCCACATTTTAGATCTGCAATAATTTCTCAAAAGGGTATACCATATGGTTTCTCCTGGAGAGGAAAAGGGGAGCATTTCCCAGGAAAATATTTTATGCGTGGATGCTTCCATTAATTCCTTCTAAGCAACATGAATCTGTTAGCTTGTAAACATTAAAGTTGTTGAAGATCAAAACAAGCTTTACTGTCCCAGCAAGAGAACATGAGATATGCCTCAAAGGATCCTCAGTTTATCTGCTCTGGTGTTCTGTTGTAATGTTGGTAATCTATTCTTGGATAGCACTGTGACAGATAGCACTACATAAGGCACTAATTCCAGATTGGTGCTAATAAAAACAAGAGTGGTAATAATATCGAGCATTTTCCCCCTGGCTGTGATCGTGTTGGAGTACAAATGATGCCTGGAGACTGTGCAGAAGGAGACAGGAATTTTATTTTCTTCTTACAGATGATTCACACCATATTCTTTTGCCTTTAGGATTGCTCCCCTCTAGTGATAGCAGAGACAAGCATAGCTGATTTCCTTTACGGCTACCACTTAGTGACACATAAGTGCTAGTTGCTTTATGGAGGGAAGGATATCAAATGCAAAACAAGTATAACAGCATGGAAAGTGAATGAGCAAGCAGAATCCATGGGTTTCATCCTTAGCAAGCTGAGCAGTTTTGCTCATATGATACACAACAACTTTAGATTTACATCTGCAGGAAAAAAAACCAACCTTAAACCACTATCCAAACAGCATCCTGACACCCACCTCATGTTCTGGAGGACAAGTTCTGTGAAAGTCATTTTCAGACTCAGTGCCTGAGAGAAGGTTGGGTTCATGGTCACAGTGTGAGATGGATTTCACCTTCATCAGAGATATATTTGACTTACCCTAGCACTGCAGGTACATTGCAGAATGGTAGACCCATCATGACTATATGCAGGGTTTCTTTATGACAAGGGGGCTCTATGCTCATTCCCCAAATCCTTCTACAGCATGTTGGCTGGTAGCATCTGTGTTTCAAGACACAGATTATTTAGATGTATACAGCGTAGACAAACAAATACAACAAAAAGCCTGAACCTTTCTAGCAACAATCTAGAACACAACTTGGCGGTTGGACTAGATGACCTTTGAAGGTCCCTTCCAACCCAAACTATTCTATGATTCTATAATATTGCTCCAAAGAAAGAGCCAAAACCAGACTGGAGGACTGTGGTAAAAAAACTTATTTATCTCCCCTGGCTACAGAAAGAGGCTAAGTGGATAGCTCAGATCTTGACCACAACAGGGTAAGCATTCAAAACAAAACAAAACAAAAACAAAAGAAATCAAGCAGAATTGATCCCACCTTTGGCTTTGTATCTGTTTTACACTTACAATTTACTTGCTTTGCGTGAGACAACTACTTGTGTCAAGCAAGGACCTGCCTTTGGGGACAATCTCTTAGAGTTCATGACTTACACCATTCTCACAGAATGCAATAAAAAGTGACTATACTAGACACTTTCTTTCTTTTTTTTTTTTAATGTAGACACTTACTTTTCCAGCTTGTGGTAGACTTATTATTTGTAATAATATTTTGTCTTCTGTAGCACCTAACGTCTCAGCATGGCAGAATGCTTCACAAACATTTAATTAAGCCTTTTGATGTCCCACTGAGATCGGCAGGTAGGTGTTTCATAATAGCATCAGGTATTTAAAATGACTCATGCACACAGACACACAAAAAACAATCATTAGTTTAGGGGCAGAAGTGAGACCACAACATGGAAATTTCATTGCCACTTCTCCAGCCTGACTACCTGAGGACTCTCTGACTTTGAAGGGCCTCGGGTGGACAGTGCTATGTCAGGAGGCAGTAAAGCTGACAGCTAGAAAGGAAGGTGAAACAAAGTGTGTTATGGCAATCTTCCCAGGATTTCAAGTGACAGAAGTCAGAGTGTGCAGCCCTTGGCTTCATTCACAGATGGACTGAAGGGTATAAGTTTATTCTCCATCTCTGAAGAGGATACGGACAACTGCAGTGCCCAAGCGCAGAGTGTTCTGTTCTGGCATCCGGGATGGCATCCCAAAACAGAACAGCAAGGTCAAACCCTTGCCCACAGGAGCTGGCAGAGCAGGCTGCGGAGCTGCGAGCTGGCATATGACACGCAATTCTCAGATTTCCCTGGGCTGCCATAATCTGTGGCCGCAGCACCTGTCTCACTGAATTACAGGGATACGTGCTTCCTCAGCCAGCAGAAAGGAGGAAATAAAAGGAAGGAAGTTGACTCTGCTCTACACTGAGGTCTCAGCCCACTGGCTAATGAACTCATCTGGCAATTTATCCACAAGTCCCATTCATGATAAAATTTGTGTCTAAAGCTAACTCTTAAAATCCTCCCTGAATCTATACTTTTTCTTCTGTTCCAGAAGATTCCTAGTTACCTACTGACTCGAAGAAGAGAGTCGTGGGACTTGTGTCTGCTCACAGTGGTTGTCTAATTGTCTTTGGCTGATGTCTTTAAGCTTTGTTTGCCATATTCCAGTGACATGAAGTCAGAGCTGGCAATTTGGTAGATGGTGAAGAGATTCCTGCTCAGTGCGCAAGAGTCTTAGCTCTGAATCCCAGCCCAGGCCAAAATTTTCCAGTCACGAGCCAAGTCACTTCTCCAACATGTACTATGGCACCCAAACTTTAAAAATGTAGCAAGAGAACTTCCCTGCCTTGTAGGCATGCTCTGAAGCAGGACATATATTGTATTAATAACATCTTGCACAGGTACTGATGAGCAAAAATGTTACCTAAATGCTATATTTAGATAAATAAAAACTCAAGTGCAAGGCAATCCTTTACTTGCCATGTTCTTAATTCCTCCCTCTCAGCTTTCTTATCTAACAAGGCAGGAGGCAGTACCTGAAAGAGAGGTCAGATGTTCAGGGCTCCTTGGGTACCTTCCATATTGCTGCACTGGTACAGGCTGTTTAAGCATCTCACTCATTTCTTTTATTTATTCCTTTTCATTCCATAAGCCTTGATTGAGTAACAGCACAGGGAACAACAAGTCCAAAGGACAGAGAGGAGAGGAACACCTGCCAGACAAATATAACTGGTATATACAGACCTGTCTGAGCCAAGCAGGGTGAGCAATTAACTAAATCGTTTAATCCATCCTTTCCAAACTCTATATGCAAATGTATTTAGGACATTCTAGTCAATCACTGCATACAGTAGATTTAACGATCTCTTAAAGAAAGAGATTACCGCAGGATTTTATGCATCTTAAAGGTTTTTATCTCTACTTGTAGATGAATGCTATTAAAGTCTATGAAATACTGCTACCTATTCCATAAGCACACTTTGCATTAGTAGCATGAACTGCAAGTAATTTGGCTAATGCTCTGCATTTGGAGAAGACCAACAAGAGCCAGGTAAAGAGTCACAAGAAGTAGCTTTTCTGTCACTTCTTAAAAGCTCCAGTCTGCTTTATCATTTCCATATTTTACAAATGTATGTGCTGGCATTTCTAAGTAAGATTTACAGTGGCTTGTTAAATGAATAGGATTGCTTACAATAACCATCAAACACTCAGCCTAGCCTGGCTTTCCTGAGACCTAGAGGCTTTTTAGTGGATCTAGGCACCTACAACACATTTGAAATTCAAAGCATTTAAAATCAGGATACCCTTTTAAACACTGCCACGTCAAAAGGACTTAAATAACCTGCCTAGGATCTTGTACTGAGTCCACAATCACAATCAGTCCCCTTCTGCAACTGCATGCCTCATTCTTTCAATGGCTTTGTGAAAAACACGGAGTTAACAAACACGCCACTGACCAGCAAAGCAGCAACTGAAACACTTTCTGCTGGAAAACCCTGCACATATCACCAAAAAATAAAATAAAGTAAAATAAAGGCATGAAGAGTAAATGCCCACTTTAAGAAAGATTTACTACTGAGAGAACACACAGTGCCTTTGTCTTTTTATTCTTCCAAAGCAATGCGGAGACCTATTCTCTGAAGGAGCTCTTTGACTACAGACTACACACTTGCAGGTGAGGACAGACACCAGACAGTTCCCTTCCTACTTCATTTCATTTCTTGAAGCTGAACACGGGTATAAATTTGAGCATGATGTGTTCAGCAGAACACAACATTCTCTGAGAATTGTTGCCCTGAAACATAAATTGACAGCTATTCAGTGTCTTAAGCTGAGACCAGAACAGAAGCCAAGATGCTCTACAAAAGCAATCAGTGACAGTTTAGACCTGACTTTCCTTCCCATGGAGTACTGTATCCAGCTTTGGAGTCCTCGGCACAAGAAGGACATGGACCTGTTAGAGTGGGTCCACAGGAGGCCATGAAAATAACCAGAGGGCTGGAGCACTTCTGCTGTGAGGACAGGTTGAGAGAGAGTTGACGTTATTTAGCCTGAAGAAGAGAAGGTTCTGGGGAGACCTTATAGTGGCCTTCCAGTATCTGAAGGGGGCCTAGAGGGGAGATGGAGAGAGACTTTGTACAAGGGCATGTAGTGGTAGGACGATGGGTAATGGCTTCAAAGTGGAAGAGGGTAGATATAGATTAGATATTAGGAAAAAAATTGTCACTGTGAGACTGATGAGACACTGGAACGGGTTGTCCAAAGAAGCTGTGGCTGCCCCATCCCTGGAGGGGTTCAAGGCCAGGCTGGATGGGGCTTTGATCAAGCTGGTCTGGTGGGAGGTGTCCCTGTCCATGGCAGGAGGTTTGGAGCTAGATGATCTCTATGGCCCCTTTCTAACCCAAACCACTCTATGATTCTATGATTGGGGAAACTTTTCTCTCCCTAGAGCCAGTCGGGGATTTACTGCCTTTCTACAACCCCCCAATATTTTAACATGGAAGAAAACATCATTCAGAAGAGGAAAGTAAAGATACTTTTCACCAAGCATCTGAAACCGAAAGTGTAACCCCTTTTCTCCCTGACACAGGGTTATGTGGAGGTGTCTTATCTCAGAGTTGTGAGATCGACTTGGAAAGATATTATGAGAATGCACACTTACAACTTACAGCCACCCAAAGACATTTTGATTTGCCTCTATCTGAGGACAGGAAAAAAGAAATAAGGCAGTCATAGGGACAAACACTCCTTTCAGGACATCAGCCTGAAATAGATTTCACGTAATCTTTATATCCTGCAAAGGTGAAATAAATCTGAGGGACAGCAGACAGGACACAGTGACCCAGCCTACCAGAGGTCCATTTTCTTTCTACATCATCTGTCTGAAATAGCCTCATGAGGGCTGTATGTCATTTGTCAGCTCCACCTACAGACACCTCCTGGGGAAGGGCCCAAAGAGAGATTTGTGTCCCTGCAAATTCTTCATAACTGTCTGACGCCAGCGGCATCAAGTAACCTCCTTGGTGTCATACAAGAGGGAGACTGACAGGGGGAGCAGAGAGAGAGAAGCAGGAGCATCATGAAGATCTGTGGGTGTACAAGGCTGGGGCAGGGAAAGCAGAGGATGACGTGAGGGAGAACCCATGAATTCCCAAAGAAGAAGGCTGGGGTGGATGTCAGGGCAAACTTGAGCTAAGAAGAGTGGGAAGGTTGAGAGACAAGTCAGAACGAAAATCACCTTTGGAAGCTGCTTGCAACAGTTAAACAGTGATTTTCTCTTAAAACCTTTTAGGTGGGGAGCTGCCTGAGGCCAACCCTGCAGACACCAGGAGTAAGATCCCTTTTGCTGCATAACTGCAGGGCAAATCCCATTTGAAGGAGAGGTAGGCACCAGTGTGCATTTGAGACCACTGGCCCTGGAGGTCTGAAGTTTTCCTAACAGTGGGCACTGCACTAAGCAATTCTCCCTCTGTGTGGCAAGTCTTTGAGAACAGAGAAAGCCTAAAACACACAAAGCATTTGCAACTAAATGCATTCAAATTCACCATTTCCAATGTCAGCTGGGGATTTTTTTCAGTGCTGAATCTGGAGTCATCACAGAGAGAAATAATGGTGCTATTGAGGTCTCATCTAGCAGCAACTAGATGCCTTTTCTCCAGGCTCCAGGCAGCCACTGCCACATGACAGAGTAAACAGTAAACCAGGTTTCTGGCAATGGTAGCACAGATTTCTTCCTTCAAGAAACTGAAGCCTTTCTGCAAACTTTTCTCTGCCTGGCCATAAATCCCTCTTCACACTAATTTATTGCACCGTGCCCTGTGAATTCACATGAAGACAGCTTCATAAAAGAACGTGCAGCCACCCTTATGCTCTGCAACAGCATAAAAAGGATTTAGTGTAAACAAGAATGAGAACTGGGGGGATAGCACCACTGGGAAGTCTGGTCCTGTGACTAAATTAATACAATGACAACCACTCTAAAATTCGTCTTTTCTAGCAAAATGATGAGGTACCCTGAAAGTCTCCATGACAACACAGCCCAGCCTTGTGTTACAAGATGCTTATGCAAGAAAGCACCTAACAGTACAGTACCTGAGGAAAGCCTTCCAACAAAAAAGAACCCCACAGAGTTTCATCTGCTTCCCCCACCTTATTCAGATTATTCCCCACGGGTTTGTTTTTTTCTTTTCTGAAACTTCAGATAAAAAAGGAATTTTACGTGGTCTTCTGATTATATCACTGCTTGTTATTTTCAATTGAAAAGACATGCACCAAAATGTTGACTAACCTGGCACATGTTTTATTTGATCAAAGTGCTGAAACCTTGTGGCTTAATAGATCTTTGTTTTTCCAGAAGAGCTGTCTCCATTGTTAACCACTGTAACAGTGGCCAGAAGTGCCAAACATCATACCCACTGTTCTCCACGCTGTATGCTATCTAAAATATAAGCTATCAAATTTAGACAGCATATGTTTTAATATAAGACTCTTCTGTGGCAAAAGAGGACATGATTTTACACCAGAGAGGTTCTCACCCATGGTGGGATTCAGCTGCCTAAATGGAGACTGACGCCGTTTGAGATGCCCCGGTCTTCCCTGCTCACCTCCAGCTGCTACTCCAGAAGAAACTGGGGCTCTGGCAGTTTTCTTGTCATGTCTGTCAGCTCTGCTTGAATAATTCAAACACCATAACGTTTAACACCCAAGTTTAAAGCCTGAGAGCAACTGGTGTCCGGCGCTATAAGAGTCAATGGTCTTCAGAGGTCAGATAAGTCTTATCTAGCACATATACAGATTAAAAATCTTATTAAAAAAAAAAAAGTACTCAAATGTTTTGTTTAGACCTCATCTCTAGGAAAAGCCTAGACCTTTCTAATTTCAGGGTCCATTCCACTGATTGCAGTGTTCCTGCAAAGTCGCATAAGGTCTGAATCAAAGCTTAAAAGTACAAAAATCAGGACCACAAAGCAGCCCCCCTGCCTACAGTCTGGCTGAGTTTCCCAGCAAAGCTTTCCGCTAGGATCAGAGAAACACAGGTGGAACAGAATATTAAAATACGTCTTATTAAGTTAACATGGCTGGAGAATTAGGCTGCAAACAAATAAGCCAGGCAGGGATTATATAAGCTTTAATACAATCTTTTTATCAGAGCTGAGGAGTCCCTAATTAAACTAACTATGGAAAATAGTACTTAATGAATCTGTAAATAAATATCAGCAGGAGAGACAGTAGAGCTAAAGAATACCTACCAGGGAAGGTCTGATCTCCAGAGGAGAGTTAAAAAGAGCAAAGCAAGATCAGAACTGCTAGAGCACCCCAGCCCACCTCTCGCTAAGGGATATCCCAAAGGGGAAAGGCACAAACACCTGGGAGAACACCCATAACCTTCTGCCTTCCCTCACTGCCTCTTACCATGCACCTTCATCTCTGGTAATTTCAGTGGAGTGTAACATCACTAAACATTCAAAACATTCACCAGTTCAAATGTCCTTTGAAGTCTCTCCTTTTACATACTGTATTTCACTGTGTTTAAACCACTGCTAATACTCCAGCAAGTTCTACCTGGCGTTGCCTTTGATTAGAAGGGTGTGTGCAATATTTTGCCAAGTCCAGGAAACCACAGCAATCCACCTTTAAGGGTCTATGGAAAAAGTTACCTGAGTTCATGACAGAAAGGAGGTCACCCAGAGCGAGCGAACCACTAAACTTCAGTCAAGCCAGATAAATGACATGCAAATCCTCTGTGGAGGCCAAGACTTCAGGTGAGTCAAACAGGATGTAAAGTTTAGTCATTTTGCTCCAGGGGAAGGTAGGCAGCTGCTTTCCCTGGGAGCAGGGCTGGTTGTCTTACTCTTGTGGAACACCCTTCCACAATAAAACCACAGTATTTTGACAGTCTGTTATGGATGCTACACATCCCTCTGTCCACATCCCATTGCTTTGTAAGTTCTGCTGAAACACCCAGCCTGTACAGCAATCAAAGTGGCTGTCCACAGATTCTGTTCCTTTTGAAAATGATTCTGCCTTCCTTCCAGGACAATGTGCCACATAGTTCTCCCAGCATCACTCCAGGAAATTCAAATAAGCCACAAAAAAAACCCAACCACCAAAACAAACAACACACACTTCCACAGACACCCATGCCCCTACGTTTAGTCCTGCCTTAGGTCTTCAGTAGTTCTCCTCAGTATGTTGGCAACCCCAACTCTGCTTGGAGGACTTCCCTTTCTTCAGCCTTCCTCAGTTGTATTCGACAAAGAAATGGCAGACAACTCATTTCATTCCATTTTAGCTGGTCTGCAACACTGGTCCACAAAGCTTTCCACAGAGGAACCATACATTCTAGTTGCATCCTGCAGAAATCACTTAAAGTTACAATGTCCCATATGACAGCTTTCCAGATAGATTTCTCCACCTTCACTGATGACCGTCCTTAAAGGCTTGGAGTTCAACAGTATTTTTTTTTTTTCTTAGATCTTTTCTTCCCTGCTTGTTCTCAATTTTTGTATTTTTTCTCTTTTTGAAAGAAAACCACATTTCTGAATTTTCTCGTCCCTTACAGTCAAACTCACCTGAGCAGTTGAACCTATTAATTGACCCAAACCAGTCAATTTCAATTGGAGAAGATTGCATCATATCTTAAGATCAGTATCACTACAACAACCTACTACTACAGCAATCCTCCTTTCCCAGCTACTCTCTGGAATAGTTTCTGCTGCTCTGGATGCAGAAGACATATAGACATTTCACCCAGGAAGAAAAAAAAAAAAACAAAAACCAAAACAGAGTCAGAATAGTCTTATATTAGAAAGCCTAATTTCATTTCTATGATTAGCCTAATACAACCGTGTACAAGTCCTTAACTTACAGGAGAACTTTACACAAGCCACTGAGCTGGAAAGTCAAGCTGGGGATCAGCAAATAAACAAACAGATTACACTTTTCATTTTGTTTGAATAATTTGCTTCAACAAGGTTTTTATTGCATCATGCTTCATTATGGATACTAATATACCAAGACCCTCAAGGAAAGCTCAGAGACTATCATCCCAATTTCCACGCGCAGCACAGACGAAATATGGTTTGGAGGCTCCATATACCATGGATTTTCTTATTTTATCAGTAAAAATCTTAAACTGCAACCATTGCCTCAAACAGATAACTAAAACAATATGATGCTGAGAACAGAATGCCATCATCACGGGGAAGACAATACCATTAATGTAATTATGGATTATGTGTTATTTTATCTCCTTTACAGTCAGTTTTTGACAACACATCTTGACACCCAATTCAAACAGGAGTCTTCAGTGCCTGCCAATTACAGGCAGAAAATAATCAAAATTTAGCACAATAATGAACTAACATCAAGATTGACAGACAGAGAGGAGATTTGAAATGTCTCCTCGCACAGAGAACAATATTGATCTACCACATCTATTTCCAACCTTTAATTTACCTTTTTATACTATTCCAATGCAAAATAACTTTTTCTTTCTTTCTAAATATACTTTTCTCTATCTTCATTCTTTCTCAGTCGAAATTACTTACCACTTTCAGCGAGCTTGTTCTTCTGGGTGGTGTCTTCTAAAAAAAAAATAAAAAATATATGTCTTAGAAGGCAGAGTGTTTATAGGAGAAGCTCCACCACAGTCTAGATTATGTTAAGTGGTGGGAAGGACTAAGATCATCCTGAACATGTGAGTACATATTCATCTACACCCACAGCATCACCAACAGCATTGGGAGAGCTGGTCTTGCTGCAAGTGGTGGCTCATGTCAAAGCATATTTTTTATATGTGTAATACCGAAGCTTAGTTTTAGTTTGTTTCTTCTTCTGAGAATATGTTGGCATAAGGAAGAGCAGTCCCTTTAGAGACACGTGCATCTAATACAGCAGTGTTTGCAACAGCAGAAGGATGGAGATAGCTGCTGAACAAAATTTTGAGTGATACAGATAAGTCCTTTTTGTTCTAATGAAATTCTGCTGTAACATATAGCTGACCATGATGATTGTCAGCCTGAGTTAGACCTGGAAAAATGGTGTTCAAGTGATTGTTTTCCCCTCTTTTTTTTTTTCATCTGAAAGAGAACTATTTTGTTTCCTGTTTATATTTCAGGCCTGATGATGCAAAACTGAGTCTAACAACTGAGGTTGGAGTTAGAAGTTATTAATTTATTTGAAAAACAAACAAACGAACAAAAAACACAGTAGGATTTTTGTGTCTCTTAAAATATTTTGTGCCTTTTCAGCAGCACTGTGCAGCCGTACTGGGGAATAAACAAGAATAAGGCTTGCTGGTTGCACCTGAATAGAGAGTAGAGAGCTGCTGTGAGTCTTTCTTAAAAGTAGAGGAATGTGCTACTTTATTGCCAGCTGAAGTCCTTTTCAAGTCAGAAATCTTCTGTTTGTGGTTAAAAATAGTGCCGTGGTGACAGGGCTGTGTCCAGCCCTTCTCTCCGTCGCTGAAACACGACAGCACCTGGCAAGAACCTGCTGGTGTCAATGATGTGATGCACAAACATCGATGGTATCAGCTGCTCTGCTCCTGTGCAATGTGACTTTTCCTGATGCACCCTCTTGCCCTCTATGCATATAACCCTCTACGCAACCACTACGTGTAAGGACTTGCCATTTGTTGTGTTTCTCCTGCATTTTTCCATCCCAGCTGCTGAGCTTTTCCTTTCTGCGCCCTGTTGTGAGGGAAGGTCATATTTCCAAAGAATCACATTTCAAACATTTTTTTTTTAACCTTTAGCTCTTCTTTCTATTTTTACTCCTGAAACAATTTCCAAGTGTTCCTGTCCCCTCCCCATTATCCCTGTCCTAGCTTTTCAAGTTTATGTCACATAGAAGCAGACTGGTTTGGGTGGTTTTGGTTTGTTTTTTTTTTTTTTTTTTTCTTCAGATGCAAAAGGACGGACATCCAAGATGAACCCATTATTTTTTATCTCCCTACAGGATTTAATTTCTTCCTTACTATCCTATTCTGGGTCACTTCAGAAGGTTTTACAAATGTGGACTTTCACTGCTTAAAAAAAAAATATTCTAACCTTCAACATTTATTTACTAAAGTATATTATTATTTAGCTTAAATACCTCTGTTCCCTCTGTGGTGCTACCTTTCTTTTCTTCCGAGTATATTTATAGGCAGTTATCTCTGCCTTAATTTCATTAAGCAAGGTCTCAGACTTCCAATTATCTTAGCATATCTGCACATCCTGTCCTTCATATCCACATAATTAGGGGCTAAAGCATGGCTATTTATCTTACGTGAGACCCAGAAAGAGCGTGGAAGAGCTCTCCCTGTTTTAGGGAGAGCAAACATGCCTGTTTCCATCTGATGTTTTTGATCTCTCTGCCCAGACCCACAACATCTGCCATCAAAGGAAAGCTTATCACTAATGCTCTGTATCCCATTGCTTCAGGACTATGGTAATTCCACCACCCAACAGACCCAAACGAGCTGGTAGCAGCTCACCCCTCCAGAAAAGAGAAGCATCTTTTTATTGGGATTACACTTAGAGAGTTTCAAACTTTCACCCACATATTAGAAAGGCTCAGATGAGGTGATAGATCTTACATTTGCTTTAAAAGTAATTCCTAGGTCATGAGCATTAGTTGAGGGTTTCCCAATCATATGGGAGCAGAGTCAGGAAGGAGGGAAACAGTTAAACATTTGACCTCGTTAAGATTTCTTTCTCTGGTTGATTCTGGGGGTTTTGGTGGGGCACTGCTACTCAATGGAGCTCTGTGTCAGAGGAGAAGGCCACTACACACGTAAACAGACAGCCAGGACACTCACATTTCTGCACTTGAGGATTCTGAGGGATAACAAATTTCAGTGAATAGATTAGGCAAGAGGAATCAGGCAACAAGAACAAACATCTTAATTGGGGGAGAATCTCAGCCTCAGTGTCAGCATGCCTTTGTCCCTTTCAATTAAATGACCCAGATGAATGAGAAACATTATGATAATAAAGTAAAATAGTACTCAAATGCAAGTAGAAACTCACTGCTGAATGCTGTGTATCAGGAGTTGCTGCTCATGGGAAAAAGTTTCCAAGAGAGAGTGATCCATTTTTCAAAGGACACATTAGTTTGCTCTAAATTCTACCTCAGAAAGGCTGCAATGATGTATTTCAGAAAGCAGATGGCTAGGATGGGATGTGGTAAAAGAATATAAGATAATGAATGCTCTGGAGAAGAATCTTTCTTTCTCCTGAGTCCAGATAGATGTTCAAGGAAATTAAGAGGTGAGAAATGAAAGGCAGATCAAAAATGTCATTTCTAACTCACCATGGGATTAAACTGTAACTAATTGCTATAGATGGGATAAGGCCAAAAAATAGCAGGATTCTAAATGGAATAGAACATCTACTTAGATAGCAGGAGTACCCACAGTTATTTTTATTGATGATTAAAACTTTTAATTAAAATAATTCACCCTATCAAAATATTAAGAAGGGATGTTAAATCTCATGCTATAGAGCTTGAGAGAATCTCCAAATATGAAGGGGTCTGGATGAGTCCCAGCTTGCAGAGCCGATTATTCACATCTTCCAATTGTTAAATCTGACACTTCAGTACTACCCTATGGTTTCAAATGAATGGGGCCGGGCCTCTGCTTGTCTCAGGCTAATCGGAATTTCTTAGCCCTAAACCATACTGTCCTTATGCCCAGAATACCCAAGAACTGCAGAGCTTAAAGGATGCATTGCTACCCATTATTTCAAAACATATTTCCATGACCATTTGTATACAACTATTTATCAGCCCAAAGTACAGAAAAGAAGATAAATTATATCCCGTTATCTCATGTTGTCCTCTCTGATATAATAATTTCTAGCTTCTTTTTAAAACTTATCACCTTCCTGGTTTTCCATTAGCTTGCTACTGACTTGATAAAAAAAATCAGAGTTACTTACCATGGAGACATGTCTGTATATAGAAATAAAGTTTGATGTCTGGAAACCAAAGACTGAAAGCAGAGATATTATCTTTTATTGGATCAATTCTTGAGAACTCCAGAAACAGTTTCCATCTCACTTGTGTCTTTGACCTGGTGATGTTAACTTAAATGTACTTCGTATCCTCAGTGAAGTGCTGAGGCTAATGACTTTAACATTCAGATCAATAATCCCTTGAAACAGATTAAAGTGAACTGAAGGCAGAGGAAATTGTAATATGCTGAATCCCTGGGGACCCATCTTGTATCTCTTCAAAACACTTACAGCACAGGCACAGCAAAGTCTACCTTGATCATGATGCTCTGACGGTGTGGCCCACTCTTATTCTGGAGAAACTGCTTCCAGGGATGATAGAATAAGCCTCCTCCCTCTTCAATTTGACTGCTTAGGGTGCCAATTAGCACAGGTTGATAGGAGCTCTAGAGTGATGAGAAATCAATTGCATGCCCAAAGGTAAAGACCTCATTTCCTGTAGGAGGGAAAGGATCATGCAGCTGGGTTATTGCAAAAATTAGAAACCCAAATGAAACAAGCAAACTTGATTGCAGCTAACTTTAGTTGTTAAACTTGAAGCGGATTCATTTATAGCTGCTATTAGGTTAAACTTTTTAAGGATAAAATTTTATTTTAAAGTTACATATTTTGTTGGTAGGTCTGGTTGGTTAGCTTTGTCAGATTTCAGTAAAGTCTCCTGTATATCATCTAATGAGTTTGAGCCTACAGCAGACACAAGTAAGAGAGAACTAAAAGCAAACGTATCACTGACTTTGCAGCATAAGGGAGCGCAGTGTCTTACACTACAGCAGCACAAAGGTAAGGCTTGCCCCCCTCTCCATAATGACTTTCAGACCACACATGGTTTCCTTATTTTTTATTTTTAAAAATGTCTCCTGCAGTTGATTCAAACACCATAAGTCAGATGAAATCCATCTTGGTATCCACTTTGCAGAGTGGGGCTCCGATGTCTTTTGACTTTTCTTTTCAGAGGAAATAAATGCTTCAAATCTAAGGGAGGCCAGTGCACCTCCTGCAGTCGGGGTTTTTGTCCCTCAGAGAAAAGCAGATCCTTCACGTCCATCAACTGCTTTGTGTATCTGTGCTGTAGATCAGACATGCTGCTCTGTGATCATCTTTTTGATGGCTAATGTGTGCTGAACCAGACCCAGGAGTAACAAGAAGTTGTTATGAGGCTCATCCACTTCTACTTTCCAAAAACTAATTCCCTCCTACTGCAGGATCTCAAGGAAACAAAAACATCCCCGATCACTTTCTTCAGCACACAAAGTCTTCAGGCATTAGTACTTTTGCTTTGCAGATGCAAAGATACATGTATTGATACGCATATATCATAGCAACTACATATATGCAACAAACCTTCTGTAGACTCATCTAAAGACAATATTGGTTTGATCTTTCCTGGTATTACAGAGTGCTGAGTTACATTGAATGACACAGATGTTTCCTTCCAATTAACTACACATTTCTGTATTTTGTTGGACATAAGATACATCTAATTTCCACCAGTACGCACAATGCTTGCATATGCACTGCTGTGAGTCAACAGGATTTCAGGATGAGAGCCCTCAAAATTAGGAGCTGCAAAATCCTTCTTCAGCTCCTGTTTTATCCATGATGTGCCAGAAATAACAGTAGTCACTCCAGGCACTTAACTTGCTGCATACAGCATAGCCAGTGTATAAATTTTTGCTTTAAGGAGTCAGAGCATCTGAGGGCCTAGATCATATCTAACCCAGGGAGGACTCATAAGATAACAATTCCTCTTCTACTATTACCAGAAAGATTTGTATGGGGAAAGCACAAGGGCAACATAAGCACTCCTTAACTATATTTTCTGTACCCAGGCTCATTACAAAACACAGCTAGAGCATCCACAGTTATGTCTTTCAGCCAAAAATTCAATGAATAAACTATTCACAATCACATGGGAGACACTCAAGATCAGTTCCCTCACCCTGCTTGTGTTGACCTTAATCCATATCTCCTCCCCTCATCCTGCCCAAAGGGTTTGGTTCTGTGAAATACTGTAAGCTGTTTTGGAGCTAGTGGGCACCTTGTGTTGAAGTTGGACTATTCTGGCACCGAGAGTCTAAAAAAAGATTATGTTATGTTAACCCAGTAACTACACAGAACTTCCCCCTGCCTGCCTCCAACATTTCATTAATTTATTTTTCCTCCCTTAGGTGAAAGGGCTCAGTGAAGCAAGGACTAAAAATTTTTTCCCTTTTTTTTTTCATAAAGCATTAAGCAAAACAAAACACTCTCTCTATCTCCCCTAGCCTAAGGAATATATCACTAATTAAATCAAAATGAAACCACTTCAGTTAACTAGAGGAGGGGAGCTAATCCCTAGTGCTTTTGTGAACATCATCAAGTGTTTAAAGCCTTTACCTTAGATTTGGAGTTGTGGTTCTATGATTCCTTTAGGCAGAAGGAGGACTTAAATCTCCCACATCTCCATGAGTGCTCTGGCTGCTGACTTATTAGATGAAAGGGTGCTATAATATCTTTCTGTGTCCTGCTCAAGGCCAGATCTGTAAGGGCTGCTTCAAGCCTTTCTACCAGACTGAGAGGTACAGTTAGATGATCACCACAAGAGAACGTTGATCTGGATAGACATATGAGTAAATCAGGATTTCCAAAACTGAAGCACTACTGAACACATTCAAGAACAGCGTGGTGAGTGTCTGAGGAATTGACATCAGTGTCTGTTTTCCAGAGCTGGTCCTTCTCCATACATGATTCATTTTAAGCAGCCATATGCTTTTAACAGAAATAGGTCTCTGTACTAGTTGACTTATATTTGAGGAGAGTGAAATTATTGTTCTGTCATTCCTAATTGCTCTTATTAAAAGCAGCTTGTGCTACTCCCCATTTGATGTGGTGTTTACTGGCTAGTTAATTATTTCATGTGACTGTCCTGTGAAAGTGGGAATGAAAACAACCTCTCAGCTGTGCACCAGAAAAGCTGGAGATGGTGTTAGGAAGTATGCTTTATCAAAGGTTTATCCCACAAGGCTGGTTAACATTTGTTTTTCAGAGTTATCCCAGCTAGACTCATGGTCTTGTGTTGATCAGATGATTCTTTCCATCCTAACTCTGCTGCAGAACTGCACTCAGCTGGTTGTTACTTAGGGTTGTTGCCTTTTCATTTTAGCCAGGATAGAAATTTCTCCCTTCTACATAAGTTCTTTCTTTAACAAAACCTTCTCAAATGGTATTTCTTCTGCTTTGGCTGTACACACACACAAAACTGTCTCCTCTATTAATCTTCTCCCTCTTTTTTGGCTACCACAGCTTTCCTTTAGGTCATTCACTCACCACAGCTAAACTGGACACATTGCTCTCAGTGAGCTCTCTTTGATCATTCCACCTTCCTCTACATATCAGGAGCAGGCTCCTTTAGGTAGTTTTATAATTTACACCCCATCCCATTTAGCTGACTCATTAGTACCTCAAAACAAAACTAATTTCTGCTGTCCTTCCACCAGCCTTTAACACTAAGGGATTAAATGAAACACGGTATTGCTTTCCTTCAAGTGATGACATCCATTTCCTTCTCTGACACAAAGTCAGAATGATGCCAGGCCAGGGACCAGCTCCACAAAGTGCCTACTGGGAACACACTGGGACTCGCTGCTCCTTACTCCTTACTATGCCCAGCTGCCCTCACTCTGGGTCAAGCATTCCTCTGCAAATTTCCACTCAAAATCTCCCCATATGCTGCTGGTTCTTGACCCCTACAGACAGCTACAGAGTTGTAATAACACAGCAGTTCATAATCATTACTTGTCTAACTCACCTGTTATTAACTGTGCACCAACCCCGATAGACGAAGTAAGAGGTATTATTTGAAAGATAACCAGTTTCCTTACCAAAATCACTTTTTTATTGTCTTTTAATTTTTTCTACTGGCTCCATTTGCATTAGGAAATCCATGAATTTAAGAATCTGACAATATCTGTTTGTTACTTGAGCATGCTTGTATACCAAGGCTTGAAATGAAGAAACCATTCCTTATCAGATGTATATTTTCAGTTCACAGCAGATATCCTTATACCTGAGAGCACTGTGTGAACTCTGAAAAGCCAATACCCAGAGTAACATTGAAGACCACACGCAGTCCATCAAGTAGAAAAACATTCATCCATCCTCTCTCTCAGGAACCTGTGTAGCCAATGAGAGCCAGAGTCCTCCAGACAGGGACCCAGACCTCAGGATGGGATTAATCACTCTGAAGAAGGCTCTCTCTTTCTATAGAAAAAACGTTTGCCAGACATATGCAGTGGTTTCAGTTAAGTATCATAAATCCAGCAGTATGAATCTGTACTTTTAAGAAAGTCATTATTTATTACCGTTGGTAATGATATCAAGCATCTAAACTTCTGTAAATTCATGAATCCATAACAAAAATCTATTTTTGTGGATATAAGCATTTCTGATTTTTCCTTTTCTGCACAGCAGTAGGCTTTTGCACTGAAATGCTTGTATAAACATTTCCTTCCATTCTTTTTTCACTTTTGCATTTTAGTTTCTGTTATCACAAGCAAACATCGAATTAATTCATTTTTCCATACTTTTACTTTATAATCTATTTGTTATGCAGTGCACATCCCTTAAAACACACTTCAGGGATAACTTCTTTTTTTTTTTGTTATGCCCTTACAATGTTGTATAAATCAGTGAGAATTTTCTTTGGATTTTTAACGTTAAATTTCCTGCATGATTACACCTAAAAGGGAAAGAAATGTTTCCAAAGGAAGTAATGTTCTATGTCCCCACAAGACTCAGATTTACAGCTTGGCTTTCTTTCTAGATCTGGTAATTTTTGTTTGTAGGCTGATATTTTTCATGGAAAAAAGATGGCAGATATAAACAAGTGATGTGAAGAAAAACCACACGGATCATTTTCCTCACTTCAGTGCATCCTATTGAGCAAGAAGTTAATGAATGAGTGAAGTCATGTTTTAAATATGGTTCAGATTAGTCATGAACTAAATCTGTTTCTAATAAAAACTTCCCAGTGACCTGTGTAAAAGATATGTGATGCTCTCCCAGACCTCCTAAATAGGCCTAATTAACACCTTTCTTGTTTTTTCATGAATTATAGGTAGAGAGAAGGACTCCTGCTCTTCAGCATAACTTCCCTCTGTCATGACAGCCAACGTACTGTAACTGCTCTATAGCACAGCAGCTTTGCTTCTAGGGCTTGTCATCCCTTCTCAGGAACATGAAGTCATTACAAAATTTAATGCAGAAGACCACAAAATAAAATTAAATTTGGCTAAAACTGAAATAGCACCTTCTTTTTTCATTGTAGACACTCTTTAAATATTTTAGTCAGAGTTGCCCTCCTGGTCAAAGCAAAAACCATTACTTCCATTATCTCTTTTCTGCTTCTTCCTTATTAACCCCCTTGATCTGTGTGCAGCTTTCAACAAAAGGGTTGGGGCTGGGGTGAGAATAAATGGACACCTGTTTTCTCAGGTCCACTCTTTTTCTTTGATACCACCTTATTCACTGGGCTAGCTAATGTCCTCCACCGAGTCCTATATAATTCAGCATCCTGGTATTCTGTGTTACAGAAAAACTCAAAGCAGAAACAGAAAAGGCAGTGCAGATACTCTGACTTGGAGAAGAGTGAGAAATCCTGCCCTACAAGAACCAAGCACAAGGGAGGGTGAGTAGAAAGAAGATGGCGGACTGGGAAATCACTCCATTAACCAAACGATGACCGTAGCTCATAACTTAGTAGAAGCAAACTATATACAGTGAAAAAAAAATTGAAAATTAGAAGAGGGCTTCCTATGACAGAGTGGTGAAACATGATCAAAAATCATCCTTTTGATCAAGCAATAGGGGAAATATTTGCCATATGGATGCCAACAGCACAGGCTGGATTCTACCACTTAGAAGCTCCTTTCCAGTCCCATATAGAATCATAGAATGGTTAAATTTGGAAGAGACCTTAAAGCTCATTGAGTTCCAACCCCCCCTGCCATGGGCAGGGACACCTCCCACTAGACCAGGTTGCTTAAGGACCCATCCAGCCTGTCCATGAACTGCCCCAGGGATGGGACATCCACACTCTGGGCAACCTGGGCCAATGTCTCGCCACTCTCATAGTGAAAAATTTCTTCCTGATATCTAATCTAAATCTACCCTTTTCCAGTTCCCCAGCTTCTCTGTCCAGGAGGTAAGTTTAAATGCATACATAATCAGTAACAGCTCTTGCTGACTGGGCAGGCTGGGTAGGTTAATGTAGGCTGGGCCCCACCACATTATCTTAAATTGTGTATAGTATTAATAATAAAAAAACTAGTCCGGAAGGTTGGCTGAAAAATCTAAACTCATGGTGGGTAGGGTAAAACTCAGCTAGAAGAAACATGTCCCAGATAATCAGTCTGCCAACCTATCTTAGACTCCAGTCTTAGCATGGGATGTTTTATCCTCTGGAGCTACCTCTTTCTCTCCACAAACTACTGACAGGTTCTAGAAACTAACTTAGGCTACAGTCCTAAATTTTAGATGGCCACATATAAGGGAGCTGAATCTGGGCGTGACATGCATGTCAATTTTGAATATGTGCTGCATTGGCTAATTCTTCTTCCTCTGGTAGGCTAAAGTGACCTTAGCTGTGATACTGTTTGACAAGAGCATCAAAAGACATAGAAGGAAAAATGCGATAAAAAAGAAGCATAAGTGGCACTACACAGGCTGTCATCTCATCAGATCTCACCGTCTAATGGCTAAGTGTCAGCACTGAGTAAGTGGCCTCCATGCAACAATGAAGCATCACAAACTAATTCTGAGAACTTTGCTTCCTGGGGACACTAGGACAGCATATGTAAGGGACACATGGAGAGTGTGTGATTGTGTTTTAATTTGGTACCATTATTGTGTGCCTTTTAAAGTCTGTAATCGCCATAGTGACAACAGCACTTTAGTAAGTTCATACTTCAGTAATTCATCTGGATGCAAGTGGTTGTATTATAGGTGCAACTATTCTGGTTTCAGCTTTGAGATGCACATTAAATTCAGTGGAGCAACTCCAGATGGACACAAAAGTGTTAATCAGGTTGCCACCCTGTGTCTTATTCAGTACTGGTTCCCATTTATAGCCTGTTCAGCTAGGAACACCTGAACTGGTCCACTACTGCTGAGAGCTGATGTTTGAACGTGGTCCATCTTCACCTTACTTCTGCTCACAGCTGTCATTAGCATCCCCAGGCTTACCCACAGCATACCCATAGTCTCAGGCTCTCCTTGTGAAAATAATGATATGCTAATCAATACTGTTCTGCACTGCTTCATGGTTTAGCATGCCTGGCAGGGCTATATATTTGAAAAAGCACCATGTCAGAGAGAGAAAGACATTTCTTAAAACTTCCTCTTATGAAGTTCAACTGGTACCAGTTTTGAAGGATGTAGGGAGCTGAATATTTCTGTCTACAACATCCCCTTATGAAAGGAGAGTTTTGATCTAATCTTGCTAATGATGTCTCTCATGCCAGTATTTTGCTAAGTCTCATAGAAATTGAAGTCGTGAAGTTTTAAAATAGTCTGAAACAAAGCAGAATAGCACAGGTGGTAAAAGGCCTGCAAGGGCTGAAATGAGAAAGAAGCGTAGAGACTGAGCTCACACAGTTTAAATGAAGGCAAGGTGAGGTGAAGGGAAAATGAAAAGCTGTGACTATTTTTCAAGTGAAAATTAGATAAGGGCAAGAACAATCTATTCCAGGATGCCCTGAAATATATTCCAAAAAGATTTGCTTTGTATTTCAGATGAGGAAAAACGATACAAAGGATGTTTTTCCACTGAAAACAATTTAATCCTTAAAGAGGCATCCAACAAAATTCCCAAGCTACTCCTGATGCTGAGTGAGCTGCTCTTATTGCTGAATATTCAAAAAGGTTTTAGCAAATGTCATCAGCAGAATTGTGTAGGATAAAAAATACACTCAAGGAAGTGAGTGCTTATAGTGTGAAAAAAACATAGGCTGATTCTCACCCTCTGAGCCAGTACCAGGGATTTCTCTGGTCCTCCATAGCTGGAAACATGGAAACCTTGTCATCTTGAAGATGAAGGTTTTGAACTAGTAATAAGTCCGTGTCCTCTATTATCAAGACCAAAGCAATATATAAAACACACAAGGAGTCATCTTCAGACATGATGACCCACCTGAGGAGGAGAGCAGGATGAAGAAACACCTTCAGAGGAGGAAAATGAAGTAGTTTTAGGAAGTGAGACGGAGGAGGTCCTCCAGTTTTAGCTGCAAACACTGTTAATTGGGATTTCTCTTGGAAACTCTTATTTACTTACATTTACAGGAAACATGGAGATCAGATGGTATAAAAAGGTCTGAAGCTGGCACAGGCAGAAAACTTGTTGCCTCTTGCCTGTTGAGACAGATCAAAGAGAAAGGCTCAGCACTTGGCAACAGGAGGGGCTGAGAGATGCCAATCAGATTTCTTATGTTTCTTTTCTCCCAAAAAGTGATTCTCTGTGCAGCAGAGGCCTGGGTCTCTCCGAAATAATTAGTCAGAGATAGGAAAGAAAAAACAATGTGATGCCCGGCCCCTGCATTGATGGATGCTGCTGAGCCGTAGCATGGGGAGGAGAGATCTCCATGTTCCCAGGAGGGAACAGTACATGCTTCCTCTGTAAATTGTTCTAATTATGCCCTAATTACTGTACCTGAAGGAAAACCTTCAGATGCTCTGTGCTGAAGTCTCACCTTTAAATTTTGACAAACAGCTGCAAATTGCTGTCAAAGTCATTAAGCTACTGGTGAGAAGGTCACCAGCTAGCTTGGTACCATAGCCTTAACACCCCCTCAGTTTCCTTCATTCACTTTTCTTTGCTCTGCAGCCTACATGCAACCCAGACACAGGACTCTATTACCATCTCCCTCTGTGCTTCATACAGTGGTCTTTAAATTAGGCTCAAAATACCAACTCACAGTTTATAGCAGCTTAATATATTACCATTGATAAAGATCATGAATTGGAGCCCTCATGTGTCACAGTTCATATATTGGAGAATAAGCTTAAATGGATGACAGCTTAATTTAGTAGGACATTGCCTGCTTTGTCACCTTTCCCACAGAGATGGTCATTCAGGTTAAGATGCAGAGCAGATAAGTAGAAACTGTAAAGTTAAAGCATCCAGCACAAATCCTGAATCCTCTGGTCCTCTGACATACGAGCTCTGTTGTTCCATTTTCACTCATGTTAACATGACGACAAGATACTGCATATGTGAAGCATATTTCAGTTCTAGGTAGGACATCCTCTTGACAAGTCTTAACGATTGATGAGAAAACCTGAATCAGGTAGTTCCTCACCCACTTTGCTGCCATTAATATGGAAGACATGAAGATTCAGCAGGGCTTGTTGCGTCAGCGCAGTATATGATACTCTACTTTCATCAAGGAGAAGGAGGAGCTAGAATGCAGACATATTCTTGAGGTCATGCTGTAGTGCCGATAGTATTTAGAATGAGTTCTAAAACAAGCCTCCAAGCCTTGATCTAACCACTGGATATTATTTAATGAAATCATTTGGCTGTGAAAGAAAAAGTGTTTTCAGAAGTGTTAAATGCTGGTTCTCATGCTGCTGTGAGATCTGTGTCTGGTATGAGCTCTCACTTTGCTATTTGCATGGCAAAGAGACATAACACAGGTGTAGGTGGAATATTCATGCATGCTCTGGTTTTTCAGGAAAATGTCTGTGCTATTGTTTCTGGAAGACCTGGTGTGGCTCATGTTAAATCACAGGATTCATCAATGCTAAAACACTCCAATCAGCTGTACCCAGGAAGTTCTAGAAGACCATCATGTTGAAGAGTTGGAAGAGTAACATCCTTGGTCTTCTCAGTTAAATGCACCTACAGACATGACTGAATCTATTTACTGGAGGCCTTAAGACGTTAAACGTGGAGAACTGATAAATGCATTATTGTACTGTAGTTCAGCTACAGGTTGTGCAATTGAATGCTTACAGACCAGATATGAAGATATGAAACGAAGATACAGTGGAATCCTGGAACTTTTTTGTATCCACTGGTTATGCATAATCCAGTGTAAAACCTTCATCCATCCAGTGAAAGCAAAGCACAGTCCTGGGCTTGTTATTGTTCTTCTATTTGTAAAAGAAACAGGACCCCAGTACCATTCAATCGAAGTTACCATACAAGGAAGATATTTTTTCAGGCTTCAGAATGTTTCTGCCAACTTTGTTTTTGTTCAAATATCAGTATTTAAACCAGCTATAAATATTACATAAAAGATTATACACCACATAATTCAGCCACCACATGATCTTCAGTATCTCTGTCTCAGGACACAGAGAAATTATCCCAGGGACATCTGATCATAATCTTAGGACAAGTTTATATTCATTAGAATTCCTCCTTTGCCAAATTACTTAGGAAAGTCAAGAATCTGACTGTATTAAAAAGAAAAATCCCCAACTCTGTTCATTAAACTTAGTAGATCTGGTTGGATCTGACATCGGATCTTAAAGACAAAAAACATCAACAACAAGCTACAATGGAGAGCAGTTATTGCACAGTGAGTAAAGAATGTAATAGATGGAAAAACGGGAGGCATACGAGATCAGCAACAAAGGTGAAAACTAATTTTTTTGATTTATATACTACCTGATTTTGTACATTATTCTCTAAAAGGTAGGGCAGGCAATGACTACACATCAAGGAAAAAAGGGGAGAGGAGAGGAGAGGACAACTAGTAACGTTCAAGTAGAATATAAGCAGATGTGAAAGGCAAGGTGAGGCCTAGCAAAGATCAGATAGATACCCTTCTTTTTGGGCACAAATTGTGGCATAGTTGTCTGTGATTCTTATGGAGGTCTCAGAGCACAGCATGGTATGTCAAAAGAAACAGAAATGTGACATTCACAGTAGTAATGGAAAAAATATTTTGTCACGGTACATGGGGAAAAAAAGAAAAGGGAAAGAAAGGGAAAGGGAAAGGGAAAGGAAAAGAGGAAAAGGAAAAGGAAAAGGAAAAGGAAAAGGAAAAGGAAAAGGAAAAGGAAAAGGAAAAGGAAAAGGAAAAGGA
>JAOTQQ010000012.1:147197136-147250123 GCA_026546715.1 Gallinago undulata
AGGAAAAGGAAAAGGAAAAGGAAAAGGAAAAGGAAAAGGAAAAGGAAAAGGAAAAGGAAAAGGAAAAGGAAAAAAAAAGAAAATTCTGTCCTGTTTGAGTCTGAATTTAGCCAACATAACTGGTAGGATTTCTCCAGAACTTCTCAGTTCCCAGCAGACTGATCCATGCATGCTTGTTGTGGAGAGTTGGTTGGTTGGAATGGGTTAGAGCAGCTGCATGTTCATGGACCCCAAATCATTCTGCCATGTGATGAGTTCCTGTATCATGGGGCTATCACAGATCCATGCTCGGACATGAATGAAGCAAGATGCCCAGATCAGTGTTATGGGGAATATTTTTCTGCCCACTGAATATCTACAGTGAAGGGAACAGAAGGAGGAAAGGTTGAGGCTGTCCAGTCCTGTGGACATACCATGACAGACTGGTCATCCAGACTGCATCACCCTCCCCAATCTCTTGCTAGGAAACAACCCTTTTCTACACTACAGGTGGAAAGCTACAGCCTTCACAAAAATCAACATTTTTCTCAATGTCCACACACCCAGTGTGGATGCAATGCTGGGAACATCCAGAGAGGCGGGACCATCCAAAGGAGATTTCAGGATTATCTCCTCAAATTGCCTGCATGTCTCATTGAGGAGTGCTGTCTTATCTACTGGGATGTCCTCCTCATGCACAGACACCCCTCTAAAGCACAGAGTGGTTCAGCCTCCGGAATCAAGCAAACAATCTAACATCACAATCAGGTTTAGAAAGAGGAAAGGAGGCAGAAAGCCACATACAGGGCATCCTCCAAATGTTTCCAGTGAACCAGGACCTCTGTCTGGTCAGTCTGCGCAACACTGACAGCCATACGCAGGTGGCCTGCACCATGTGGAGCCTCTCCATACCTCTCTTTTACACAGAGGCAGCATAGCTCTATCACATTCGTACAAAAACACGTATGAAATCAGAAAGCCCCGGGAAGTCAGGGCAAAGCACAAAGCAGAGAGAACAGTAATAATTGGTTTAATCCAGCCAAGCAACAGGCTGCCAGTTGGCACTGCTGACATTTAGTGTATTAACTGTCAGCGCCTGACAGATTAAGCAGCAGAGCTCAGTGATATGTTTCTGCTGTAGGAGGCAATTCTACACTGGTGAAGGGCATTCAGTCCTAAAGACCAAAAAAAACCCAACCATGCTCTGTACTTTGCTCTTGGTTTGTGTTGAAATAACAACAAAGTGGCTTTAGATACACACCAAGGTAGCTGACAACAGAATTTGACCTGACTTCAGCACAACTACATTCTGTTAGAGGGGAAAGGAAGCTGTCCACAAGGATGGAGAGCTCATTGTCTCTGTGTTTGTACAGCTGCTAATGCAAGAGGATTCTTGATCCATGACCACAGCTCCTGGGCATTACGAAATACTAATTATAAAATCCATCTATGTGACAATACAAGTCTAAAAACACAAGATGAAGCACTTCCCAATTACTTCCTTACATTTAGGATGAAACACAGACAGTCTGAAAGACAGAAATGTGAGGATCCTGCAAAGCTATTGAAAGTTAGTTTGTGTAAACATTACAGGGCTTCCATAAAGACTAGATGAGATTTTCTGTAATTCATCAAAATACTTGGTTTACCTGTTTGTGTTGGAACAGTTATCTGGTACTAAGTCTAACTTGACTAAGTCTCTTGACTAACTTGACTTAGTCAATTTATCAAGTAACTATCAATTAATTTGATTCCTAGTTACTCAGATTAATTAATTCCTTTTCAAAAGAATTAGCAAGAAATGTACATGCACCAAAGATTTACTCTGGGTGTACACATGATGGAGAGTTAGGTGGATGAGATTCTCAGTGTATCTTTTTCCAGCCTCTTACCCAAATCTCAGCTGTAAAAGTGAGCAAGTACTGATTCGGTAAAACCACCCCTGCAAAGGTCATTGCCAGCTGAGAGCACTAGGGGGCATGTACGTTGGGTGGCTATGGAGACTACAAAAGAGGCTTTGTCAGGATTTTTTAAAGGCTTTTTTGCTGTTGTTGTTGATGGTGAGGGTCTGTTTCAATTTTTAAATGAAAACCACAACAGTTCTAAAATTTATTTTATCCCCCATCTGTCCCTCATTTTCTGAAGAAATGAGGTTATGACACAGTTATTCTGAAGCCTAGGAATTTTGGTTCTGCTGCATGTTATACATGGGAATACTTTAAGCCTTATTTTGCTTTTCTTGTGGAAAAAAGCTGCTCACATCTTCCTATCCAGGAATTAGTTTCCTGCAGTCAAGTGAAATCCTCTCCTACTGGCTCTATTTCAATCTGTTCTGTCCCCTGCCTTTCCACCCCCTCTTTCTACCTAGTCCAGACTCACGTCTCCTTATATCTCGGCCCCCTGGATTTTGCTCTCAGGTTTGTTGGCTTGCAAACCCTGAGCCTTAGCAAGTATCTCTTCTCCTCCATCATGGTGCCTTCACAAGAAACAACCATGAACACAACTGAGAGGCTTTCAACTGTCAACACTCATTCTCTGTCAACACCCTCTGCTGTCAACACCCTTTATCTCCAGTTTACCAGAGGTAGGAGGGATGGGATTCAACTCCAAATTGAAATATCTACATCTAGATGTCTACATGTAGTTGTCCAAGCAAAATCAGCAAAGATTTGGTCAATCAGTCAATAAAGCCTAGAAAACAGTTCATTTCTCATCACTGTTGGGTAGATCTACTCTCCTCTAGGTTTCTCTGGAGCCTATTGTGTGTGTTAACGCTTATTTGGATGAACATTCACATAACTCATGTGCATGTTGACACTCAGAAAGACCATAGATCTTGTGATAATCTGGAGTCTTGAAGAGAAGGTCCTGTGCAATCTGTGGAACGTGCATGTGCTAACACGGCATGAAGGGATGCTGTGAGGTGCTGGAGCACACTAATAATGGCCATGTCTTGGGAGTTTTTTGCTTCTAACATATTTTCCAGAAGACTTACAAACTCGGATATGTGCGAGCTAGCATCAAAAGACACATCTCTTACATTAAGAGTATCAAAAACTGGAATTTCAGCTACTGTGTGCATTAGAGCATTGAGAGAAAAAAAAAAGAAAAGCCTATTGTCTTTTTTTTTTCACACGGAAAAAAATAATGTCTTTCTTCAATTCTCAGTCTTCAGACTAACTGAAACAGTTCAACACACAGAGACGCATACACACCCTTCAGTTTTAGGCACACACCCAGCAAGAAAAATTTCAGCCAGGATAATTAAAGTTTGGCAAAGTTACAAGTAACAGAAATGAGGGCAGGTCTTGCATAATCTCACCCCTATCTGGCTCTACCAGCTCAGTTTATGACAATACAATCTCTTCCTCAACTAACACCACACAGATTTTTCTCCGCCTCTGTTTCCACTGACTTCTCACAGAGAGAGTCTTATTCTCTGTTCTGATCTCTACTGGTAAAAGCACAACATTTTTTTCTTCCCTAAATAAATTAAAAGTCAGTCTCCACTCAGTTCTGCCAATGTACTTCCACTCATTTCTCTGACCTCCTGTCAGTTACTCTTGTGGGACCTAAATGACTACTTCTCAAATCCTTGCCTCTTTCAGATATTTCCATGTGATCTGCATTTTCTCCTTTTCTCCATGTACTTCCCCATCACCTATACGCAACTGGAATTTTTTTCGTGCTCTACACCGATAGTATCGTTTTAGGTCAGAGCCCACTGTTCTGTTCATGTTTCTACAGCTTTCCAATGCAATCCTGGCACAAGACTCATCTTCTTAATGCCAATGCACAGGTACAAAGACATGAAAGACATGTACAGCTAACGGCTACAAGCAGATCTTAGTAAATATTTCAGCTAAGACCTTCCGCTCAACAACAACAAAAAAAAAGTGTTATTTTCCTTATTAACCGCTAGGTCAAAACATAGTTTTCTAACGTTTTCAATTAAAATGCAGCAAGACCTGATAATGAATCACTGAATCTCTCTACAGAAACTAATCACCTCTCACAGTGCATCTCTTCTTATTGACATTCCCCTTGGCTCAGGAGTGACTCACCAGCTGCTGAGCTATGAACTTTGAAATGTTTACGTTCACACTACACAGTTTCGCCTCCATTGCTAATGAAGAGTGAGGACAAGGCAGGGAGGCCAGCCGCTCCGTGACAGAAATGTCTCGCCCTCAATCACTACAACAACCTGACAGTTAAAAAAATTCTAAAGTTTTCAAATGATACATTGAAAACCATTACTAATTAATCATTTTCAAGACTCCTATAACAGATAACAAATGACAGAGAAGCTATGCTGCCCTGCCGACAGAAGCTTATAGTTAAAGACAAAATCAGCAAAAATTTAAGCTTTTGCCCCAGTTCTCTGCCCTCCAAGTATGTGTGGGACAGGACCTTCTCTGGGCTCAACCTCCCAGCAATGAGTCCTTTATGGTCACAAGCTTCAGCTTTGGACCTGAAAACACAGCTCTGTTGGGCAAAACATTCGCCATCATAGTTTGTTTCTGCAAGAACTAAAATGAGAAAAGCAAGACAAAGACACTAGAGGTAAGGACAGTAAGGGCTGTTTCCTTTGAATGTCTCTGATGGGCTTATGAAAGTATCAAATTTAAGCAGTTTTTGAGATGAAAGCACAGAAGTGGGGGCACTTCAATATTAAGCCATAGACAGAAATTTTAAAAATGGTATCTCCTGACTCCAGTGATGTCCTTTGGAGACAACAATTTAAGACTGCTTAAATATCCTGAACGACAAGATTTCTCCTCTGGTGATCCCTACATTTTTTTCAGATTATAAACTTGTTGTAGGAAAAAAAAATCTTAAATTGTGAAAGTTGACAGGCAGCAGATAATTGGTGCATGTGTGTTTGTGGGAAATGTCTGAACTTCTGAACACTCAAGCAGAAGCCTGCTACTTGCTATCTGCAACCAGTAGAGGGGGGCTGTAAATTTTGGTACCTTCTGATCTAAACAAAAATGACTGACATTCAGGATGTCGGAAATGACGTCCTGAATCCTCCTGTCAGTGAAGAGACATGAAAAAGGACCACTGCATAAGAGACTGATCCCTTACTGTGCTTCTGTACCTTGACCATTCAGACTGGGAAACCAGTGGGTTCTCAGTCTGGAAAGAAGAGAAGACTTATACTTGAAAAGAAGAAGTGGTTTTGTGAAGAAACAGGGGGCCTGGAAAGAAGGTGGTGAAGATCCTGGCTGGAGGAAAGTTCTTGAAAGTGGAGGAAAGGCCCTCAAGCTAGGGCAGATGCACAGAGACAAGTCCAGGGAGACAACCAGGGACCTCACCAGTAACGCCCAAGAGTTGTGACTGTGAGCAGCAGCAGATTGCAGACCAACATGACTTTCTTCCCAAATTTCCCAGGCCATCAGCGACCTTCCTGCAGGGAAGGGAAGATGAATCCTGATGAATGCAAACACTGTGTGGCAAAGGATGCGAGTGAGTCTGAGACAACCAAGTAGGGTAAAAACTCCTGTCTCCTTGGTTCTTAAATAAACCCCAGTACCCAGATACACTACAGGTTGTTGTACACTTTGTCTTGCCCTTGGCACACTCCCACAAGCTTTACATATCTTCTCCTAAAACTATTTCCTCCAGTTATTAATATGCCTCTGTATTTTGGTTGTATTTCAACATGAATACATAGCCCCATGTTTGTCAAAGAAGCAGGCATATTGGTTAGAGTGCAAGGCATACACATTTCAAAGACTGCCGTGATTCTCCTTATTTTCCCTTATCATCTCTCCTCTGAAAGGATCTTGTAATCCATCTCAGACAGGTACAGACTCCCGTGGGATGTCAGTGACACTCTCTGTGGTCGATTGTTCCAATTCCCTCCTGTACGTACTTTACACTCCCGGTGTGTGCTTGCCTGGGGTACAAGAGATAAGTCTGCAGGGAACATGTCCAAGATCTAACCTGACAATTCACACACAGCGAATGACGGACTGATCTGAATGACAGAAGATGCTGGGGCAGCTTAATCTCTTTGGGAAAAGAAGAGCTGATATTCACTGCGCTATTAAGGATAACATGTCAACCCCTGCAATTTCTGAATAAGAGACGTTGAAAGCTTACGTTCTTGTTCTTGTCCCAGTTTGGAAAAAATCTCTTCCATGTTGCCTAAGTTTTAGGGCTTATCTCTTCCCCCCACCCTCAACTGTTTGTCTGGCACACATGTTTAGCATTGCTTTGCATCGAAGGAAGCACACAACGTTGTAACGACACTGTTCTCTAGATCTCTTCAGCAATATTTTAATACTCTGGGTAAGGTATCCCACAGCACAGAGACCAAAGATAACTGCATCTTCAGCAGGGATTGTAGTAAGCAAGCACACACAGTTTGAGGTGCCAACTGTTGACTTTCTGCTTGGGATCTGTTTCCTCAACATTATCACTGAGTAAATTGAAGCAAAGCGACTTGCAGCTTTTGGCTACCTTACCTCTATGTTTTTTTGTCTATGCATTGGCAAACCAAATGATTAAGCTTGACTTTTGAAGGCATTAAACTATTTTTTCTTCATTATTGGACCTCGTGGTCCAGGCTGGTAGCTATGTTCTTGAGATGACTGTAACTGCCGCATCCTCTATTGCCCCTCCCAGCAAAAGAGCCTCACGTACAACCTGCCGCATGGCTATAACTGGCTTAAGCTTGAGTCATGATACGAAAGCCTACAGATTGCTCATAAACCCACACCGTGGAAATATTAGCCAACTATAAATAGAAGACTGTCAACCAAATAAAAGAAATCTTTTTTTGAAAACACTTTGTGGTGCTCCCTGACAACTTCCACAGCTGTTACATAAAAAATGGATAAGAAACTAGTGCTGCTAACCCGAAGGATTTAAGGTTCTTCAATAACTTGCACGCAATCTTATTGACTTTGCTCTTTTTTGTTGTTGCTACAGAGATCCTGATAAAAACAGTCAGCAGCCAGAAAAATCTATATACAATGAGATGCTACTGTGGGACAGCATACTGAATCTAGCCTAGCCTGAGACACCTTTGATAGATAGGTGAGCAGCAGCTAAATCAAGCAGCCTGTGTAATATCAGCTTTGTCTTTCCCTGTCTCTAATTCTGCACGTCACTCCTCTCCCTTGGTACAGACAAGCATCCCCTGACACTGGCTGTGCTGGACGTGTTCTTCACCACATCACCCAGTGACTTTTCAAGCCTCGGTTCAGTAAGCAGGGACTGAACAGCAATCCCACCTCTACAATTCGATATCTTTTCTCCACTTACTCTTTTCTCAAATCCCTGAGCATTAGCCCAGGCAGACAAGTGTGAACGTGAATGCTCATTGACCATAGTCTTGTACTAAGCTGATTTTAATTTCTGGAGGCAAGAGGTGTGCTTATCTCTTGAGCTATTGAACCAGATACATAATGGCCTAGAATACTTACTGTTGTGATAATTACAGCCTGGTTCTTAATAACTCCAGCACAGAGGCAGCAAAAAGTACTTCAGTAGGCATTTTGTTTTCTACATGTGAATGAATGAATGAAGTATGGACCAAGAGAGTTTATCAGCTGCTATACTTCATGTTATATATTCTATATACTATACTTCTGTTCTGTTAACACAGCATGAAGAAAGCACGTGACTGAATTACATTTACTGAGCCCTTAGACAGCTCTGAAAGTTAAGAAGGCCATAATGTATTCATGCCTTGCATTTTCATGGCACTTTTCATTTAGAAAATTTATCCACACAAAAATACCGTAGCTCTTGATCCCTGTTGCTATTTCCAGCACTGTTATCTGTAGCAAGTATCTGCATCAACAAAATATTATGGACTGAAAACTGCACAAAATTCACTTGTATCATGGAGGGGGGGGAAGACAGCAATAGAGAGGCATAAGCATGCCTGGTCTTTTAAAATCGCATTTTCATTTTGGACACCATTTTAGACAAGCTATTCATGTACAAAAGTTAGCATGGTTCAACAGATGCTACAAAATCCAGTCTAAAATTCTGCTGCCTATGTTAGTAATGGCTTCACTTTGTCTCATGGACTACTTCAGGACTTCAGGACTACTTCAAGGAGGCAAGAAATGAAAGCCAAGACCCAAAGTAATCATGAAAAAAAAACAACTGCACACTTGTGATTTACTCAGTAAATACCACTCAACAGCAAGTGATTGGGAGGACTAAAGAGAAAGCCTCTGTCCTGTCCTTCATTAATAATGAGAGATGTTATTCTGTGGGAAAGATTGGTCTTGATCAGACAAAATGACCAGTATCACAGCCTGGCCTCTGGAATGACACACTTAGCTGCATGAATGTAACTCAGCCTCTTAAAGACCTGGTTGTTGCCTTTGAGAGGCCTCTTCCTGAAAATTGGTCCTGTCCCCCCCATGCTCATCATCCTACCCTGCTTCTGAAACGTGGCCTAAAACATTGTATCTGCAAGCTTTGCAGTGCAGTTTCCAGTCTGGGAGCTTTATCTGATGGTTTATAGAAAACTGTAAGGACTGACTTGTGTAGCTATTTTATTGTACTCTAACATAGTGATTGGACCTGCAAAACTCAGGGCTTAAAGCTCTCAGAAACACAATTCCCATTCTGTCCTTAAAAAAGGCAGAAATAATGCTGGAAGGCTACACAGAGATATCTGGATGTTCAGAGATATCTGAAATTCTAGAGTAAAAGGAATGTGGCAAGAATTAAATTGATGATCATCTCATCCATTATTGAAAGAACTCTGGGTTCCACAATAAGCAGTAGAAAATACTTCATGATGACTTCATATATAGCCACCACCTCTCGACAGTGAACACTGCAAAGAGGATCCATTTCTTTGCTGCAGACTATGTGGTGCATTTATGATGGGTCTCCTGTAGAGGTTATTTCATATGAAATTTAGAATTGATTCCCAAGTCGTGCAAAGTGCTGGAGGAAACAGAGCCAGAATGCTAACCTCCAGGACAGGCAGATTTCCACCTACTTTAACAAGCTTCATAGATTTTTCTCTAAAAAATACATTTGTGTTGATTCTCGCTATAAATCTTGAAGGACTTTAAGGAAGAATTTAAAATCAGGAGTGTATGGGCTTGTGATGTCAAGATGTGTGTTCAATGGTAGGCTTTCTCTAAGAGATTGTTGAGTAAGAAATCAAGGCTTTGGAATTCTGAGTGCGTATCAAAGAACTTATTCAGGGAACAATCTGGAAAAGAAGACAGTATTACTTATCTGCCTCATAGGTTTCTTGCAAATAGAGCAGAATATCAAACATTTCCTCTCTAAATCTCATGGTAAAGGTCAAGTGCAGTAAATTGCTGCAAGTTGCACAGAAGCGAGCAGGACTAAAGTAGTCTTTACTATAGACCTAGCTTGTACTTTCATACTAGATGAGTCTGCATCTTTTCTTTTTACTAGAATGTCCTTTATCCCACAGAGACCTTGCAAGTCAGTCCCAAACATGTTTAGTTTTAATTAATTTTTTTAATTATTTGCTCAAGAAGGGTCCTTGTTTTATTTTAATTTAAAAAGAAATGCCATTTTTTTGAGTAAAGAAAAACTGCTGGAGTGGAGGAGGCTGGGAAAAAAAAAAAAAAAGAAGGGATTCCATAAACCACAATAAGAAAGCTCAGGGAGATCAGTCATATATGTTTCACATGTTGTTTATGTGTTTTGCTTTCAAAGGCTGTGGTTGAGCAGCAAGAAGGCAGTCCATCTGTTTTCCTTTTACTGGTGATGCTACAACCTGACCAGGTAAAAGCATCAAGAAGGGAGAAGCTTTTGTCTTCCTCAGAATAACTAAACAAGCCTGGAAGATAAAAACTTTTAAGATGACACGTGGAATGGGGAGAGAAAGAAACATGGCCAGGAGGGAGGCTGCAGCACAGGCAGGAAGTACAAGGTGCCTGCAGCAGCAAAAAGAGAAAGGACGAGAACTGACTGTTCAGAGTACCATGAAGTGAGGCCAGTAGAGAGATCAAAAGGAGGTTGATTCTTCAGGAAATGGACTGTAGACCTAAGAAACTCCTTGCCAAAGATGATGTGGGTGCAGTAAGTCCGAGAGGGCTCAAAATAGACTGGACCGGTGCTTGGAAGAGAGAACCTGGGACTATCTACTAAGCAGACTAAGCTACATCAGGTTAAGGTCTCTCCTGTACTGTAAATACTCAGAAATAGGTGAAGCATTAAAGGGCGGTATTAAATGTTTTTCCCTTGTCCTTATTTTTCCTTAGGCTACTTTTTATGGCCCTAATTAGAGAGTGAATACTGCACAGATGGTCCAAGATAACCCTTGATCTGAACCAGCACGGCTCTTCTTCCGGAGACAGGCAGCCAGGACTAATAAGGGATGAAAAGAAACTACTCTGGAGGGTACCATGTGCAGTATGTAACGATCCCAGAAGCTACTGAAAGATTACTGGGGAGAATAACAATTCTTAAATAAAGGACTGCACTGCCAGTATGGAGCTGTGTTTATAAACCAAATTTCATTTGTTCTCTCCCACTTCAAGCTTTCTTGGGTTTAAAATTATTAGCGCCCCAGTTCCTGTTGTATTACAATCTAGCTTTTGAGATTTTAAGCTCTGCTGGTAATTTTGTGGGTGGGGGAGAATGACTTTCAGGAAGATGCATAGGCAAATCCATCTGTTTGTTAATGCCAGCCTTCATGCTCAGGGTGCATACAACAGTCTAGTGCTGCAGGAATGGAGCTTCCAGGCACCATTTCCAGCAGGTTAAATGCTCTGGATGTTTTCCAGTTGTAGCCAGGAGAAACCAACTACTGAAGCCATATTCACTGACCAGAGGCATAGACTATCATATAGTGAAATGGCCAGTGAGTACCACAGTGTGCGATTAATACCACCATATCACCTCTAAAGCTTAGTTTGGCCTCAGTGCTTGAAGACTTTAGACCTCTCTGGCTGCAGATTCAGGTGAAGGGAAGGGATTTGTAGCCGAGGTGGCTGATTTCTCTGGGGCACATATTAAATTTGAGAGCTTACTACAGCCCATCGCTGTAAGTTCCACACAGTTCCCCAGCTGTGGGGTCAAGCCAGGAGCCGTTTGTTAGGAGATGCCTGCAGAAGACTCCTGACAAGTATTTTCAGAAAATATATAAGCAATTCTACCCAGGGGGTGCCTTGTACCTCAGAGCATCCTATTCAAGGAAACACCCCTCAGCTCCAGCAAACTGGGTCTTCAGGGAATCCCTCTGGAGAAGAGCTTTCCTCTAGGGTCCCTCTGGTCCTTGTTTCTTCTCCAGGAAGCTCCAACAAGGCTGGTAATGCACAGCACTACTGTGGCATGGAGAGGTTCTCAGGGGGAATCAATCTGAGACCATTTGCCTAAGGAGTTCTTTGCAATCAGTGACAGAGACTAATGACTGCGATCGATCCTGGAGATAAGAGGGAACCAGTCTTTGTGGACTCCTGAATGATCTTGCAGTTCAACAACTCCAGCTCTTTTAACTTTATGCCTGTAGCCACCCTCATTTTATCCAGGGGATTAGATAAATCTTCAGTGTTTTCTGCAACAATAATGTCTATATTTTGACAACATATAATACATGCAGTGTACACAGAAGGGAAAAGAAAATAAGAGAAGATTTGTTGGTATTGTTTACAATAAGGAAAGCTACAGATAAACTTTTGCCTCTTCTGAAATAAAACACTATTCCTATTTTAATTGGGGGGGGAAGGGAGCAAGGGAGGACTTTTGCTACTGAAAAGGAAATTTCATTTTGAAAATTAATTGTAAAAGATCCTATGTGCTGTTCTCTAAAGAGGAAGAAGATTTTGGCTCTTCCTATCAGTCTGAAAGGCAGGCTGTTTACAGTGACAATCTACCTAGTTCAAATAAAGCAAACGCTAGTTTTCCTGTATAATATCAGTCGATTATTATCTTCCCTTTCTGAAGAAACATCTGAAGCTCTAGCGTGAACATGATGGCAGCCACAAGAGTCTGTAAAGTGCTTTGAACATTAAAACAGGACAAGGAACTGGGATCTTACAGGGCATCTGCCTAATGGCTTTGTTAAAGGAAGATGCAGAATCTACATGTACACATACCCATGGCATCATATAACTTCTTCCATTTTGTTCTCTGGTTTCATTCAGTCAGACCAGGAAGAGTTTTCTAGGAAACAAAAAAAAATATCCCTATGCAGAAAGTGTCAGAACTGTGCAGAACTGGTGTCAGCCTGTACAGTACAAACATCAGTACAAAAAGCTAAAGAAAAATAACCTTAACATTTTGAACAGGTACAGTTTAGGTATACATTACATCAGTTTAACATGTTCCCAACAAGCAATATCATCTAATAAGCAAAGAGACAACTAAGAACACAGAAATGGAAGGAACAAGCAGGGTCATCAGGTCCAAATTCTTGGAAGGGCAGTAGCCTTTGGAGAGACATTGGCTTAAAAGGGGTCTACAGAGAAGTTCTGCCTGTAGGTCCCATACACAGGCCGTGCAACTCTTCCCAGCTGCGCAACCCCTGACACTATCAAACACTAGAAGAGGGAATCAAGGGCATGTACAAAGACCTTGAACCTCACAGTTGCCAAAAAAGAAATTAAGAATAAGCAATAATTTAGGTTTTGTTAGTCCTCTAGGAACACTCTAGTGCTCTAGAAATCACAGTTATTCAGTCTGGATAAAGCTTCCTTGACACCTGAAAAGGAAACTTTGCAAACAGCAAAGAGACACAGAACCATGCTGTTATTACTGTGTGAATGTTCAGAAATAGCTAAAGTGCAACACTACTTTATGTGTGAAAACTATGCAGAAGCAATCAGTCTGGCAGATATTTAGCCTGAGTGAGCTAAATTTTTTTTTTCCCTATTCTTTTTTTGAACATACAGACCCAATGCAAAGGGCCAACCTCCTAACAGCGAGTGGTAGAGAACAAAAGGGAATCCTCCTTTCATCTAGATCAAAAGAAGATGCCTGGGCTGATCTGAAAAACCCTTTTTACAAGTCGAAGGGTGCAGACAACCTCTAGTTTGACATATAGCTGCCCAGGGAACACACACAGACGCACACTGTGAGCTACTGAAACTAGTTATTGCAGGATCAAAATCGTCAGTTCCCTGCTGCCTTTTTAAAAATTGCACACTACTCAGGCCCATTCTGAGTCTAAGAAATAGGCTTAAAGACATATATTTGAAAACAGAACACAGGAAGAAAAGACAAGGAGAGCTCCCAGCTGACAAAATGGGACCAAAATTGGTTAGGTACCTCCCAGTGAGTGTCTTTTCCCTGCACCATGGCTGGGCCAAAGTCCTCTGCATAGCAAAGGAGTATATATACTGTAAGCTAAAAAGCATATATTTTTACTTTTTTTTTTTTTTTTGCTTTTTCTGGGGGAGGGGGATGGGAAATGAGTGTCACTCGTCTTCAAGCCTTGCAAAAATTCTGGAACAAACACACATTTCATAATCACCTGGAAGATAACAAGTCACAGCGGCAGCTGCTTCATGTAGCAGCAAGGACAAGTAGCCCATGTGGACTTGTCAAGAACAAATTGTGTTGAACCAATCTAATCTCCACTTTGAGCAGCGTAACAAGCTTTACGAATAAAGGAAAAGTAGCTGTCACACTTCTTACCTTTACTAAGGTTTTCAAAATGGTTGTGTGTGACATTCTCATAAGCAAGTCACAGCAGCGTGGTCTAGATGAGACAGTGATCAACTGGGTGCAAAGCTGGTTTGATATCCTATCAGAAAGGTTATCGGGGGTGCTTTGTCAGAGTGGAAGGATGTAGAAAGTGGAGTTCAGCCAGGTCTGTTCTGGATCCAATCCTGGCATTTGTTTTCGTTAATGAATTAGGCGATAGAAAAGAGTTATTAAATTTTCAGACGGCATAAAGCTCGGAGGCTTTGTAAGCACAGGAGGACAGGATCTGAATTCAGAATGATTTTGAAGAATTGTATAACCTGTCTGGGGTGGGAGGGGGAAAGCTGAAATTCAGCAGGGACAAGCACAAGGTTACAAACTCCAGTTTATACAAATACACCTATAACAAAATTTTCCAATAGCAGTTCTGTAGTATAGAGGTGTCACAGTAGGTGATAAGCTAAATTGCTTGTGAAAAAACATAAATCACCACAAGAGTGAACAAACGGGTTTATAACTTTAAAGATGTGCAGTAGTCCTTTCTTTGGCACTAGAAAGACTTCAGATGCCATGTTGTATTCAGTTTTGAATGTGACTGCTCAGTAAAGATACGTAGTATTAGTCCAGAGGAGAAGAACACTACCAGAGATGTGGAAAACATGGCCAGAGCAGAAAGACTGATAGGCTTGGTGCTTGTTTAATAAGTCTCATAAGAAGCTCTTCAATGAACTCCATGTACGTAAAAGGCTTGATGCAAACAGGACAAGAATAATCTATTTTCTAAGTCTCTAAGGCATGGAAAAAAAACCAACTTGAATTAAAGGAAGAAGTTTCAGTTTGAACTTTTCAACAGTGAGACTTGCAAAGTATTGAAAAGATTTTTCTTTCGACAAAACTTTGTGCTAATGGTCTGACCTCAGCTGAACCAATATTTTTGATGTGAGAGTCACCACATCCTCCTGAATGCAAGTCCTCATAAAGTTCACGCACCAAATGACTGGGTGTGAGATCACTCTGGTAGTCTCAACAGCAGTGAGCTCCTGGCTGGCTCTGTCAGACATTTAAATTTGGCAAAATCCTGCAAGGTTCAGTACAAAGACTCACTGTGGGCTATTCCACCTGGGCTTTGCTCAAGGCATCAGTCTCTTCCTCTCTTGCTGTTTTCTTGCTGTCTGAACTGTTGGAGGAAAGTTTGTTTGCATGGCGGTGGGAATGGCAACACATTTTATAATTCCCTAAAGACCACTGAGTTCTTTAACAAACATAAGAAATCTGTGGCTTGGATGTATATTTATTTAAGCACAATATACTACCTGTATACTACTTGGTTCATGGGCAGAACACTCTGGGGAGTTGAAAACCTTTCTTTGGATGGCTTAGAGTGATTTTCATTAGATATGCTACTTAGGCTTTTATTGCACTTTGATGGGCTGAACGATATGGCACCTGCTCATGATAGATTGCTTCGTTTCTCCTATGGTACCATTGCCCAAATGTAGGGAAACATCTTCATTTGAATCTGATGCCTCTGACAGTGACTGATAATATGTAATCAATGATAATTAAGCCTATTGATCCCATGGATTCATATCAGACCTGAACCTCTTGCACTGACTGGGTGTTGCATCACCAGAAAAATCATCATTTCTGAAGTTGGACTATCAAGTTCTGAGATGAGGCTCCAGAGCACACAGGAATACAGAAGAGCAGGTAGAACTGTGGTCCATCCAGCTAGCAGGTAGTGACCTCTCTCAGTGATGATGGCCATATGGATGGACTCCCTCCTAGACTAGAGAACACATAGAAAACCTCTGGGAACAGATACCCAACAACTGCAGGTTCAGAAGGCAACATTCTCCTTTCAGATGTAAAATATGTTTGTATTGTTTATAGGACACTAGCTGCAGTGTATTCTGTTTTCTGGTGGTCGGCAAAGTTGTGTTTCCTTTGATCTTCTAATATGTAATATATTTGATTGATTAACCACAAGACTTTTCAAAAACCTGGAAAACTAAAGTAATAAACTCCACCCAAAGTGAGTTCGGGACCAGTCTTCCATTAGTGAGCCTGGAAATCCACTGCTGACTCCAAAGGGCATGAAAAGAACAGCAACTGGCACTTCATTGTTGTTTCGCCAACTCAGAGATTCCACCACTGAACACAAGACCCCTCTAATCAGCGTTCCTGGCTTGGGGGCCTTCAATTCTTTAAGCATTACTTGTAGCCATTGAAAACTAAAAAGCTGAAGTTCATAAACAGGTAAATTGAGGGAAACGTAAGCAAACACTGGGATCTAATCTTTTAGATTTCTGGTAGCCATAGATTGTAACCATATACTTTTAAAGACAGAAGGAGCCTTTGTAACATTCACTTTGCATAAAACAAGGTGGAGTGTTACAGTCATACCTTCAGGTGAGGTAGGCTGTGGGATTTACAGACTTTGGGTGGTGGAAAATCTGTCATATCCTCAGGTGAACTCTCCAGCATTAAAAACACGCAGCTTATCTGCAGTCAGAACTCGTCCGGCTTGAGCTACCAGTCTGTGAAGTGTTATGCATTTGTATGTTAAATTAAAGAGCCCTCTGCCCTTATATATATTATTATTCTGAATTACTGTTTGGAGCTTTTTTCCACGCACTGCTTTTACATTTCATTACTGTTCCGCTGCAGGAGTTCAAAGTTTTCAGATTAAAGTCCTGTGCAATTCCAGGGAACAATGCTTTTCTCCTGCACCAGTCTGTTTGCAGTACGGTATGGGGTGAAGGGAAATGCGTGCACAACTCCCACCAATGCTGAATGCCAGCTTTAACAATTTCCCCCTCTCCCTCCTCCCCCTCAGAGTATGGATGATATCTAGGTCTTTTCACCAGGGGCCTATATCCTAGCAGTTTGCCGCTCTCTGATATTAACATTTGAAGTTTTAATGAGCACCGGCAAAGGAGGGTGCTTAGCAACAATACAGAGAGTACAACAAATACAGGATAAGCAGTTTGAGATTAGATTTGAATGCCATCTTAATGACAACACCAAGATCTAGTTATTGCTCTGTGTAACTCTGCCACTAACACGGATGCCAGAATACTGCAGTGCGTACGCACTATTGGGGTTTCTACTTTGGGAAGTGGGATTTTGGAAGCAAGGAGGAAAAAGGGAGAGGAAAAGACGCGACATACAGCATGGGGTCAGGACAGAATTTCTTCCAGATGAATAATATATTCAGTCTGCTCAAGCAGCTTGATGGTCAAAGTGCCTCACTTGCATTAATTTCAGAGAATTTCTCTTGATTCCAACAGACTGGAGAATTACAGCAAAAGTATCGGTGCTATTTATTAAAGATGACATTTTCTTGCTGGCTTTAACACCCTTTTTAGCTCTATTCACTCTCAGGAATGACAGGCATATTATTAATGGATACAGTCAGGCTTCAGAAATTATGTCTGTGGTCTTTTGAGAGGGGGTTACTTAAACTGAGCACTGATTTTCCTTGAAAAGAGCTTGTCTGCTCATTGAGAAACTTGTGGGATCCTCTAATGTATGAAATCTGGTTGGTTGAAACCAAAAATCAAAGCTGTGAGATCCTGTAAACTCACCAAAACAAGCTAAAGTCAACTTGCCTTTTGGGAATCGCTGGCCAAGAAGCAGAAAGGAACAGCTCCCAAAACTGGAAATGGATCCTCAAGCCCAAACCCTAAGCAGTGGAGAAGATAAAAAGCCAGGCAGGATCTAAACAGTTTGACAAGGCACATGAGAAATTGTCCCTCATAGCACTCATCTAAGATGATGCCCTGGAAGGAATCAGTGTGTTAGACACAAGCCTCTAAAAAAGACCACAGTTACTAGAATTTCAGTCCTGCACATGTCCTGAAATAGGGGACAAACCTTGTCTTGTGCCCCGCTCCTAGCACCGCCTTTATACTTACGTCCTATACCGGAAAAGCTTTAGAAAGGCAGGATGACTGCACGTATTGAATGGGTCAGGAGAAATGGGGAAATAAGGCAGCAGACCTGCTTGAGTCCAGAGAGTGAATCACTGGAAGAAATAGGAACAAAATCCCAGTCCTTTGACATCTGTCCTTCCTAAAGGAATTCTCTGTCTGACCTACCACCAGCTCCAGGGGTTATAGTACACACTGTCCCTTTTCATGCTGCAGGTCTCTGAAAAAAAGCCAAGTGTAAAGGACTCACAGTTCACATTCTGCTCCTTCACCTCTGATTCTCCGTGCTGCCAGAGAAAGAGCCAAGCGAGCAAGGCACCACAGTCTCTTTGCTCCTTTTTTTTTTATCCTGTGTCACACATCTTAAAAATAATCAACTGCAGGACAAAAAAAGAAAAAAAAAAAGAAAAAAGGAAAGTGGTTTGGTGTTATTGCATGCCCATTATTGCCATGCACTGATTTACAGCTGGGTTTTATACTGCTCCTGTACTGAACCTGCTCACTGTGCCACCAGAAGGTGACAGCTGGTTCAAAAGCTCCACAGAGGTGAGGGGCAGACTCAGCGTCAGAGCAGCATGGAAGTCAATTCAGGCTAAGAATATCTGGAGTCGTGCTTTTGTCACCCAGGAAAATTTCAGCATGGATCCAGAGCTTTTATTCTCCTTCTGCTGATCTTTGCTATGAGAAGAAATTGGCTGAACAAGAGACTTAATGGTCCATGTATCAATGTCTCAAACCCCTTCTCTCTCCCTTTCTCTGTGAACCCTGGAAGCACATGTTCATCTCCCAGCACGCCTGACTCAGCCCTTATTTCCAGGAAAGGCACAAAGCTGCAGCTTTCTGTACGTTGGCCAAGGAGAAAGAGGAAACAAAGAAGACAGAGGGCAAAGAAAAGCATTTATAAGGGAATGAGAGGCTTTTGATGAGAAAATAATGAAACACAAAGGTAATGTCAGAGGGAGTAGCCACATAGAAAACAAAACGAGCAAAGCTAGGGAGAGGTGGGAGGAAAAGGCTGATGAGAGGCTGAGGGGAAGAGAGAGCAAAATGAAACAGAAAGGAGCCTCAGCAAATTCCCATAATGTAACACTGATGAAGCCTTTTATAATTATAGACAGGAATTCTCAGAAATGTTCCCTTGCAGGAAGTTTGCATACTCATATTTTAATATCTCGGAACACTTTCCCAGACTCAGTAGAAGCAGAAATCTTTTTGCTTGTGCTGCATCCTCTAAATCTGGGTTACCCCTGTGCATCCCCAAGCTCCAGTGTCACTGAGCTCCGGTCTGGAGGGACTGACACATTGACTCCAGGTCCATGCTGCCTCCAGAAAGCGTGACAGCCCTGTGCTGAAACTGCACTTCAGGAGAAGCATGGTAAGAAATATGCTATGTCCCTCCAAAGCAATAGAGATGTCACTTGCGTGGTGCCTTGTGGGACCCAGACACAGCTTGGTTCTTGTCCAGAGCCAGACAGAAGATTGAGCTGATTCCACCTGTGTGTTGGATGTAAAATACCATGGTAAAGTAGTGAGATTCTGGGCTATCTGAAGCAAAGACAAATCCACAAGTCTGTATGGCCTTAAACCCTTCCAGAAATTTCAACCTGCACCTACTTCAAGTCCAGACTCAAACACCGACACAGTGTGCAAGCAAACACTAGGGATTACTGCTGTTTACACTCCACCAGCTGTTCACCTGACTCTGTCCTCTCAGACTAGCCATCGCTCATTTTCTCAGGTTGAATGTTTGTCCGCAACATTTCTTGAGATAGATCTATGCAACTGTAAATACAAAAAAAAGATTACAGTTGTCCCTGAATGAATTTTTGAAACACCACCGTTCAATACTAGTGTCGAAAGAAAAGACTGCCAGAGAAATCACCTTCTGACAGAGAGGAAGCTTTTGAGGTCCACAGAGTGATTTTACCAGTTTTTTCCATCTGAGACCCATTTTGTTTGTGCAGTTAATTTGCACAGACTGAGTCCATCTTAGTCACTTCAGGAGGACTGGCACCAGTTGTCTACACTCTCTGTGCCCTATGAAAGGACAAGAAATAATCTCTGATCTCTTCTGGGCCTCTGCTGCAGACTTCAGGGGGAGGACTTTCCAGTGGATTCCCCTCAAAGTTGCACGAACAGTAATTGCATCCCCAGTCCAGGTTCACCAGCTCCCCAAAGCTTGCTGGAAGGGACCGTAGATGGTTGTTTCCCAACCAAAGTGTGTGCAGGTTCCTTAACAGACAGACATCCTCGGGCAGGCTCTCCAGTGAGTTGAAGAGCAACAGCAACGTTTCCAGTTTCTCCAGATGCCGAATGTTGGGGGGGATCATGCTTATTTTGTTGTCACTCACATCCAGAAATGTGAGGCTCCTGAGCTGGCAGAGGGGCGCAGGCAGCTCGGTGAGGCTGTTGTTGGCCAGGTGGAGGCTGTGCAGCCTCTGCAGTGCCCCCATTTCTGGGGGCAGAGAGCTCAGGCTGTTGTTGCTCAGAGTCAGCCTCTCTAAGCGACTCAACGTGCCAATTTCGGCAGGGATTTTCTTCAGGTTGTTGGAGTCCACGTAGAGGCAGGTTAAGTTCCTCAGGTGGCTGATCTCTGGTGGGAGCAGCTCCATCCGGTACCTCAAGCAGCTCTCTCTTTCTGGGCTCATCTCCAGGACTTGCAGCTGGTCCAAGCTGAAGACCTGCACAGGAACTGACGCCAGCTCCCTGCCTGCTATCTTGAGTTTCTTCTTCCCCTTGTACTTTGGATCATGCTCTGTAAGGTACCTCCAGAGTAGATCGGGGCCTGAAAAGGCACATCCAAAGGAGGTGGCTGCATCCATTGTCCCACAGGACCGTGGCTGGTTGAACCAAAACAGCCACCGACGGCTTGTTGCACGCTCCACAGGCAACCTCTGAGGTTCTTGGTGGATTAAGGCCCTCTGTCAGCTTTCCTCCCTGCAAGGCACGTTACCAATGCACACGCAGAGTGTTTGGGTTGCTCAGATACATCCCACTGAGTAAACACCTGGTGTTCTCAACTTGATCAGGTGTTTCCCTTTCAGATCTATGGTGTACACAAGACCTAGCTCCCAGTTATGATGTTGCCTCTCGTGGTTGCAGCCAGTGAGCTGGTGGCAAATATCTGTCGGTGTTCAGAAAGCAAAGCAGCAGTGCTGTGCCTGTGCTTTTCAGCAGATTGGTTCAGATCCTTGTTTGTGTGTGCTTTCCCTCTGGGAGCACCCAGGGTGCATTCATCTGAGGAATTCACTTTGGTCACTCTCAGAGTGTTGCAATGCAGGTAACGTTGGGTAGATAAAACACATGGTACACAGGACCTTGTAAAGGACACAGTAAATGGGACAAGAAGAAGACAGACTCACAGCTGGTGGCTTGGGAGCTGGGAGCCACGAACAGATCTGTCCTCAGGTCAGTTTGTGCCTTTAACATTCAGCAAACATAATAAAGAATTGGTTTATGAAATCTGGAAGAGCTTCTCCCTCTTGCTGAGTTTATGAACTCCTGTGCCACAGAGATACTGATTTTCTGGTGCTGCACTTGCTCTGGTATATTTAAAAGCAAATTTTTTATTCCTCGCTGGCATAAGAGACATGAAAAATGCCAGGTTTACCCAAGCCACTCAGCACAGTGTGCGAGCAAGGCATTTTCCTGGAAGGAGAAAATTGTGGGTTTGAAGTCTCAGTCTGAGAAAACCCATCTCCTTTACTTCATTTTCTAATCCTTATCTTTCCACTAAAAAATCCTTAGGGTAACCATTTCAAAAGCTTTTCAAGGAGAGGGGGGGGGTCTCCACAACCTCCTACAGGCTACCAAAGGTAGAAGACAATGTGTCAAAGGTACAGTGTAAGCAGGTCTACCAGGCCAGGTCTTGTGAAGGGAAGCACATCAGCTATGATTTCCCACCCTGCTCAGTTCTCATCTCCTCAGACAATGATGGTGCTGAGTGAATACAACAGCCAAGGAAAAGGGAGATTTACACTTGCAAGGGAAAGTTGCTTACCAGAAATGACAGACCTCACAATTGACCACACAAATAGGACTCAAATTTAAACTCAACTCCCATGAAGAAAGTGCTGAAAAAGTTATTGCAATGAGAGTAATTTCAGACTTGGACAAAAGCCATCTTCTGCATTACCAAGGGGAAAAATGTGTTTCTAAGAACACATTGTCAAATACGTCTGTCCTGTGAAATAAACCAAGTTGCCGTGTGTTCTGCCTTCTGTTTAAACATGCTTATCTCTTCAAATCAAACCCTGAGTCTTTCAGACACCACATCATGTAGAGCCAAAGCAGTCATCAGAGAGAGATATTTTTGTCATGTTGGGCACTGTTCTCCTCTTGCACTTTTTCACACCTGGAATTTGACCCTGGATTTTCCTTTACCAAGGTGGCAGGTTCTTTTCTGCTCCATCTTGCAGGACATCCTTCTTCCTGACGCTGATCACTGGCTCATTGGGAACATCAGAGTATGATTAATATCCCTCTGTCAAATTGTTCCCTTGTGCTTTCTACATAAGGTTCAAGATCCAAAATGTAAAATAATAAGAAGGAGCCCATATTTTCAACATGTGATCTCCCTAGAGACCCAGCAGGACATTCTCATTCTCAGTGCAGACAAACTCCAATGAAAATATTGCCAGCATCAATATGCTTGAGTCAAGCTATGCAAGGTATTCAGAAGTTAGCCCCTACAGCGAAAATCTGTTTTGTAAAGCAACACTGAAAACCAGTCTTCTGCTCTTCATGTCTTCGTGCTTGTCTAATCAGTTGTTCCCATCTCACAAGTCAGAAGACAAAAATCTACATTTATAACTTCCAGGTTTAATCCAGACTGATGAAGTTAAGCAGGTTTTCTTTTCTTAATTCAACTTTACCATTTACAAATGTGTTGAAAGGAAAGTCCAGACTCCGATAGGCCCTTATTACCCTAAGAACCCCAGACAGGTGCTCAAGTTGGGATGTAGGAGCCAATTGGGTGGCTGATGCAGAGACTTTTGCTCCAGCAGCGCTGGCTCTGCAGAGACAGCAGCAAGGAGAACTCCTCATGGTCTTTGATGGATGCTCATCCCTATGCAGGGCTGCAGATTGGGGCAGGAGCCTGCCTTCAGCCAAGGGCTGGCTCCATCCTTGTGCTTCTCTTCCTCCCCAGGTGATGGAGCAGCAACATTAACCCTCAGCAGCACTGACTCCAACTCATGGAGGCTGAAAGACCTAGTAGTGAGTTTCTTCCAGTCTGTGTAGTTACTGTTGAGTTAGTGCAGTCATTTAAAAAAAAAAAATCCTGTTATTCCCTGGCACAAGAACAGCACAGGTTAATGCCATAACCTTGTCCCTCTCCCTCTGAATTTTCTGGCTGCTACTCACATAACATCCAACACCTCATCAGCTGTAACACATGTAACCCCACACCAACTCAGTGGGAACATGAGTCAGTAGTGGTGGAAGATAAAGACAGCTACCAGAAGATCTTATATCCATGAAGACCTAATTAGTGGAGGCAACACAGCCCAGAGTGCATCAGCCAACTATTTTAGGATCAGCTGAAACACTCTCCAGGCTCCACAGCTCACATTTGAACCACCCAAGTGCAGCTGCCATGACCTGACTCCGAATCCCACTGAGAGTGACTGAGCATAGGATTCAGGTACCTGGACATAAACATCTTACATCATTTAATGTGATACATACTCCTCCCTAGGGTCACCCACTGCAGATCTGGAAACACTCCCCTACATCACACCTGCCAGTTCTCTGCCAGTGTCTCTGGCACCCAAGGCATTGTCAGATGCTGAAACCCAGCCATGTCTAAGCATCAAGTCCTGCTTCAGAAGCTGACAAAATGCAATCTACAGCAGAGCAGAGCTTGGCCATTAAAAGTCTGGGCCATCAATAAACTCTATTTTCTTTTTTTTTAATGTAATTTTATATATTTTTTTTAATTGCCTAGAATATGAAAACCCATGTCCATGTCCCAGCCTGTTAGAGTACAGAGATTTCTTGTTATTCTACAGTTTGGACCCAAGCTTCTACAGCATTTTTAGTGTTTCTCTGGAAAAAAACTACACACATTTGATTTAGTCCTGAACAGAGTAGTCTTGCTTTGATTACATGTCTCCAAACAAACATCTAGAATAGACTTCAGCCTTACACAGTTTAAATATCTCATATTAACAACGAGCAGTGGGAAAAAGGCAGCTCAGGAAAACAGCATCACAAGGCTAGACAGAGGAGAGCCACTCACAAGTGGCAAAGAAGGAAAATAATCCACTCCCTGCTACAGCTTCCAAGAAGCAGCTAATTCAAAACTGTTTAGAAAACAAGTGTAAATTGTTAAATAATTCAACAGAAAAAAAATATTTTCCCCAAGTGATCTTCTTGCTTTGTTTTGTTTTTCTAATTTGCTTATTTGACAGACAAAAATTTTAATGGAATAATGATCTGTTTGCTATAATTGCAATAATTTACACACTTGATTTAAAAAAAAGAAAAAGGAACAATCCACAGTGATGCCATAAACCCCATGTATCATTAGACCTTTTAAAAATATATAAATAATACATTATCTGGCTCTCTAATGCAATTTTAACAGTATGTTCTCTCTTACTACAGGACCAGCCAAAAAAAATCAACAAATATACCAGCGTATTCCTGGGTTTAAACCTCAGACCCAGTGAACAGACTTTATGGTGATGCACCAACTGCTTTTTTGCAGAGACTGAGATGCGAAAGCCACTGTCCCCGTTACTCAAGAGCAGTTAGGGGAGAGGCCATCAGCATGTCCATGTCCTATCTGCCACCTCCTGCCTGCATGGTCACCTTGCAGGATGCTGGACAGACAACACACGTCTGCTTGTCACCTTCCAGCACGCAGTCATCTGCTCAGGCACAGAGGCATCCTCATTTTCTGGAGGGCAGCTTCTGACCATGCCCAGGGCTGTACTTGTAGGTTTACCATCTGCCCAGATGGCAGACCTAATTTGGAAAGCAACCTCAGGCCACCTTCGCAAAGACTGCAAATACCCGCGAACAGACTGAGGCAAAAACTGTTGCAGTTTCTGGTGCTTGGGCATGCAGGGCAGAAATCCTGTAAATGCATCCTGCCTTTCTTACCTTTTATTGCTGGTGGATCCACAGAGGACTTGCTTCTGTAAAAGGTGGCAGCCATAGGAGCCTCTCTTGGATTACTATACCCATAGAAACAGGGTGGCTTTCAACACAGGTCGTGATCCGGGTCTGTAGCATGTGTTTTGTACTCCTCTCACTAGTGACAGATTATGCCATTTAACTGGCTGGAGACAAAACAAGGTTTAAGAAAAAGCAGGGAAATGGCACCCACTGAATTTAGGGCACAGAGACAGTCTGGGGTGTCTCCAGGAACAGGCTGAACAGACAACCATATGGTGGAGCCAAGAGAATTAGGCTGCGTCCCCTCTTCTGGGTGGAGAAGTTGCAGAGCTGTAGTCTGTGCCTAACCCATGCAGATTTTTTAATTGCTATTAAAAATACAGATGTGTCCTTCATGTTGCTAATAGGGACTCTTGGTGACAGTTCCGACTGACATTCAGATGATGGGGCTTATCCAAAAAACCCTCTAGATCTCCTGCAACTAGATATCAGTGCACCATCTCACAGGGGTGAAGGACCCTGAAATTTGTTGAACAGAACGTCGCTAGGTATCTACCCTTCTCATGGTGCACTGGAGCGTATTAAAGTCTATGCCACGCATGGCACACACAGACACACATGGTGAGAGATGATCTACAGCGATTGAGGAGTCACCATCACGACAGGAATTAAACCTCCCGTTAACATGGCCCAGTTAATATGATTGACCGTCATAAAACCTGCTCATTGCCACTGCATTTCTTCAACAGGATGGCTTGTGCCTGGTGGAGAGGTATCTCTTGTGTAGAAAACCCGTTCTCCCTCACTGCTGGAGGGATGAAAGCTCAGCCTGGACTAGGAAAAATGGTGCTGTTAAATAGAACGTGATCAACATGCTTGCTGAATGCTGAAATACGACAAGCTGACCTAAGATGCAGAAGAGTAACAGATATACCATTGAGAGTTACTTAAAAGTGTAAGCTTTTCACTTCATGACATTTTCACTTTGATTAGACTTTCCATAGCAAGAAACACAGTAAAATCAAATCAAAGAGTTTATTTGCATAGGAAATAGCAAAAATAGCACCACTGAGAGCTACACAGTAAAGACTTTGTTTAACCTTGGCATGTGAACATGTTATTTAATTTCATCTTTCAGGAAAGCAGAGGCACATTTTATCTGCTACTGGGTGAGAAAAAGACTCCAAGGCTGGCACATGGTTATCTCTGGGCTTAGGCGGTGGGAGCTGATTCTGAAGTGGTTATAGACAGCTGTGGGATACGTTCAGCTTAGCCAGCTTGGAAACACCATGCCAGCAGGGCAGGGTGCCTCTTTTTCATCTCCAAACGACCTGATGAGATTTCCAGACACATTCAGCAGTTGGTGCCTGTGTCAGGTTCATTACTCCCATCTCTCAATACAAACTGCTTCATGCAGAAGGGTTTTGAAACTGCAGCTGCTCTGCTGGATGGCACGTATGTTTGAGGCCTAATCACCTCTCAGGTCTGCACCTTTGTGGGTGGGATTACCTTGGTCAGAGGGTTAAACTCACAAATGACCTATTGCAAAGGTCTTTTGAGACTCCATCTCCTCTCTACTTTCTCAATTCTCAAGTTGATTTTGGCAACTAGGTGATAGGGAAAAATGGACAGTGTCTGACTTTTTGTTTTCACCCTCAAATAAAATTTTCTTTGGGTTTCTGAAGAACTCTTTGTTCTGACCCTTTCACAAAAGATCAACCAGCCTGCAACTTCTCACCTACCCTCTAAAATACAAACCTGCCAAGTTATAATCATAGTGGATCATCCAAAACGGTCAAGGTGGGTCACACTTGGTTTACTGAGATTTTTAATGCCATGTGACTTTCTATGCTGCTCTGGTTGATTTTGGGGTGAAGCAGTGGTAGGGAGCTGTGTCTGCACTGACAATGAAAAGGGGATCTGGCATCCCTGAGCTGACAGAGGGCAGCATCACGGCTTATTGCAGAGGCATCTCCCTGACAGAAGGAAGCTGAGCTCCTCAGAGTACTGAAGTTCTTCCACAGGGAGCAGCGAGGAGGTTTAGATCATCTCTGCGGTCTCTTCAGGCCTTACTGTGATATCTGACATGGTCCCATAAAAAGTAGTTCCTACAGGATACAGATTCACTTATGGGCAGAAGAACATTAAATTTAACAGGGAATTTCTGGGAAACACGCTCTGGCTATTCATAACTGTCTGTCCATTGTGAGCTGAATATACTGGAGACCCCTTTCCCAGCTTTGGCATGGTTTTGCCTTCCTCCCCTCCATGTGGATGGCAGATAGCACCAACAACCCTGCGATCAGCCTGTGTCTCACAGTTAATGCCCTGGACTGCACAGTGAAGGATTTGATTTCTGTTTCAAGGGTGAGGGGTAAAGCTTTGGAAAGAATTAACCAGGTAACAGACAAAAAATTTTGGCATCGGAATGGTTTTGCATAAACAGGTACAGGATGCATCGATACTGTATGCTCTTCAAAAGAGGAAAAAAACCACTTATTTTAATGTTGTAATATGCCCTGATGTTAGAGAAAACAAAAACAAATTCACATATCACATCAAAGATAATAATAATAATTATTATAATTCATAAAAATAATCTGACCGACCGGCAGCATTTGTTGGCTTTAGAAGGCCTCCCATGAAAGAAACCCAGTTGAAGACATCTGAGAGCTCTTGGCAGGCATGATGAATTCAAGTTTTAAAAACAAGTCTGGGGGTACCCCCTGCACACTAGGGCCCCTTGACGTTGGCGGGCCTGGCAGCCAGGCTTGCATAGTACGCGCACTGAGAGGGGTCGCACTGCCCATTGGCTCCCGGAGGTCCCTGAGGGCCCATGAGACCAGGTACCCCAGCTTCTCCTTGAGGGCCGGGTGGTCCTGGCATCCCATCTTTGGCATAACCAGGCTCCCCTGGGAGGCCTAAAATATAAACAAAATGACCTTGATGAGTGGTTTTGCTGCCAACCTGGTTGCAAACATCAGTTTCCACAGACTGGGGCCTGGCTGGCTTGTATCAACAAGGATGTGGCAAGTCTGAAGGCAAGATACAGATTGGCAGCCCAGAGAGCCAACTGTGTCCTGGGCTGCATCAAGAGAAGTGTGGCCAGCAGGTCTCAGGAGGTGATTCTACCCCTCTACTCTGCATTCGTGAGACCCCACCTAGAGTACTGTGCCCAGCTTTGGAGTCCTCAGCACAGGAAAGACATGGACCTGTTGGAACGGATCCAGCAGAGGGTCACGAGGATGATCAGAGGGATGGAGCACCTCTGTTGCGAGGACAGGCTGAGAGAGCTGGGATTGCTCAGCCTGGAGAAGAGAAGGCTTCAGGGAGACCTTATAGCAGCCTTTCAATATCTGAAGGGAGCCTGAAAAGAGCCGGAGAGGGACTCTTTATGAGGAAGTGTAGCGACAGGACAAGGAGCAACAGTTTTAAATTGGAAGAGGGGAGATTTAGATTAGACACCAGAAAGAAATTCTTTCCTGTGAGGGTGGTGAGACACTGGAACAGGTTGCCCAGGGAAGTCGTGGATGCCTCATCCCTGGAGGTGTTCAAGGCCAGACTGGATGGGGCTTTGAGCAACCTGCTCTAGTGGGAGGTGTCCCTGCCCTTGGCAGGGGGTTGGAACTTGATGATCTTTAAGGTCCCTTCCAACTCAAACAATTCTATGATTCTATGCTATGATTCTAAGACTTCCATCCTCTGTGGCATCATTGGGCTGCACAACTGTGTGTTATTGCTGTTCCTCCTCTGTCACCAGGTTGCTAAAGTTGTGCAGCTGCACAAGCCAACCAACGACATACAGTCCTCAGAGAGAGGAGGTGACAATGGGAATGCTTGAGCCAAGAACTGACTTTGGGAGATAACTCATTTGTATGAAGCACAGTGTGTCCACTGTTATTTTAAGGCAATACAGGGCCAGTATGCCAAACGCACACCATAAAGGTATGAAGGCTTCCCATAGTTTCCTTCTCCAACAAGGCAGGGTGAAGGCAAAACTGATCAATGGCTCCTAATTTCAAATTAGAAACAAAATGTATTTGCTGCTTCTTTGCCAGCATGAGCTGTATGCCTGAGGCACAGGTGTTGGATGTGACCTTTTATGACATCTGAAGCTGCCAGGACCTCTGGGGTCAGCTTGGTCACAACAAGATTCTGGCAAAGGCATAGAGAATACTTCACAGTGTATCTAGTAATTAAAGCTTCACTTTGGATTTGTCCCAAAGGTCAGTTAACTTAGCTCTTACTGACATGGATCATAATGCCTGACAAAAAGGCTGAGGAAACAAAGGTAGCAGATATGATGCTAGTAATACATTTCTTCCTTTTGGGCCACTTTCTACAGAAATTCGGTATGCCATATTTATGTTATCCTGGTCGTCTATCTTTACGGCAGAGACCTGTGTCCTTGTAGTGGTTTTAAGTGATGTGTTTTGTGGGGTGTTCTGAATAAGCATACCTGGAATTCCTGGAGGACCTATTTCCCCTCGTTGGCCAACACCAGTGTCTCCTTTCTCACCCTTTGCTCCTCTTTCTCCTATAGAGAGGGAAAGAAAAATAATGAACTTATAAGCATGATCTACAGAAGTAAAGAATACCACTCTAGGTCTTCCCTCCACACTGAAGCCAACATATTTGCTAAAAATAGTTCCTAATTTTGCTAGTCCTTTGAGGTGGGTTGTTAAGTGGGGATGAAAACTCACCCCACTTCAATTCTGGACAGAGGTAGAACACGCCAGCAATTGCTGGTCATATTCACCACAAAATCTTCATGGTTCAGGAAGATCATCTTCATGAACCACTTCTGGTTCAACAGATTGTTTCTAACTCATGCATTTTGAGGACCACTTAGATGCTACTAACAGAGGGGGTGGACATCAAAGTGTGGTGGACACATCCTTTTATTAGACTTCCCAAACACAGCCAGATTCACTCACCTTTGGGACCAATCGGTCCAGGTGGCCCTTCAGACCCAGTCCGCCCAGGCTGCCCAGGCTCTCCTGGTGGGCCAGTTCTTCCTGGGAGTCCTTCCTTCCCAGGCGGACCAGGAGGTCCTGGTCTGCCATGGGATGCTTTTACATGTGCAGGCTGTAACTCAGCCAGAAGATAAGCTAACTTTGCTGTGAAGAGAGGAAAATGAGTTTGTTAGACTAGAAGGTCAGTGTTTCAAGACATGGAGAGCCAGAATCAGTGGCCCAGTGAAGTCCAAGTGTTGTCACAGATCAGTTTTTCAGAGCCACACATTTGTTGTCCCCACACAATCCTTCCCCATAATCCATGGTGCTGCCCCCGTGACCCTCTCAATACTATTTAAGCCTAATTTCTCAGTAGCTTTAAATCTCTCCTAAATTTCATCCTTAAACAATTGTCTCAACCTCTGTTCCTTGTCCACCAGGATCTGAAATGTCCTTTTCTTTAGCTGTGCACCTGGTGGATTTCTGTCAAATGGAATCATTGCTGTTCTGAAAAGGAGAGTCTATTTCCACTGCTTCTGCTATACAGAGCGAGATGCTACATGGCTGCTCTGTAGGAAGAAAGCTTCCACCAAGAACATTTCTTGTTCTGGGTGGTTACACATGTGGAGTTAAAGCTAATGTACCCATCTCTGGCTGTGAAGTCAGGAACTAAGGCAGCTCCCTGCGTCAGTAGATTCTTCAATTTCCAAGCAGGCATATTTGCTTGGCACTTCCATATGAAGACCATGAAAAGCCTAGACAGCTCTTAAGAGATACTCAGCATCACAAAAACATCCTACCGAATAGAGGCAGAAGGGTTTTCTGTCTTCTCTTCATTGATCAAAAATTTTGAATGCTTTTATATTGGCATGGAGTTTTAAGTCTGAGAGTGGGTATATAAAATCCTTCAAATAAATCACTCCATTGAACCATGATCTTAAGCACAGAGGAAAATGCCTGTAGCTATGTGTCAGCTGCTCCAAGAACGGTGGGAGAAGCACTACAGCTCTACATTTCCCTGTAGATGAGGTCAGTAATGGTCTGCAATTCACGTTCTTTGAGCGAAGCAGCAGCCCACACCCACTCCACCCCTCTCCTCATACTGTAGTAGCCATTCTCCTCCAGCTGGGACCTCAAAGACAAGTTTACCAGAGCCCATACACCTGTGGGCTTCTACTCTGTTTCCTTTCTCTTCCATGGCCCGAAATTACAGCCCAGGCATCTGCAGGAATGAGTCTCTGCAGCAAAAAGCCTACCGCAGGCAATGGCCTTGGGTTGCAGAAGGGAGAAAGCCCCTGTGCTATTGCCAGGAACATCAAGCTTGAGTAATGGTAAAGCTTGCTGAGCACATTTCATTTTACACATTACTTCTTCCAGGCAGGCATATTGCAACGTTGCCCTCCATCAGCAGGAGAGTTTAAGGTGCCACCACAGCTATGTAAAGTATCTTTCGTAACCACAGATATATCTTCTGGCTTCCCAGAGCCAATTACTTACCATCTAGCTGCTTGGCTAACTCCTCTTGGATGAGCCTTCTCAAAGTGTCTAGCGATGGGGGTTCCCCCTAGAGAGTAATAATCACAGCAATAACAAGATATCATAATCACAGCCAGGGGATGTGCAAATTAAACCCTCCACAAAGGGTTTAGTGGGTTGCATTTCATCACCCACAGCATATGCAGGGCTGCAGGGACTACCTGAAAGAAGAACATAAAAGGACTCAAAACATCCACAATTCCCAACCTGCTGGCAGGCCATGGGCTCAGCAGTGTAAGCAGGGAGATTACACTTCCCTGGTCAGAGGGAATAGTTGGGATACAGTCCTTGTCTCCTTCCCAGAGGAAATCTTCCTCCTATACACAGTCAGAGGAGAAGCAGTAGAAATTGAATCAGGAGACATCATCTGCCCTGCTGAATCATAGCTGGACGTCTACTAGGGTAATGTCTTCAAAATGGAAGATGGTAGATTTAGATTAGATATCAGGAAGAAATTTTTTCCTGTGAGGGTGGGGAGACACTGGCCCAGGTTGCCTAGAGAAGCTTTAAATGCCCCATCCCTGGAGGTGTTCAAGGCCAGGTTGGATGGCGCTTTGAGCAACCTGGTCTGGTGGTAGGTATCCCTGTCCATAGAAGGCAGGTTGGAACTAAGGGATCTTTAAGGTCACTTCCAACTCTAATCATTATGTGGGAGAAGCACGCATGTCCACTTAAGGTGGGTATGTAGACTTGCTATAAACATTCATACTAGATGCATCACCCATGAACAGGCTCTCTCTCAGGGAACAGAAGCCAATTTATGCATATGATATCCATTCTTCCAAACAAATACAAGGTTCTGCTGGAATTCAGGCAGTTGAAGGGATATGGGATGTGGCTGCCTGGCCTCAGTCCCCTACCCAGCCTCTAAGGGACACTATCTATCGTGCCCTCTCTCTGCTCTTTTGTGTGACATTCCTGTTGGACAGCTGTTAAGCTGCCAAAACTCAAAGCTTTGTGAACAACAACTCTGGATGATGCAACTGAAAAAAAAAAAAAAAGAAAGGATTTTTGGTAGGTGGAAGGATAAATTTTTTAGGTTGTGTTTCCCAAGATAACAAAAAAAGTGATTTTAGGGTAATCGGACTCTTGTCTTTGCATAAACTCAAAAATGTAGCTATATGTAAAAAATAAACCATTTTGAACCTGGAAGATAAAATATTTTCCTTTGTAGATCATAAAGTGAGATTTTCACTTGAAATATACTTTTCATTTTTTGGTTAAAATTATTATTTGAATTTTTGAAAATACTTCTGGTCAATCTAAGGGCTGCATTTTTTTTGTGTATGAACTATTCACATGAAAGTGTTACTTTTCCCTCACACCTGTCCTTTTAACATAGAAGGATGCAGTCTGTGTCCTCTGTGTTTATAAAAACCTCATAAGGTCTTCTGAATCAGAAGTTACCCTTCATTAAGAACTGTAGATTTTCTTAAATCGCTGAGAGACATTTCAATTTTAACCAATAACATTGCTGGTAAGTACAAAGATGGTCTATTTGCTGCCTGCTTCCCAACACAAATTTTGTATGAGAAAAAGATGTGTTTGTCAGTGACAAAAGAAACAATTTTGTCATTAAGTACTAACCATTTATGATGACTCTTAGTGAATACCCAGTAAGTAAACATGATTGTGGAACATACTTTGAAGGCTTACAAATTATCTTTTCAAGCTTTAACTGTATTAGTTGCATTAGTCTCCATAATCATCACTGCATTTCATCATATCTCTATGTTGTTGAGACACACAAAGAAATGTTTTGTCTAAAATTTACCCAGCTTTTACATCAGAGATTATTTCACTGTTTATTCCCCTCCAAGGTACTCTCCAATTCATCCTCAGGATGGGCATAGCAGCTTCACTAGTGTTGGTAGTTTTTCTCATTCTTCTACATACATTACCCTCAGGCACTCTCAGTAGTGAGATTGTTTCCCGTTAGGAAAAAGAAAAAAAAAAAAAAAAAAAGGAGTATCAAACAAAAATAGGATTTTATGAATTCTGATGAGCTGACTTCAGGATTTCCAGGAATAGAGCGGTGACCTTTTCACAGCTCAGCATTTTGTCTCTCATAACAACCAGCAGCAGCAGAAGGCGTAAGACCTCTCCGTATGCAGTGCTGCGCATTAACAGCCGAATAGAAAGAAGGTTTTTCAGACTCCAGACCCATGGCCGAGGTCACACGACCTGATTTAGGCTTTTAGGGGCATAAGGTGTCAGGGATTGGCTGCCCTGCCTATAGGTCTGGAGTGCTCAGCTCTCCTGAATTTCAGTCCAACACCCCCCTCAGCGTTTCCCTGGGATATGCTCTAGCTCTCTTTTTTATGTTTCGTGAAACAGGAGATAAAAATCCCTCTTCACCGTTATAACACACACTCACTCTGGTTTCTATCAGTTTTACTATTATCTTAGGTACTTCTCTGGTCACACACTGAGGCAGTAAAATTACTGCACAGAGCCCTCCTCTGGCAATCTTACCCTTGGTCCTGGAAATCCTGGCTGTCCTGGAGGACCAGGAGGTCCAACTTGCCCAGTGTCTCCTGGAGGTCCATGGGGACCCATCAGTCCTGGATGGCCTTTATGACCAGGTATCCCAGGATCACCTGGAGGGCCTTTTTCTCCTTGAGGGCCTTTTTCGCCTTTGGTGCCAGGCTCTCCCTAGGTGGAAAAAGCCGACATTACCACCACAAAATAAGAGGCAAACTTCTGATTTCCAAGCACAGCGAAACACAAACAGCTGAGCTGGCAAAGTTACTGAACACAACATCTGGTGCCTTACAAATGATCCACAATTTATTACTGATGGAAAATGATTAAAGAGAGGGCTGGGACGGTGGGGAGTACGGCAGATCTCTACAGGCTGCTCTTCACTCTTGAATCACCCCTTCCTCAGCCCCTAACTCAAAATAGCTCTCTATTTCAACATAATGAAATAACTAATAATATTCTCCTACCTACCCTCTCTCCTTTGGAGCCAATTTCACCTGGTTTCCCTGGTGCACCCTGCAAAAGAAGAAGGGTGAGCATGAAAGAACTATCCATAATATCATTAAATAATCAAGTGTATGCCTTTGCAATGATTCTTGTGACCTGGGGAAAATTCATTTCCCTGACATACCCATAGATTCTCAAGAGCTCCTTCTTTACTCACAGATATCAACAATTCAAGGAAAAAAAAATCAATTTGTTGCAACCCAAGTAGCATCTTTCATGTTGGTTTTTTTTCCCAAGACACCAGTCCTGCTTTGAAACAACTGAGAATTTCACTTACCTCTTTTCCAGGAGGGCCTTTTTCTCCTGGTTCTCCCTGAGAGACACAGAGAGTGAATTTAGTACAGAACTGCAAGGAGGTGGAAGGAAGACCCTACCTAATAACCATGAGCCTATAGTTTTTTGTTTAGAGCACAAGTTTTCTGCTACACAGCAGCAAGTTTGGATGATTTATCCTTATCCTACTGCTATAGGATATTCCTGGAAAGACACATCCTACTATTTAGAAAGCATTTTTTAGTAAAGCTGCATACCATGTAAATCTCTGTAAATAAAAGGAAGTCATTTCTACCAAAGTAGCTGAGATCAGGACGGATGCTTCATTGAAAGTGTTTTCCTGCTTTGAATACATTTTATTCCTTTTTCTTATGTTTCACAAAGCTTCATAAACTTTACTTGGGCTGTTATAGCTTAATCTGTGCCAACGCTATTGCCAAAACAGTCTAAAGATGTAAGGGACACAACATTTTTTAAGGTGAGGTACCATCTTGCATTACACCAGCTGAGACAACAGATACAGAGCCAGTGATAAAGCAAGCTTGAGCCTGAAATCCTGCCTGTCTTTCAGAACTATATCAAATAACAAGCACCCTATTATGATTTTTTCTGTACTTCGCCTTTATAATGTGATAATTAGGCAATATAATCTTTGCATTTTAGTCACTGCAGTCCTGAAGTGCACTGATAGAGCAAAGCAAACATTAGATAGTGCTAAAATTCTGCCTACTTTCCCATATTGTGAATGGAAAGATTCATCCTTATAGTCCATTTACAATCCACACATATGAATATATTTATAATGTATGCATGCAGGTGATATTTTTTCCCATAATCTGGAAACACATATAGCAGCTTTGACAGTGCTGGCATTCGTCTATGCATGCATGAGCAATGTAACTAATCACAGATGTGTGATTGCATCAGCTCCAAATTAGGCAACATCAGACTCACTCGAGTATTCCTTCGGGCCACTTCAGTTTTAAGTGGCCACCACGTTTGCTACTTTAGATTAATTTTCCAGAGAAATATTTCTTTCTCCTCTTTTCATCATGAAACACCCTTTCCAATCATAAAAAAAAATAAAGGAGAAAGGAAAAAAAAAAATAATTATCCTGTGGATGATTCAGCTCTGCTAGATTCACATGAAAACCTTTTAATACTCATTTTAAGTCACAAAAGAGCAAGAAAAAAAAATATTTACCTAACACATTTTCCATCCTTCCAGTGGAATGTAACATATTTTACTTGCCTTGGAAGATATTGGATTTCAAGGCTGTGATATTTTGACATGCATAGGTATCATTTTAGATCACTTTGGGAGATATATGGTATACTTGCAATGTACCTCTGTTGCTGGTAACAAAGAAATATTCCTTGGAACACCAAATATTGAAAGTACTTACATTATTATCAGCACTTAAAATTTTCCTATTTAGCCCTTCTGAGGTTCATGCAGAGATACAGTTTGAGTAACTTAAATACCCCATAACCATATTAAGAAGACTATTGAACTGTCCCAATGAATGCACACATTGGCAGAGCTGACTGACAGCAAATGAGATTATTGATGATCAGCCACAAGAAAAAAGTTTTTTTTTTTTGCAGTCCAATTTCCTTTAGAAGTACAGAGTTTGGTTTCTTCATCTGTCGGAACCCAGCCTGTGTTTTTTACCCAATCAGAGATGACTACGTTCTACCTTCATCAGTCCAGCATTTCTAAGCAGGCAATTAGGGGCTCCAGTCAATCCCCAGACATACTCACAGGTGGTCCTCGGGGTCCTATGAAGCCAGGGAGTCCTGGGCTGCCATTTTCTCCTTTATTTCCTTTGGGACCCTTAGGAGAGAAATGAGACAGACACTAGCAGCCCTTTCTCCAACATCTCTTTTCCAAAGCATGCATTTACAGATACGTTGGAACTGGGAAATTTCACTGTAGCAGCAGGATTCCCAAAACTGACAAGGGAAGGAAGAACAAAGTCACTTAGAAAAGCAGATTGCAAACACCACGCTTGCATTATTAATAAGCTACGTGGGGTCCCTGCGAGAAGATGAAAAGGAAGTGACAATTATGGAAGTGACAGGACGTATGTTCAGTAGCGATTCTGGCGCTGCAAGGCTTATAAGGTGGTGTTGCAGAGTGGAAGCGCTGTGATGTGCGACGACAGGGAAACAGTGCAGATGGCCATCACGCTAAAAGCTGAGATTGCCATCAACAGACAGCTACTGAGTTGCTCTTTCGCCTTTATTTTCAGGTTCAATTTAAAAAAAAAGTCTGGCTTTTAGTTATCTCTTGTCATATATTGCCAAACTATCCCTTTTTCTTACAGAACAGGGCAGATTAAATGGCAGTTCATGATACAGAGCCATCTCACGTACACTTCTGATTTCTTTTACTCTTCTTTCGACTCTTTCTTTTTTACTCTTCTTTTAACCTTTTCTTTCACACCTTTATCCCCTACCTTTTAATTCCTAATGTATCCTTTTTTCCTCTTAGAGTGAAACTTCTCTTCATTTTAGGCCCATCTTGTGTAAATGAGCACCAATGGACCCTGGCAGGCACAAACCCCGTGGCTTTGGGATAAGCCATCAGCCCTGGAGATGTCAGGGGCTGGGCTGCATTGCTGTGTGCAGGCTCAGGCACGAGCACCTGTGATGAGGGATGGGCACTGGTACCCAGCAGATGCAAAAGGAGAAAGCTCCTGGCAGGATTTACTTTGTGATTACAGGTCAGCAATGGCGAAGGTGGAAAAGAAACCCTTATTGCCATGATAACTGTTCTCACTTCTCTTTTTCTTCAGTATAGAAATATATTGGCTCATCACACCACATAGTGAAGGAAATTAGTCCATCTGCAGACAAGTTGGATATAAAGGATTTTTGTACAGCACATGGAAATATTTCCCATAATAACCTTTATGAAAGGGAGAGGATTAATTTTAATGACAGAGAAGGATACTGATGAGATGACTGTCTCTTCTGCTGACCAATTCTGTCTCATTGTTTCCTCTTTCTCATCCATCTGACTTTATCCTTTTTCAATCTCTTGTGTTATTTTTGGACTGTAAATCCTCTGGAGTGGAGACTGCCGTAGTTCTGTGTTTGTGCAGGAAGCTGCCTGGTGAGTCCCTGGGTCACTGGCTGACTGTCTTGGTAATGTGATAACATGATGATGATTAAAAAATAACCCCCCCTTTGGCACTCACAGGGCATCCCAAAGGCACGGTGGCCTGGTGAAGACTCAGAAAGCCATAAAGCAGTGACAGGAATTGGGAACAGGCATGATAAGAAGAAGTGAATGTTGAAAAGGCAACAGCAGGGATCCACGGGGTATGAAGCAATGGCAGTGGTCCCAGGAAGGTAAGAAGTCGTGTCAAGGAGAAAAAAACAGTGGCACTAATTCTTGGCTGCAGAAAGGCTGCGAGACTGCACTGCCCCTGTAATTAGGGAGTTATCACCTCCCTGTGCAGAAAGGTGTTGCTTGTGTCTCTGCAGCCGCTTGGGAGGAGACGTCCCTGCCGCAAAGCGATACGTGCTGAGGGCACAAGTCCATGGCAAGGCCAAGGTTGCTTCATGGCATTGCAAGGGCCACAAAGAAGAGTGAAATCCTGCTGCAATTTTTCAGATTCCTCCTGCCGTGCTTTTTTTTTCTACCTGAATCTACCATCCCAGCAAGCTGCAACGTCTAGGCGGACAGAGGGAATCGCCCTGTATTTCAACAGATGCTACTGGACACAAAGGTGCATTTGCATGGATTTGCTGAATCCTGAACCATTTTCAGCAGCAGAACAGAGGAATAAACTCCTCCTCACTGTCCCTCTTACAGCTCCTCATTACCATGCTGTTCTTCTGCACAGGATGGCCCCAGGGGGGTTTCATTCTGCTTCGTGATCTTGGTTTACTGCCCACTGCCTGCTCTTTCCCCAAGTGCCTGGGGAGGATTTTTTTCTGCCGCTGCTACTCCTCGATGGCAGTCTGCCAACTCCCCGAGGCCATCTCCTTTCTTGTGACAACTCTCTGCTGGCAGCACAGTCTCTGCTTGGCAAAATTAAATCTACTGGTGAAGATGAGGCATGCCAATCTTTTTTTTCTTTTTTTTTTTTTCCATAGTGGGTAATCAATCATTTCCTTTTTCTGTGAACACTTAACTTTTGCTGGGAAAAAACGATGACCCAGCTAGCAGCTCAGTTCCAGGAATGTAGCCAAACCCCCTGAGATGCCGTGGCCAGCCAGTGATTTTCAGATCACTGATTTTCAGACGTGGCACCTTCAGGGATGGTAAGCAGCTATACATAATCCACTTCATCTATACTTCATCAGTCACCTCTCCCTAACATAACTGCTTATGGCGTGAGCTTCTCTTTGTGGTACTTACTGGGTTACCTGCTGGGCCAGGTTCTCCTGCAGATCCAGGTGATCCGTTCTTGCCCTATGTCAAAACGAAAAAGGTTAGTGAAATAGCATATACCACAATTAAAAATATCCACCTACTGCTACACCAGCAGGGATTTCCATTGTCCAACCTCCTCTCTAGGCAGACTACAGAGTAAGGATGTCTTATTTTCAATGGAGCCCACAATTTCTGCATCCCCTGCTTGCATTGGCTGACCCCATCTCAGGACAAAAAGTGAGAGATGTGGACCCAAATCTAGTCCCCTAGTCTGAAGAGGTCCTAACCAGCACTTCTCCTCCTCCTCCATTTCTTCACCCTTATCCCTATCATATGCAGCATCCTCCTGTATGGATGGAGCCACCAACTATAGCAGCTCCAAGTTACTAGTGTTCAGACAAGGCCCTTTAGTCCATGTTTGAAGCACCTCTTGGCAACTCATTAAGAAATGTTAAAGTGCTCTGCACTAGTCAACAGATATCTCCAGATTCACCCACACCTTCCTGATTTAGAAACCTTCCTCTCTCCAGTGGCTGAGGTAGGTCCTGCAAGTTACTATCTACCATTCTCTCCTCAAGGCTGTCACCTGAATCAGGGCCCAGAGGCAAGGCATCTACTTTTTAGTCAACTCAGGCTTCCCATTTTTGGGGGGCAGAGAGAAACACTGGGTCTAAAGCCTTGAGGCATTTGATACTTGCTTGGCACCAAACAACTCAGAATGAGCCAAATCACCATTCAGAATGACCTGTTTCTCACCATTCCTTATCAAAGCAGCTGAGCTGAGCTGAACCTTGATTCTAGTTTGGCGAGATGAAACTCTACACCCTGCTCCTCCCAGCTCACCATGCAGAGATGTTTTTCCCTGCATTGGAGTTGACCATAAAGACCAGCCTTTTTAATGGCAATATTCAAAATCATTCCTCACGCTCCTTGTTAGAGAAGAAACAAAGCAGAGGAAGAACAAGAGGCACTGATGCTTTGCCTTCCAACATACAAAACCCCAAGTACCTCTTCTCCAAAGAAGAATATGTCCTGGATTTAACAACAAATTCTGTCTCCTCAAATCTTTTTATTCATTGCTATCGTTGTGCAGGGGCATGACACATTAGTGAGTGATGCCAGCAGTACAGGAATAATGAGATACATTACACGATAGACACAGGAGCTCTCCATATGTTCCTCTACTCTAATTCCAACCCCTACCCTCCCAGCTCCAAGGGACTTCCAGCTCCAGCTGCTGGCATTGCTGGCTGAATCAGCGTTTTGCACTGATTATGGAACACGTTGTAGAATATGTTTCACTAGCAGGTCTTCTGAGAAGGAAAAGAAATCACTCATTGAAACATATTAAAGATGTACCCAGGTTCAGCAACAGAGATCTGTATTCAAATTTGGAAAGGGCTGATTTTTAAGAGAGAATGCAAAAAAACATGAAATTAATAAAAGTAATTTCTCAGCTGTCCCAAATGACACTTTCTGAAATGTCAACTAAATTGCCATTTCTCTACTGAAGTTGTAATAAAACCCTACAGGTATTCAAATTAAACAAAACTTCTCCTAAAATTATGCTGGTTTGTGTTTTTTTTCCCCTAGAAGAAATTACAGCAACCATGACAAAAAGGAATAGCATCACAACTGGACCCCACATATCTCAAACTGGGCACCTGCAATTGGTGTCTGCCTTTGAAAACTGAGGCCATATGAGAAGTGAGTGAGATGTCAGAGGCAGGACTGGAATATGAGCCCTTCTGACACTGCAGTCTGGCCAGAATCCATTAAACTATTCTTCCCACCAAGTCAGCAACCATCACTCCATTGCACTATTATAAATCTTCATCAGTTTCTCGCAATATTGTTCTGATTTGTCTTTCTCCAACTAGGTGAAGTGTTTTAATCAAACATCACTTGAATCTTGCTTAAGACTCTTCTTCCAAACTGGAGTTCTGGACTGTAGGACATTCCCACTATATACAATGTACCTCCAGAACTGATTTGTCAGGAGAGAAAACTCACCGGTGGCCCTCTGAGACCTTGAGGGCCTTGTGGTCCTATGGGGCCTGTTTCACCCTGAAATGAAGAAAAGTATTCTGGGTGAGAGGGAAAAATCTGACATGAAGACAAGCAAACAGGCATTTGGAAATGTTCCTACTAAAGTAGGCTGCTCACGTATTAGAGGGCAACACCCTTTCAGTTATGTATGAGGAAGAACAGCCTTTTGAATTTTAAAGTTCTATCACTAAATGCAATCTGATTACAGACAGAAACCATTATTATCAGATTATCTTAAAGCTTGTTTTCTCAGGGACAGAGATTCTCCAGTATTCCTCAAAAATTGACTACTTCATGCTCTCCTGAGGGAGCCTTAAAACTGGCTTCTATCTTCCTGTCTTCCATTTTACTTTGAAGGGTACCATTTACAGCAGAACAGTTTTCCAGTGATACAAGGGGGTGCAAATGAGAAACCACTTCCCCAGGTCCCCTGGGAATGGCACATCAGCTGCTGGGTACGTCGCCCTGCAGGATCCCACGTCAGCCGCGCTCTCCCAGGACTTTGTTACGCGACTGCGTTTGACACTAATAATGTCAGAGGATCTGTATGTACCATCTCTCCTTCCTCTCAGCAGCAGCATCTTATTCCATAGGTATTTCGTGGATTTCGGAGGAGCTACACAGGCAGTAAGGTACAGCTTTAGCAGAGGAAGCGTGACAGAACCTGGCGCAGAGGGACCTGCAGAACAAAGCACTGCTCAGAGAGGGGTGGCAGAAAGCAGGTCCGTGGCTCCACAGCACAGCCTGGGATTCAAATAATGCAGCTCTCTCTGCTTTTCCAAAGATATAGCTGACATTTAAGTGTCAGCAGCTGAGCAGTGACAAAGGTCCTCAAATTCTTTGTTACCCTAATGATCTTTGCACAAATCATTCCCTGTGCACTGCTGCAGCAATTCACCCTTCATTGCAGTTTCTGCAGTTGTTTTAGGTCAGGGTCACCGTGAATTAAAATCTTCATTCATCAGGGAGAAGGAGATTAGTTTCTGCTCAAAATAGTGTACTTACATCCTTCCCTGGTGGCCCCTCACGCCCAGCAGGACCTGTCGCACCTGGCTCCCCCTGCAATTCAGCAAAAAAGATAGAGAGACCAGCTCAAGGTCAAAGACAGACCAGTAACACCACTGTAAATGGTATAGGTTTTCTGTGATATTGGACTGAGCTCAGTGAAAAGTTTTTAAAAGCCAGCAAGAGCCTCGTACATCATACATGACATGCAGCTTATAAAAATAACTCAGAAGCATCTTCCGTAAGTGATGCAGAAGGCAGTGCACTGCTTCCCAGCAGAATATTTGCTACTGCCCGTGCAGGGACTGAAAACCACCAACCTATTCATGATACAGAAGCTACTGTAATGAGGAAGAGATGAGAAATTTCAGCATTGGATTTTTCAGCTAAACTCCTGAAAGCAGATCATTTTATCTCCCTGTAGAAAGCCAGAATTAGGCAGAAGGACATTCAGTTTTGTATTCCACTTTCTACACCCAGGAGCTTTTTGTAGCGAGTTGCTCAGAACTGAGAGGATGCCAACTTTTCATTCAGGACTTGAGTTTTGAGGTTTATGATCTAGAGGCAACTAAGCCAAAGGGCCGGAGACATTTCTGTTCTCATTTCTGTAAGTTTTGTCCCTCAACTTTGTACTTAGGAATTTTTACAGGAGAGATGATACTTGTTCAACAAGTGTCATAGGTTTCCTCACCTTAAACATCAGCATTTATACCAGAGGGACATGGTAGGGAGGCATCCCTGAAACTTTCTGATAAAGGGAGCATCAGAGGACTCAGCTCTACCTACTGCCTCACCTTACCTGGAAGAAGAACTTGAGAGAATGAAAACAGCTGCTGTAATTGTACGCCACAGGTGTGACCCACAGGGTTGTGGTTGAAAACAATCATATTAAACCTGTCATAATTTTTACCTATTGCCTCAGAAAGGTCAACTTCAATTCACACAATCTTTCTCCAAATGATAATCAAGCACGTGGTACAAGTTGCTTACCCGGGGACCTGGGGGACCTGTGTCACCTCTCTGTCCTTTGAAACCCTGCCAAAGAGAATTAAATCAATAATTACCCATTACCTAGATGCATGAAACACTAAGAAAACCCTAGCTTGAATGTATACTTAATAATGTTCCCAATTTTGACTAAGATTGCTGGGGACTGGTCAGTGCAGAGCTGCCATGTCCCAGGAAGTGATTAGGAAGGGCCACATCACGGGAGGAAATAGCTTTCCAAAGTTCCTTAGGCTACAAGTGTATTCCTGGTGTGACCAGCCAAATTTTAACCTTAAATTTCATTGTCCCTGTCCTTTCTGAGGACATGTAACAGCACAAGGACTACAGCTATGACCATGGTAGAAGGGGTGTCATGACGTTATGTGTTTTAACTTCTAGGCAAGGGACCTTTTCCAAGTGTGAAGGATTTAGAAAGGCCAGTGTTCAATTTTTGTTGATTACTTATTTATTTAGTCACAATGGTGTGACTATTCTCAGCCAGGCCAGTTATTTGATTAAGTGTGTCAGTAAGGGACCTCATCTGCCCAACAAAAGCTTCCCAGCTATAGTGAAGAAAAGTGATCGAACTGAACCCTTCAGAGCAGCACCTACCGGTAAGCCTCTGGCACCCTCCTGGCCTGGGAGCCCTGGTTCTCCAGGCTTTCCCTATGGGAAACAATCATGTTCATGTTAGAGAGAGTCTCAGGTCCATCTCTGCTGTTGAAAACTCTTCCTACTGTGCTCCCTTAGATGTAACGGCACTGAGAACTGTGATTGCTCAGGGTTATTCAAGCAAGGCTGGAGTCTGAATGTGCAAAGACAGCAGTGACAGATGTTCCCACACGTACCCCTATCTACAGCGTCATAGAATCATAGAATAGAATCATAGACTTGTCTCGGTTGGAAGGGACCTTTAAGATCACTGAGCTCAACCATCAACCTAACACTGCCAATACTACCACCAAACCATGGCTCTAAACACCACGTCTACCCATCTTTTAAATACTTCCAGGGATGGTGATTCAACTACTTCTCTGGGCAGCCTGTTTCAATGCTTGACAACACTTTTGGTGAAGAAATTTTTCCTATTATCCAATCTAAACCTCCCATGGCACAACCTGAGGCCATTTCCTCTTGTTCTATCACTTGTTACTTGGGAGAAGAGACTGATCCCCACCTCACTACAGCCTCTTTTCAAGTAGTTTTAGAGAGCGATAAGGTCTCCCCCTCAGCCTCCTTTTCCAAATGCAGCTTTTGAGGCTCCGAGCCAGCTTACACCTTTGGACTGGTGCACCTTCTTAAAGTTTTAATGTCAGAGGCATAACACCAATAACTGCACTAATACCTAGTCAGCTCATGCAAAATTATCATCTGGATGTAGAAAACAGGTGTTTTGACACAAGCACACAGCTGTCTGTAACCACTCTGACAGGAGCTGCTCCACATACCCCCAGTTGTCCTAATGACTGGGAACTTGGCTCTTACAGAATCACTAGGTGCCATTTGACAAGTCACAGAAAAGGGCTGGCAGTGCCAGATACTGGAAGCACATTCTTCATATAACACACACAGTTGCAAGGAATAACATTCACTGCCCAACTTATTAAGATTTCCTTTGGGCTGACAACTTCGTGGCTCAGCTTTTTTAGTTCAACAAATGCAAGTACACACTAAGTAGAGAAAATCAAATATAAAACCTCTAATTCTGGACAACAGAACTGTCCCAGAGCAATCCAGAAAAGGTTTCTTTAAAGACACCTCCTCTAAACTTTTTATGCCCCATAATCTTTCACCTAAAAACTAGATCAGTACTTTTAATGTTCCAAGACAACCTTCTTTCTTTGCAATATTTACAGTAGCTGTAAAAGTGAAATCACTACGTTTTACTGTATTTATGGTAGCTGTAAAAGTAAAAGAACACAGTTTCTTTTCAAGATCGCTAGTGTGTGACTTATAAATTGGTCAAGACAATATAGTCCTTCTGGTGTTAAAAAAACAGGCATGCAAACAAGCTCCCTGCCCCCACCCCGAGGAGTCCATAGATAGGCAGCTCCAAAAGCAATGACTGGATGCAGGCTTTGATTGCCTGAGTGAAACAGTTTTAAATTACATTACCGGCTCCCCAAGAGATCCCGGCTTGCCATCTTTGCCGTCAGTCCCAGCAATGCCCTGTAAATGAAATGCAAAACAGGGTAAAGGAAAGGAGTCAATAAGAAAGACTGGTGTGGTTTTCGTTGGTGTGAGTTTCACAGGGACATCTCTGCTTCATCATGGCATACTTAAGTGTGCCTAATCCTCAAAAAACTACCCTATTTCCATAGCTCAGCCATAAACCTCTCCTTCCCACACCACTGTAATGGCATAAACTGTTTCCCTCTCCAATAAGGATGTTTCTTTCAGTGAGCATTCCAACAATTTTCAAACAGGATTCTAAAAAGAGCTGTTATAAATCATTATAATGCCATTATTTTCATTCAGCTAGGCTTCTTTATACTAGAAATAGCTCTGGGCCTATCCCTACGACAGATTAAAAAAATCAAAAATGTTGTACTAAGACATTTTCCAGAAGAGAAGAGTCTATGCCCAAGATGCACTTGAACTCGAGTCAGCACAAAGGAATTATTTATTTCAATTGTGGATTGAAAGACACATTCCATTCTATGAATTCTTGAGTCCTTTCACTGGAGCTATTAGTTGATTTTTGTGCTCTGCCTAAGGGTATTTCTTCCAATGAGGAGGCAGATAAGGAATAAACCTTACTCACATTGGTAATTAACTCTTAGCTTTAAAGTGATCAAACACAGCATTCATACTGTCCTGGACCATGGACATAGCATCAACATGATGGATGCAATTACAGATCATGGATAGCTTTCAAAGCACCTCAAAAATGTCACCTGTCTGTTTTACACACCTACGTGTTTATGAACAGTTTAATGTATTGAATGAGAAGGAGCTCAATTGCACTCACTGGAAGTCCAGGCAGCCCTGGTGGGCCCTGTGGACCTGGAGGGCCATCTTTTCCCTGGAAAGAAAGCAGAAATACTGCGGGTCAGACAAGCTCCTGAGATGCATCTATCTGATTAATATTTATCAGATGCAGAGTTTGACAAGGCACAACTGTGAAAAGTTGGACTTGTAGGCCTTGTCACACAGTCTATGAGGTTTCCTTGAATTCCTTCTAGCTTCAACTGGAGGTCTTTCTTCTCACATAAAACATCCAGTATTAGCTGTAAGTTGTTACAGATAGAGAAACCACTGAAATCACCGGTAATTTTTTCTGAAGTTTAATTATATTTCACATTTAATCCTTAACCTCCTGCATGAGATGTCCAGCCAGCAAGTAGAAGATCTATATTTTACAGCAATAAATGAGTACTTATAAGAAGTGCCTTGATGACAGTCCCAAAAAATCCCCTTACTCTACAGGACTGGGCAATGGCATCCCAGGTCTTTCACAGTGTCTCAACCTCGATCCCCCTTTTGAAAGAGAATTTCAGCCAGCCTGTCCATGTAGTCTCTGGCATCTCTGCTGAGACCGCTCATTGATTTCACAACAGCCATCGCTGGTCATTCCTGATAAAGTTCAGGTTGAAACGAATTTGCAAAAGCCACCTTGTTTGTTAGGAAACCTTGCTCTAGAAATTAATCACAGAATTACACAGTCTTAAACTGTTCCGACTCAACAGCGTGCATTGCTCTGGGAAAGTGTTTTTTTTTTTTCCCTTTCAACCTGAAGTTAGCATCAATCAGATTGCTTGTCTCTCCCAGGTTTTTCTGATGTATTACCCTAAAGTAGCATCTGAACACCCTCCAAATGAAACAGCAGTAGCAAAATTCTTGATGGACTTCTCAAAGGTTACATCTGTACTAGGATTTCTTAGTGGTGCCAGGGAATGGTCTAAGGCCCTGGTATCCTGAGTACAGGAAAGACATGGACCTGTTGGAATAGGTCCAGAGGAGACCACAAAAACTATCAGAGGGCTGGAGCCCTCCTATGAGGTCCTATGAGGACCCTTTAAAGATCCCTTCCAATGCAAACTATTCTACCATTCTATGATTCTATGATTTGAGCAGTCTGTGCTGTGGCATCCTTCAAAAAATTGCTGGTTTCATTTTGACAATCCCCATCTACAGTTCAGGTGTCAGCCTGGGTCATGAAGCATCCTAACAGATTTTGTCATCCTGTTCTAGAGGCCAAGAGATGCCAATAGCAAAGACAGACAGACAGGCAAGAGGTATAAAAACCTCCTTAGAGGTCCCAGGGACTAGATTGTGCTCTGGCTAATTTTGAGAAACAAAACTGCAGGAACAGAGTGGCCATTTGTGGGGTGCTACTTGCAGGTGTAGATTTGACTCAGGGTGAATACTTTGGAGAGCTTTCAAAGGACACTGCATGGGTTCCAGCTCAGCTTTACTTCACAAAGCTAAATATAGGTGAAGCTGGTGGTGAAACACAAATCTTAGAGCTTACTATGTCTCCTGGGTTTCCTGCTGGTCCTATTGGTCCTGGTGCCCCATCTGGTCCCTAATAAAAATAAAGCAGAAAAAACCAGGAGTGATTAGCACATTTTGTATGTTTGTCAACACACTTCCCTACCACAGCTGGCAACACTGAAGTTTCTTCAGTCATTCCGTTCAGCATTCATTCCATCATTTCCTCATTCAACACAGAAAAGCAGTGCCAACCTCTGCATTCAATCAGCCTCCAAAGCCAGAAATAGTCAGATATTTGAGTTTGGTCATGGCCCTTCTTTCTGAAAATAGGGGACAAATAGGAAAAAGCCACTCTTGTGACAAAAATAACTTTGAAGAACAGAAATTATGGGAGCAGTTTGAACCACACTGTGACAGGCAAACTCCTGGAGCCATGAGTCAATGCAGACAGAGGAAAAAGTCAACAAAAGTTGAAGAAAAAAATATCTAGGGGAACATCAGATTTTGCTCTGCTCCGACAGGCTCATTTTCACTTTGCACATTTCCTTTCACTGCAAGTATATTCAGAGGGTCCCACAGGACAGTTTTAAAGGTTTTAATCCGACTGGAATAACCCCATGGGTGTGGCAGTATGTGTCTGTATTATTATTTTCTCCTAAAATAATGCTCACGGGAGCACAAATGACCCACAAAGCAGATCCATGTGTTGTCCCAGTGGCAAAACATTCAGCATCCTTTAGGCACTGCTACCATTTGAAAACAGAATTTTAGTGTAATCCTCTTTTCTGGTACTTTCTGTCATTTAGTCAGTACAAAGTGAATCCAGCTTTGAAGAGCCTGTGCTGATCCCCAGAACAGAGGAAGGCTGCACACCCTCAGCATGGCAGAGCCAAACTGCAGCGTAAGCAGCAATATGAGTGGTGATGACTGTGGGAAAAGAAAGTCGCTTTGGAAAGAAAAGCCCTTCGCTAAGGAAAAGTCCCAACTCTTGGAGGGCACGAGCTGTGATACCACAAGCTGGAAAGCCAAGTAATTTCAACCCTGCTTCTGCGCTGTCACCCCTTTTTAAATACAAAGAAGCACAGCTGTATTCGTGGAGAAGGTAGAGCTAGGAAAGAGAAGGACTGTGATGGAGAAGGACACCTCTCTTAAATTAAAGCCCTTTTAATTCAAAAGTAATCCACAGGATATGAAAACTGGAGAAAATCCAGTCGCATACCACTGGGTAAAATCGAGAACTAAAATATGCTTCAATCTGTTTGCTCTAGACTGACAACATATTCCATGTATAAGAAAACACCTATACACATACTACTGAGTAGTCTCTGTGGAAGAGGTTTCATGATCATTGCCTTGTATAAAGAGAACGACTGAAGCTTAGTATCAATTTACAGAGTGAGTTGAAGCAATCAGTGAAAAGTGGCCAATGTGCTAAATAGCAATTATCATGACTAGGGAGCTCTATGACACTCAGGGGACCATTAGAAACCCACTGGAAAATGCAAATGCAATGCACAGATGGGTGGGAATGGCTCTTTCTTCCATATGGAGATTGCAACAACTTCATTAGTAAGGAAAACACAGGATAGTTTTTCTACAGGGGAACTTACAGGTGGACCAGGGTTTCCAGGAGCCCCTGAGAAGCCAGGCATTCCAGGGTGTCCCTGCAGAATGAGAAGAGACTTTCTTTAAGCATTATTCGCATCTCTAGTAGTACAAAAGTTAACTGGTGATTGAAGATTATGAGGTAACATCAAAAAGAGGCAATATACAGAGAAGAGTTTATAAGGAAATAAGGAACCATGACTTTTTAAAGCAAAACCTTGTTTTCAAGGCATGTACTTCAGAAATAAACATAGTGTTAAGGTGTACTTTTTCTAATATATACTTTAGTCTATACTAATGGGAGACAGGAACAGGTATTGTGAATTTGTAAAAGGCAGGAGATCAGGCAGGAAACCAGGCCTGTTTAAAATATCCTACAAATCTGATTGAAAAGGTCCTGATTTTCTCCTTAAATTATTGACTCAGCCCTTGACAAAAGTAACTATTAAAGTTTGCTCTCATTTAGACCATTCTCTTCTTTCCTGTGGCATCTCAATCCCTTATGAAAGAAGTCATCCTTATGATCATCTTCTGGGACAAACACTGGCTTTTTCAACCCAGGAGGTGGGTGTCTTTAGGATCTAGAGGACCTAGGCTTTATCTGGGGAAGTGACTAAATATTAGATAATGTAAAGAGTTAAATGCCTCATCTAGATATGAGGAAACGGATCGTAGAATAATAAGAATAGTTTGGGTTGGAAGGGACCTTTAAAAGCCATCTAGTCCAATACTCCCTGCAATCAGCAGTGACAACTTCAACTAGATCAGGTTATTTAGAGCCCTGTCCAACCTGAACTTGAATATTTCCAGGGATGAGGCACCTACCACCTCTCTGGGCAACCTGGGCAAGTGTTTCACCACCTCATTGTAAAAAAATTCTTTCTTCTATCTAGTCTAAATCTACCTTTTTTTAGTTTAAAACCATTACCCCTCATCCTATCACAACAGGCCCTGCTAAAAAGCTTGCCCCCATCTTTCTTATAAGCCCCCTTTAAGTACTGAAAAGCTGCAATAGGGTCTTCCTGGAGCCTTCTCTTCTCCAGGCTGAACATCCTCAACTCTCTCAGCTTGTCTTCATATGGGAAGGCTTTTATTGGACATGGGGACAGAAGCTATGGAAGACTGCTACAGCACTCTTCAGCGTAGTCCATTTGATGTTTATCAGTGATAAGGAGTTCCCATCTTCCTCCTCCATCCCTGAGAAGTGTATTCCTCTACTGACATCACAGGAGTTATTGATGAAAGAACAGTCACAGTGACAGCACTGTTGGACACCACATTCTGTTTTTACCTGTTCACCTTTTTCTCCTGCATCCCCAGTCATACCACGGTCTCCTTTAGAACCCTGATAATGAAAAAAAAAAAAAAATGCCATCGAAAGTCACTTAGAGTCAGTATTGTATCAGCTTTTTGACCTATTTCATAAAGTACTTGGACATTTGAGCATAAAACCCATAAACTAGGACTGAGTCCTACTTGCCCTCCTCTTAAATTCTTTTCTGGACTTTCATTACCAGTGTTGGAGCCAGGATTATATGTGACAAATGGCCTTTGAGTAGACCCAGCGTAGCCCTATCTTTCATGTTGTAGTCTCACGGACATGAAGAGGAATTACACCTCCTTAGAAATTAGTCAGGTTGCTAGGAACTTCACTAAATCAGATAGTAGTAAGGAATCATCTTGCCCAACAAAGGTGTCCACAGTATGAGCTAGTAATCTCTTCTCCACTCAGGGGCAGCAGCAATAAAACTGGCATTTCTAAGGTACAGTAAGAAAATTCATACCCAGAAAGTGCCCCCATCTTTCTCTCTCTCTTTCTTAGTGACAACCGAACAGAAGCAGCCAACTCAAATGTGGATGTCTGTATTATCAGTGGTTAAAGTAAGGCAATTCATATTATCACAAGGCACAAAACTGCTCATGAGCAAAGATCTGCATTTTTACTGCTATATTTCAGAATGGGACCTAATACTAGTTTGGATGTATAGTGTTGTTAAGGACAATATACTACATCTTCAAAAGTGCGGAGCTCTTTGAGTTTTTCACTATGAGGATTCTCCTAATGTATTTAGAAAGGAGTCACAAAGACTATCTTTGTGTTTGCAGATCCTTAGAGGTCTTACAATATTTTTTTTAACATTTGCAAATTCTGTGAATCTGCCTTTTTATTGAATACAAGTTAAGACTATTTATCAATCATTTGATTTTATTTTATCTACATGAACCATTTAAAATTGGTCCTGATACTTCACCTCAGTCTTCCTGCCCAAATCTCTGCATTTTCATGGCATTTAAGAAAGCAGCAGCCATTGTATGTCTCAGACTAATTGGCATTTCTACCAGTTATTGTCTTTATGGGTTACTAATTCTTTTGCAAATTTTATCCTGAAACATACATTCATTTCTATCCACCCGATATTTACTTTTGAGACTCTACAGCTCTCCCCACCACACTTTTAATTGCAAGATATAAAATCAATTCATGAATCTCTATTAGCTTGCCCTGCACTCTAATAAGTGGAAGTACAATGGTGTTAAAAGAGCAGAAACTGTTTTAGATGGTAGGACAGTAATGCAGGGAAGTCTGGAGGAAACTGTGGTCCATCAGGAAATCACCTTATCTCTCCCTCCATTGATTTGTTTTGATTTATTTTACATTAGGCACTTGGAAAGGTTTTGATTGTGACCAAGAACTGGCATTGTGAGCATATTGATGACAGACCTCTTAGAATCGTAGAATTGTCGTGGCTGGAAGGGACCTCCAAAGGTCATCTAATCCACCCCCACCACAGTCAGCAGGGACACCCCCAACTAGACCAGGTTGCCCAGGGCCTCATTGAGCTTCACCTTGAATATCTCCAGGGAAGGGACCTCAACCACCTCCCTGGGCAACCTGTTCCAGTGCCCCACCACCCTCACAGTAAAGAACTTTCTCCTGATCTCCAATCTAAATCTGCTCCCCTCCAGCTTAATGCCATTTCCCCTCATCCTGTCACCACAGGCCTTTGTAAACAGGCTCTCTCCAGCCTTCCTGTAGACCCCCCTCAGGTACTGAAAGGCCGCTATTAGGTCTCCCCGGAGTCTCCTCTTCAGACTGAACAACCCCAGCTCCCTCAGCCTGTCCTCAGAGCAGAGATGCTCCAAACCCCTGATCATCCTCATGGCCCTCCTCTGGACCCACTCTATCAGGTCCATGTCTTTGCTATATTGAGGGCTCCAGACCTGCACACAGTGTTCCGGGTGAGGTCTCACCAGAGCAGAGCAAAGCGGAAGAATCACCTCTCTGGACCTGATAGCAATGCATCTTTTGATGCAGCCCAGGATGTGATTTGCCTTCTGGGCTGCAAGTCCACGCTGCCTGCTCATGTCCAGCTTCTCATCCACCAGCACCCCCAAGTCTCTTTCCTCAGGGATGCTTTCTAATACCTTACTTCATAGGAGGTATGAATACCTCATTTCACTTTCTAATACCTCACTCATACTTTCTTCATGGGAAACACTTGAAATGCAGTGGTTTTGGGAAGTTTTATGTTGGTCTCTGTCCCTAGACCAGAAGTGTATAGCTGAAACAAGGATTGGTCCCTATAGTGTGTTTTAGGAAACATTCAGAGTCTGTGGATAAAACCACCATGGATTTTATTAGACAACTGAAGAAACACAACAAACCTTAGGGCCATCCAGCCCAGGTGGGCCTGCAGGACCTCTGGGACCAGCACTCCCCTGCAACGCAGAAGAATTAGAGGTGAGCGCTAGTTTAGTCCACAGACATCTAAAAACAGATTCAGTGGGTTGATGAGGAAAATAAAATAAAAATCAACTCTTGAAAAATACTGTAAGAAAAACAAGGTTACACCCCATCCAAGGGATGGTCCCTTCCCCAGCTCTCTTACCATTTTCCCATCCTGGCCATCTCTACCTGGTGGTCCTCGGAGACCCTTGTCACCTTTGAAACCTGGGATGCCTGGCAGTCCTGGTGGGCCAGGGGGACATTCACTGCACACGTCCTAGGAGAGAAATATGGAGAAATAAATTAGCAACAGACTGAAGGCCCTCAGCAGACCCTACAGACACCCATTATGAATGCAGCAGTGTGGGGCTAGTATAATAAC
>JAOTQQ010000012.1:147250223-147273020 GCA_026546715.1 Gallinago undulata
AGGCAGATTGCAAGGGAAAACCCAGGTGCAGCACAAGGTCAGAAAGGGTGCTCTGCAAAGGAAACCATTCAGCAGCTAGTGTGGCCAAAGAGAACTAGCCCAATGGAGTTTGTGAAGGCCATGTGAATGTCACCATGTCCTGGCCAAATTATGTCATGGAGAATTACTACCTCCTTCCCTCCAAAAACTCTTTGAAACCTCTCAGTAGTCTTTACATTTCTACTACCCTCAGGAAATTAAATACCATGAGCATGGCGTTTCCATTTCAAAGGCACACTACCTTCAGGAAAAGGGGAGTGAATTCTGCTAATAAGAGATAGGGTAGCTCAACAGACAAATTGTCAGGCCGAGAGTTAGGAGACCTTGCTCCAACACAAACTTCTGTCAATGATCTGTTGCAAAATTGTGGGATAAACTGTCTTTCTAAATCCCAGTTCCTCCATGCATATTTATTTACTTACAATATAAATGACTTGAGAAACACCCAGACTAACAGAGGCCTAATTTCAAGGTGGTGCTTTATATAGAGCTGTACCAAGCATGGAGTGAAAAAGTACCAAAAAGAAAGAATACACAAGGCGTGTGAGTGTGTTTAACCACAACGAAATCAAAGGAAGAAAAAAAAGGAACATCAAAATGACATCCTGTACCCAAGAATTAGTCATTTGCTATTTTCCTGATCAGAAATCCCAAACAATATCATTCAGTGAAATATCTAGAAAAATACTTGGCTCCATAAGACAGCTCTTCAATGAAAGCATTTCACAGTAGTAATCTGAAAAGGGTCCTTTTTTTAATGGGGTTGGTAAAGAAAGGTAGTGTTTTAGTTTCTCTTAATCAATAAGAAAGGATTTCTTGCCACATCCCAAGACTGCTTAAAAATCTTCCAACTCAGCCCATGTAAATCTGTAAAGGTTTTGCAGTCAACAGCTATCAAATACCGACTTATTTCCCAGACAACTCTCTACATGGAGAGTAAAAGCAGACAGAACGATCATCAATTTTGAAGCACAGGTGCATCTGGGGTTAATTACCTGCATCGTTTTAGATGCACTCTGCAAACTGGCTTTGCACCCACAGCTCAAAACTACTCCAGTCACTCCAGTTGCAGGTATATGCAAAAAATCAGATGTTTTATTAAAATGGTTTCCATTTTCTGTTTTAGGCAATACAAGTTGACAACGTTTATTTCTCCTATGGAATTCACGTCTCAGAAAGAGCTGAAAAAAGTCTCAGAGCTTTTGTAACACACACCATGTTATAACGATCTTTGTAGGTCATTTCACTGCTGGGGATGATCAGAAAGAACTGGATTTTGATCTCCAGTATGTGCTCTAGTGTCCTCACACCTGTGCAAATAGGAGACCTGCAAGTTTCAAGCTTTGACAGAGGGTCTAAAGGCACCTTTCCCATCACGAAAGTGTTAGTAAGGTCTGAGTCAAACGTACAGATAAACTCCCACCATCATCAAAGGCTGATTACCTTTACTAAGAGATTTATGTCCTCCGGAGAGAGCAGGGGTGAGGAACCCTGTGAAATGAGAAATTCATTATTTCAGGCAAGTTTAAGAGACACCAAGGTATAAGAAATTTTCATGAACATGCTTGTAGACTCTCATTGGTTTCCCTTGCTCTGCCCAGGACCCACTGGACCAAAAAAGTACTTGCTGCCCTACGTCATCAATGCACTTCATCACACCTGAGATAAGTTTAACTCTTCATATATAGGAAAATGCAGTTCTTCCTGGGGGTTCTGCACAACGGTGCTAAGAAACTGCCTTTAAAATTTTGGCTTTTGTTTGCATGCAGGATATCCAATTATTTTCATACTGTTCCAAAGCCATCACAGATATTTTAATCATAACCCCTTAGTGGTTCTTAGTGTTTTTCTGGTTTATCTGCTGCATTGAATTGCATTTCTGAGGTAAGGTGTAGAGGTGGAAACAGAGTTAAAAGGAAGATGTAATACAGAGGTGAAGTTACTTACTGGTTTTCCAGGAGGCCCTCTTTCCCCTGGATTTCCAGGTAGACCCTGCAGATCAAGAGAAAGAAAAAAATGTTAAATTATCATACAATGATGCCCTGGTTGCCTCCACACTCTGCTGACTGCTCTGGACTAGAGCACGTTTTACTTTCTGCCACTGAGCAGCATTGCTCCTTGCATGTAACAAACAGTAAATTCTTTTAAATATTTGCAACTTTAACACTTATTCCTCTCAAATTTTTGCCATCTCTTAATCATGTCCTCTCAGCCCCTCTTAAATCTCATTTATCCACCATACAACACTATTAAATTCATCCGAGTTACACAAAGGCTGAATGAAATTTCTGTAGCTTTTCTCCTGATTGCAGGAAACACTGAACCACAACAGTGTGAAGGATGGAGCTTTAAATCTCTGAATACACTTGTAACATGCAAAATCAAGACCTGTTGCTTTGCACAGGCCTTAAAACAGGTCCCATATGCCTGAAATGTCAATGAGCCTTTTTGTTTGTTTGTAGGGGTGAGGTGTAGAAGTTTGTTTGTTATTGGTGTCAGCCTTCATGAGATGAAGGCACAGAAATGACCAGCATCCTTAGAATTTAAAGTCCATGAGGTCCTGGTTTAGAAAAGGGACCTCCCCACACCCCAATGGGCATCTCTTGCCAGCCATTAACAAGTCATTAGTTCCTTAAAAAAGCAAACAATCAAATAAATAAATAATAAGAAACCCCCAACAAGCAAACAACATCAATGAAAAACAAAACTAAACATTATTTTTGAATCTTTGCATAAAGTAACGCTCACATGTGAACCCAAATCTTTTGAACAGGACAGGTGGTCACTGTCCAGATGGTGACAGAAATCTGCACTGCAAGGACTTTTTCAGTGGTGATTTTAGTTGGACTGGGTGAGATTTTGCCAAACCATTCTCTGCTAAATTCCTGTGCGCAGCTGGCCCATCACCCTGTGTCATCAATCAAGCACAGGCATGTTCTATCCTTATTGAGTACCTTAAAGAACATACAAAATACCTTCTACCTATCTTAACCACATATAAAAGGCTATCCTACATGATCATTTTTCTTCATCTTCATCTTTCATCTTCAGGAATGTTTCTACAGATAATTTAAGTGCATCTTGTCTTTGTTCAGTTTGGCTGCTTCTGCACCCAGGTTGTTAATCAACACACTGATGATGATACAAATAATGGCTTTCAATTGGTCTAGGCTCAGCAGGCTCAGACCTGAGGGGCTCTCTGAGTCTATCCAAAATTTCTATCTGGAAAACTCCTTTGAAAATTGGTCAAATGCTTTGTCAGGAAGGGGACTAGGTGTTCTGACAATCACTTTGTCTCAGGTTGGTCCATTGTCTCAAATCAGTCTGTTACAACCAGTGTTGGAAAGCTCATAAAGTTTGAACTCTTTCAGGACTTTGCAGCCAACAGTGATAGGCACAAAGCAGAATACCCAATTAGTGGTACATACAACACACTAGTGCAGGAAAGAGATGTCAGCAGTGGGGAGGTATGATGCACAGGTTCCAGAGTACTCTACTGGTCTGCAAAATCTGACACTGGGAACTGGTGGAAGCTGTACAGATGACACGCCAAAAAAAAGTGCTCAGGTAAGTGAAGTACGTGAAAATAAAAAAAAAAAAAAGAAAAAGTATATAGGGAAACCATTCACACAGGCTTATGGATGTGTGATTCTATTAAAAGACTGAAAATTAAACTAGAAACGCAATAGCTTAAATAGGTTATAGATCTCGGGGATAAAAGGCCAATAGGAGCTTTAATAAATGTACTCTGGTTTGGGGTGTATGTACCCCAAAGCACAAAGGGTCCTTGGAACTGTCCTAACTATATGGGAAAATAAACCCCAGAACAGAAAACTCTTCTTTTCAGATCCGATGGCAGTAATGTATGCAACCACTAAGTTTTTGTAATTAGGAAAATAAATGCAGGGGAAGATTAACTTCGCGGTAATGCTGGAACTTAGTTATCAGAAATAATTAACATAATTAAAAAGTGATTAATTCAATGTTTGTGTTAATTAAAATGATCACAATCAAAATACAGAAAGAGCCTATTAAATAGGTGCCCTAACTGCTAATATTAGGACAAGAGAATGTCTCATTGAGATTGTTTTTCATTCTAAGGGAACTAGGTAGGTATGTTGAACAGAAACATTTTAGCTCCCAGTAGAGAGGCAGAGAAGAGCAGGTGCTTCCTCAAAAATGTGTAATTTAAGGGTGTTTGGCCAGAGAGTGTCTGCTCCTTTAGGGGTATCTGGTCAAGGACCATTTTCAATACAAGAAGGGAAAAGAAGGAGGAAGCTGTAAATAAGAACATAAAGAGACACAAACCTGACCAACTAATAATAAGGGAGGCAGTGATGGGAACCAAACCTGAACAGTCACATTAATTGATGTGGTCACGGGGGAGCGGGGTGGATGTTTATTCCAGCCAGACTATCTGATCGGGGACCTTGCCAATTTGGAAACTAAGGGAAAAGGAGGAAACCAGAAATACAATTAACCAAGACACGAACCTGACAAGGAACAAACCTCACCACTCACACTAATTGATGGGCTACCAAGAAACCACAGGCACCACTTCAAGCCAGATTAACCCAGTCTTTGTAAATGATAAGATTTTAAGTAGGGGGACCCAGGACTTGGAGGGGTATGGGAGTTGATAGGGCTGTGCAGACTCATGAGGTGACGTGCAGGTGAAACAGGATGTGGGTATAGCACAAGAAAGATGCAGCACCTCTGAGATGAGGACAGGCTGAGAGAATTGTGAGGTTTTAAGCCTAGATAAAAGAAGGGTCTGGGGACACCTTAAAGCACCTTCCAGTACCTAAAGGGGTCCTACAGGAAAGCTGAGGAGGGACTCTTCATCAGGGAGTGGAGTGGCAGGATGAGGGAGAACAATTTAAAACTGAAAGAGGGTAGATTTAGATTAGATATTAGGAAGAAATGTTATACTCTGAGGTTGGTGAGACACTGGCCCAAGTTGCCCAGAGAAGCTGTGGATGCCCCATCCCTGGAGGGGTTGAAGGCCAGGCTGGAGGGGGCTTTGAGCAATCTGGTCTAGTGAGACGTGTTGCTGCCCAGGACAAGGGGCTTGGAACTCGATGATCTTTAAGGTCCCTTCCAACCCAAACCATTCTATGATTTTATGATTCTATGAAGAAAATAATCTGTAGGGATTTGTGGGCATAGTGAACTCTAAAGGGCAGTTCATACAAAAAAAAAAAATACCAAGGCTTTTGCTAAAAGTAACGTAATAAAGCCAAATCAGCATGACTGTAGTGTAAACCTGGACCAGGATTTTTAAAACCTAAAATTTTAATAAAGCAAGACACTGTCCTGAGATCTCATGATATTGTATTAAGTTGCCAACAGATGTTTCAAAACATGCCCCTGAGCAGTGCTATTGCAAAAAATATGGCATATGGATTTAGGGCAATAGAAAATATAGAAAAAAGCTAGGATGCAGTCATGTAAAAAAAATATAAAATCTATCCACCTTTGGGAGGTAATTCTGGCCAAAGCAGAAGAAATATTGAGTTTTCCACATCCCCAAATGCAACTGCAAATAGGATTCAGCAGTATCAGGGAATATAACAACTTATAGCAGACACAGTTCCAAGAGCATCTGATGAGTCTGCAACTGCAAAAATAATGCAGAGAATAGCCTCATCTATGTAAATGTGATTTAAAAGAATTACTCAGTCTCAGAAGAAATTTGCAAATCATTTGCAAAGGCAACAACAAAAGACATTGATGCAACTCATTAAGGCTATGCCACTGAATGGCTTGGGAATTACATGGCAAATTCATATTAGCAACTCAAATCGGAGCTTTCCTAACTGATGATATGCTGTTTTAAATACAACAGAGTACAAAAATGGGCATGCTTCAAAGAATAGGGGAATGCTACATCCATATACAGGAGTGCAAAAGCAGAACAAAAAAATCCTTTGTACGAATCATAAATGAAAGTGGAGATCAAGAAACTACAAATTCATGATCTTGTCAAGACAGGTATCCCTGCTGTCACACCAAGAAGTAGTAGATTGTGCCCTGAAGTTACATTTATTCTACTTTTACACAGGTAGAATTGCTTAATAGGTGATCAACCAGGATACAGAGAGCTCTTGAAATACATATTGAGTACAATTAAAACAGTTAATGTAATAGAGGATGTGTTTTATAAGTACAATAAGGAAGGGTTCCGTTTGGGTAACTTTGTAGGGGGGAAGAAAAGATGTAAAGGCTGAGTGTTGTCTCTCCAACAGCTGACTAGTCAATGCTGATCTGAGTAGAGCCAGAAAGACTCAGAAAAGCTGGCTCTGACACTCTCCTCACACAACACAGTTGTAATAAACCCATCTGTCATATCTCCTGTTTAAATTCTCTACGTTAAAAATCTCAGACATCTGAAATAAAGTGAGGAGGGTCTAAGGGCAGGCAGGGTGACGGAGACAAAGGACCATTTCCACTGTCATGAGGAGTACCCTGGCCATAATTATTTGTCTTGTGACAAAGTACGTGAGAAGAAAACAAGACCTTCTTCTCCAAACACTTCAGGAGGAAAGGAAATCCTTTAGACCGGCTGATGTACATGAGTAAAGCTATACTAGAGAGGAAAATTACTTGCCATGGACTTAATGAAAACTGCTACCCATTTCAGACACAACAGCATCATAAAACAGCACTGAAGAGGAGAATTACAACAGGCCACTTCCCCCTCCCCACAGCATTCCCTCAACAGGCACAAATCCAAAGATCAAGCCTTTCAAAATCTTCAGAGCCCCCTTGCTGGTTTTCCTCCAGGACTGGTTTCCACATCACAGAGCTGGCTGACCAGCAGAGACAAAATACCTCTCCTCTTTCTGATTCAGCACTGTGACAGAGTCTGGCAGCGAGAGGGGTCAGCTTTCCAGCTGGGATTCTGCCACGTTTCTCTCTACCCCTCAGCTCCGTGACTCACCCACTGAGACAGCGGGAGTGAGGACAACGCACCACGAGGTTAACGTGTCATCTCTCATGCACAGCCACAGCAGGAGAATGAACTCACAAAGCATTTTTTAAAAGCTGTGGCCCTGATTTCATAGAAATATTACTGGTTATTTTATTTCAGTGGCTTTTAAGAAGTTCCTAGATAGCTTAATAATGATCCTTTTCCAGTGTGGGGTCACTCCCCAGTGCATGCTGCCAAGTCCCTTCTCCAGAGTCATTTTAAAGTGGTTCAGTGGTAAAGTCCACCATTTTCCTTGAGACTATCCTCCTTAGGCTGTTTCCCCCCCCCCGACATCTTAACCTGTAAGAGCTCCACTTGTGCAAGCCATCTCCCTTGGACCACCCTAGTAACACTCAGGTTGATTAGGAGCACAATTTTTACGTAAATTAGATTCAAGCACTGGCAAATTTCTTGAGCACTTACACTTTTATTTTACTTACGTCCTGCCCAGGAGGCCCCTGTGATCCAGGGATACCAGGTACACCACGGGGACCCTGGTAGGAAGAGAACAGACAAGCCCACTCATGTGACCAGTACTTACCAGGAGCTTCTTAGCTGAAGAGAAAAAATTCTCAATCTAGTAGTTATTAGGAAAAAGGGAATTGTTTCACAACATCCTTATAAAACTGCACAGTGACGAACACAGTGTGTTTGGTCAAGACTGAAATGTAGGGGTTTCTATAAGGTTTAACTAAGAAAAGTGTTTTTAAATGGGTTATTTTAAACTTTTGAGGCCTTGGATATAAGGCATAGCAGTGTGCCTTGCATTACGTGCCTCAGAATACTATTTTTGAATGAAGGGTTAAAAAAGAAACTCATTCTTTCTTTTGTGGGACTATTGACAGGTAAGAAAAAGTTGTCACTATGCCAAGAGTCTTGATCAAGTCTTTCTCACAACTCAATATAGCAGACAAGTAGCTGGTAATTCACAAGAGAAGTCCCCTTTGCAGGGTCAGCCACGCTGAGCCATGCTGTGACCTTACCATCCTTGGGCAAAAAGAAATTAATTAAACATGTCGTTATGAAATCACTGGTAGAAACACAATTAAATGTGGTTGTCCCCTCCCCATAAAATCTGGGTGTAGTTAGAAAGACATACTGTACCAATGACCCTTTGTCTCCTGGGGGTCCCACAGGGCCCTGCAAACAGAAAAGACAAAGCAATTAAAACACTTAAAATTAACACCCCTACCTTGGCTGATCAGGGTGGCTCCTGAAGCACCAAGATAAAAAAAATTGGAGAAGGAAGGGTGAGGAAAAGGACCAAGTCTGACAGGCTGCTCACACAGACATCCTTGGAGCGTGCAGTACTCCAACAGCAGGATGCTTACGGGAAGGATCAAAGGCAGAGTAAGGAAGAAATTGAGGTGGGTCATGGATCAGGATTACCACATCCCAGGTGGAGAATCCTGCACTTGCTCTTGTTGAATTTTGGTTGGTGATTGCCCAGATCTCTCTGTAAGGCCTCTTTACCTTCAAGGGAGTCCACAGCTCCTCCTAGTTTAGTATAATAGTCTAGCAAATTTACTTAAAGTACATTCGATTCCTGTATCCAGATAATTTATAAAAACATTGAAGAGCACTGGCCCTAAAATCAAGCCCTGGGGAACCCTAATGGTGACTGACTGCCAGCCTGATGTAAGCCCATATACTATATTGTCATTAAATCCTGTCTGTAACACTCTTCAGCACGGGAGAGGTCATGAATCTGAGCTCTGGTGGCTGAAATATATTGAGCTTGAAGCCAGATGAGCTGGTGAGTAGAAGAGGTCTGGGTGCCAGCAACTGGACTGCAAGGCTGTGAACACAGGGGGCTCATGGGTCTGGATGCCAGTAGTGGGAGGACACTGGTGTGTGGAAGCCTGAGTATCAGGCAGAGTAGGTGTCCAAGACCAGTTGCTGGAAAGATCCACATTGCATTTATATATTCCAACAGTGGCCTTCAAACATCATCAGCCAAAGAGGAGGAGAGGGATCAATATGTTCTTGCTCTCTCTCAACCGATGAGAGAATTCAGCCTGTAAAAGAGAAGGCTCCAGGGAGACCTTACAGCAGCCTTCCAGCATCTGAAGGGGGCTTACACGAAAGCTGGAGAGGAACTTTTACTAAGGCATTTAATAACAGGACAAAGGGTAATGCCTTCAAACTGGAAGGGGGCAGATTTAGATTAGATATCAGGAAGAAATTCTTTCCTGTGAGGGTGGCGAGACACTGGCCCAGGTTGCCCAGAGAAGCTGGGTACCCCATCCCTGGAGGTGTTCAAGGCCAGGTTGGATAGGCCTTTGAGAAACCTGGTCTGGTGGGAGGTGTCCCTGACAGGGCAGGGGGTTTGGAACTCGATAATCTTTAAGGTCTCTTCCAACCTGACCCCTTCTATGTTTCTGTGTTTCTGAGAGTGGTGTTTAGGTTTATATGAGTGTTCATAAAGGCATTATTTCTGCAATGGTCTGTGTGGCCGCATGCATATGTGTGTGTGTAAGTGTGTGCATTGCATAAGCATATGCTCATTGGCAATATGTGCTGAGCCTCACTGCTGGCTGGACCTGGGCACCCAGAACCACAATACCTTTGTATCTGTTGGGCTGGGACAAGACAACTCCCCCAGGTCCTGAAGACCACTATATTCAACTACCTCTAACACAGGTAAAAGCATCCCACAGGACCTGTGTACTCTTTAAATGAGGTCAAAACAGGGAGTCCAGTGGACTTGCACATGCTATTTGTTTGGGGATACAACTTTAAAAGTTACAATTGAATAGGAGGAGCCACAAGAAGGTATCCACTTCTATGGGAACACCACAGGAGTGATGCAGTACCCATATTCAGCATGGATGAGTCAACCTGGCACTCCAAACACACCCAAAACAAGGTTTGAGCTCACACCTCTGAGGCTATGTTTGAATAATTTGGTTCACTCTATGGCTCTTCTCCCTTTGGTTTCCTTTTCAGACACATTAATTCACCAATCTTCGTACAGTTCTCCATGCAAGAGGCCTTAATGCTCTGCTCAAGTAAAGGGTAAATACGTGTTTCTGAACCCATAGAATTATGATCAGGGCAAGGCAGAGCAAGAGTAAAACCCTTCTACATATGCAGCACACACATCCATTGGGCAACTTCACCATAATCATGTGAATTCACCCCATTTCTCCAAGCAGTCCCCCCTTCTGCGTGTGTTTTAGTTGGGAGGAATGAACTCTGCTAACAGTCAATTTATGGCTCAGTGTTATGTAAATAGCAACTCAATACTTTAGCAGAGAAAGAAAAATTCCTCATCTATATTTACCTTTTACACAGGGAGCAAAGCCTGAGAGAGGTTAAGGGCACAGGAGGAAACAGGGTGAGGACTCCAATTAAAAAGAGTCGCTGGTTCTCAGCTCTGAAGCTGAAAGTATTATATACACAGTTTTGTCACATTGTTAAAAAGGGTATAGTCTGACACCTTTGATTCAGTGTGTAATATGCACTTTCTGTGTGTAATATGCACTGATGAAGTTCTACCAACTTTATTCTATTTTTTTCTGTGGGACTTATTCTTTGTGAAAGCCTGATGGATTCAACGTCATACAGTGTTTTTCAAATTCCACTGGATCTGAGGTTATGATGAATCTATAGTGGAGAAAACCATCATAATAGTTGTTAAAATATTTAGTGAAGCAGATTAAATAAATAAACAAATCAGTCAGCAATAGTGGGGTTTATAGATGGCCACTCATCCTGACAATGGTCAAAACAATGATGACACAGGAAAAAGTAATCCTCTGGTATGAGACAAGTGATGTCTACACTTGGAGTCAAGTTCTTAGCCATTTGTGTTCATGGATACACAGATGCTAAAGTCCCAGTGAAGAATAACTTTGTTATCTGGTGTTCATCAGGATGTAGAATTGAGCTCATCTACCCCTGTACCACAACTAAAACTCAGTAATTAAAAACTAGCCACAGCTTCGTGACTTTCAAACAATCCAGATGCTCATGATTGGTAACCCTGCATGGACCACAAAGGCCATGACACAGTCATGGTGTTAAACATGAATGACAGAGTCTGCTTTGCCTTATAGGGTAGTCGCAATGGTAAAAACAACTGTTGAGTGTAGATACACCTCAGAAAGCTAGATTTGTCAACCCCCATTACACAGCAATATGACTTATAATTTCAAGGTAATTTCCTGTTCTAATTAGGAAACTTGTATCTAAATAACCAGAGCGTGAAAACACTGACTGTGACTGGTAGTGTACAAGGGGTTGCAAAAGAATGCAAGGTCTCAGATGTCCTCTAGCAGTTACAGCTAAGAATAAAGTTTTCTTCCTAAACTTATTTCACTTGCCAATTCAGCAGCCAGAGCATTCCCAAATCCCACTGGTGCTAAGAGGGGTTGTACATGCCAAATGTTGGAATGATTGAACCCCAATGATATGAAAAGACAAACTTTACAGAGCAGAATCCCCGATACATCTCACAGCCTACAAATGAGGGTATACCTTCAGCACTGACAGCAGGAGATGAGCTGGGTGAGGTGCAGCTAAATCTCTGTGGGAAATTATGGGGACAATGGCACTCGTGGAACACCAAAATTTAAGTAATTTGAATTTGTATTTCCCTATAAGAGCACTGACTATGTCACTGATGTGGGCATGCGTGTCACTCATCCCTTGTAATGGGGTGACAGCAGGGTTACATCTCCCCAGCTGAGAAGTTCTGCTGGCTTAGAACAGGTCTCAACTCACATCCACAGCCAATGTCTCAAGACGATGCAGAGAAGTCATGAGTCACAGCCAGTGACATCAATCACTCCTAGAGCACTTCTCTGCCTTTCTCTTTCAACTAAAACCAAATTCATCAAGAGCCCTCACAACAGACATCTGAGACAGGAATGGCAGCCTCTGGACTACATGGGTTGCATCTTCAGAGGGTAAAACGTCCCACAGGCGCAGCTGAGCACAGGAAACACACTCCCCAGATGACGATGGGCATATTTTTGCCTTGTTACGGGTTACAGCAGCATCAGCTACTTACAGGGGGTCCAGCCAGCCCGATTCCTGGCACACCTCTGTCTCCTGGCTGTCCAGGGAGGCCAGGAGCTCCCCTCTCACCCTGAAACAGAGGAAGAAGTTAAAGGCATTGAGCACTGTTGAGGAAAAGTGCTGAAACTCAAACAGGTTTTACAGCAGAACATAACACTGATATATCCAGTACCTAAAGGGTGCCTTCAAGAAAGCTGGAGAGGGACTTTTTACAAGGGCACGTAGTGATAGAATGAGGGGGAATGGCTTCAAACTGGAAGAGGGGAGGTTTAGATTTGACACCAGGAAGAAATTCTTTACTGGGAGGGTGGTGAGGCACTGGAACAGGTTGCCCAGAGAAGTTGTAGATGCCCTATTCCTCCAATTTTTTAAGACCAGGCTGGACGGTTGCTCAAAAGTAATCCGGTCTAGTGGGAGGTATCCCTGCCCATGGAAGGGGGTTGGAACTAGATGATCTTTAAAGTCACTTCCAACCCAAACCACTGATTCTATGATGCATCCTGACCTGATCCTGCCCATGGAGGAACGGTACCAGGTTGTGGCAGCACAAGGATACACCACAGTTACTGTCCCATCGTGCCAAGAAAACTGCTCCCTTCCTTCACAAGAGCCCCAGCCCATCTCTGTGAGCACTCACACACCACCAGCGTGTGCCACATCACATAACTGAGCAGGAACACAGCCTCTAGAAGTATTTATTTTAGTGCACATAATCCATTTCCCAGCATTTGCAATTGCTTGCATGGTATTCGACACTCTCCTTGGCTTGGGGAAACACTGAGCACCATACTGCACTTTTCTTTCTCTGTGTTTCTATGTTAGATGGCTAACCTGAAAACATTGCTAAATACAGATTATTTAGCTGGGGAAGAAAGTATTACATTTTAATATTCTCCTTTACCAATATGGGTTTACTCACAGAAGTGTATAAATAATTTTTTTGTAAAAAAAGAATTCAATGGTTCTACCACTCTCTCTAGAGGACTATACTACAAAAGGAGACACCTCCATCTCAAAAAAAAAAAAAAAAAAAGGTTTTTCAGTAGTAAAACCAGAAGAACAGATGACTACTTGACAATGTTTATGGGGATTGTAGACAGAGGGTTAAGAAAGAATTCAGCCACAGTACTTAAATTTAATGTCTGTTCTCTTGTTATAGGGAGAAATCAAATAAGGTTTTTATGGATTGTCTTGCAGAGATTTGGTCTCACATTGGCAGTAGACTTATAACAATGAATCTCATTTATGTTATTTATTATTATACTATTTCCAGCTATGTAGAAGCATGGTAGAAAAATTGTTACTCATGGATTCTGCCCACCCAAAATGCATTCTGAATATCTCTTTTCTTTTTTTCTCCTTCCTTCTTTCCTTTATACCTTTTCTTTCTTTCTTTTTTTTTCTTTCTTTCTTTCATACCTTTTCTTTCTTTCTTCTTAAACTAATCTTATATTACAAAGAAACAATACTGCAAAGACAGTGAGAGAAAATGTATTCTGATTAGTTCAAACACACCAGCAGATCCCTTATCTGTTATTTTATTCAAGAACATAATTTCAATACAAAATGTTCAATAGCATTTTCCCATGCACAATTAAGATTTTTACCATCTTGTGTTGATATTGAATAGAATATTTCATGAGATTTCTTTTAGTGGGTTTTTTTTTGAGTTTTATATTACTTGTGTGTTCTGAACTGTCAAAGATTTATACAACAGATTACAATGCATTTATACAGAATGTGGCAAAACAAAAAAAAAAACATTTCATAGCAGTTTGGTTATTTCAAAAATAGGGGATCTACATGGATCTAGTCTCATACTGCTATATTCCTAATTATATAATTTACAGAATCTGTTTCAGCATCATACTCTTCTTCCAATCCAGATCAGGACATAGTCATTTCAAAGAGCAGAATTTTTGACGTATCTGAATAAGGATTCAAGCACAATCCAGATGCTCCCAGAAGCAAAGGCTTTTGCTGTATTATTCCTTTCTCTATTTGATGTGTACTTATGAGGGAATAAACGTTATTTCCAGCTGAAATTAATGTTATTAAGTTAACCAAACAGCTATTCTTTGCCTTAACTACAATATAGAAGGGCAAACCAGGACTATCTGGTCCCATTGGAAAAAAATTCACATCCCTCTTGGGGAGTGGTGAAGGAACTGAGTGCTCTTTGAGGGGCTGACAGGCAGTCTCAAGAGTAGGTCAAACTTTACCTACAATGTCTCTCTTGCTGTATGGATTTAAGTTCCCCAGTCACAGTTTCCCTGAAAAAGTGTGCATTTAGCCCTTAATCTGTGTTGAACTCTCATAACGCTGGAAGAAATTTTAAATGTGGAAAGTGAACACAGCCAATTCATATCTTAATATTTACATCTACAGACACATTGGAATAATAAAGAAAGGAAGCTCCTAAAGTGTTAGAAGTGTATTTTTCAATGAAAGCTTCATGAACTCTATTTTCCAGTGAAAAACAAAGAATGTTTTCACTGTAACTCTTTCTCCACTTCTAGCAATAGAGACAAACACAGTCCACAATAAAGCCCATGCTCACCTTATGTCCAAAGGGTCCTGGCAAGCCTGGTGGGCCTCTTTGCCCCTACAGTGATAGAGCCAAAACCAGAAAACTGTCACCACGCAGCCAAACAGAAGCCTGGACTTTGAGACAGTCAAGGGAGCAAGCATCCCCACCACCACCCTCCTTGCCTCACAGCATCCTGACAATATTTTACTGATAACATGCAAGAAAATTAAATAATCTGCTATCTTGTTTAGAATTAAATGCTTTGGGGGAATTTCCATCAAGTTAATCATTTTTGTACTAGTCACGAGGACAACAGTTACTCCTTGTGGAGGCCTCTATTTTCAATGGCCACCATAGCACACCGAAGGAGGTTTAATGTTCAGAAACAGAGCTTCAGTTCTTTCTGCCTTTTTGGATGCAGTGCTGTGATCTGCAGCATTTTGCACAAGACAGCCTGCAAACCCTTGTGACGATGAAGCATGACTCTATCAAAAATCCACCATTCTTCTGTAGAAGTCCTGCTTGCCTAGCTCACTCTGAACTACTCAAGTGACAAGCTTGCCAGCAGTACTTACCTTTTCTCCATCTTTACCTTTACCAGGCAAACCTGGCTCTCCAGCACGCCCTGGATCACCAACTGGCCCAGGTAAACCCACGTTTCCTTCTTTTCCAGGATCACCCTGTAGAAGAAAATCCAGCAAAACTCTTAGCAGCATACTGAAGAACATTTCTGTCTCAGGTCTTTCATTGGGACTGAATGTTATGTGTTTCTTCTAGCCTTCTAGCCTAGTAATCTCAAGACATTTATTATTTTCCTTAAGGAAAGTAAAGGGAGACTTCAGACTAGCTATATGAGAGAGTCCTTGGTCCACACCTGACCTTGGGGTACATCTCAGTAATCTGGAAGATGATTTAACTGAAGGATCCTTTTAAACTCCATATATATGCATATATGAGGCCATGTTTCTGATTAATTCTTCCTGCTCCAGCAAGCCAAGATCAGGACCCCAGCGTGCTGAGCACTTTGCAACGTATGAACGAATTACAAAACCTCTGACCTCAGAGAGCTCCCTGCCTACCTATGAGATGGGACAGAACGGACAAGGCAGGCAAAAGGTAAGCAAGGATGCACTGGAAAACTGAACTAATGGTCCAGTTACAACAGCTTATCAGGAAACCTCAGTTTCCTAACCATGAAAGTCAGCTTTTTCCCCCAGCCTTGGAATTACAGCAGTGCACAGAAAGGAATTAAAACACCAAATGCCCACTCTCATCAAGGCGGTGAGGGCGGTACATCATCACTGCACAAATGTGTAGCAGTGACTTCACTGCATTCAGTTGTATCTCAGTGATTTTATTAGGTAAATTGTAGAGCTGCAATGGGGTGAAAAACCTTATAGCATGTGCAATGGAGGAGGTCAGACAAGATGATCTAATGTGCCTGTTTGTCTTAACCATCCACAAACCTATGAAATCAGTTCTGAATGTTCCTGTTCCAGGTTACTTAAAAGCAACCAAGAAGAAAAGAAACAAATCCATGAAAGAAGAAACTCACCTTTTCTCCCTTTGCTCCCTCCCTTCCCGGCAGTCCAGGGTTTCCAGGCACACCCTGGAGAGAAAAGAACTTTAAAGCTTAAAACTTTCTTTTTAGGCAGTATTTAATCTTAAAGCAAACGGATAGACCTGTGGGTTTAGTACAATCTATCTGAAGGATTAGTATCAGTTCTGCACTTCCCAGTGCAGACAACATGTAATCCAGAGAACACCACAGAAGAGCTGTGTACCAAGTGCTTAAAGGAGTTATTTTTTTTCAATATATAAAAGAGCTGAATAGCAAAAGCAGAAATTGAGTTAATCCCAGATTTGTGCAGTCTTTTTCTACCAATAACTATTTTTTTTTTATTCTGTGGAATCCTCAGCAGTTCCTAACACATTACCAACAAATCACCACCTCTGTATCAGAGAAGCCAAAAGTCTTACACTATTAATTTTCTATGGCTACTGCTCTCTGAAGATATACATTGGAAAACATAGCTATGTTCTTTTTTCCTTCTATTTCAGTTTTCAATCCTTTTCACATCTTGGCAGATCTCAAAGGATTCCTTGTCAAAATATAAATGATTTAGAGCTCCCAATTAAACGCTGTAACTCACCTAACTCACCAAAACACATTATGGTACTCCATTTTATGACGTGAAATGATGTCTTGGCACCAGTAAGATTGGATTGACCCCTTCACAGGATGAATGCAATAATTATTTTCCTTTCTGCACCAGTAAAAATTACTTCCAACTATATTGGCTTTTATAGGTAATATATTGGTCTTACTGATACAGAAGTTCACTTAAAAGAATATGAAATTGGAAAAGGTCTTCATTTTTTATATCATCTTTTAGTTTGTAATTAAATCACTACATTAATACAATTAAATCAAATGTACCGTAACAATTAGTAGAAAGGCAATTTAAGATTTCCTAGATTGCCTAGGTAATAAACTCTGCCTTAAAGAGCCCTCTGTGCTAAACCACTGTGTCTGAATACATTATAAGACGGAGTCTAATTGCTGTTTTGCACTTAGTTGTAAACTCAGAGAAACCCCAGACACTAGAAAGAAAATTACCCTGGTGGAGCAGGGAGTAGAGTTAGTCCAAATATTTTTCTGCAGACATGAAAAGCTGTATCACGCACAACTTAATATTGTTGATGAACAAATATTGGGGTAAGGAGGACACCTTACTGATTTCAGGGCCCAGATTGCAGGATCAAATGCTTGCATGTTTTCATAATACAAATAAGATCTTACCATATATATGGTATATTTCATATTAAGAAGTCATGTTTTCAAATGGAAAGGAGGCAAACGGGACAAAACCAGAGAGACAATAAACATTGAAATTTTTCACATTAAGAGCTGGCATAAAAAAATCCCTTTGACAATTTGGTGAGGAACAAAGCAGCTCTGTGCTTCTCTCTTGCTACAAATGTAAATAAGGGTATGTTTCATGGATACACCATTCCCAGGATCCTCCAGATCTTTCTATTCAACCATATGAAAAGTGTAATGAAGCATAGCCTTTTGAATCTGATAGTAAACCCTGTGGAAGGGAAAACTAAACATATTAAATAAAGAAATTAGGGCACGGATGGGAAAACAAATACACTGATGCATACGTACCACGTTTCCTGGCAGGCCTCTTGGACCTGGGGGCCCTGCTGGTCCAATCACACCCTGTTTTAAGAAAATGAAATGTTTCTGCATCTATAAATCACAACTTGTAACACCACAGGAACAAGATGTTTGAAATGAGATGGGAGTTCATATCAAGCAAGGTGTTGCACAAGCACAAAGCAAAAAAATAGCATTTTTGTGAAACACTTTGTAGCATAAAGAAGCATGAAACAACACAAAATGGATGAATACTCTCTTTGGGACCTTGACATTACCCTCCATCAAAATAAGTCCTAAATCTAGATGAGATACAGGAAGAAAAGTCTGGACCTGAAACATCAAGAGAACAGAGAAAGGTGTGTTGATTTATCATTAAAATAAAAATTTAGGTCAACAAAATGTGCACTTTTGACAATTCTACCTTTCTCTTCTCTGGGGAACAAAACACTCATTCACACTAAACAGACAAACAGCTCAAGCTATTCAAAATGTTATAGTTCTGAATTGCGGGTATTTTCTGTCTGCCAGTGAAAGCTTTTTAGGGAAAGCCCATGTGGATCCCCAAAAATGCATGGGGGGCAATATTTGGGGATTTATGGCCCCATAGAGATGGATGTTTGGGGTTACCAGGCTATATTTAGACACATTCTTCTATACTTGAACATTATCAGGTTGAAGATGCTACCTCTGTAGCTGCTCATCACTTGCACTGGCCAGGGTTCACCTGTCATCATAGCTTTGCAAGGAAAAGGATTTCTATTAGCATGCCTAATCCTTTTAGGGCTAAACCAGACAGGCTATCTAAAACCTTCTGCATCAGCAGACTGAAATAATCCGTCTGACTTGCAGTACAGAGAAACCCCTTCTACTGGAAGGGCTGGGCAGGAATATCTTGCAGAAGGACAATGCAAAAAGTTGGGACATGAAGAAAATTTTCCATAGCACAGCTCTTCACAAAGTGAATGTCTATCCGTTGCCTTTATCTCACTAAAAGAGAATTAAAGTCTTCCTCATTTCTGTGTTACTTACAGTCACTGGTCTATGAGCCAACAGAAACATCTGGAGCAGTGGCAGTCTCTGAAAGGATGGCAAAAAGAAGGATGCCTGCATACGCCTGCTTTTCCGTATCATTAACATCCTCCGAGCCACCAGGTTATACCAAGAAATAAACCGATGGGTAGGTTTGATGGAAGGGGGATGGTTTTTGCCTTAGAATAAGGACTCCTTCAATCAAGAGTGAAAGAGAGCTGAGGACAGGCAGTTCAGAGTTTCGAGTCAAAGCACTGGTAGAGGCAACATCTAAGCACAAGCCCAGAAAGGAAAATCATGCACACAAAGGTGGAAGAAGACATTTCAGTGCCCTAGGATGCCTTGTTTAGATTTCCTCTTTCCTCCTTCTCCCAGACACAAACATCCTCTCTCTCAATCATTCTTTCAAATAGTTCTTCAGTCTTCCTTTTCTGCTTGCAAAGAAAGTATGTGGCCTTTTATTCCACTGCAAAGGGCTTGTACGCTCTCACAATAATAAAACAGGTTCTTTAGCACACACTCAGGCAACAGCAGCACTCCCTACAACACATGCCTCAAAAAGTGGATTGTGATGATTCCTCTGGTGATGAGCCTGTACTAAAGAAAGCAGAATTGACTAAGCAGCCCGAAAACCAACCGTGATCAGAAACTAATTCAGACTGCTGCTGAGAAGCGAGCTCCCTGCACCAGCTGGCTGCCTGGGCTTGGCTGATAGCGCAGTGCAGTAACAAGCTCTGCCGGCACCTCACCCAGAAAAGAGGGCATTTTGTTCCAGAGGCAGAGATTTAGCCAACAAAAGCGGCACAATTTAGAGCCTGGCTGATTGGGGCATTGATGTGTTTGCTGCAGCTGTGCCTGTTTGCCCACAAGCAGCCACTCTTCCAGCTGCAGTTTAGGATGTGCCCCGTGCCCGAGCAGCCTGGGGCTGCCAATCTGCAAGGCATTGACTTCAGTGTCCCTTCAGGTGTGTTAATGTCAGGGAAAAATGCTGCGAGGGAAGCAGTTACTCACAGTCTCTCCAGGGGCTCCGGCTTCTCCTCGGGCTCCTTTCTGCCCCTTTGTGCCCTTGTGGAAAGGAGAGAGATATGAGCTGATTAGAGATGGGACGGGACTGTCTGCCAGACAAAAAGCCTTCAAGATGCCTGAACGTGCACGAGGCAATGGTTTTCGTTAATCAATTCACAGAGGAGCTTAACGGCTGAGGAGATGGCCCCCAGTTCTCTGCGCAGCGAGAAAATGAAATATAAAAATAAAACCCTGAGACATAAGAAGAATTACTAATGACTGATCAGCCCAGAGGCTGTTTCTCAGCACAGGATGCTGAAACTTGCAGGCATTCATCTGAGTGAAACTCCTTCCTATCCTCAGGTCTACCAGCTACTTCATTTCCTGCTCAGCTCTGATGCCCTCCCTGAACAGAGGAAGTTTTGCCTGTAGTTCTCAAATACAAACAACAGTCATTTAGGAACAGTCAAAAGAAATCACAGTCCAGAGGATTTGTCCCAGTCCTATATATCATGTAGCCCTTTCTTAAAGATTTTGGCAGGACAGAGTCTACTTACTGAACAGTCCTCCATATAGCAGATGTTAGTTCAAATTTGCATGGTATTACTGTTTTTTTCATAATGTTAAGACTGCTGTTAACCTATTCAAGATGTTGATGCTCAGGTAATAGCCGACTATATGTCTTGGGCACAGCACCAGTGATGGCAGAGTGAACGCCCTCCCATGTAGACACAAAAACATACCGAAGCGATGACTGGAAATAATATACCTGAGCCAAAAATTTTTCAGAAGATAATTGAGACGATAAAACCACTTCATGTGAGCCGTAGTGCATTCAGGGTCAAATGGGCTGGAGTCGAATGCTCGGCAATGTTTTGCCAACATACTGTAGTAACTTAGAATTATAGAATAGCTTGGGTAGGAAGTGACCTTTAAAGGCCATAAAGAGCGGGGACATCTTCAACTCGATCAGGTTGCTCAGAGCCCGGTCCAACATGACCCTGAATGTTGCCAGAAATGGACCATCTACCACCTCTCCAGGCAATCTGGGCCACTGTTTCACCACCTTCATTGTTAAAAATGTCTTCCTTCCAACTAGTCTAAATCTGCTCTCTTTTGGTTTAAAACCATTAGCCCCTTTCCTATCACAACAAGCCCTGCTAAAATGTTTGTCCTCATCTTTCTTATAAACCCCCTTTCAGATCACTTCTTGAGCATGTCCACATCCCTCTGGAAGATATTACTTCCTTCAGGCACATCAACCACACTGCTCAGGTTGGTGTTGTCCACAAACTTGCTGAGGGTGCACTCAATCCCACTGTCTATTTCATTGATGAAGATATTAAACAGTACTGGGTCCTAATATGGTCACCTGTGGGACACCACTTGTCAGTGATCTCCATCTAGACATTGAGCCATTGACCACTCCCTTCTGGATGCAATTCCTCATCCAATGAACAGTCCATCCATCATATCCATCTCTTTGACATCCATCTGATCTGCCCAGACACAGATGTGAGGCTGACAGGTCAGGAGTTCCCAGGGTCCTCCTTTCTACCTTTATTAAAAATGGATGCAATCTTTCCCTTTTTCCTGCTATGAAGTGGCTTGGCAACTACATCAACCAATTCCCTTGACACCCTGGGATGCATCTTGTCAGGTCCCATAAACTTCTGTATGTTCGTGTTCCTCAGGTGGTCACAAACCTGATCTTCTCTTACAGTGGGAGGGACTTTGCTCCTCCACTCCTCATCTTACAGTCCATCCACTCAAGAGGTGTGGGGAGAAAGGTTGTCAGTGAAGACTGTGGCAAAAATGTTGTTGAGTACCTCAGTCTTCTCCTTGTCCACTGTTACCAGTTTGCCAGTCTTGCTCATCTCAGGGGTATGCTTTCTTTGACCTTCCTTTTCTGGTTGACATACCTGTAGACATTATTATTCTTTGCAACCCTTGCCAGGTGCAGCCCCAGCTACACCTTCAGCTTCCTGACCTCACCTCTACACTGCCTGTGCATTTCCTTCTTGCCCTTTAGTTTGACCAGCAGGTTCCAGCTCATCCATGCCAGTCTCAGCGGAGACCTGCGATTCAGTGGCATCAGTACAAGAAGCCCTCTTGAAGGATCCTGAAGTTGGAAGGAGTCTCTCACACAATACTGATCATGCTGTATATCTGCTTTGATTTTCCTCATGTTGTCCTGATGTCATGTGTAAGTAAGTGACTCTGCAGAAGTCCCTGAACTTCCAACAATGAGGAAGGAGAAAAGGCTGTTAGTGTATAGGGTGTGATGCAGTGATGCAGACCTTGAAGGCTCCCCTCTGTGATCATGTCAAAGACTTTATTCAAGGCTGGGGTCTCTTACCTGTACCCCTGCAGGTCCTGGGACACCTTGTCCACCCGGCACCCCAGGTAATCCCTGCAAAAAGAGAGGGAGAGGTGAAGGAGATGAAAGAAACTGTTCCTTTCTTCTCCTGAGAAGGAGAAGATGTTTCTCTTTACTCCCTCTGAAAGAAGAAAGGGCAGGTTTTACAGAGGTTGTGACTGCACAACAGTCTGTCTCTCCTGGAGGCTCCATGCAAAACAAGAGCAGTTCAGGGTACAAATGGAGTAGCCATATGCACAATTGAACTTGGCCACATCACTTCAAAATCCCTGAATAAATCCTGTACAACCTTAGTGTCAACCAAACTCTGTCTAGCAAACCTCTCTTCAGTCACTGCGGCCTGCAGTTATAAATCAGGTATTTAAATTCATATAATCATGTAGCTTCCTCTACAGCCCGTACAAACCCGAGTGCCACTGTGGCCACTTCTGATGAGAGAGGCATCCCAGCTACAGAAGGAACATGTCCAGTCCCCTCAAAGCAGGTAGCTTTCATGTCCTATCCCTGCTAAAGTTCAAAACCAATTGAAGAAATACTTGGCTGTGCTTACAGGTTCTCCGCTTGTTCCTTTATCTCCTTTGTCCCCTTTTGGTCCAGGTTCACCCTGATATAAAACAATAAGACAAAGAGAGAAATAAGTGATTTCC
>JAOTQQ010000012.1:147283088-147353069 GCA_026546715.1 Gallinago undulata
GTTGATGTAGTGTTGGGAGGTATGGTTTAGTGATGGTGATGCTCCTTGTTTGTTGTGTGGGTGTCTATTTTTGTCAGCTAGGTTGACGGTTGGACAAGATGATCTTTAAGGTCCCTTCCAACCTAGAAGATTCTGTGATTCTGTGAAATTCAGAGGATATATGAAGTCTTCTATTTTAATTTATGACTGAGGTGACAGGAAAGAGAACACTTATAAAATGTGTGGAGAACACCACACTGTGGAGAGAGAAGCAAATGTTTTGGAAGGTGGTATTAGAATTCAGAACAGCCCCATGTGGAGAGACAACCCCAATCGAGTGGCAGTGCTTTGATTGGGGGCCTGACCCCTCATTATACTGGGGCTAAGATTGCCTGGCAAGCACAAGCCAAGCAGTTCCTTTGCCTGGAATTGGGAATAGGGCTATGCCTACTAGGTAGATTATAAGGAATTTTGGAATAGAAGCAGAATAGTCCCTACATGCATGGTGGTGTAATTGTTATCCACTTAATAAGTGCCTTATCCCAATAAATCTCACTTTGTACCTCAGACTCTGAACCTTTTTCCTTCAATGGGTAGAGAGAAGCAGGAGGTCTGACCACAACACCCTGACAAATATGAAAATTGGTCAGCAATTCCTAAAATTTAATGGTCATGGAGAGATGCAACAGCTTATGTAAAGTTGCTCTACAAGACTTCTCATGGAGAGCTTTTTTTCTTACTCCCTCCAAGTCCAGTTTGTGGTGTATATTTTGCTTTGTTGCACAAGACAACATGGGAGCAGCGGTCATGACCATCCTCTCATTTCATCTTGACAGCAGAAAACTAGACTGAGGCTGGTAGGAGTAAGAGAAGACTGAGGCTCTGAGACTTTTCTATTGCTGCCATACACTGTGTTCCCCAAAACCGTGAGATGTATGCCAAAGATGGAGAAATCTGTATGAGACCAGAGTCTTGTTTCAAAAGAATTTCACATTACAGTTGAAAAGTTGGCATAGGGACAAAAATATTAACATCTATGGTTATTGCTCCTGACTGGGCTCTAGACAAGCGTGTGCTTTAGAAAATCACAAGACATTTCCCTGATTCTTCACCGAGTTCAGCAGCTGCCTGATGAATCCCAATACAAAAACCCTAAGATAATTGTGCGATTCCTAGCAGTCACCTGGGGTAGTTTCCTAGCAAGCATTTACAGCTTGGAAATAACAATGTCACCCCTTGCATCACATAGTTACAAATAAGTTCCTCATCTTCTAGAACCAACACCCTGAGTTAATGCAAGGTGCTAAGGAAAACAAGTATTTTTAAGCCACTCTGCCTTGCTTTTCTTCCCTATACACCAAGAGCAAGATGACTGAATTTTCCAGCATAGAATGAAAAATTGGATTCTTGCTCTAGAATTTTTGCATTGCTCTGTCCAGCCATGAGTCTCAAACACTCATCTGTTGCATCTTCAATCACAAATGCAAATGATTTGCATGGAACTCATTACTGGCAAGTGGCTTTCTTATTGCATGTGGTCACTTTATATCGCTCTGACAGGTAGGCCTTGTTGTTAAGACTAATTTTCCTGCTCACCTGCTCTCCGGGTTGGCCACGGCTCCCTGGTTCACCCTGTTAAAACAAAAGCAAAACTTTAATATTGCAAGTCTTCTTTTTTTGTAAGAAGACTCTCATTAGTAAAGTGTGTCCCCTATGGTCCTGGCCCGTGTTCTTCTCCCTGGTTCTCAAAAGGCACTGATGTTGCCTTCTTGATGGCTTGGGAACCCAGACCACAGGGACTCAAGGCAAGGGCAAGGTTGTCACTGCACATGTAGACTTGGTAGAGGAGCTTAGTATTCAAATAGTGCTTAGTATTTTGAAACATCATGAACTCTGAAAGACAATGAACCACATCTGTTCATCCTCTTATGCCTCCAACTTTAGAGGAAACTTAGTCTCCTGACTTCAGTATAAGACCTTCCAAAATCACACCTTGATTGACGCAATGGCTACAGCAAATTATGAAATAAAATTCCTTACCTTAGGGCCAGCTTTTCCAGGAAAGCCTTCTTCACCCTTTTCCCCTTGTTCTCCCTGCAGGGAACACAAGAAATTATACACAAACTCTTCTGGCAGTGCATGCGGTGCATGTTTGCAAGTACCAGCAAGGAATATTTTGACTCAGATTCTCAGTACCCGCCCAAGGATGTAAATGGAGCCATACAAGAATACATTTCCTGGCATGTTTTCCCATTCTAGTGCTGTTTGCAATCACATCTCCAGCACTGATGACCCTACTAGAATATTTCTGGAATAACACAAAGTCAACCACCATTACATTAACGATGTCCACAGCGAATTACCTGAAAAACAAAACTTCCATTCAGTTTCTTCAAACTATATGTGGTTAGAAAGCCTACATTATTTCTATTAAGAAAAAGAAATCATTATGGGATTGGAACGTTGGCTACTGAGCCTCTTAGATAAATACTTTGAAACAGAGGGTAGATTTAGATTAGATATTAGGAAGAAATTCTATACTCTGAGAGTGGTGAGGAACAGGTTGCCCAGAGAAGCTGTGAATGCCCCATCCCTGGAGGTGTTCAAGGCCAGGCTAGATGGGGCTTTGAGCAACCTGGTCTGATGGGAGGTGTCCCTGCCCATGGCAGGGTAGTTGGAACTGGATGATCTTTAAGGTCCCTTCCAACTCTAACCATTCTATAATTCTATGACCTTTAAATGCAGGTAGTGTCAGCACGTAGAGCAGAGTAGTATCCACAGGGCTGCAGATAAGATCGAAAGATTTATTTAGCCTCAGAAATTTTTTGTAGCTCCAAATTCCTCACCTTTATTCATCAGTAAATGGGATCTGAGGAGTCTGCTAGATCTGGGCTCAAGAGCTCAGTGCTCTCAGTTGAGAGAGGCAAGTATAAATATAGGGTGTTATTGGATCAAATAGGTACATAACGCCCAAGTATCAGAGACAAGAAGACACCAATGCAATCCAAGGCAGTAGATGGTTAAGAGCTGTTGTTCTTATTCTAATATATAGTGTCATCCTCCCCAAGGCCTATCTCAGCCTCCATAGTGAAAACACAATGTGTTTCTTTGACACTTATTTTTATAGTGATGGAAAGTCAACAAGAGTTCCTCATACATCTAAATCTCTTATCTCCCTTCTCCCACTGCAGAGACAGTAGAGGAGACAACTCTTCCCAATCTGTAGAAGCTTTCAAATGGGGCTTAAGTAGAAGTAAATAATGAAGAGCTATCTTTCTGTCATGCACACCTACAAAAGCCTTAGAGGGATGGCGTCTCTTCTTTCCAGCCTTTCAGGGAAGAAAGAAAGGAACAACTTTGGAACCTGCCACACTTCTTTGTTCTTCTTCTTTGTGCCTTGGATACACGCCTTGACTTGCAATTGTCACTGGCTTTCCTGGGTGACAGCAGAAGCTTCTCTGTTTGCAATGCTCAGCTTTGTTTGCAGAATTGGATGCAGGAGTTGAAGACTGGAAGTAGGATCTCTCATCCCTGCTGTATTTACAACCAGCTCCATCTTCATAACAACTCAGTATAGTGCAATCAAACCAGCTGATTTGGACCTGGATCTTCACTGGTGGTTCAGTCATGTTTTCCTGCTGTATGTGGGCTTGGTGAGGTGTGTTTAGCTCTGGAGACCCGCTCCCCTTCCCGCTTACACTTGCTAATTCAGCCCAGAAAAACTGCCCCGGTAAGTAGCTTAATAACAATATATGTGGCATCACTTACCTTTTGACCAGGAAGCCCAGGAAGTCCATTGAATCCATCTTTGCCAGGCAACCCCTACACAAGAGAAAACCATAAGCTGCAGGTCATAAGATGTAAGCGCCTGTTCTTTAAATCATTAAGTGCAAGCTCATATAAGCATGCTCAGTTCATCCCTCTTGCCACTGACTGCAGTTGAAGAAGAGACGAATCGCCTCATGCATTTCGTTTTGACTTTTTTCCCTACTGTGACTCAAAATATACAGAAGTTCTCAGAATGCATGTATCTGCTCAACCCTTTCCAGTATCCCAGTTTTGGTGAATGACCACCAGATGTCAGTGTTGTTCCAGAGAAACACCAGTACAGCGATTTTGTGTAATGTGGGTTCTTAAATTACTTTAAAAAATTACATTTTTACTTATCATTCTCTATAAGTCTCTATTATCTGTAGCTGTAAGATTTTATAAAAGTCTATTTCTCCTTTTAAATATTGGTGATTTCTTATACAATACACAGTCTCCTGAAATTAAATTATACAACATAATTATATAGTGACAGAATTGTTCAGCAAGATAAGGACTAGAATTACTTCCTGTAATGCATTTAAAATGATGAGGAAAAGTTTTGTCTCCTTTTTGAGTGTCAGTCAACCCCCAAACACTGCAGGCTGTAGGTGGCACTTCTTAATACTAAGTATTTCATAATTCACCTTTCTTGACTTAACAGCCAACAGAAATTGCTATGCTCTGCTAAAGATTTTAATTTCAGTTCTTTGGCCTAATTCAGAAAAAGTCCAGGTTTGGAAAAACAATATCTTGCCAAGTGAAAAATGACTTTTGAAAGATATCACGCAAAGAAAACATCATGGTCCCAGTGTGTAGGAGTAGCGGAGCTGTATCTGGTAAAATTCTTGTTCATAAAAGGCATCGGAGGCTAACTTCTGCATTAAATGAGATGGTGTTGGAGCCCACATTAAAGCTTTAGATGCAAATGAGCTGCTGGAAAGGAGACAAAGACTTGAGAATTAAAGTATCTGAAGTCATAGAGAGCATGGAGGCAAGGGAAGCAGTTCCTCAACACTTACAGCTGGTCCTGGTGGTCCAGTTTTACCAGAAACTCCAATCTCTCCTGGCAGTCCCTGAAAAATTAAATCAGAAGAAGAAAAAAAAAATAATCAGTATTTCTGTCCTTTCTGTCAGTTTAAATGAAATTTTCCCTTCCACGGCAGTCAGGTCTCTGCCATGGGGAGTCCTATAGATATTATTGACTTATCCCCAAGCAGCACCGATGTGGTTGTAATGCTAGGCACAGAGAAACTGTCCTCTAGGACCAGCTGTGGCTTCTCAGTGAGAGAATATAAGAGAAAACACACATTACCAGAGGCCCTGACTCAGTTCTCACTGAAATCCATGACCTAAAATTCTCCCCAGGTGTTTTTTTTTCTTCTCCTTGCTATAAAACAAAATAAACCCAAGCTTGTTTTCTTACTGGTGCTCCAGGTGGTCCAGGGGGTCCAGCAATGCCTGGGGGCCCTGGAGGTCCCTGTAAGAGAGGAAGCAAAACCAGCTTATTAGTGTCTCTGATAGTGGCTGAACTCCTCAGGGTCCTTTCCTCTGCAGTCGGGGCAAACGGGCAAACCACTGAGCTGTATTTCATTAACTTCTACTAAGAAAATGCAAGATGCCAAACTGAGCTCCAAGGCCACCATGCTCTCCAGCAGAACACAATCTCCTGCTTAAGCCGCTAATTACTATCACTTCAAGGTGAGCTCCATCCTCCAGTAAAAGAGTCAGGGAAGTTGAATGGTAACATACCACACCGAGCTTGTCCAGTGGGATCCCTTGTAGCACCCAGACTAATTTAATCTTGATTAACATTGTTTCAAAGTGAACAATTTACCTCTGAAAAAAGACCTCCGAAGTAACTAATGAATGCAACAGGCTTGTGGCTTTGGCTTGCTTTTTTTTCTTTTTTAAGATCATCTAGTCCAACCAATGGAGAAAAAAAAAAACACCTCACACCAAAACAAAAAACCCCAAACAAACAAGCAAACAAAAAACAAAAACCCCCCACACCCCGCACCACACCAAAACAACACCAATCCATTACTAATCCATATCCCCAAGCACTATGTCAACTCGTCTTTTGAACACCTCCAGGGATGATGCCTCAACCACCTCCCTGGGCAGCCCATTCCAATGTCTGATAACCCTTTCAGGAAAGAAATTTTTCCTAATATCTAACCTGAACCTCCCCTGGTGCAACTTGAAGCCATTGCCCGTTGTCCTATCGTCTGTGACCTGGGAGAAGAGACCGACCCCCCCTGGCTACAGCCTCCTTTCAGGTAGTTGTAGAGAGCAATAAGGTCTCCCTTCAGTCTCCTCTTCTCCAGACTGAACAACCCCAGCTCCCTCAGCCTTTCCTCATAAGGCTTGTGCTCCAGACCCCTCACCAGCTTCGTTTCCCCTCTCTGAACCTCCTCCAGCACCTCAATGTCTTTCTTGTGGTAGGGGATCCAAAACTGGACACAGTACTCGAGGTGTACTTTAAATCAAGTGTTTTAAAACACACGCACCACCATTTTAGTGCTCTACGCTAACCCTCGTGGTAGTAAATACTCCTCACAAACTAATACTTCAGTATACACGCTCAGTTGGAAATGTCCTCACAGTCTTTCTTACTCATCTCCCTGCAACAGCTGTTCCTCTTGGGGAAAATATTCTCTCCATAGCTGCCCGATTTCCAGAGGGATTTATTTTGGTGTATTGAGCAAATTGTAAAATTTGGCTTCCAAGCTGAGAAATTTGTTTCCATACTTGACAGATCTTAACCGGTTGCCCGAGATACAGAAGTATTTGTTACTTCCAGCTTCCACTGTAGACAAGATGGGTTTAACCCTGTGCTTAGAACAAAGCATGAAGAAAGAAGCGTTTGTGCACTTCTTGGACCAGGACCTAAGCAAACGACATTAGGATGGATGTGAGAGATGGATATATGGCTGAGTTGAAATTTTACCTTGTCTGTCTGTTTCTGTCTTTCTAACACTATGATTTCAACCACTTTCAGTTCTCAGTGTAGCAGGTATTCTGGTGTGTTTGTACTTAAAAAAAAACAACACACAACCCTCCCTCTAACCCCCAACTGTAGTGTATGTAAAGAATTGAATCTGAACAACTGATACAAGATAGAAAATGGCCAGTCAGCATTTTCCCTGTCACCTTTCAATATCACAAAGCACATCTTTTCTGATTACGAGTCATAGATCAATATTAGCATTTCACTTTTTTTTTTTGTAGCTGAAGAGAAGAAAAAGATGTAAAAAAACAAAAAAAAAATGAGGACAAGGAGTTATTTGTGGCATGGTTTGACAGAGAAGGCAGCAGACAAGCAGTCTTTTTAGATTACACTTGTAAAATTTAGCCAGAGGAGAAGACAGCCTCTCACCAATAGATGGGGCTGGGGGACCAAAAAAGGGCTCTGCAGATGCACGATGCATTCTCCTTCCACTATCGGCTTTCATTGCAACTCAGAACAGACATGGAGTCATCCCATCAACATTAGCATTTGCAGAATGCCCCAGATGGGACCACAACTAAAAAATTCCCAGAAAGATGTGTCTTGGGATTCACCGATGCTGCTGACATAATTCCTGGGGAGACCTGTGTCATCTTCTGGGGACGTTGGTTCAGCTGCTATTGCAGATGGGTCCTGCAGTTAAGGAGTGCTAGTTCCATCAGAATACACCTGATCAAGACCATCTACCACTTAAAAAAAAAGGCTTTTTCAGCCTGGATCAACAGTCCAAATTAGCCCAACAGAAGAGAAAACAGCTCAGATGCCTGGGCCTTGGAAGTTCTGCTTGGCCCTACTCCAACTCTACAAGGATGGTATTGCTGAGAGGCCCTGCAGAAGATAGGGGATCCAAGAAGGGGCTTCCATGAAGAGCAATGCAGTACAGGGAGAGAAAGCAAAGATACTTTTAGAAAAAAAACCAACAAACTGATTCAGAGTGAGAGCAGACTATGCTTAAGTACAGGAAAGAAAGTGTAAAATTGACCTTTGCAGACTTTCCTTGCCAACTCCATTGGTTCTTCCATAATAACCTAACTATTTTCTCTCGCTCTGCCAATAACTGAACCACTTCCCACCGAAAAACACATATTTTCTCCATGGTCCTACAACAGAGAGCTTCTTTCAAGAGGTGAAAAAACCCAGCACAGTCCCAGCTTCAGCTCAAGCATCCCCAAGTGTGATGCAAGTTACTGCACACAGTACAGACAGGGGTCAATCTGACCTAATAGAAAAGTTTCACTCAGGCGTCTGTCAGTAGCCAGCTTAATTCCTGAAACGTGAGGTGCTACACCCTTTTCATCCCAACTATTTATGCTAGTAACCCTTAATATTCTCACAATCAAGGACTATTTCTAATTACTCTCTTAAACTTCCTATATTCTGGACCACAATGACCTTATGCAACTGTAAGTCTTGAAATGGAAGCACACTGATCCTTACCCTAAATTGCCATTAATAATTCCATTTCATTGTTCTCCATGAGACTGGTTTACTCAGGTAGCTTCACCACCTATTGCACCAAACAGTGTTACACACACTAATGGAAAGCTCTTCTGATAAAAGCCTCTCTGAGATGGATGTAGAAAGAGTAGTTTTATGTAATAAGCACCAGTATCCCTAGTTTTATCTAAAAACCACCAGTTTTATGTAATAACCACCAGCATCCTGATGCACAGGATGCTGACAGCCTGCTCCAGCTGACTGTGTACACCAGGACATCTACTGTACTCCTGGATTTCTTCCTTTCTGCAGCCTGGGCTACAGCAAGTGATTGGGTTACAGGGAAATAAAATGACATGGTCACATGAAAGCTGCAGAAATACATCACACATGTCCTACTGTCCAGAGTTTCAATTGTACATAAATTTCTGGTTTTATAGCCCTTCTCCTGACTTCTGAGTATACATCAGAGCAAAGACTACTCTTTCTAACTATTTAGAAAGGACCAAACTGGCAGTATTTATTAGTGATAAAAAACCCCTATAAAACAGCAGCAGCAGGGCAGATTGCCTCCCTTTTGTAACTGAATCTATATTAAAGTACCTGATCTTTCCAGTGCTCATTTGATGAATTATACAGATGAGAGTCCCTGTCCCAAGTCCAGTCCCCAGTGTTGCCCCTTTAAAACTCTAATCTAGAAGAAAATAATCACAGAATGTTCCTTTCCGGCTGGTAAAGATTTTGAAGCATGCTTCCTACATGCTGAAGCAAAAATAGATATATGAAAACTTCATTCTACAACAGGACCACACAAACTCAGTTTGGGAAAAAATGCAAAACATGGATCTTTTATCAAAATGTTTAAACAAAATTATTTTCAAACTGTTGCTTTGGAAAAGGAAAAGAGATTTCAAATGCTCATTAAATTCCAAATAACGTGTAGAGGGGTGTGGTGTCATGGGGTGGGATATCTTAAAAAACACTGAGGAAAAGGGAATTTTCATCCAGCTTATTCCTTAGAAAATGAAATGCAGGGACCGCTCTCAGGAAAGAAATCTGACACTCTCCATATTGGAGGAACATCTGTGCCTGTCCCCCAGCATCTACTGAAGGATGCTCTCCTCTTCCACACTGGACCTTGCTGAAAGACAGGCTGGGAAAGGCAGACCTATTAAGATTTAGCTTCTGGAATCCCTAAGGAAGCTCTGAAAAGGAACAAAACCCTTTGTCTGAGGCTACATCAGTAGGCCACTTGGACCAAATTTCTTTTCTGTGAAAGAAGGGATGGCTATGTTTTAAAAGGAGGTGAACAAATGCCATTCCAAGATAGAAACTGAAGCCTGATGGCTTTTCCAGATGTCTGTCTCTGGAGGCAAAGCTTGCACAGGTGCATTTTCTGTATATTATTCCATGCCAATGACTGGACTCTGAGAAAGGCTTAGATAAGCTCTTAACCCATGTCAAAACAGACTATGGTCTGGGCTTTTTAGGCAGCTTGCCAGCTTTATGAATGAGAAGAACCTCCAGGACACACAGGAGCATCCTGCCTGCTGCCACAACAACAGTGAAATGCATGACCATGGTGCTGACAGTCTTCTCCCCTCCAGTGTCTGTGCTTGTCTCTACTTTCAAAACCAATTACTCCCTGCAATTTCACATCTGAAGAAGTCCCCACAGACCCTTCCTTTTGTCTTTGCACTGTCTCCCCTTTATTTCCACTTCTCTTCCATCAGAAATGAGGTTGTTGCAGCTACTTTCGTGGAGCAGACCACATGTCTCACTACGTCACTTGCTGCTCCAACTTTCCATTTCTCCTCTGCTGAATCTGAGTAGTTTCTAGTATCAGCTCCTCAAATCTGCTCTTCATTTCTCACCCCAGGCACTACAGTATCCACTAGCACAACTATTGTGAATTATTTTCAGTAATGCTGCATCAGAGGACCATATTGCTCTCTTGCTTTACAAACCAAGACGAAGAGGATCTAGAAAAAGTCTGTTGCTGACGACACTGAAAATCAAAAAGAGCCAACAGATCTGAACATTTATCTATGATGCATGCTCCATAGTCAGCTTCAGTGATAGTGTCATAATTCATAAATGGATGACGTCTCCAGTTATTTCACCAGGTGGCATTTTAATTGGAGTACCAACATTATTTTTAAACATAAAGGTGGTTATTTTCCCAAAAAAAATTATCTTTGTAGCTCTGTAAAACTACTGAATAAAGTTGACTTTGTACACAACAGTCTCTACAGGAGAATTTCTTGCTTCCAGTGAAAGACAGTATTTGTTTAATTTCATCCCTTAGTGTAAGATATGGACATGATCTCTTGTGTCTACAGAGGAAGATTTATTTCCCTATGTGTTTGCTTGGAGTTGGTTTACAGAGTCAGTACAGCAAATGAGAAAAACAACAACAAAAACCCTCCCTTATGGTTTTTCATTTCAGAACTACTAGTGATCTGTACTGGTGAAGACTTTTTTCCCGTTTAGTTTTGTTAAAGGTATAGATCTTATTAAAGAGAGCTCTGAGCAATATCTTCCAATTTCAAGCAGCAGTGGCATAGTTTGAATTCAATCGGAGATTTGCAGCTGGGGCCTGTAACCTTTTCTTACATTTCACAGTATTAACTTGCATTATAAAAAGGACATTAAGGACACTGTGCATTTCAGAGGATGTAATTTATTTCCTGAATGGCTTAAGAAAATCTGGGCTTGAACTCACACCCTACAGACAAGTCTATACTAATTCAATCACTGCCAGCCACAACCATAATAGGTACAGCTTGTACCAGTCTTCCTCACAGGTCTTAGTTATACCAGCAGGTTATCTACCAGAAGAAAACCTCAATGACAGCCCAGAGACATTGCAAGTGTGAGGCATGGAGTTTGTACTTAAAAAAATACAGAGTTTTACTTGCTCAGCTCAGGGGATCTAGAGAGTGGCTCAGCAGACCATTTTTAGGTACCTGCTTTAGGAGAGCTTCAGGCTCCACTGATGTCATTAACTGGATCTTCATCAACAGGAGGCAAACACCTGCATCCCCGTCCTTAATCCAACAAGTGTGAGAGAACATGTCTTATGAGGAGCAGCTGAGGGAACTGGGGTTGTTTAGCCTGCAGAAAAAGAGGCTGAGGAGAGACCTTACTTCTCTCTACAACTACCTGAAAGAAGGTTGTAGGAAGGTGAGGGTCAGTCTCTTATCCCAAGTGATAGGACAAGAGGAAATGGCCTCAAAATGCACCAGGAGAGGTTTAAGTTGGATATTAGGAAAAAATTATTTATCAAAAGGGTTGTCAAGCACTGGAACAGGCTGCCCAGGGAAGTGGTGCAATTGCCATCCCTGAAGGTATTGTGACAGCAACTTTTGGTCAGTGTTAGGTTGATGGCTGGAACTGATGATCTGAAAGGTCCCTTCCAACCTATTCTATTCTATTCTATTCTATTCTATTCTATTCTATTCTATTCTATTCTATTCTATTCTATTCTATTCTATTCTATTCCTGTAGATGCACACAGCAACCTAAGTGCTTGCATTTGGTGCTGAAGGCCAGCCCTGGTAATTCAGTGATAGAGCACAGAGCGTCTGAGCCCTGGGTTAGCACTTGGGGCATCACCTGCCCTCTGCTGAGCCTGGGAACTCAGCCTTCACATCTCCATTAGCAAATGATGCCTAACTGCAAATCTCTTTTCTCCTGAGGATACCCTTCCTGCCTAGAAAAGCATTTTCAAAAGTACCTCATCAACTCCCTTCAGCCCCTTCTCTGAGCTCTTCCTCCCAACAGCTGGTGGGATAGGTAAGCTATACCGAGCTATACAGCCTTGTTGTTTCCCTTCCTTGGTACCCATCCATCTATTTCAACTGAAAGAGCTTTACAGAAATGCTCATTTTTCAGTCTGTATTTAAACAGCCTCCTGCAAGAGAAGTTTGGCCCATGATTAAGGTTCCTGGAAAATCAAATAGTACAAATAAATAATAACAACATAAACACATTATGAGTTCAGATGTCTGTGTCCTTGCTGCAGGAAAATCATTCATATCCAGAGGGGAAATAAGACACAGAGTGTCTAGTCCATGGCTTAATGATGTTGCAAGCTGCACCATTTCTATAGGTCACTGGAAAATAAATTTCCCTTTTTTGGGGTACTGACTGGACACTGTGGAGCAAATAAGCAACTGGTTGACCACCACAGCTGATTTAGAAGGAAAAAAAAGAACTTTAAAGATCTTGTGGGATTAAAATTCACATTGGTGTGTGCAAGGAGAGAGGCAAAACTAGGGCTACCCTATTGTCACAAGACATCCCCAGGCTAGCTGAGAAGTTGCCTCCTAGCTGTTGCTTCAGGATTTGACATTTAAATTAACTCTCAGACGGGACCAGACCTCATCAGATGTACTTGAGAGTTGGACTGACACCATCTCAACTGTGGTTCTTCACTGGATTTGCTGACCCTGCTCATGAGTAGCCTTCAGGTGGGTTCACTTGCACAGCTTCCTGATCCTTCTGTGGCTTCTCAGCTGGACTGAGCACAACAGCAACTATTTTCTTGACAAAGCCCAACAAGAACTTCAGATCATCTCTTCTATGTCTTTCAGCAATAACATGCCTTCTACAGCTCCTACATCTACACCTATGTAGTATATTATAGCATATATATATATTAAATATACAAAAGTATATTTAAATTTAAAATAGCAAAGGAGAGGGAAGTTGATTTAGTGTTCTATTCAAGGACCTAGCCAACTCAAATCAGTTGGCCTTTAATGCCATGGAGAAAGCACAGAAACAGGTGACACCGACTTCCATATGTGACTTGGAAGTATATCCATGTAACTACAGCAAAGGAAACTGGTTTTCTTCTTGAGTATTTTTGGGGCACAGTGTGATGAAGGAAAAAAAAAATGCTGGTAAAGTGCTTAAAAATCTAATGTCACAAAAAGTGCTGTTAAGCTGAAAAGTAGTTTTGTCACAAACTGAATGTAAGCACTTTCTCCAAACAGAAACATGGAAATCTGCAGTAATATGTCCAGAACAGAGTGCCACTGCAGGAATAGGAACAATATTTTTCCATTCTTACAGTTAGCTTGGAGGAACAGTCAATTTAAGTATCCCTTGATGGGGCTAGCATTATATGCAGTTTTAATTAACATAAAATTTGCTAACTTTACTTAGCCTGTGCGGAAAGGAAAATTACTTAATGCTAGGTCAGCAAGTTTCTCAGATTTATAAAATCGCTAACACATGCATTTTTTATTTTTTTTTTAAGTTTCAGGGAACTTGAGCTGAGCGAGTGTGACACTGTTTGGATGAATAATGTCAGATATCTCAGAAATAACACATGGAGAAAAATCTTCCCCCAAAAAAACAAGGAAACTCATCTCCTAGAGGTTCAGAAAGTTTGGGAGGACCTTTTAATGTTATTCAATGGGGAAAAAAAAAAGCAAAACACAAACCCGACAAATTATTTTAAATCTATTAGAAATACCGATGAAATACTTGCAAACCAGATACTCTACCAAAGGAAGAAGTCTTTAAAATCTGTTAACCAGTATGAAGTGGTGTTTCGCAGGGCAAGGTTTCCCAGATGGACTCAAGGGCCCTCACCTACGTGGTGTCGCAAGCCCCTGGATCACCTCTCCCACAGCCTCCGCACATGTGTGAACAGCTCATAGCAAAACGTCTGCCACAGAAACCATCTCTAGATCATCTTTCGTGGTCACAGGGGCATAGCTTGCCAGAGGAAATAAATGAAAAATCAGCATCTGCTGTCCAGCAGTGTGCCGGCTATTGCAAAACATCAGCAACAGCGGTAGCAATGGAGGTTCTTCATTCCTGCCCAAAACTTAACCAATTATTGAAAAAAATACCAAAGCCAAAGGACCCAGTTCATTAATCTATTATTGAAAAGGGAATGAATGAAATTCTCAGCTTTACCCTGAATGGTCAACTTGAAGTGAGGTTGCATCTTTCCTGCTTGAGGACATTTCCATAGATGTTTTTCCTATTGCAGGGGTGACCCTACAAAGTGACTCTGGTCAGCTGAATTTGGCTGCCAAGTTAGTAAGAAACCAAGCCAGAGGCAAGTGTCAGTGTTGTTATAATACTGGGCAGAACGGGTTGATCCAAGGTGGAACCAAATCCTCTCTGACAGTTTCTAAGATGCACAGCACTATTTTGCCCTTATGATGTTACAGATGGTGCAATTTAGAGCACTAACTTGCCAAAAGCTTTAAAAAAAAAAGGCAACTAAGGGTCATTAACTTAAGACATCCTGCCTCACAGGGAGAATAAACATTTAGTTTCAAGCACCTGCCTCTACCTTCCTCAATAAGCCAACACCTATCACTCTATAACAAGTAGAAATGTGAATATCAAAGCCACAAAAACAGTCCTGTGCTCAAAGAAGTGTGCTTTCTGAATAGCAAGTCAATACCTTTTAAACTGTTTCTTCCCTCAAGACAGCAGCACAGGAGGTATATCTGCAATTGCCAATTCACACAGCCAACAATTAGCTGAGACACTGTCCTAAATATTACCAAACACAAATCACCGCTTTCCTTCTGGAATGATACTTCTCTCTGCACAAGCAATGGGGTAAATCAAATACAAACCACCTCCTTATGTCCCTGTTCAAAAGATGCTGAAAAACTCTTCAAGGTAAAAGTAATTGCTGCCAGACAGTTCTCTCCCAATTACAACAAGATAAATTAGTTTGGCTCTTAAAGAAGAAACATCAGCTTCAGAGACAGTGCAGATGAGAAGAGAACAAGGTCACAGCACACTGTGTTGTGGTTCCAAGTCATTTGTTGCCACAAAATAAGTTTTTCCACATATTACATGAAAAGGAAGAAATCAGCACTTACCTGAGGGCCAATCAGACCATTGATTCCTGGGAATCCTGGTTCTCCCTTTTTACCCTGCGAGTTCAACAGAGGAGTAAATATTAGGCACCAGGGCAAACACAGCTATTGACTTTCCAAAGCCTTTCACTCCCAACCAGTAAATCACCACATTGTGGGTACACAAAACTCAAAAGCTAGAAACGAAGGCAGCAACTCCATTTGGATGTAAAATTCCAACTGTTGTTGACACGTCTGTAACTCCCCAGGTTGTGGTAAGGGCCCCCACAGAGGAGGGCTGGTCTCATGAAGGTCTTGGTGTCTCCTACACTCTACAGTCCCACCTGGGTGCTCCCCACAGAGGGTCAGAGAAGTCACAGTGCTGAGGTGCAGCCAGGGGATGTATCATCTGTAGACACAAGCTGAGAGGCACTTTCCTTGCCACAGTCAGCCCTTCACCCCTCAACAGCAAAGCCAAGCAATGTCCCTTGTGTTCCTTGCACTGTCTCATGCATTAAGAAAGAAAATAATTAAGAGCTCTGGTATGTGGATGAATATAAAAGATTCACCATCTCTAAGCCAGAAAACAAGAATCCATGAGGCATTTTTAATTAGGGTTGGCATTTCTACCAAGGGACAGAGCTCACTGACTCCTCCACGAGTGAAAAAAAGATTCCTTCAGAGAAGCAGAGCTTTGCCCATGGAAGGGAAGGATAAGCCAGGAGTAAACCCGCAGTATACCCTTGAGAGATGCTGCCCCATCTGTGTCCCTCTTGGGTTTAACCTCAAATAGTTCACAAGGAAAAAGCCCTACATAAGAAAAAAAAGAGGAAGAAAAGATGTAGTAAGGATGCCTGAAGCCATGGAGTTAAGGCAGAGGTTGGATTTGTTTCTGAACTCAACAGATGACTTGCTGTGTTCCTTTGGGAAAGTCACATATTTTATGACTCAGCTTTCATGTAAAAACAATCTATCCATCCCAGGTATTTAATAGACACTGAATCATTAATACCTCTGAGGTTATTAGTAATATACTAGCAGGGTACAAGAGGAATCCATGCAAATATATGACAGAGAAAAGTTGTTTTTCCCCCCCCCTCCTCATTTCTACTCCTCACATAAACTTATTTTGTTTTTAGAAGGATATTATAATAAAGTAAGCAAGTTTCATGTCACTGGTGATGGGATTGGTCATACAGAAATAAGAGTCAGATATATAATTTTTCCTTTATTTTTCTTCATTGAAATATTTCAATAAACAATTTCTGTTATTCCTGCTGAATTAAATGAGTGAAAAAAACTGAAAACATAACAAACAAGTCAAGTTTTCATCATAATTTCCCTGGTTTTGACTGAATTTCATTAGCTGGTGTGTCAGAATCTGATCTTTTCCTTATTTTTCTCCCAACAAACAAAAAGCAGCTGTCCTATGCAGAAGAAATTAAGAAGAAAATTACAGGAGTGATTATAAGGTCCTTGGATATCAGAAGAAGTTTATAGTCATTTCCAGGAACCTACTTTGATTTTTTCCATTTCCATAATGCCAATAAAAATCTGCATTATATACTCAAGCATCCTTTCCTTGGGTGTAATGCTGAGAAATATCAGTGCTCAGAAATCCCCTGAAACAACATATAATTATACTGACAGAGAGGTTGAGAGTGTAATTTCCCGTTGTGAAGGGCACATTTTGTCCACTGTGGCAGATGCACCCACCCTGGCAAAGACCTATCAAAGACCCAATAAAAGCTGACAAAACTTTCCCACCACAGCTCTTGTCCCATGCACACAGCACTTAAACATTTTGGTTGGAAGGCGAGGAAGTTGGGGTTCTCAGCCAATAAATCCTGGAACGACTACAGATCAGATTCTATTTAGGTATAATTGGAGCCCCTGTTGGAGGGAAAAATTTGAGTTGTCCTCCTTGGAAGCAGAGGGTCTGCAGTTGAGGACCCTCCCCATGGGCTGGGACACCACCCATGGTTCCTCTCCTGCACAAATTGAGACCACTCAACTAATAGGTGATTGAGTGTGTACATTTCTGAATCATCATTTCTAAAGCTTAAGAATTCTTGAGTTGGTCATGCAGTATTAATTCTTCGTACATTCTGAACCTGTAGTTTACTAATGGTGTTGGAGTGTTAAATGATTTCGATATATCTCGTTTCCGGTTGTTTCTCTGCTAAACAATTTTTGGTTAGAATAAAGTTTATTTTGAGTTTATCACCTGCCTAAAATTGACTTCATGAGCCTCTGCGACAGCCACTCAGAGGTTAGCCAAAACCAAACTACAACAGAGTTGTTCCATAACATTACAGCCCGTCTGTAAAGTACAGAAATACTTGCTGGGAGAAATTATACCTATGAGAGCAAAGCTCAGCAAAATGTCACATCGCCTAATAATATGACAGAGAAACCAGCAATTATGCTCTGCTATTATAGTAAGAATGAGGTAAGTGTAAGAATGTATATCCTTTGACTATAAGAAATACATGTTATTTGTCTTGATCAGGAATTTGAACAACAGCACAGTTAAAATCGTGTGTTTTGTTGGAAATGGATATATTTACCTCACTGGCAATTACAGCTTCACTCTGGATTTAATCTATGCCATCAAACCCTTTTTTCCTTCTTTTTGTTAATTTTCTTACATTTCAATTTCTGCATGGTCAAACATTGCCAGGGCACGCAGTGTCATCTGAACATTTCAAACACCCACAAATACATATGAACACAACCACTGGAAAAGATCTCTGCTACACAGAAGACAGGAAACCAAGGGAAAATGTTGGCTTCACTTGGCTAGAGGGGAAATTTTGAAAGGTTTCATAGCCCAACACTGTTTCTCATCCTGCTGTCTAATAGCCAAAATGGCCATATATTTTCATAGCATGTTTTTGTCTAAGGTTTGGCCCCAGGAACAGAGGTGGATTTGGTAGCAAGTATATAGGAAGCATCTTAGCTGTGAAGGAATATGACTGCTAGCATAAATGCCAGCTATTTCCTCTGTAAACTAGATGGGATGCAAGGATTACACTTTTCAGCCCTGACCTATCTCTACATTACTGGAGAAGTCAGAAGAAATCCAGCAGTATTCATCAATGTTTGAGCTCCCTGAAGGCAACAGCCTGTTACAGTCTCTATACGTATTAGATAATGACATTAAATTATGAAGTGAGAGAACCTCCATAGCTTTAGGATGCAAATATCATCAGGGTTGGCCACCTTAGCAGTGATTATTTGGGCTGTTGTGAAAAAGCAAAGAAAGGGCTAAAAAGAATTCTGGACATTGGGAGAGATCGCACCCTCACCCTGGGACTGGCTCTTTCCAAAAGTCTACCTAATTTACTAGGCAAACATATTCTCCTCTCTCTCTCCTGGAATATTTACCTATCTCTCCCTGGTGATACCAATCAACTATCTCCTTCCCTTGGACCAATTTGTCTCCCCTGTGACAGATAACAGGGATAAACATTTCATGTATTGGCAACATGTTCTTAACACATCTTTTCTGGGTTGAGGAAGTGCGTTGATCCCAGTAGTCCCCAGTTTTAGCAAGATCCTTTAGGCTCTATTGTAAAATGAATACCTAGCACTTTCTGAGACCTTGTAATCTAGCTGTAAGGACTCAAGGTCGGTCTGTTAGGGTTTTTGTGCTGCTCTGATTTTGGGAACAAACATCCAGGGGGTGTGGACAGGCAAACACAAAAACCTGCTGACACGTGACAGCTGAATTACAGATGCAGAAGACAACCCTTTGTAACTCATTCCTGGAGCTACTGCTCATTCCTCTTGCCTCCAACCTGACAGACCACAACGCTGAACTTTGCAATTAGCTCACAAAAAAAGGGTCTTGCAGTAAAATTTTGCTGTTATCTCTGTTTCTATGGTCAACTCACTCTCATCTTGTGCTTCGCATGAATTATTCTGTGCATCAAGTAACTAGAAAAAAGGAGAATTATTACTTATTATTACTTTTCTGCCTGACTCATGTACATTGGAGTCTTAATCATGGAAGGACATTCATTAAAGGCTACTATTTTAACAATATTTTTTCCATTAATTTCCCCCCCCCGGAAGACTGTTCTTTCTATCCTGTGATACTCTTGTATATTTTTTTTATTTTTTATTTTTTGGTTTTGCACTGATTGTTCTTTGAACATGGGAAAACTTTGACAGTGCAAATCTAGAAAACTAGTCTGCAGCACAGCACATCAAACTCAAAATGTGTCTAAGTAGCTGCTACCTCATGTCTACATAGAAAGTACTGCTACAGAATAAGTAGATGTTTTCTTTTGGTTTCCTTCTGGAATTTTAATCACTTGAATGAACTTGCATCATTTCAATGAGGCAAATTCTTGGAATCCAAGTTATTTGGAGCACACTTCAGAACAACCCTATGTTTAGGCTGGATTACCCAATGATCTGAATGGTACGCAGGAGCAAGTCTTACATCTGCACCTTTTGTGTCTATCATGCAAAAAATGTTGGGATTATTTCCAGCAAACATTTCAGTAGATCAAATGTCAAAAAACTGAAGAGCAGAATCAAAGCAATTCAGTTCTCTTCAATTTCACGGAAGAAAGAAGAGGACAGGAAGAGAGGGGGAAAAAACCTACAAAACCACCCGAAAATGAACCCAGACTCTCATCATTCTACCTCTTTTTCAGGCAGTTTTAGTAATATCAGAGAGACAGTACTGTCTATCACTCAGGGTCTTACAGGGCAGATGAGAACAGCAAAGCTTCTTTCTTCCCACTATGTCCTCTTGAGATCAGAGAATCGTTGTCAAAATATAGACATGAAGTGCCAGGCACTTGGAAGCAGCTGGCTAATAAAACGAACATAATCCAGCTGCCTGGTTCAGTTTGGAATTGTCATCTCCTGCCCCCAGATAGGATCAAAGGATGGATGTGAATTGTCAGATTAGCAGCTCAGCAGATGTACCAAGGAGACAGTATGCATTTTTTCTGTGTCCACGAAACACTTCAAGATCTGCAACTAATGCAGGCTAACAGAAAAGAGCTTTTAAATGCCCAAAAGACGATCTGTTTTCCCCCCTTATGCTCCTCGTAGTGTGTTTCCACTACGGGGCCACTCTCCAAAATGTAAGCAACCCTCCAATTAGCTTTCTACATTAAAGAATTATGTCTGTGAGTGTGCATTATTATAATTACGTGGAAAACAAGTGCTCCATATTGGAGCTCCTGGGAATGGACTGCAGGAGGGAGAGGTTCATATACAGCAGGCTTAGCTTATGATAAATTCAGCAGTCAGATCTCTATAATACCATGATCTCTTTTTGGAGCATAACACCCTCTTCACTTTCTTTCCCCAAACATGTTTGGTTTCCTTTTTTAAATTAAACATTAGGAAGGTGCTCTGTCATATTCTTCAATCATCTCAGGAGCTTTTCTTTTTCTAAGGCCAACTAAGGTCGTATAATGTCTTCTTCAGTCTGTCCCCTGCTCCCTCAGACTCCATCCTCCTCTACAGCAGCATATGCCACCCAGCCTTTGGGCACTCTTTCTGTAACTCACCAGCAACCTGTGAACCTGTGAAATTGAACTTCAACAGCTGTGAATATGCTGCTCTCTTGTTCTCAACGACTGGAAAGTTTGTCTGAGTTTAACACTGGTGCTCTGAACTGCTTAGAAGTGACCTGCTGGGGTACATGTAAAGTTCTCAATGCTTGCAGATAGCAAGACTGGTTTGATGGCAAGCCCTCAAAAGGCAACAGAGACACAGAATAGAATCACAGAAATCATTAGCCTTTCTACCTTCAAGCAAATCAACGCTCCCACCCAACTCAGTGTCATCTGTAAACTTACTGAGGGTGCACTTGATCCCCTCATCCAGATCACTGATAAAGATATTAAACAAAACTGCCCCCAGAACTGAGTGCTGGTTCTTGGTCTTAAGTATGATCTTAAGCAATCCACAACATGGTCTTAAACAATCTGTAATACGAAGGCCAGAAAAAGCTTTGGGCCACCAGAAGCCCCAATGACAAGGCTTTTTCACCCCATCTGCTTATTCAGACAGACTGGTGCCACACATCAACAGGAGACTCTGCAGCTGCTCTAAGAATTGTGCAGTCTAAGCAGAGGTGATGGAATTTTTTTTATGCAAATATAACAAATGCATTTAAATGAAAACTTAAGCTCACACTAGCCATATTAAGAAAATATAAAGAATATGTCTTCTTTACTGGCAACTGTACTATCCCACGTATTCTTTTATTTCTTCAGCAATAACAGGAACAGCAACTTAAGGCTAAAAGAATATCATACTGTTTCTAGAAATCTTCCCAGAATGTATGACCTTATTCCTACCGGCCAAACTGTCACTAGGGTATTTGGCACAATATTTTATCTTCTATGAAGTTCTCACATTGTGTAGGTGGCTGCTGCATTGTATTTCTAACACTGGCCAACTTTGCCTCTGTCCTTGCACAGCTCAGGATCCTTTACTTCCAGTGGACTGTGTTACGAGACATGAATTCCTCTATGAAATGGTTCCAAGCACGTCTTTCGTCCATTAGAAGCTTGTGCCAGTTGCATTACAACTAAGTAAAGTACTGCAGCCTTCTAAGAACTAAAACAAATGGTCATATCTGCATCCCTCTGTCGGAACAGGGGCTCTGTGCATGTGCTGACTGCATTTACATCTTAATTGAGGACCATAAAGCAAAGCTGAGGTTGAATCATACTGCAAAACGGTTGCTATTTCACATCAGCCCCTTTGCAGCAAATGACTTGAGAGGGTCCTGAAGCCAGTCTTGCATTGTTGTCTGCCCCTTAGGTTATAAGATATTAGTGCAGAATAGTTATAAAGTACCTCAGGAGGCAAATTTTCAGGAGATATAAAACATACCTTGAAAACCCCCTCCTATAAAATAGCAGAGGGACCAGCCAACTACCTGGTTAGTGATTTTAATGTGTTCTGCACAGGTCGGCTAAAAACACCCATGTTTAACTTCTAAGCCTGTGTAGAAAAACACTTTCTGCAGCCAAATTTATGTAAGATGGTAATCAATGACTGGAATTATTTTTGTGTTTTGTCAAAAACTCTACTAATGGTGAATCAGTAGCATCTGCTAATCTGTTCTCTCTCCCACATGTAAGTTTTCCACGTAGGTCCACCGAGCCCGGGATTTGATTAATCTCAGGTATTCAGTCGTTGAATAATGATCTTTAATTAAAAAAAAAATAAAATAAATCTATCTACCTAAGATGCCTGGTGACTAATAAAGGCCCTTAGGAGAAGAAATCTAACTAGTTAGACACAACAGAGTCTAGGGAAACATCCAAAGACGGTATGGATCAAATTATATCTCTAATCAAATGATCATTAGCAGGAGCATTTCGTGTCCTGTTGCAGATCCTGACAGATCACTGTCCTTTCCCTAGCTAATATGCTCTATTAATCTTATTCAAGAAACAATGTTTCACAGCAGGCTTTAAAACCAGGACAATTCAGAACTTGTCAACTCCTCGGTAAAGCACAACACAGTTATTTGCTGAAGTGATAAGGTGATATTTTCTGAAGACTGGAAAAGTACAAGAAAGTAAATGTCCTTTTCCACTGTGGCGTTAACACAAGACTGCACGTCCCATCTTCTGAAGGAGAAGATTCCTAAAAGCCTAGCTTACAGCTCATTTTAATATCATGTAATTCAATGGAAAGTCAGTAGAAAAAGCACATATCAAGGAATATATTTCTTCCCTGTACTGTCCTTTGCCCATAACCCTCCCATGTTCAAAAGCAGCTCTTTCCCATCCAGTCTCTAGCAGTTCTGGTGCTGACTCAAGTGCAAAGCGTTACAGGCAACCCCCACAACCTCCTCTGTGGATTGAGCTATTGATCTCTGCAACTACCTAAAAAAATAACCCTTCAAACAGCAGTACTGAGACTGAAGTGACTGCCTCTACAGAAGTTAAACAGGTATCTCACTTCCACCCTTATCTGTTGTCTAGTGAGATGTTCTTCATGCAATTGGGCTGCAGCAAGGAAAGCAGGTTCAGAGCATTCAGCTGATGTGATTAGGCCCACTGTGAAATTTACTTTTTATCAGTACTTAAATATTTCAAGACATAACTCTGAATTAGAGAAAATCCAATGTTTTTCTTAACAAGGGGAAACTACCTAAGCTCCTGGTGGAGAAGTGTACACCAGCTCCGATTATGTGGGAGCTTGTGTTTGAGTACAGACCAAACAGAACAGAAGGTAAAAAGTATTGCAAGAGTCTTTGCATTTATTTGGCTTCGAGGACAATAGCATTTCTATGAATTTTCAACCTCTCTATATTACCAGTGGCTTTACATACTCAGAGTCTTGATATGTCAAGAATCCTCTTGGAAGCAAGGAACATACGTGAAAACAGGAGATGAAAAGACAAGAAAGAATCTTTCCCGGGGTCCCACAGGGCACTGCATACAACCTCAAGCCTCCAAGAGGTCCTGAAAGTTGCTGGACCATAAGGAAAGAATTGAAGAAAGGAACAGGGCCTCCAGGTCCCTTAAATAAGTATGAAAGTGTATGTAGAGTGGGTCAAACCTTATTGAGTAAATCTGTCCCCAGCCTCTTGAGAATAATGTTAAATGAAAAAAGCAACTCACCCTTTGACCTGGTAAACCAGGGACTCCAGGTTTGCCTTCCAGACCAGCCTCTCCCTTTAAAAGTGAAAAGTTTTATAAAGTTAAGTGAGTAAGAAAAACTAATGAACTATATAAACATTTCCTAGCTGTTTTGTGCTACCGTTACTGCATGGCTACCTAGACAACTCTTACCTGATAATTATGTTGTCCTGTGAGCAGCAGAGAATAAGAAAACAGGATAGAGAAAAGTGACAATGCCCTGATTAAATACAGAGCACACAACTACATTTAAATTGCATAATTAAAACCAGATTTACCTAAGTAACGCATCTTCCCAATGCCATCAATTTTACAAAACCCAATCAACAGTGAAACATAACAAACAATTCAAAAGCGAGGAAATACAGACTATTTGCAAATGAGGCAGCAGTGACAGCCTGAACAGAGATATCCTGCAGAGCTGCGTTATAAAATATAACTGGAATAAGCTATATTTAAGTCACATCTAAATTACTGCAAAAATTGTGCTGAAACACAAACACACATAGTCAACTCTTATTTTTCATCCACAAAATATTTTAGCTAGGACCTTGGAGCATAAAGCCAACCCCTTTTACAGCAGCCATTCTCTGACCTTCATTCCATGGCAGCTGACGAGTTACCAGTGAGTGCCTCTCTGAGATGAGCCGAATACCCATACGGCTCTTCAGGACATTAGAAACAGAAAAAATCATCACATTCTTCATGACAACAGCCTTGAGGCAAAGCCTGCTTCTGTGCAACGACCGCCCATGTCCTGGGTGCCACCTCCATATGTTCAAAGTGGCCACCCACAGCAGGAGAACTTCTCTCAGCAGCAAAGAAAACAGGAGGCTGGGGGAACTTTTTAAGATCTTAGGGCCTGAATAACGTATAGGATTTTGCATCTATGCCTCACAGCAGCCTAAGTTCCAGTTTCTGGAAATTGCAAGCAGTGAGGGAAACAACTTACTGGAGGTCCGGGAAGTCCAGGTTGGCCTTGTGGTCCTCGTGGCCCAGGCTCTCCCTATAGAAATGTAAGATTTTTTAAAAAAAATTCCAACTGTTAAAGCCTCTGTATGAAAAATTTATGGGCACTTTACTCATGTTGGCCATCTGTGCAGGACCTATACCACCCCTTTCCTCGTAGGTCCTGAAGAACCAGTGTGGAGACCAGCTGGTTTTCTCTTTAATCCTTCAGCTACTTGAATTATCAGCACTCATTAGACTGTACACAGACTGATCCACCCACACGCAGCGGACATTTATCCATAACTGGCTCTTTGTCTTTTCAAAGGTAGTAACTCTACCAAAGAACACTGGGCTATCCTGGATATTCCAGTAAAAGTCTGTGGGTTGGGGTTCAGTGCTGGAGAAAAGCAATTCTTGCAAAAATAGCTTCCACAGGCATTTATCCCAAGCCAGCACAGCTGTGAAGGGCTTTAAAGTATCATTTATATGATGCATATCATTATATTAAATAAAAGTAAAATACAAATTACACACCTACCAACACAAACTAAAAAAATTAAATATATTTTATTTGTATGTAGAACTAACACTGAAGGAACTGGTGTCTTTTCCCTATTTAAGTGCCCCTGTTCAGAGATGAACTCAGTGTAAAACTCAAATAAATCTTAACTTTTATATTAACATGTCTCTGGACTTAAAGAATTGTGTAGCTGACTCCCTTTGATTTATATATCTCATTTATGTTAGTTTCACCGAACCCGAAAAGGACATTGCCCTTTTTCCTTTCTTATTTATTTTCTCCACTGTAAATAGGAAAACTTGTTTCTTGATGGCCTGACAATGCTTCTATCCACCTTAATTTTGAAGCATAATTTTAAAGCAAAATTGAATCTCACAGGCCATTGAACTACATAAAAGCAACTTTGCAGCAGAAGAATAGATATTGAGTCTCACTTACCCGCTCTCCTTTTAGCCCTTCAGTATGCACCTGCAATAAAAATGCAGAGTTGTAAAAGGAGAAAAAAGAGAAAAGCCAACACAGGAGGTGCCAGCGGTGTGAGGGTTCTCCCGCAGTGTCATTTTCTGCCCCCACCATTCCCTCAAGATGCGTGCTAAGAGCTATAGCTCCTCAAACCCTGCTGCGGGCTGGGGGATCTTTTGGCATTTAAACAGCTGAGGCTGACACAAACCTAGGGAGTGATGTGTGTGGCTGTATGAGCAGTGAGAACTTTATTCACTGTCTCATCATTACAAATAAGTTAGTAAATTCCCCAGCTCTTGTCTCATTTTGAATTACAAAGTTGTACTGAACAAAGAAGGCGTCATATAAATAGCAGGCTGACTTTTGGTACGTGCATGATTCAGACCTTCCTTGGCTGTGACTGACAGCTGTCAGTCTTCTGGGCCTGTTCTCCACCCACCTCCTGGAACTTCAGGTTCATTTTCAGGTTTTATACCTGACTTTTGAAGTCTCTTAGCAACTACTGTCACATCATGTCACATGTGAGCGGGACAGTAAAAGGCTATTACCCAAACAGGGTTCTTTTCAGAGCTCTCTCTTTCTTCCTGCTTTGCTTTCTACCACATTTGTGAAGGCAGCAATGAAGGCAGAGGGATGCACAAAGGCATATAAACCTAGTGCGACAGGAAAGATAAACCCCCCTGTCTTATTTTCTCAGTTATTTTCTTTTTATCACTGATTTACTGATTTCAGCGCATCAGGTCCTAGTTGTCTCATATTCCACCAATACTTTTTGAGATATAAGCCAAGGAAAGACCATTCTGCCTCATCAGAAGTTGCCTTTTTCTTCTCTCACCCCAACCCTAACATCCAGCCAACAACAAAAGTACTCAGTAATTCAACTCAACTCTTTTATAACTTTCACAGACTCTATTTTCCAAAGGCATCGGCTCAACAACTGTCCTGGAAACCACACCATCCTGTCACGGTGCCTCTCTCTCTGATGCACCTGGGGCAATGGTTTCATTGCTTCTTTAAGTCCTTGTCCTGGTTTCAGCTGGGATAGAGTTAATTTTCTTCCTAGTAGGTGGTATAGTGCTGGTTTTGGATTTAGGATGAGAACAACGTTGATAGCACACTCATATTTTAGTTGCCGCTGAGCAGTGCTTACACTAAGTCAAGGAATTTTCTGCTCACTTTTCTGCTCCTCACAGCACCCTGCCAGGGAGGAGGCCGGGGGTACACAAGAAGCTGGGAGGGGACACAGCCAGTACAGCTGACCCCGACTGGTCTAAGGTATATTCCATACCATATGATGTATGCTCACAACATAAAGCTGGGCGACATTCGGAGTTACGGCATTTGACTCCCTGTGTAACCGTTACGCATGATGGAGCCCTGCTTTCCTGGAGATGGCTGAACACCTGCCTGCCCACGGGAAGTAGTGAATTAATTTCTTGGTTTGCTTTGCTTGTGTGAGTGGATTTTTTTACCTATTAAACTGACTTTACCTCAACCCACAAATTTTCTCACTTTTCCAATTCTCTCCCCAATCCCACTGGTGGGGAGTGAGCAGCTCTATGGTGCTCGGTTGCCAGGTGGAATTAAACCATGACAGACCTGATCTTCACATTTCAAAATTTCCCAAAATTGTGGCAGTGCATCTCCTTGTTGGAATTCATCACTTGTCTTCTTCAGAAATCTTCACTGCCTTAAACTTCTTTTTTTTTTTTTTTTTGAAAAAAACATTTAAGAACATCTCCCATTTAGTAAAGTCCTCCCACCCCCAACTTCCACCTTCTCTTCTCATGCAATAATGCCTACAGTGTTTGAGAAAGCTAAAAAAAAAAAAAAAAACCAAAAAAAACCTTACTGAAGAGCCAGGCAATCCTGGAAGTCCTGTTTCACCCTGCAGGGAAACATGAAAGAAATGAAAAAAAAAACATTTTAGAGAACACAACATAGCACAATTCATAACAGAACATAACACAAAAGAAAAGCAAACCTCCAAGGATGTTTTCCATCTGCTGTTGTACATTCTTATTTTCAATACCATGTCGTAGTTAATAGATATGAACATGCATTCCCAATTAACTCTGTTCTCTCTGCCCTGCAGATGAGTATTTGCAGGAATTGGTTGTGTTCTGTGTTACTGTGATGTTTTACATTGATTTTAATGACATTTAGTGACTTAAAATGAATGATGCACTGGCTGCACCCTAACATTAAATTTGAACTTCAAAAATCTTATAATTGGTGTACACATACCAGGCAAATAAACCCAATTGATGCTCAGATCCCTAACAGAGTCTGCAGGATGGATATTTGGGAGCCAATATGCTTTTGTTTCTTAATGAGCAAAAAATCTTTGCAAAAAGAAAAAAAAAAAAAAAACTGAGGAATGGTACCATTTTCCTCAAGTCATTTTATAGAGCAGAGTCACATCACAAGTGACTTATATAGTTGTGTTACAAGTGTTTCCAGGACACTGGCATGTTACACCCTCTTTACATGATTTATTTCCATCTAGGCTACCATTTTTTTCCAGTCTGTTTTTCTCCAGCAGTGTCCACCATTTATTATGCCTAAAGACTAAGCACCCAGAAGGAATACCCTTTACTTTAGGTACAGACTACTGTAAAAATTACTATATAACTTCCTTTCACACTCTATTTTTTCATTACTCAAGTAGGTCTCTCCAGGAATATGACCCAGTGTATCTTTCATGCTTCTTCCTCTTAAGACAAGTTTAATTACTGTTTGTTATTTATTCTAAAGAGAGTCCATACTATGCCAAAAGGACTGAAGAGACACACATCAAAAAGTAATGGAGCAAGAAGCTCAACATCTTCTGGAAGCACCAAATGCAGCAATTTCAGAGATATGGATGAAGTGTTATGAACTCAAGACCACTCTTTACTGCACACGTGCTGGAGCACAAAGATCTTCTTGTTACTTATTGCTTAAGTGGATGTGCCCTGACTGTAGGTGCTTCTGAAACTTCACCTATAGCTGTTGCATCTGAGTGGGAAAGTAACAGGAAATAGAGAGATTTGCTTCTGATCTTTGCATTCTTGGATAAGTCTCACTGCCTTTTCTGGAGGAGATAAGGAGAAAAAATATCCAGAATTGGGCATGGCCTTCCACTCATGCCAAGGAACTGGGTAAGAAATAACAAAACCACAATATCACCTCTAGCAGACACGGAAACATAAGGCTGCCCTGGAAACTCTAACAACTCTGTAAAATAATGAGGTCAAAATTGTTGATGAGAGCAGTGAATAATTATTTTGCAGGCAAGAGGGTTGGGCTCATTTGATTGGCACTTTCTCAGTCTATTCTACATCTCCTGGATCAGACAATTGGCATCTACACAAACATATTGACATTTCTACCCATCTTTCTTGGGTGAGGAAGATCTCCTGACCCAAACTCCTCTCTACTTCCTTCTACTCCCACTATGAGGGTTAAACTAAGAGCAGAGGAGTTACAATCAGGCACGATTTAACACAAACTCACACCCCTTTCAGACTGAAGCAACATCAAAAAAGAGAAACATTTAAATGCATGCAAGCTTTGCTTATACACAAATGAGAGAAATATTAGGCCGGCAGCCCTGATATTTCAGCACTGGGGGCCCGAGGAAGAATTAACAAATTTGTGCCCAAATCCCTCCTGTGCATCCCATCCCAACTCACCTTTTCTCCTTTGATCCCACTGGCACCTGGAGGGCCCGGGCTGCCAGGAGGGCCCTATGAACAGGTAAAATGGAGAGAAAAAAAAATAGTCTTAGTTTTATATACTGCAGGTCATCCATTGCAAATCTCTTAAAGTATGGGAGATACGTAAAGCTGGAGGTTTGGGTATTGGCAGCACAAGGAGTTATATCCCATATTGGCAGCACAAGGGTAGGAGCTAATCCAACACAGCAGGCTGCTGTGGCTCTGCTGCATAGAGAGGAAGGGCAGTAAGGATGGAGATGCCACAGCTACCACAATAACAGCAATCCAATTTCAGCTGGTGCAGAAGGATTGTGGTCCAGGGAGTACATCGGTGTCAAACACAAAATTTAGGATAAAATTCAGGCATGAAGCTTTGCCAGCTTTGCCAGCTGCTAGGTGTCTAGACATGAAAAAGGCAAAAAAACCCCACAAACTTCACAAAAGCCCAAGTTCTGTAATGGGGTGTCACTTGGAGAAATTGTTCCTTAGAAGTGGTAAACAACCAGCATCCACCTTTATATCCCTCTGCAATTTCTCACTTCATCCACATTTGCTGCAAGTATAAACCAGTCCCATAAACAATGTAATGGGGCTAGTGGACATAGCTCACTGTGATTCCAGTGCTGCATAGAGCACTGGGAAATATTTCAATCTTATATGGATAGTGATATACAGGAACTAGACAAATACATCTTAGTATAGGGTAAATGGTGGCTGAGGTGCAGATGAGAGAGAAAGCAACCATTAACTGTCAAATCCCCCATGGACAAGCAGAGAAAAAATTAATGCAATAATCTTTATCACCTCACCGAGACGAAGGTGTAGATTTAACAGTGGTTAAGATTCTGATGTCACTAGACATTGCCATCTAAATACAAAAGACACGTCTGACCTGACAAAAATACTTCCCAACAAAATCAAATTGAAACTCCAGCTGCTAAAAGAGGGAGAGCAGGGCACTCGGGCAGCTGTGGCTGCTGTGCCTGTAAAGCACACCCAGGTCAGACCCCGGCAGCTGTTGTCTGTGTGAGCAGCAGCATCAAACACCTGAGGACAAACCTTGGGGTTCAGCATGCAGCTCCTCCACCTCTGCAACCGCACATCTTATGTGCCTTCAAATCACAGAATACCAAAATGGTAGGGGTTAGAAGGGACCTCTGGAGATCATCTAGTCCAACCCCTCTGCCAAAGCAGGGTCACCCAGAGCAGGTTGCACAGGAATGCATCCAGGTGGGCTTTGAGTATCTCCAGAGAAGGAGACTCCACACCCTCTGTGGGCAGCCTGTTCCAGGGCTCTGCCACCCTCAATGTAAAGAAGTTTCTCCTCATGTTGAGATGGAATTTCCAGATCCTCTACAGGGAGGGAAACAGCAAGGACTAGTGAATAGGATGCAGACACAGAAGCCTGGAGGCATCAGGATCAAGGATAACAACTATTAGCTGCTTTTGGCAGCTTTTGGCAAATCACTTCTTAACCTCTGCTTTTTAGTCTCTCCTTCGCTGCTTAAACCAGAAGATCCTTGGGAGTACACGATGCCTCTCATGAGGTACCATACCCTGAGTAATGAAAACAGTCTTGTAGGATCTACAGATAACAGTTTTAGACAAAGCATTATCTGTCTAATCACCAGAAATGTACTGGTCTTTCAGACCATTTTCTGGTTTCATCTTGTCTTAAAAATGTAAATACTTCCAAGACTTTCTTATTGAAAACAAACCAAATATATTAAATCCAGTTCTTCCCCTTTCATGTTGTGGGAGGGAAAAAAACATTTATAAAATTAAGCTTAAACAACTGAATTTTCGTATGTGTTTCCTTATGTCTTTAATGAAAATTAAGACAAACATCTAACCTATCATGTTTAAAGGACTGACATTTCTTTTAAGTGTATGTTGCATTACAATTTAATTCTAAAAAAACAAAAAACCCAACAAAAAACAAACAAACAAACAAACAAAAAACCCACAAAAAAACCAAAACAAAAAAAAACACCAAAAGAAAAGAAATCTTTGCCAACAAAGGTCCTTAGAATAAGAAGTACAAAAACTACCAATGCAGCGGGGTCCTATCATGACTCAGCACCCGCCCAGGATAAGACTCCATTTGAGAGTCCAACTTCCACTAGTCCCAAAGAAAAGCCTCCAGTCACTGAGTATTTGCCACATACCTGTTTCCCCTCCACACCTGGCTTTCCAGGAAACCCGTCCAGGCCTTTTTCTCCCTGGAGAAAGAAGAGGAGGAACCACTATAACTCAAATCTGTGGTATTTAAGTCACCATTCTTCAAGAGATGTCCATGTTATGCACTCCAAAAGTAAGAAATAAGGAGAGAAATTCAAGCCAGCCCAATAGAGAAAATTGCTAAAGTCCTCACATCTGTACAACAAGTCGCTGAGAGCCTCCGTCCAATAGCAAGGAGGTGAAACAAGTAGTCGGTAGGAAACTTTTATTCTCTTGAACTTGTATAGAAAACTTAGCACCAAATACCCGGGGTGTGAATTTAGAGACGAGAAGGGGCTGTGTGCTACTCTCCATGTAAGCATCCTTCCTCTGCCTGCTGAGATGGTTCATGTAAACTGGACAAAGTGTGCCAGGAGAACATCACCCCGGAATACTTCTTACAAAAGTAATGAATCCACAATCCAGCAACAGCTCATTTTTTTTCCCAGTTAAGAAAACACTTTAATTTTTCACCTTTACTTTCCATAACCTGCAGGAACAATTAATCTATTCCTATATGTCTTCAGGGTCAGACAGTCCACAAAGACCACAGGCAATCTATTCCAGTGCTTTATTTCTAATACCTGAAGGTATGTTTTTTTCCCCTGTACCTAAACCTGACTTTTTCTATCTACAGTTTTAGACTAGCATGGCTTTCCCTAACCCCCCCCCCAGAGAACAGACTGTCCCCTTCATCTTTACAATGGCCTTTTATGTACTTGAAGGCTTACAAAACTCCCCCTTCAAACTTCTCTAGACTAAACAGCCTCAATACTTTCAACTTTTCTTCATGGGCATGTTCTTCAGACCTCTCATCATTTTTGTTGCTCTCATTTGTGCACTGTCCAATTTTTCCATGTCTTCACTGTAGCTAAGCGCCCAAAGCTGGAGACAGTTGAGGCTAACTTTAAGCAGAAAAAATATTTCATGTTTTATAGAGTATTCTTCTGTTTAAGTCCCAGGATGATGTTTACCCCAAGCCCCCTTCTGCAAGACAGCTCCTTAATCAGTTGTTCTCAACCTGTAGCAATGTGCAATTTGGTGTCCTACACGTATGAAGCCTCCTGCAGTTGTCCCTTCTCATTGTCTTCTTCTGCTTTGGGGCTTTTGTTTTCAAAATCATTTTGAATTCTGTCCCTGATCTCCACTATGCTTCCACATTCAAACCTAATGTATTCTATATTGTATAATCCAGGTCCTTGATAGAGAAAATTACTAGATCAATGGCATAATCTTGCTAAACTTCACTTTTCTCTTACAGATTGTGGCACTTGCCCATTCTAGCTTTTTTGGTTTAAAACTCTTTGAAATCAGAACTTTGTCTCACTGTGTAAATGCTGAAACCTCTGTAAAATCAAACATTGATTTTTTTCTTGGACCTGCACATACAACTGAATAAAAATTACCAAATACATGCACACACTGCTACTGTTAACATAAATGTGTATGTACCTGTAGAATTTATTTTTACAAGGAGTGACAGCAAAATATTAGTTTTAATATTTTATTTTATGTTAAAGATATTTTAATTCTGATTCCTATCCCACAGGAACCCTCTTAGACCTCTGCTATATCTGCAAACCCACACTCGCGGCATTGGATTTAATTAGCTCCTTTTGAAAACTATATTGATTCAGCCAGTCAGAAACGGATTTGCAAATCAATTAATTTCTTTTTCCCTTTAGAAAGTCAATCAGTCTTGTAACAGAAACATTATTTCCAAATGATGCGTCCAAGAGAAATTGGAGAGACCTGTGCCCTGCAGAAAGCAGCCGAAAACCAGCACCAAACACCCAGATCTGCTTCCTTTTGGGGGCAACAGTTTCCACAATCACGGTTCCCTTTGCACCGACTGAACTATGAGTATCCTGGATTTGAGATTTTCAGTAAGCAACAGTCTGGTGGATTGCTGACAAAACGTGCAATGTATTCTCAGAAGAATTTTTAACATCAATACGCTGCAGCAACAAGTACTTCACACATGCTGTTTTAGCTGGCAAAACAGAAAAGTGTCAATGTTCTTGCTGTTAGGAATGGGGGCTGGGAAAGGCAAATGTATTATTTATACAATTGTATACAATAAAGCTGTTTGAAAACAATCCAAACGATTGTGCATTCAGTTGTTTCTTCAGAAAAATCCATCATTATAAATATTTTTTTCCCCTTCTTTAAAAAGGGCTAGAGAAAATGTTTTTTTCCAGAAGAAATAAAAAACACAATAGAAGTTTTATACTCAAATTTTCTCTTGTGAGAACCTGACAGAAAAACAGGATGTCTCAAATCCCCTCCCGGACCAACAGCCAGACCAGGACCTAACCAATTCCTTCCCCTCTGCTCTACTGCTTTTTCTGCTTTAACCAGTGGAACAAAATAGTCAAGAGTCATAAGCAATGAGTGGAAATCCCAGTTCCACAAAAAAAAAAAAAAAAATTAGTGCTGTTTTCTGACCTCTAATAGTTAGGAAGTGTAATGATTTCTTGGAAAAAATGATTTCCCAAGGTTCTGCAGGGCCCGGGGAAAGCCTGGAGGAGAACAAACCCACTGCACAGAGGGACCTGGCGGCAACAGACCAGACCCACTGCCTCCTTAGGTGAGCTCTTCTCCAATGCAACAGGCAAGGATTTACTGGATGGGCACAGGCTCGTGCAGCAAAAGGAATACCCCATCTCATCTTGAACTGCTGAGATGCCGCGTAACAGATACACATATGGCTTAGGTTGGTAGGGAATTGGGCCATGTTTATCTCTGCCTGGGGTCTGGAGTGAGCCCACGGGATGCCAAAGGACATGAGGTATCACTCATATTGTACTTTAGTGGCTTACCTAAAGAGCAAGCGTAACCAGTAATACCGGATTTGGGAATGTCACTATAAAACCTCAATATTTACATCTGAGGACCCAGGATATAAAAATATAGCAACAAGATGTATTATGGGCTATTTAGCCTTTTTTTTTGATACAAGGAGACAGATTCTATAGACCAATACTCAGTGTATGGGTTAGTGCTCTCATCTGATATAATAAACACTTTTTTTCCTCAGGCACAAAGAAACACAGGTTGCGTAGGTGTCAGTATTCAAGTTACAGACTGAGGACCAGACAAGAAAATATTTGGCCTGCAGAATTTACGCCCACTGTTTTCACAGTAGTACTGACTGGTAGAAGTTAAAGCAATGGCAGTGGATGCTCTGAGACCAACGTTAAAGCCTAGGAAAAATTCAAAGTACAATTGTTGTAGCAGATATCTGGCTGCTCCAGGAAAAAAAAAAAAATAAAAGAGCTCTAATTGTGCATATCCTTTTAATGAAACAAAATCTAATTCATTTCTTCCCCACTTTAATCTTCCTCTAGCTAAGTCAGCTGCCTGCCCACACACAGCTCCAGCTTCCTCTCCCATCACGCTGATGTCAGAAAGATGGATTTTCTTCCGGGAGCCAAATATTCCAGCAGATTAGACAACCTCGCCTCCGGAAAAGCAGCGGAGGCACTGGCTAGACACAACACACTGAACCAGTCTTGCAAAGGGCTGAGGCAAAAGCACGAGGCAGATAAAGTATGACCCAGCCTTTTGCTCGAGCTGCAGCAGCGAGGACAGATAGCACGAAACATGGTCATGGCTACTTCATCATAAACAACAAAATGGACACTGGGAACAGACACCTCAACATATGGTAAAGCAAAACACAATATCTCTCACTAAGGGTCTATTGATCATTTTTCCCAGTAGGCAAAAGCTTGGCGTAAATCTCTGTGTTTCTTCTCCAGAAGGAGATGAAGGGTGAGAAATGGGAAAATGGCCATGCTAGGAAGCTAATAACTGCCTCCTTTGCACAAACATATGAAGCCAGATATCACTAAAGACAGCTTGAACACAGGCAAACCTGCCAGGCCAACACCGAGATACTCCTGTCTCAGGACCAGCTTCAGACATAATCAAGGCAGGACATTGCTTAGGGCTGCAAGCCACCCAGAACTGGCAAGAAAGGTCCTGCTGCCCATTTTTGCTGCATAAGAAAAGGGGTGGCTTAGATCCGACTGAGATTGGTGATGTCCCATCTCCAGCTGCTTGCTGGCAAGGGCAGCAAAATGTATTTTTGATGGCATTCGCGGGGAGTCCCCAGGAACCTCCTGGAAGGTCCAGAGCAGAAGTGTGTGCACATCTGAGGTGTCTCCAAACACAAGGAGCAAACTCAAATAATAAAGACTTTGTGTTTGTCCAGCTCTCCTTTTAAATGCTTTTTTCAGGTGTAATGGGCATTTGGTCTCTTTCTGGAACCATAAACATGATTCAAATCCCAGAGTGTCCCGTAAAACAGCTATTCCCAGATAGGAGAGAGCAGAGAACTGGGAAGCAGCACCAGCTGGACAAAGCCTTTAACATAGAAACTACCTGGTATTTATTACTGCTGAGCTTATGGCAACGGGAGAAGACAGAAACATAGGCAGTTGGATAATCAGAGCAACTGCAGTAAGATGGGAGAATGCTGGATGCAGACATGGCCGGCAGCAGTCAGTGGTCATTCACAGATCTCAGGTGGTGCATACAATGTGGACACCCCACTAGATCTCCCCATACCTTCACTCCACTCCTATCTCTGTTCCATCCCTGCCTACACATAGACAAGAAATCTATAAACATGTGCTTAGTAGACAGCAGAGATCCAGAAAGCCCTCCTGCATTCCCATGGGGGGTCCATTCCCAGACAGCACTGGAAGGTGCAGCACAGTGAAGGAACTCCATCATCAATCACCCTCCAGATGTGCTGGTCGGACAGCCCACCCCACCTAAAGAGCAAAGACAAAGAGCAGCCTGCCTTTTCCCAGCCTGCAGCAAGAATACCTTGTCTCCTCGTGTTCCCTTTTCTCCTCTTTCTCCTTGTAGACCCTAAAAATAAAAAGAAAAAATGATTATAAAGTTCAGTCCAAGTAGAGGCATAGTTACCTCCTCTAATTAGTCACCAAATCACTATGCACGTCTGTACAATCTATTCAAGTGAATTTCAAGGACATTTTCCATGTTGCCAGTCCTCAAAGTTGGCCACGAACGTGGTCTGAGCAGACTCACAGAGCAGGGATGACCTGTGGGCCCAGGAACGTCTGTAATATTATACTGCCTGCAGACACACGACCCTCCTGCCAGCAGCAGTGTGGAGGGACAGGGAACACACCACAGCTGCAGATGGTCTGGAAAGCAACCAAAACTCTGCATTTTTCATGTTGCTCATAAACAATGAGGACTTAGGTAGAGGACAATACTGATGGAAAAACCTATCACATAAACAAGCAACAATGCCCATTCCTGGTGGTTTTGGATGCAGTAGCTAGGAAGACAGCAGGTACCTCTGAGAGCTGGCAAATGCTAGATAATCCCTCTCCTGGAGGCTCAACCACATTTCTTCACTGTGAATCCAGCCTGTGTTCTTCTGAACTGCATAATTCATCTCCTCCAGGTACACCAGAACCATTTTCTGGGGCTTAGACTAATAAAGGACAGTGACACTAATACAGACGATCGACTCAAGGGGTAGGAACAGATTCCTCCTTCCCTTGGCAGAAGAAGCACCTTGCATTTTACCTTTATTGTAGCAACTGGGCAACCACCTAATAGCTAGAGGCAGACAAATATGCTCAGTCAGTAATGGGCTCTCTAAAACCACCAAAGCGTAAGATACTTCTTATTCTAATGCATTTGTATTTAATCTTCAATTTACTTTACACTATAGTAGAGGCTTACCTCCAAACTAATGAGAGCTAATCACCTGGCCCATAGGATGATTTAGATAATTATTAAGATATTCAGATTGTAGGCCATGATTGACTGTAAGCAAAAGCTGTACAGCCCTGTCCATCTCTAATGACCAAAATTGAGCCTGCACAGCTTCCCAGACAACAAAGCAATAATCCCCCTATTTCCAAAAAACAGACATCAGGAGGCTTAAAAATATGACACTCTTAATGCACTAATAATGATGAGGCCATCATGTAGACTGTGTATATGATTACTGTCTTGGCACTACCCAGCAGCCCAAGCAAAACATCTTTATGACAGGAAGACCTTCCATAACAGTGCACCATACCTGAGTGTGTGACCCAAAGACCAGGAAGGAAGTGTCATTATAGCTCTGCCCATTTATCTTCTTAATATTACAAGAGTCTATCACATGGGAAGGTAATGCCACCCACCATGTTCATTTCATCATCTTCAAGCCTAATACAATTCAGTTTTAGCCTATGCAGGACACCAGCATGCACTTGGGCAAAGTCAATAGTGCCCAAGATCTTTTGAACACATTGGGCTTCTTTGTAGTGAGTTTTAAAGCGAGTCCTCGGCCAGCACAGGGAAATCTTTTCTCCTTTCCAGCATGTCTGGTATACCACTAAAGTGCACTGGTGTACAGTCAGGTCATTAAACCTCAGGAAATCCAATCAGCCTTTACATCACCACCTTAAAGCCTGCCTCCACAATTACCAAGGTGAGACCACAAGACAGAGATGATAACTTGACAGCATCTGACTTATTTTGGTCTTTCTGCCCATTCATTCAAGGCAGGTTTGACCCCTGAGGCCAAAAGCTATTCCCTGACAGTTTTGAAAATTTGATTGGAAACTTGCTGAGAGGTGGTATTTTTTTCGCTGGTGTTATGATGAAGTTTTTGAGCACCATATAAACGATCCACCAACACAGACCAAAACAATTGCATTATAGTGGAAGCATCACAAAATCACCAACTGTTACCTCTGTAATCAAGTCATTTCTACTGACATCTCTCTACCAGCTCCAGGTTTGTTCTCATTTAAAGAAGTCAGAAGAAACTCAGTGAAGTCAAGAAAATATCACTATTTGAAGACAGTACAGGTAAGTGGTCAGACATACCCTATACTGCTTCATAAAAAATAAAAAAAATAGGTTGGCAGAACACAGGGAAAAAGTGGAGGAAGTTTCTAGTGTGTCAAAAATTTAACAAGAGCCATGACTTACCGGTGCACCTACATAGCCTTTAATTCCTGGAGGACCCTGTTTTCCCTCAGATCCCTGGCAAAGAATTGAGATACAGTTAAAACACCAGAAACTGTTTCACAGTTATTCAGAAATCAGTTAAAATCAGTTATTCAGACTGTGCTCACAGTGGGCTATTGAGGCTCCTCGATTTTCTCAGCCCTAATACACAGAGCAGAGTCCAACTTTTCAGCTACTTACCCAAAGTGACAGCCCAACATTCTCCTTTAACCCGAGTGCTCAGACATTAGCAAGCTTTATCCTTCCACTTTGCCCTTCAAAGGTAAACTGTCCCATGCAAGCTTCTCTACAGGTTATTTCAGAAGTTCTGGCAATGGCAGTCATTGCCTGCTTGTTGAGCAACCATGGGATGGTTGATCTCTGTCATGACTCCTGAACACAGTGTTGGTGGAACAAAGCACAGGCATACCTTGCCTGAATATCCCAGAATAAATGAACCACAGACTTTGAGTGTTATATATTTTGAAGAGTAAATAAAAACAAACAGAACTGTATTCTCCAATGTTTATTTTCAGCATAACTGAGAGAAATGCAAGAGGATCGGGTACATTTCTATAGTTCTTCAGATGGTTACACATTGACTCTCTCCCTGGAGAAAGTAAGCTGAAATGGAGAGAACTCTCACTCCATGATTTTATGGCCTTACAATGCCTGCAAGTGGTTTGGATCCCCAGGTTAACAGGATCAGCCTTCAGAGCCATCTTTTGGAGACAGCCTAGGCCTGACGAGGTGGCCATGAGAACTGCTTAGATCTACTGTATCACCAATTTGGCTGATTATTTCATTACTTATCTTCCTTTCCTTTTCTTTCTCCTCTCTCACCTTGCTAACTCCTGTATTGGGTGGCTGTAGTGTATAAGACTTCAAAAATAAATCAAGACTTTATTTTTAAACCATTTACACATTTCATATTATTAGATGGTTTTTATTTAAAAAATATATATCCAAAATGCAAGACGTATTTGTACTGAACTATTAGCAGAACTGAGACTTTTTTTCCCACTGCGAACACCCAAGAGGTTGGCCATGTCACACCACTGTCCACCTTATCCCAAATGATAGTGTCATTTGGAGCAATCACAGAATCACAGAATGATATGGGGTTGGAAGGGACCTCAGGAGATCATTTAGTCCAACCTTGCTGCCAGAGCAGGTCCACCCAGAGCAAGTTGTCCAGGAGAGTTTGGCATGTCTCCAGAGACAGAGACTCCACCACCTCTCTCTGTCATTAAGCACAGACCTGGCAGGCTGACCGGACTGTATCTGGCTAGCGTTTCACCACTGCTTTAAGCAGTGCATTGCCAAAACAGTCCCCTCCCTCTGCCAGAGAGGACTCGTTAAAGCAGATGAAGCCATGCCATGAAGCTTGCGAAGAGTTCATCAGCCCAGCTGCGAAGTGGCTAAACCTGTGTTAAGCATGGAAGCACATACAACAAACTTGGGGGAAGATTCACAAATGGTTAACAAGAGCTGGGTTTAGGCACAGACAGAGTCTTGTTTGCTCCAAGTTGTCCAAATCATCAAAGTCCAACTCGGTACCATTACATAAGATGTAGTTATAACACTAGGCAAAAGCTATACGTAGAGAAACTGGGTTTGTCTGGACGAGAAGACATGCTGATCCCTCTCAAGGCCTGTGCTGAGATCATGTCTGGTAAACCAGAGAAGTGTGGGACCTTCGACAGCTGAGAGGAAGGAAATTTGTCAAAATGAAACTCTTACCTAATACTTTATATTTCAAAGGCTTGATTTTTTTTTTTCCCTCTCCCTCTGTTTTTTCTATCAAGTGCAGATTACTGTTAGTTCAGACAGGAATGCTGTTGCTATGTCAGTGACACAGCAATGACAGCCACAAAAAAATCTCTTTAACCTTTTATTAAAGACAGACACAAAAAAAAGAAGGAAAAGGTTGAATATTTGCTGCAGGATTTTAAAGTCTAAAGAGCTTGGTCTGAAAAATTCAAGCTCTGTTTCGCTGCTGTAATATACAGTAAGGGACTTATGGCCTTTTTTCCTCTGGACCCACTTACTCCATTTAAAATAACCTGCCAGGTCCCACATATTTTTGTGGGAGCTTTCTCCACTAACCAGTGGATATATCATGCCATGAAATACCATGAAACCAGAACCTCCATCGCTGATTAGCACAAGGCTGACTTTGAGTGCTCTTCTTTGCTTCCACCAGCTTGTAGCCAGCAAGATCATACATCCTTCTTGGTGAGTAATGAAGTTTATCCACCAAGTTTGATGAAAAAGAAGAAAAAAAAAAAAACAACAAAAAACACCACCAAAAACTCCACACATTTTTACGATGAAGACACTGAGTTAGGAACACTCTCCCCTGGAGACTTCACTGAGCAGCAAAAGCAGTAAAACCAGAGATGATGTACTGAAGCCATTTCATTCCTGTAACCCATACATGTACCCTAATGGGTTCATCATCCATTACGGTACCTCTGTGGGCTGAAGTCCTATTACCAGCAGTCTGCAGGACCCTTATCTGTGCTACGGGAAGCTTCCCACAATTAATGAGGTCTGTAAAAGCTGCGAGGCACCTCCTGAAAAGAAAGTGCTGGCTGTTCCCACTGAGGCAGAAGACTGGAAATGTCTTAGCCAAGTGGGTAAGGAGGGGGTTGAATTCCCTGGGGTGTACGTACAGCTACTGGGCTACTGCACTTCCCTGGCTCTGTGCAAATGAAGATGGATTAAGCCGGGAAGGACTGCATCCCAAGTGACCAGAGAAACTGCAAGGTTGCTCTCCGCCGAGCCTGGGGTAGAACCCAGAGGCACTGTATCGATGCTGATGACTTTAAATAAAAATAAGTCATCTGGCAAAAACACCAATCATTACAACAGGAATTGGAGATGTGACTTCTCTGATTGCCAACTCTGCCCATCTCTACACATCCCATTCCACACCGGCGAGGCGCTTGGGCTTAACACTGAGCAGTAAAGAAGTGTAGATACATATTTTTGTTTTTACAGCCCTGTCAGAGAAGTCAGGATTGTTGCTTAAAATAGCTCAGGTCAGAATCCAGCTGAAGGACACTGCACACAGGCAGCGCATCCGCAGAGGTAAATAAAAGTCACCGTGAAAGCACAGTTTTATATTTAGCCACTGTTGCCGAGAGGCTGGGGTTAGCCAAGCTCACCTCTTCCCTGAGAGAACTTGGCACTGTCCAGTCAGACGTTTTTAGGTCCAGCCCCACCAGCACGGATCCTGCCCAGCCCACAGTGCTGAACTTCTATCCATCATTGCCTTGTTACTTGGCTGAACTGTACGTGCCTGATGATCCTGGTGGGAAACATGCAGCATTTTCCAGGATCAAGTCCTTCTGGAGGTGGATGTAGATGCCATGGTTTGGCTCCGTTTATAAAAGCTTTGTGAAGTAAGAGTGAGGAGCTTCATACCACAAGGAGCATTGTCTGGCCTACTGGTTTGCAGTTCCACTATGGGAAACATGCAGGACAGAGAGAAAAATATGTATTTATATATACAGTAGGAGAGATGCTGCTGACAGGAAACTGTGGGTGACAAATCGAGTTCATCTCATCCCCTCCCAAATCCCACCAAAGGACAAAGCAATATTCAGAGTGTGTTTGCTCAGCCCAGCCACTGTCATTTATTCCCCGCTGAACACACTGCCCTGCAGTTTCCCCAATCAACCCCTTCACGTTGCTGAAGGCAATATGGCTCCCACAGAGAACCCCAGGATGGCTGCCAAGTATCTCCGCTAATCCACAAACATGCCATTAGCTACAGTACCCTCCTGATGAGACTTTAGGAAATGATGAACATTTCCCTCTATGAAAAGATAAAAAGAAGACATTTTGGAGAAAGCACCTCTCCGTAGCTGAGGAACCCAAAAGGACCTACATGAATGAACTGCTTCATAGGGTCCTCTCAGACAGAGCCAAGCAACAAGCAGAACTACATCTGGAAAGGTGCTCAGATACTTAACTCCTGTTTGAGGACAAATAGGTGAACACACTGGGAGGTTTAGATGACCAGATCTGGCTCTTCTGGAAAGATGTGATACTCAAAGACCTTTGCTTGTCCAGGAGCAGAACTGGGTGAAGTAAATTTGGGTAATCAATCTCTTACACTCGCAACACCTTTCATAGACTGAGCAGAACTTGCCATCCAGGATGCTTCTGAAAACTCACTTGTCCATCTAGTGAACCATCTTCTTCTTGTGTTATAACGAGACTGAAAACAGCTGATGGGCAGTTATCTCCTCAGTAATTAGGAAACAAGGCAAGGAGAGCTGAGACTTTCAAAGGAGGGTAAAGAACTGCTCATGAGAAGAGCTTCAAAATTCATGTTTCTGATGCTCAGCTAAATGTCACCAGATCCCCATCCAGAAGCACCTTGTTTGAAGCAAACCCAGTGATATAACATTGGCTCAAGCTCTGTATCACTTTGCCACTGTCTACTGGTGCAAACTGAAGCTCCCAAAATAGACAGAAACATCCAGGATCTCTCCATGATTTCTTTTCACCCAGTCATAGGGTAGGGATAATTCTCAGCAGCATCTTTGTGAGAGTTAGGAAGGCTTAAAGAAGCAGCAAGACTTATGTGCTCCAAAACATGTTCTCTTCACCTTCTCCACCTGTATGTTGATTGAATAGAAGGTATTTCTTCTCTTAACATACCTTGCCTAACTGCTGATATCTTAGGGACCCTTAGCAGACCCAAAATGAGCATTTTGAGCTTCTTCATTCACCAGTGAGAAAAACTGAGAGTCATAAACAACAAGTTATTCAAGCAATCCACAGATTCAAAAAGTCAGTGGAAAAAATGTCCATGTAAAAAAGATGTGGAAAACTTACCTTTGGACCTGCTGGCCCAGGCAGTCCAAATGCACCTGGCTGTCCTGGTTGACCCTGCAAGTAACAGCAACATTGATAACAAATGCTAATTTTTTATATATAAATGCTAGGAGTGCTCAAAACAGTCACTACATACAGCTTTAGAAATGGAAGCTCTATCCAATATTTACAGTCCTGAGTACCGTTATTCAGAGATCTGAAAGTCTGGGGTGTGCTTTCTTCACAAAAAGAAAAGCAGAAAGAGACAAATCGAAAATTGCAGCAGCTATTCATCTGCTCTTCAAACACAACCACGTAAGCAGTGAGTTCCCCAAGTTGTAAACAGCTGGCACCAACTATGGTCTATAGTTGTGGATTCCCTAGAGGTGAAATAATGCATTTGATCTTGAGTGGTCACCCCTCAGTGCAATAAGCACATCCTGAAGGAATTCTGCAAGTCCAGGTACATCACTGTCCAATCTGAGACCACACAGTGTGTGATACAATGAAGTTGCATCAGTTCTGGAAGCTGTATTAGAAAATCAACCTGTTTTTTCTGAAGTGGGACAGGTGTGGCATAAAGCAGAAACAAGATGCAAGTAACAGGGAAAAAAAAAAAAAAAGAGCTTTTCTGCTGTGTATAGCACAACTTTTGTGCCCTTCCAAGAGTCTTTTCCCCATGTTCTTCCAGTCGCCACCAAATGACTGCCACAAATGGACAGTGAATGAGACAATAAAGTCCACCATCGGTATGAAGATGATTCAAAGAGACAGTGATCAAGCAGGGGAAAGGAGGAAAAGTTCTAAAACATTTAAGATGTTGGGAAAATGTGTTTGTGGTTTTATGCCTCAACTGCAGTCCTCTTAAAGGCAATATTTTGTACGCACCACCCTTCTTTGAGCTAACCCTGCACCCCCTCCTTTGCTCTTAGCTTTTAGCAGTGCATGAGAGGAGATAAGGTCCTTGTTTCTGCAACCACTATATCTATTTCTCTCACCCCTGTCCATTGTGCAAGCACAGGATGGTCCCCTGCCATCTCCACTAGCTGATGACTCTTTGCCAGGTTTAAAACAAATGGCCAAGCTCTGCAGCTGCAGTTATTAACCAGCACAGCCACAGCAGCAGGTCCCAAACCACAGGCTGTCCCCACTGCCCCCTTTCCAATATTAATAAGCAGTAACAGCTGCCCCGGGAGCCCCTAAGGATGGCTAATCCATACGACGCCTGCCATCGCTGCAAACACGGAAGGGAGAGCACTGGGGCTATTAACCTCCTGCCATTTGTTTCTGCAGCTCCTAAAATGGCCATACAAATCCCCAGGACATGTTCCACTCAATCCAGATTGATTTCCACTGCTTGCCTCACACTGCAAGGCAAGGATGATACAGGAGGAAGAAAAAGGCTTACGGCTTCTCCTTTTGCTCCATCCTTCCCAGGGGGACCAGGTGAGCCCGGGGACCCCTGTAACAACAACAGAATTATCATTCAGCACAATATTAACACCCATTGCAAGTGCAAGGACATGAGTAGCACAGCAAGACAGGAATAAGGAGAATCATTTCAACGTAAACGTTTATTATTTACAGTCTCTGGAGGAGTTGCTACTGCCATTAACATGCTACGGCCAATTGACGAGCTGTTAATGAGGAGCTAGGAACGCTTGGCCACTTAACTCATTTAAGAATAAATTAATATAAATGCTCTGCAGCTAATAAGACACTTCACCATTGCGTCATCTTAATATTGTATCCCCTCAGTCTCTCTGTCCACCATTCCATTGTCCCCCGAACCTGCTGTTTTGTCACTAAATACTCATTTTTTTATTTTTTTCTTTTATCCCACACTTGTACAGCATCAATCCCAAAGCTCAGAAGCCTCTAGGTACAGCTGTAATACACAATAGTAACAAGCCTAACAGAAAACAGAAAAGAAATCTTGAAAAGCTCAAGCAACCCTCAGAATCACAGGATACCAGAATGGTGGGGTTTGGAAGGGACCTTCGGAAATCATCTATTTCACCCCCTTGAAACATGCTGGAAAGGAACTCATCCAGAAGGTTTTGAGTCTCCAGAGAAGGAGATTCCACAACCTCTCCAGGCAGCCTGCTCCAGTGCTCTGGCACCCTCAAAGTAAAGAAGTTTTTCCTCATGTTGAGATGGAATTCCCTGTGTTCCAGCTTGTGCCTGATGCCTCTTTTCCTGTCACAGGGCACCACTGAAAAGAGCCTGACCCCATTGTCTTGACACCCACACTTTGAATATTGATAAGCATTGATGAGGTCCCCTCTCAGTCTTCTCCAGGCTAAACAGAGCCAGATCTCCCAGCCTTTTCTCATCAGACAGGTGCTCCAGTCCCTTGATCATCTTTGTAGCCTTCCACTGGACTCTCTCTAGTAGTTCCCTGTCCTTCTTGGACTGGGGAGCCCAGAACTGGACATAGTACTCCAGATGTGGCCTCATCAGGGAGGAGTAGAGGGGGAGATTAACCTCCCTCCACCTGCTGGCCACACACTTTTTAATGCACCCCAGGTGACCATTGGTCTTCTTGGCCACATGGACACATTGTTGGCTCATGGTAAATTTGTTGACCACAAGGATTCCCAGGTCTTTCTCCACAAATCTTCTTTCCAGCAGGTCAGCCCCTAACCTGTTCTGGTGCAGGGGGTTATTCCTCCCCAGGTGCAGGACCCTACACTTACCTTTGTTGAATTTCATTAGTCTCCTTTCTGCCCAGCTCTCTAGAATAGATACACAAGAAGCAAAGGCAGTGCACATGGGGAGGAACTAGCTTAACATTTTTACTTTTAGGCACTGCAGCAGGTTTGGGGTTTATTAAGTGCACTGTGAAAAACGGCTCAAATGAGAAACAGACACAGGCACTGCAAACTCCTGCTCTGGGCCCTGATTAAACCGAGCTGTTTTGCTGTGTGTTTCTTGGAGGGGAATCCTGCCGTGCAATCCTGAACATCGGCTATTTTACAAGAGGTGGAAAAAAATTAAATTCCTATAATCCTCCTTGTAAATGTTGTTTAAGGCATATCTGACAAATGTCTCCAACACATACAACTAGTCGACAGAGCAAGCTCAGTGCAGTATAATTTTTTGAACTACTTTTTAAGAAGATGTAAGCAGCTAAAGGCTATCTCAGTCCAAAAGTTACTTATGCTCAGTGCAAGAAAGTATATAATCTTTGGCCTTCCATGGCCCATACTGGTGTTTCTGGACTTGGAGACATTAACGCTGAGCTTCTGTTCCTTTTCACTCTTCTGCTCTGTTTTGGAGTTCTACAAAGTTTAGACAAAGTTCATGCCCTGAGATGTCCACACCGTTGTCAAATGTGGCTGAGCACCGTCAATAGGTTTAAAGATTGTAAGATGCACTTTGCTGAAAAGTAGTCCAACAACACAGTCTGCTTTTCTTACTACCTTATTAACATAGAACAAGAAAACACAGAGGTAAATGGCTTGAAAGAAGGCCTGTTGTCATTTGCCTTCCATAACAACTTAAATTTAACTTGTCACAGTACAGTTAATAAATACTTGCACTTACTTTTTCTCCTTTATCCCCTTTTAGTCCAGGAAAGCCAGGGGAACCTTCATCACCCTAAAACACCAACAGAAAAAAAACATGAAATGCCACTTTTTTCTCTGGTGTATCTGTGTATTTCAGGTGGCAGTTGTCATCTGGGAAGAGTTGAGGAAACTTCTCTGACTCTCTGTAATGACGCTGCCCTCAGACACCCGGAACTTGCCAGATTTGAAGTTCAATTTCACTTTTACATTGCCGTATCTTCCTCTGGCTGATCCCTCCATCCCCCTTTTTGTGTAAATACCACCCAGAACCAGCCTTATTCCAGGAATGAGATTAGAGACCTGTCACTGGGAAACTATGTGAAGTCTAGAAACTGTTCACTGAGAAACTCTGCTGTTAGCACACTCTCACAGACTCACACACTCATGGAAACACTCAGACATTCACACACACGTTCATACATACGCACACACTCACTCACCAAGACACACATTCAAACACTCACACACAATCCCTTTCACAATCACACTCTCACTCTTACACACACTCTCAAACATACGCTCATAGACACTCTCACACCCACACAGAACCACCCACACAGACGCTCATGGCCAAGCTACTGCCACACCGAATTTGCAATAGCATGGAAGCTTTTGGAAAAACTAAAATGTTGGAATTTTTTCCCCTTTACTTGCCCACATTGGGCCAAAATGTCACCTTGGAAGCCACTTACTCCATTTACATCTCATCAACCGGAACTTCTCATACTCAACAACTAACTTCATCAATGATTCACAGTAGGCTTCAGCCAGAGCTCCGTGAATGGCGCAGGACTATTCCTGCAGTCTTGGGGTACTTGGTCATGACTCAGCAGCCTGCTTGCATCTCTCCTGCATGTTCGTGCTCCCACTGCTGGCACCCAGGTTCCAGCATTGCTAGATTTTATAAGAGATGTTGGCATGAGTCCTTCCACGTACTGTTCTGTGTCTCTTCTATCTGAAAGGGTAGACATCCGTATGTGGGATGTAAAGCCACTAGCACTGTTTTTTCCCCACCTGATTTTGTAAAAACCCAATACAAGGTTTGGACAGTAGAATCCTTCTGAAGGAGCTTAAAGTTGCTAAGCAGTTGATGCATATATTTCTAAGTTGCCTGTATATACCTAAGGACTACCTACATATGCAAATAAACTCAGGCCAAGTTCTGCCATATTTAGTCTTATTTGTGATGGGTTTTACCTGCATGAGTAGTCCTGCAGACTTAGATGGAAGTACACCTAAGGTAAGGTTCCAGGCAATGTCAGAGTGACAAAATCCGGCCATATTTATTTTTAAGTATATTGCAGCACTTAAAGGTTAATAAAAGACAGTATCTGGAAAGAATCTATGCTGTATATGCAAATTAAAGTCATTAGATACTTTTATAATCACATTTCTTGCTAACTGAACCTTCATGAAGCTCTCTGACTAGAATTTGCAACGCAGCTAGTGGTAAAAATCAGATCTGTTGTATTTGAATGGCTCCCTAATGAGACAGAAAACCCATCAAATAGCAAATGTGATTTTTAAGGAAATCATTTGCTCTAAGAGGTCAATATAATTCAAAGGAGCTGCTATTCCACGGCAAAGTGGGCAGCATAGGTAGGAGTACAATATGTGTCATTTCTATGCAAGTAGGAAGTAAAGGAATACAGTTAATTAGCTTCTCCTCTTGCCTTTTTTTTTTTTTGTCTTCATGAAGTAGCAACTCCTTGGCACAGCTGAATAAATTAATCCTAGCATGAGTCAGTAAGGTTGATGCACAAGTGCTCATAGAGCCATTCATGCTGGACAGGACCTTATAAGCTTTCTAGCCCAACCTCCCACTCAAAGCACCATCAACAGTGAAATCAGACTAAGCTGTTAAGGGTTTATCTAACTGGTGTTGAAAACCTCCAAAATAAGGTAACTTCTCTTCACAGATGCAAATAGTAACTTACCTCCTAAACCAATACCGTTCAGAGAAAAGAAAAAGGCTTTTCCTTTTGTATTCTTTATTTATTGGTCCCTTCCAACTCAAACGATTCTATGGTTCTACGATTAACTAAAGCAGTGAGATTTCATCATTTTGATTCTTAACAGATCTCAAGGAGTTGCCTACAAAAATGTGAAGCCCAGAGTTGGCCCTCACGGACAAGAGGCTGCCTGGACATTTGCAGGTAAACACTATAAAGTCTCTCCCACTTGGTGACCATACATACCAGCGACAGCAGTGAGCCTGAACTGCCATTCACCATTGAGTTCTGGAGTCATCAAGGAGAGGAGAGGAGCTTTAGGGTTGCCCCCATGCTCAGGATTATGTGACCCAGCAAAGCCCAACACTGTCACACATCAAACAGCCTGGCACAGAGCGGACTCTTCACTGGCAATAAACAGTTCACCTCACCTGGGTCATATTGAGCCTCAGGACCCCATAGAATCTCCTGGATATTGTGTACATGGTCTGGGACCAAATTATAACTACATCCTGTGTAGACCTTCAGATGGCTGAATGGAAATTAAAAAGCTGATAAATTAATCACTAGATGATATATTTCCTCAGATTTGGAACAGCTAATGCAGGGAATTTACCATATCGAGCCTCACAGCAGAATTTCTCTGAAAAGAAAGAGACCTAAAATGGAGAAGGAAGGGATCTGCAGGTATACGGAAAGATGCAGAGACAGAACAACTCAGTTCTACCTGATCCAAGGGAGACTTCAAAAGCACACAAAGGAATAATCCCTCAGTGATGTTTTTATGCAATCTACTCAAGTTTAACTGCTTTTCTTTCCTCCACTTGCAGCTCCTCAAGCAGCTGCCAAGTTTACAAATATTTCTTCCAACTCAAGAACAGCTGTGGCCTATAATCACATATTTTACTTCAAACTCTGGGCTGTGGCCTATGTTAATGGAAATGAGAGCAAACTAAACAAGAAAATAATGGGGAAAAAAAGTCGGTCCAAAACACATGGTTAGATTCTCATTTGCCTGTCAAATTCAAGTAAATCACTGGACTTTTCCTTCAGCTTACAGAGCAGATGCTGTTATAGATCATTCTAAGGTCAATTCTATACAATTTATTTATTTTCTCTTCCAAACCGGTCTACGTCTAACACAAAAGTGACACTTTTCTAACCTTAAAATGAAATTAAAATTTCTAACCCTGTCACAAAACGTCAATAAAGGTGTCATTGGGAGACTTTAAAAAAATCTGCCAAGCAGAACCCCATGAATCACACACCCAGCATATTGACAGTTGCGCAAACCGGGGGATCTATATCCAAGGCAGGAGACAAAATGGCAAGAGCTGAAAAGAAGCAGAACAAAAATGGCAAGATGAAATGGAAACAGAAGCAAAATTGCCCTGTGCAGTGTTACCACTTCACCATTAACACACCCTTCTCTCCTTTGTTAATTAACTTCACAGCACCCCTGTGAAATCAGAAGGAAGTTAGAGCAACTGTAATATTGCTTTCATCTCATGAGGGTGACGAGTCAGAGGCACAACTGAGCAGAAGACATATGGGACAGAGCCTGGGACAAAGATAGAAACTCATTCCAGATTTCCTGTGTCTTAGGATCAGTGCCCTAATTGTAAGTTTATTCTTTCGCTCACCGATATTTAATTTGGCAACTTGATGTTGACAAAGAATAAACCAGAAGATGATAGGTAAGTGGCCTACGGCTGATCCGTGGTCACACACTAAACTGTTTTCACTGTTTGATGAGAAAAAAAAGGAGGACAGAAGAGATACTGCAAGTTGAGCGTGGTCTTCACACTCAAATGTCTGAGAAAACTTCCAAGAAAAGTCATCTGTCTGGAAGGATGTAACATCCTTCTTTTCTAGGTTTTTGTCCATTCAGGGACTACAAAGTTGAAGAGGGTGAAAGAAAAGATCTCACAGCTTTGTTTCCAGCAGCCATACGAAATAAATATTTTCTTGAAAAATATTGTAAATTTGGGGTTTGTTTCTTTTTAGAGCATCGAGGCAAAGGCAAAAATTTCATGAAAAGCCAGAGATGATCTGCAGATCAACCAAGAGGCATAGCTGCAACAGATATATGTCACCCAACTCCATTTTCAAAAGCTGCTGACCAGACAGGCAGCGCAAATGACTGCCATTCTCCAACTCACAGATGCAGGATTCTATTAGCTTAATGATGCTAAAACCCTATTAATATCTTGGCAAATTCGACACCAAAACTGGCATTATCTTCTTCTTCCACAAGAAATAAGACATACATCTTCACTTGGAGTTCAGTTCATTCTAAGAGAAGAAAATCTGCTCTGCTGGGTCTCTATTATATTCTGATTTAATAAACAGAAAGGTCGTGTATACATAATACACAGGGGTGAACAGAAGTCGTAGGTTTGGCTGGTCTATCAGGAAGCTCAGCACAGTATGTAGACACTGGCTAAAGGATAGATGGGCATTTTTTGTACTGCAAACATATAAAATATGTTTAAAATATGGGTTTTTTTTAATGCATTGCCTAGAAGCCAATTGTCCCCAAAAGGTACTTCCCCAGGAAAATTCAGGAGACCTTGTCTTTCAAGATTCTCTGAAACCTTGAACCTGATGAACATCACGGACCCTACCAAGAGACCAGAAGGGTTCTTCTGACCCTTCATCATATGATCCTAAGTCATTGTTCTTCTGGGGAGAGCAAGTGCATCTTTTTTTCAGGGATACCAACAGATATCTTTTTTTGAAGGAACCTGATGCTCCATCTTTGCATCAAAATAGGTAAAACAACAGCTGTGTAACAGTTACTGGGATGTACGGTCACTGATAAACTTCTCATTGCAGTAGAGAAGATGCACCAGAGCTTACTGATGTGGTAAACAACTACACTCTGATCAAGGTCACTGTAGACTTCAGAATAGACTGGAAATGTCCTAAAGAATTCAAAGCTGTCATTGGTGACCAAGAACCTGTTCATTAGCTTCATATTAGCTGCATCTCCATCACCACACTCCTTAATTCACTACATAAGTAATTGTTGAAAGACTGAGCTGGTCAGACATTGAACTGTCCCAAGTGGAGTACTTGAAAAAAGCATCTACTTCTGCAACAGGGAGAGGACAGATGAGTACAAGGAGGAAGCTGTTGTGTTTGAAGTACTTTTGGTCAACAGCTAGGAGAGTTGCTCAAGCAAATGCTGAAATCTTCAAATTCAGAAACAGTCAAATGGTTTGCAGACCTATTTATGATTGAACATACTGAATAGAAGGTAAAAGATAACTAGATTCAGTTGACACCACAATCCATACATTGTGCTGGTACCACAATACACAGAGGAATAACTGGAGAAATGAACCGGACTACAATGGGTTGGATTCCCAGAAGCAGGACCAGTACTTCCTGAAATCCCAGTTTTTCTTTTTTGCATGGCTGAGGCAAGAGGGTTCTCAATTAAAGTTACATTTGTCACACACTTTGAAATATGAAAAACATAACAGGTCTGCTCTGAAAACTTCCTTGTCTCAAAGTACAAACTGATGCTCCTTCCTGGCATCTGCCACTGCTCTGGACCAGACAAACAGCTTGGCAAGTGCTACAGGGGAAGTGTTCATCCAAGTAGAAAAATAACCCAGTCATGTATCATGACACTGATTAATTTATGTTCTAGCATCTACAAATAGCACACAGAAAATAGTTCTGTTCTTGTGGATGATTTGCCATATACTGGTTGATATTTTTATTTGCAAGAAACATCCTTTAATTCCTTTTGCTCTGTTGCTGGGAATTTTCTGATGCGTCAGACCTCCACACAACCCTCAAAAAATTCAGTAGCTCTCAGAAGAGCACATTTGGGCAGAGGAGTTCTGTGTCAGGGTACTCTAAACTCCAGTGCTGACCTGTTCTTAAACATCTGCTCCTACTTATATTCCACATTCACCCCTTAGAGTTTACTCCAGTGCCTCAGGAAAATACATAGCTTTTCCTGGAGATTAACCACATCACCTACTCCGTAATTTCTCCCCTCCCTGCAGAGCCCATTCCTTTCACTCTCTCCCTGCTGGTTAAATTTGAAAAAAATCACTGATGATTCTTCTCATTGCTCTCTGCAATGAGCAACATCTCAAATGAAAGAAGTCCAGAGTGGTAACTGGCCAAGTAAAGAACAGCATGAAACATGGTGCTGCCATGGTGTCACCTGCACCTTCAGAGAGCCCTTGAACAAGGCACCTGCACGTTCTCAGCCATGAACAAGGAAACAGCCTGGCAACAGCTTTGATCAGTGGAAAGGGGAAAAATCTTCCAGCCTTCCTTCCTGCCTGCTTATAGATGTGAAAATGTGGGAGGGGCAGGGAACACGCAAGATGCCTTTGATAGGCCAGTGATAGCAACTTGCTTCGTGGGAGGCTTCAGCTCTCTGTGAGTCATTAGGCTACAGGATCCACTTCAGAGTGTATGCTCCAGGCTGCTAGGAAAGCATTTTTTTGGTTTCCACCTAACAGGCAGCTAATCCATACCTATCCATTGCAATATCACTCTCAGGAGCATCCCACATTCCAACAATATCTATCAATGACAGAATCAAAGCAATCTGTTTTCCCTCCCCCCCCCCCAGCTCTTCTATCAGAAGAAGGATAAACTTGGAAAAATCTTTCTCTCATCCTTCCTTTCTCCACTGCCACTGGATCTCGGCAGAGAAATCCTCTTAAGAAACAAGTGCTGGAGACTTTGCAAACTTCTGGTTGCCAGTAGATGTCATTGTATACCAGCAATGTACCTGCAAGCCAGGGGCCACTACTGAAAGAAAGAAATGTTTTCTAAGTTTATGTAAGGAAAAAAAAAATCCCAAGTTACTAGTATTCTTGCACTGCTGAGAATTAAGCTGTCACGATGCACAATTACTATGTGATCTGGCTCCGAGTTGTTTATTACAATCTGCAGCTGTTATTCTGGGTCACAGAAAAACCCAGAATTTATCTAAACCCCTCTAATTATTAAGAAAAATAACTCTATCAAACCACAGTTATTTAGCTGTGCAGAATATACTTTAACCACAGTTAAGAGGACCCAAAAATCTCAACATGCAGACTGAAATCACCTGCATACACAAGAGGATTTAGCATACCCAGAGTACTAAGTCAAATACTAACATTAATACACCTCACTTTTTAATCAGAAGATTCGGAAAAGAAATGACAGATACAAATGACTCCAGTGAGCTGCACGACAGCCTTATGAAGTAGATGAGGTACTATTATACAGATGTTTAAGTGCTGGGCTGAGAAGTTAAGTGCCGAGTGACCTAAATCAGATGGAAGTCAGTACCTAAGAATGGTTCCCAAGAGAGAATATTTCCAGCAAAAAAAAATAAGAAAAAAAAACCTGCAGATATTGCACTTTCGCTTTCCATTACCAGGTCAGTTTGAGCTATGCTTACATTATATTTTATTCTGTAATAAAGTAAAAAGATCTGAGAGGTAAGAACCAAGCCCCGAGGAGGCAATATTTCCACAGCCACCATCTCCAAGGAACACCAATTACTGGGCAGTTGGGGGTTTGCTTTGTTTTCACATTTCATTGACAATAGTATCTCTGAACTTGAAGATGGTTTCCCATTTTGTTGCTGTCAAGATGTGCTCACTGAAAGAGCACTGTCTGCCAACCTGGATGCTGACGGGCAAAGGCTCCTGCTGCTTCTTTAGTCTCTCAGAGTCACCCTTCAGCTCACCAGCCCTGGGTAAACTGAGTGGCATTTAAGAGTTCTGGGACTTGGTGACAATGTCTGAACATCACAGCAGCCCAAACAAGGCCTGTAACCTCACTGGAAGATTTCCTGCACCAAGGCTCAATGTTTCATCAGTGAAAAGGACATATACCTCGCCTCCTGGAGCGATAGTTTTATTTGGAGGTTGCTGGAATAAGGACTAATTCTTGGTTCGTGCAAGCTCAGAGTCCACATTGTGTAAGTGCTCAGAGAGCACATCCTTGTCCTAGAAGTTCAGATGGTTGTTTCTGTTCCTTTGTATTGAAGTTGTTTCTGAGCTCTGCCCTTTGGCCCTCGCTTGAGCTGCACTACAGCAGCCTGGCAATAAACCCTGCTAGTCCTGACTTGCAGCATCACCTTCCTGGCTCGGACTTTGACTTGCTTCATCAACCACGGACCAGTCTGGTGCTCTGTACTCTCAGCTGGACCTGGCTACCATCGCTGACTCATCCTGCTCCTTTGCTGTGGGATTAGTCCAAGTTGGCGAGGTCCCTGCCCTGCCACTCAGAGTGTTGGTCCCAGCTCCCTCTCCCTTAGGACACAGACGGGTCCTTGCTGTACCCTGAGACTCAGGCACCTGACTCTCGAACATTATTATAGCTCTGTCTGTCTAAAACACCTCTTCCAGCCTGAGCCTTACCTGCAAACAAGTCACGCACCAGCCCTTCAGGTCCCAAAACTCACCCCTTAAAAAATACCCAAAGCACGAGCTCTCCTTTGCCATCAAACCAGCACGGACAGGCTCCAGCAACGTCTGCAGCAGCTTCTGCAGGCAGAGCTGACTCCTTTTCTCGTGCCCCGTGTTACTGGATGCTGGCCAGCCCCGCCACAGAGGCACCGCGCTGGCGCTAATTTGCTGAGCCCTGCTGGCAGAACCCAGAGAAAGTTCTACGGCTTTCAGGTCAGACCTTTCTGATATTCAGCTGCCTCGGGGCAATGACAGCACAGGGCTCTGTGTGGACAGACCGTATCTAGCACGGTAGATTTCCACAGCTTTTCCAGAAGCCCTAAAAAAAGGCAATAATTCCAATTTGGAAGATAAGCAAGAGGAGGAGAAGCAAAACCTTTGTTTGAAGGATCTAGCAGGCAAGATACACAAAGCTGTGAGGGAAAGAGTTCTCCAGCTTCATTTTACAGGAACAAAGACTGGTTGCTTTGCCCAAGGTCAGCAAATCTGTTGGAGCCAAGTTTTAAGCCTGGGTCTCCTGCAGCCTAGCCCGGAGCCTTAGCTATCTGCCTGTTTTTCTTTTCTATGCTTGGTCCTGCAGTCACTGCATATCTAATAAGCCAAGCCACTTCAGAGATTTTATTCTCGTTAGAAATCCTATAATAATCCTTCTGCATTTTTATCAGAGCAAGTCATTACCATGAAAAAACACTGTTAGGAGAATATAGACTTAATCTACTAAAGTTGTTTCTCATATTCATTGCCGTATGTGTGATTATTAGCATGGAGGGAAACAGATAAAGCCCAAAGGGAAAGTTCGAATACTTGTGGAAAACACATTAGTGAGGGAAGTCCCAGTATAAACCACAATGAAATCTTCATTCACCACCTCTGCAGAAGGTGAGTGGTCCTGGTTAGAGTTTTCTCCTCCCACGGATTGGTTTCCTGTGGAAAATCACAATAGCAATCACTTGACCTAATTGTTTCATGACACCTGACTTGTGTTTCCTGCTCTTCTTCAACAGCTACAGACATTGTTGGCCCAAGCACTGAGTGGACTGTGGAAACTTCTGTCCCCTTCTGGGTAACGCGGCTGTGTCCTGCTTTCAGATAGAACAGAACCAATTTTCTTTGCAGTAATTTTACTTTTCAGCTAAATATCGTCTAACTAACTGCACTTTCTGAAATTAACTATAAACATCAGACATTATCTGGTAGAAGCAGGCACTGTCTGAAGCATATGCCATTAATTGGTTCTGTTCTACCTCAAACCAGGACAGGGTGTTAGGAATATTCCAGAGTTCTAAGAGTTCTAAGAACAGCTACCAGCAGTCAGACCAAAAGTCTAGCCAGCTCCTATCCCATCCACAGCAGTGGCCTTCTGGCAGACTTCTCCAGCCTACTGTCCTACTCCCACCGATCACAGTCTGCAGAGACTGGCTGGTGTCCTGAAGCAGAGATAATGTCTTTGTACTGACTAGATGTTTACAGATGTCTCTCTTTAAATAGATTCATATGCACTTTTTTAAGCACACAAAATTTTAACATCCAGAGCAGATTGCAAAGAGCATTAATACCCACTGTATGAAAAGCAACTTCATTTTGTTCATTTTAAACTTGCCATCAACTAGTTTGATTTGCTTTCCCTTAGCTTTTACAAAAGAAGAAACAGTGAAAAATAATTTCCTGGTGATACCTCCACTCGAAGTTTGACAGATTGTCATCATATCATCTCCAAAGTCACTGCTTTTGCAAACACCTTTCCACCTTCTCACTCCCATTGGCCTTTAGGATGCTCAAAGAGTGGTGTAGCACCACTGCATAGTGCTCTGTACTTTGCAAGACAAGGGCATAAGATTTTGAAAACCTCTAAATTAAACTTTGTATAGAAGCATTAGGAGGGCAGGCTGGCTCACGATGCGGATGAGAGGTCCCCAGGAATGCAGACTTCATACTCTACAGAACCACCCTTGTCAAATGTGATTTTCCTGACTTTTGATCAAGAGTCACTGAAACCCCGTCTTGCTTGAATCATCCTCAGAAATGCTGTTCTTCTGCCCTCACTCCTCTCCTGCACCTCCTCCTCTTGGATCAACAGAGGTTTGAAGACTTGAGTTATAGCCTTTGCAGGACCAAGCCATCTGGTCTAGCAAATATCCATCTGAATAACTTATAGAATAAAGCCAAAACTTTGCTTTTCATGGTGATGATGTTACAGAACTGGATATTTGCCCATCTCTAATAATCAGTCCGATAACGTGTGTGTGCAAAACAAGTGACTGAACACACAGTAAAGGGGTGCACATTTATGAGCAGAAGTATAACAAACTATATCTAATGCCACAAGGATTAAATACTCCAAGGGCTGAGAGATGACAGTCAGCAGTGGAAATTAAAGACCAACACAGAGCAGTGGCAGCTGAATCACACCTAACCAGAAAATCCACTTGGGAGCAGTTTACACGAGCACCTGTAGATGCATTATGTTATTTTCTTTTTTTATATCTATGCAAAATTACGTGGTCTGCACATGCATGTTTCTGCACATAAAAAGCATCCTCTGTGAGGCTGAGATACTGAGGCCTGGCAGAACGTGCTCAGCTGTTGCTTGAGCCATCACAGTGAATTTCCTGGTTTTCAAAGTTACACAGGACCTCATGTCAATATGAATTAGGTTTTTTTACCCACATCTGGTATTATCTTTTGGTTTACCACTAATGATGTGCTTGGCATATTATGTATTCTAAATGCAAGCATCATTTTGGCTTTAACTTAGCGATATAACCGAGGCAACAGCCTGGAGAAGCAAGGCCAGTGCCTCCTGGAAAAGCCCTCCAGGATTTGCCCTCCAACAAGTGCCTTAGACCTCACATAATTACCCTACACACAACACTGAGCAAAAGCAGGATCTGGCAGGTGTTGGGCACTCACACAGCTGAAGAACAAAACTATAATAAAGGGATTACTTTAATCTTGTCATCTCGGTCTTTTCAGAGGTGAGATAACTTGATTCTATCAACATTTAGGAGGTAAGCCTTCTGTTTGTAAAGGAGCCCACAGCACATGCACGGCAACTATTACACAGACTGCAGCTGTCTGAAGTCCAGCATCCCTGATCTAATTTCCTAGCAATGGCCCATGCCCATAAACACCAGGGAAACATAGAGCTGGCACAGCCAGAGTGAAAAACAAGAATTCACACTCATGCAGCCCTTGCAGTGCCCCTCAAACCAGGACACAGGCAAACAGAAAGGAGCCATGTGAATCCTCTCTTTCCAGGTATTTTCCTATCAGGGAAGGGTTTCACTTCATATGCTCTCCTCTTTTTTTCAGGAGTACAGATGGCAACCAGCACCGCAGGCACTCGTACCCTGGCTCCCCGTGATTCTGGCTATTTCACTCTCATAGACACTTCTTCTGATGCCAAGACACAGTCACAGTACTTTGTTCCTACATGGAATAGCAACCCATTGTACACACACCACCTGTATGGCTGATCCACCCCACTTACAGTCCTACCACTTCCTGCTGATGATGACTTGATGATCTTGAAGGTCTTTTCCAATCTAAAGCTCAACACGAGCTGGCAATGTGTGTTTGCAGTCCAGAAAGCCAAACATATCCTGGGCTGCATCAAAAAAAAGCATGGTCAAAAAGTCAAGGGAGGTGATTCTGTCCCTCTGCTGTAGTCTGGTGAGACCCTGCCTGCACTGTGTCCAGCTCTCATGCCCCCAACATAATGACATGGACCTGTTGGAGCAAGTCCAGAGGAGAGCCTCAAAGACGATCAGAGGGCTGGAGAATCTCTGCTATGAGGACAGGCTGAGATAGCTGGGGTTGGTCAGCCTGGAGAAAAGAAGGCTCCAGAGAGACCTTAGAGCCCCTTCAAGTACCTAAAGGGGCTACACAAAAGTTGGGGACAGACTCTTTATCAAGGAGTGAAGCGATAGAACAAAGGGTAACAGTTTTAAACTGAAAGAGGGGAGATTTAGGTTAGATATTAGGAAGAAATTCTTTACTGTGAGGATGGTGAGACACTGGAACAGGTTGCCCAGGGAAGTTGTGGATGCCCCATCTCTGTAAGTGTTCAAAGCCAGGTTGGATGGGGCTTTGAGCAGCCTGGTCTAGTGGGAGGTGCCCCTGCCCATGGCAGGGGGGTTGGAACAATCCTTAAGTCCCTTCCAACCCAAACCATTCTATGGATCTATGAAGGCTCACTTTTGCACCTGAAGACTTGATCTTTTTGTGCTTGGGAAAAGTTAAACAGGCAAACACGTCACTGAAGTGAGCAACTCTGGTGCCAGCATGATCGGTGCAGTGTGCAGGGGCGGTTCCTGATCCAGGGGGACCTGAGGGGAGTAGAGAGACCAGCCAGGAGCCTGTGGCTTGTGCATCATGGTACCAACCCTGTCAGAGTTCAAGGAGCATCTGGATAATGCTCTTAGTCATATAGTTTAGTGTTAGGTAGTCCTGCAAGGAGCAGGGAGTTGGACTCCACGATCCTTATGGATCCCTTCTAACTTGAGATATTCTAGGACTCAATGATTCTGTATCCCTGGCTCCCTTTTTAATCAAGCCAGCAACATACAGATGATATAGGTTTGCTCTCCCAGCAACAGTGCTGACACTCAGCCATCGGTCAAACCTGTGGCACAAACACACCGGGTCCCGAATACACTTCCTTCACAGATGAGGACAAGCTGCCTCGGCTGGCAGGAGTACCAAATAAACAAATCAAGCTGGTTATAAACTCGGGGACCTTCATGCCTACACATTCATTTGGGCCAGTCAGTGTTGTTTGGCTACCTCAATTAAAGAAGTTCTGCACATACTGTGGGGTCTTTTTGTTTTTTCCCCTCTAATCCAGACTTCCAAAACTATTTTTCGAGGCATGACAATAATACAGATGGAGAGATGTTTTCTGACACTTTTCTGCAGAGATCGAAACATAAGAAAACAGGAACTTGCTTCGACCGCAGCACAACTCATATTGTAAACATCATGTTTCCCATCAGACTGCTGACTCTCACCACCTGCCACACACGAGCTGGTTTCCAAAGGCTGAATCCCGAATCTCAAAGGCTAAATAGTGGCTGTCAGTGGGACAACTGCAGGAAGATGGATGCAGAAATGTGTGCTTTATAGCCCCCATGTCTCTAGCTTGGCTCAATAATATTTCCTGCCATGAGCAACCCTCATTTAGATTGTAATTTCACATGATGCATTACTACTATATACAATCAATATATCATAATCACAGAAAGAACAGATGAGAAGATGCAATGGCCATAAATGCCATGTTCTCACTAGTGCAGCATTCTTCCTTTCAGACCACAATCCAATATTATTTTAAGTTTCCTGAGCAATCAGATAGCCACCGATCCCCTGGAAAACAGCTCCACATATTCTTAATCCCATTTTCAGTATGAACCATGATTTCTTCCTTAATACATCCATCTATCTCCTAGACCCTCTTGGCAATCATTTTCCCATTGTTCCCCACAATTTGAAATTTAATTTTGGTTAAAAGGAAAACATCCACAACCAGGTGTGATGTGGAGTTACAGAGAGAAAGAGCTACTTCTTCTCTGCTGCCTAGGTCTGCAGCCTCATTTTCTTGTGGGTAATGGGAAGTCTGCAGCCAGAATTGCCTGGAAACATCTTTTTTTTAGTGCAAATTAGTCCACTTAGTGCTACTTGTTTGCCATTTTTGATCATCATTCAACACATTTTCCAAGACAGATAACCTAGCAATTTTCAGTGCTTATTCTATATCCACAACTTTAACCTCCAAGTCTTAATACTCTGTCCTGCCTAATATTTGCAGTAAGAAAATACTCCAGCTTTTGTCCTTCAGGTTATTAATGAAAATACCCAATGAAAAGAAACAGTGTGGCAGTCTCCTCATGACCCAAATTTAATCTTGTTGAAAATTCAATGAACTCAAAATTATACTTTCCCTTTTGTTTTTTATCCTTCTACCCAGTTGCTTTACTGCATTATCCTCCACGAACTCACTGCAGCTTACACAAAGCAAAGATTACGATTTCAGTTTGATTGCATTTAACATGGCCAATGCACAAAGGAAACTCAACACGAAGGGGAAAAGCAATGAACACTCAACAGCTTTTCTGCAGAAGGCGGCATAACACAATATAAAATTTCCCCACAAAGATCCGACTGTATCCCACCTCTTGCATCCTGTGCTCTCCAAAAGGAACAGTGACTCTCATTTAATTAGTCCAATGAAGGATTAGATCTTACCTTTTCTCCCTTTTCTCCTCTGCCATAGGCTCTGCCCTAGAAATGAAAGAGAAGAGGGGAAAAGGTACATTTGATAGCAAGGATGTCAAATGACACTAAAAAAATATGTATTTCATGCTTTCCTTGTTGTATTTCTGAGATGTATCTATCTATCCATATTTATCACAGATATTTATATATAGACACACTAGTCACAGAACAGCTACTATAGGAAAAACAATTTTATTTAGACAGAACTCCTTGATAATAATTCAGTGAAAACTTAAAACAGAAAACCTACCCCCAATTTTCCTACTGCAGCCAGGAAAACACCTTATTTTCTATTCAAGGCAGAGTCTGATATTACATTTCCAAAATCAAAGATGCCAACAGCCCTTATTAGAATGAATTTTACACAGGGTTAAAGATTTTCTTAAGTTTCCTAAGAACTTAATCTGGTATTTGCATTAATTGCAGCTGGGGAAAGTTTTATCTTGGTCATCTGAATGTAAAAGGGTTGAGAGAGATTTGCATCTTCTTGTGTTCAGTTGCCTCATAGTGTCCCTGCTGGATGCTCAGCTGTGCTATAATCAAGTACACTCAAGTTACATATTTTAATTAGAAGGCAAATACTAAGTCAGTTATTAGCTGGATTCAGCAATGAATCCCATCCATTCCCCCCCTCCAAGAAATACCACTGGGTGCTAGAAAGATCAGCTTTTCCCTGAGATAAAGGCCCAAGAAAGGAAACATACTCAACAGGGCACACTGGCATTGTAAGCAAATTCTCACCACAAAGAGGAATACAACTACTTGTATTTCCATCCCCTTACGTAAAATCATTCTGGTACTTACTGACTCTCCTTTTTCTCCTCTGAGTCCAGGAAGCCCTTGGCTGCCACTTTCTCCCTTGAAAAAGAAGAGGTGTTAATACAGATAAAATTCATTCTTTTCTTGACAGGCATAGAAATAACAGATGAGATTTCCTTTTACACCTCCATGCTGTACTCATTTGTGAAGTGTACTACATTATTCTTTGTATGATGTAGTCAGCTTTCTGTTGCTTTGTTTATTTGGGAAGCAATGCAAGAAGGGTTTGATTGAGACTGTGGATAATTCTGGTCCCACCAGTCTCTACTGCCAAGATTTCAGCTCCTGCCATAAGGACCAGGTGTACCTCATTACATTTAAACTGACTTGAAATGTCCAAGTTCTCAGGTTGATTCTATATTCTATTTTTTACATGGAAATACTCCTAGAGCCTTCAGGGTGCATTGGTAAGACAGAGACCTTTCTCTTGTGAGGTACTTCAAAAGCCCTTATTTTCTATTTAACCAGAAAGGACCTGGAAGGGTGGTTTGCATAAGACTTAAAGGGTCCACACCTAAAATATGGAAAAAATAAACCTGTAAATATTTTAGAGCTATTTAAGAAAAAATATAAATTAAAACCCCATTGTTTTAATTCACAATAAATTTTCATGATCAGCTAACTCCTCCCTTCCCTTGCAGAACTGCAACACACACAGAATTGCTCTCCGTGATTGCTCCAGTGAAAGCAAGGGAAGGGAACACCAAAAAAAAAGACAGTTGAAAACATACAAATTATGATGGGTAGAGGAATGAAAGCTGGAGAAACAAATATGTAGGGAGGAAAAAAGAAAAATTGTCAATCAAAAACCAAACAAAACCTTTTCTTCACTTGTCTCCTAGAAAGGACGGGGTGAAAGGGATAAAGAATCAAAGAAAATGCATCATTTCATAAATATTCATCAGATGCAGAACTAAAAGTGGTGCCAAAACAAACGAGTGCAGAAAGAAATACCTGCAAATCATTTTCGCATGCTGCTTTGCATGTGCAAAACTGGAAGAAGGACCAGCTGAGGATACATCCATTACTAAGACTGGTGTAAGGGCTCTGTGCAGGGCTGCCAGCAGTTCCTTCCATTCCTCTAGCACCAGGAGATGCTGGAGAGCAGAGGGCTCTGCCCACACACCTCTGCCTGGCTTCTGTCTGATATATACCTGTATATAAGGTATATACCAGAAAGACACTGTCCCGAGCTCCCCGTCCATCACGAACAAACACAATGTCCTCACCTATTTGTACCTTCCCATTATCTCTTGCTTGCAGGGAGTTTAGGCACTTTGCACTTCAGTAGAGACACAGCATCAAGTGGTAAAAGTTTCAGACCTGGAGCAGGACCTTCCAGTGCCACATCAACAATAAATCCAATGACCCCTGTACTCCCCAAATCTCCCCACATGGACCATAGTAGGATTTAATTTTGTGACTCTATTCAATTTGTCCTGATCTATGCCCTAAAAAATGTGCTTCACTGCACCAGACACTGAAACATTTGTCGAGATTGTGCTTTCTTTTCCTTAGATGAAGACAGGCTTTTGAAAGTACAGGAAATATAAAAGTTTCTTTCTTTAACCTTTTTTTTTTTTTCCAAAAGAAAGAAACCTCACAGAGCAAGTAGCATAGATGCAAAAAAAAAGTATCACAGTTAATTCAAGTAGGCTGTGGCAAAATTCATAAAAGTTTTTATGCGATTGTCTCTTTTAAGTCACTTGATGTACATCAAAACTCTTTTATAAGAAGCCAGCATTTTAGCCTGGGTAGCTCAATACTGTTGCAGAGAGAGAGAGGGGAGAGATATTAGTTCCTGCACATAGAGCAGAGACTGTGAGAATCTGGTTCTTGGAAACAGCGATGCAAGAACTGCTGTCAAGGGTGGTACACGTTATTTAGTCACATCTTTGCAAGTCAGGAGCAAAATCTATTACTTGCCTTATTCAGCAGAGAGAGAAGTTAAGTCATTTGTCTCTAATCATCCCATTTGTACCAACTTGTTGTCAGAGCCTGGATTTAAATGGCATCGTCCCCAGCTACCTGAGACAGTGACACAGTCCTGCCCTGGCTGTGTACGTGTCTCAGATCACTACAGCCAGGGAAAAGTCACACACATCTGCAGGGCTCTTCAGCAACCCACCTGCAGGAGTGGGACAGCTGGATCGGGATCTGCTACAGAAAATCTGCCGGTGCTGTGCTGGGATATACACTATTTTGTATTCGACTGGTATCTCCTGCACCCCAGCAGCGTGCCATGTTACGTAGCACAGACATCCTCACCACCTCATAGACCTTGTCAAAGCAGTGAAAGACAAAAGGATATTGCTGCAGGGTGCTTTTGTTACTATCATCATCGTCCTTCTGCAACCTCCTCATAAACAGTCATGGCTCTGCCATTCTTCAAAACAGCCCATCATTATTTAAGCTGTCACAGATTAAAATAGAAAGTTGCTATTTATATACTCGTGGAAGCATAAGGAAACATTTTCTGCAGTTTCAGTTGGGCACATCTGAGCATTAATGTGCCCATGTTCTTTCACACCAGCAGAAAACATACTCCAAAACACATCTCCTCATTATCCAAAACTTCTCCTTGCAGAGGGAGAGTTGCCAAACACATTTCTAAACACATTGCTGAGGATGTCTGACCTTCCAAGAAGCAGAGATTTCTCCTTTCCCCTCCCACATTTCATAATAACGGAGTAACTTTTGGTTTATTCACCAAACAGGCATAAATTCAGTGACTAAATTTGTGGAAGTGATTCAGATGGATATAGTTTTGAATACAAATTGTTCAAATCTGAATACAAATTGAGTGTGACTGGGAGGCTTCTACCTAACCTGTGGATATCTAGGGCTGCTGAGCCAGGCACAGTGCAGCAGCAGCACATGGTTTTCCAGGTGACTTACCATGAAAGCCATGCATGACCTAGTGAATAAAAACTAACTTGCAAAAATGCCAGTTTAGAAGCTACAGGAAAAGTTTTAGAACACACTTACTCTAAGAATGACAAAAAGCAGCAACAGAGAAGCTCAAATGCAAGCCCAGAGCAAAGATCCAAGATATCCCGTCTCCTGCGGTCCCAGGCTTATCCAAAACTGTCTGAACTCAGTCATATGCCAAACTGACTCTTATTTCTCAAAATCTCCAACTTACTCTGAAACTGTTTTGTTGTTGTTCACATATTACTAACCTTTTGACCTTTAGGACCTTCAGGGCCAGTTGGACCTCTCTCCCCCTAAGACAAAAAAAATCTCATTATATAACACAGAAAGGAATCTGATCCTACAACAACCGAGGACAACAAAAATGATTTCAGGTTTTAGTGGAGAACACACTAAAACTGACATGCCTTCAAGAGCCCTTCATTGACATGTCAATGAAGTTGGCTTCTCATAGGTCTCAGTCAAGGGCAATATAAGCAATAACATTTCTTTTAAAAGCTATGAGATTTCTTTCACTGTGACTATATTTACCTCCAGAATCTCTTCCTTTTTGTTTGAAGAAGGATACACATAACAGGGCTGGATAAGAATAACTGCTTTGCTTTCAAGGTTGTTACCAGGACTACCAGCATGATCAAAATCACTCAATTAGGTGGAGAGAAAACACCTGGGAAGACTGCCATTACCTCTGCAGACATCCCACCTGTGAATAACACATGCCTGGCTCTTTCTATGAAGTGCTTTTCACTTCTAGGTCCTAAAGTGCTTCACAAACCTGTACAGCCCTTCTTATAACTCACTTGCACAGTGTCATACCCCTATTTCCAAACCTATCCAGCATAGCTCAAATCAAACAAGCTCATCTCAGCACTCACCTTTTGTCCAGCAGGACAGGAGCAGTTGAAAGTCTTGAGGTGGCCAACTTGCTCGTTGCCAACAGTTGGCCTCAATTCCAGGGGAGGTGCTTCCGTCAGGACCGTGACCTGGCACTACACCCAAACACCCAAGGTCATGACAAAGCCTTCAACACGTAGAAAGCTTCCTCTTCCACCCCCTCTAGAGAAACCCCATAGGCATTACTGAATAACACACAGCTAAACGAGTCCTAGTAAGGAACGAAATCCCACAGAAGCCATTCATTCAAGCAACAGGGGAAAAATGTGGCAAAATGAACAATGAATCTCTTTAAGCAAGATTGAGGGGAGAAGAGTGAAAGGAGGGTGGAAGTTTCTAATGAGAGTTTGGTACAGGAAACTAAGCAGCAACTGGCACTATTTTAGCTCTTCCCAAATAAAACCAGTGGGAAACATGTTGAATATTTCATGCTGCATTTCTGTTGTTCCATCACCACTTCAGGGTTTTGTTTCCCCTGACAGTTTGACAAGGAAAGAGCAACTTGGAAGCCTCATATTCCTCATACTCATCCCTCAGTGGTGGTCCTCTTCTGGCACTGTTACATTACCAAATGCCTAGATAGGTTTCATTCACCATCATTAAAAAAAATTATAATCCCACACTGTCATATATTCCCTGATTTATGTAATAGATTTCAACAAAGAGCGTTCATGTGAAAATGTACAAATGACAAAGAGAAGCTTACTGGTCCAGAGGGAATGTCACAGCAGGTCTCCAGCTCAGCATGACGAGAATCACAGTAAATAACCATCCGCTGAAGATCAAACTAGAAGACAAAGTGAGGCAATAGTCTCAGAGACACTGAATTATTAAAGACCACCTATCCTTTTGCTTGGATACAAGTAGTGCAGACGAATACAAACAAGAACCAGATGGGGCTAACTTCATAGTGATTCTATGGATCCTGTAGTCAATCTCTCTCTCTCTAGCAGTAATGGACCAATAACTCAGCGGGCTCCAAGAGCGCTGATCTAATGAGACCTTGAATATGCCATTAAAATTCTGGTGCAGGTTTTCATGAAAATAAAGAGGCATGCTAATCCCCATGTCTTGGCCAAACTTCTGTCTGAGAAGACATATACTGACCACCTCTATCCTTCCTAGAATTTCATCTAGAAATAAAGTTTGTTTTTCTCCTGTTGTGCCTTGCATCTTCTGACCATTTACCCCTGTGTGAGAAATGCTATTAGCACATTTAATATGCACATTCCATCCATTTTGCATGGCTAAGAAAGATTACACAAGTCTCAAAACACCAAACAATCACACATAAATTATACCGGGTTAACACTCCTACTGGACAATCAGGTCAAACCTGCAGGTCTCAGCTTTGTTTCAATTAGAGCAAGAGTCATTTGATATAAGGTGTCTTTTCTGAGGAACTGAGAATATATCATGAGTCTCCTGAGTTAACAAGCTTTCTTCCCCCCCCCCCCCATCTCTTCCTGTCATACTGTCATATGTGGAAACATACCATCAAGATCAGACAGCAAAGCCCTTCCCGTGTATAGTTCAGTACCACACTTGATGGCATTTGTGGATGATTTTGTCTCTGATTTTAACTACAGCACACTCTGGGACTAGACAGAAAAGATGAAATGGCTTTCTTTTTTAATCCCTATTACAGAGATACCGACAGCTTCACATAAAAGGACAAGAAGTCTTGCACATGATGAGGTGCCAATCTGTCTTGACTATGTAACACATGTAGCATTTCAGTGATGCTACTTCAGAAAAAGGGTCAGTTACACCATAACCCCCTAAACCCCATTCACGTGCCACAAACCCAATGCTGAACATTACCCCAGCTCCAATGGGCACACACATACTTACATCAATGGGGACACTGTCATACAAGCGTTTGCCAATCACAGTCTTTCCTTGAATGTCAATATTTTCCCTGTCTTCAATCGGCAGCATCTGCACCAGCCTGCAGTCTATGTAAAGCGAGACAGCTTTGGACTGGATGCTGAGGGCAATTTTGTGCCAGCTGCGGTCAAAAAGATCACTGACTCGTGCATTTCGGAAGACCACTCTCACGGCATCCTTGGTGAGCCCAACAGCGTTGTACTCCACAGCTTTGTTCTCTCCGTCCAGTCGGATCGAGACCTACGGGCAGACAGAAATGACTTTCCTAGTAAAGTACAAAGCCTCCTCTTTCTTTTCTCCTGCCTTATCCATAGTGACTGACACCCCAAAGTCAGGGAGAGTACAGAACGTGGTGAGAAGCCCAAGAAAAGAGCAGAGGACAGAGTTTTGTATGAGATATGGAGTTGGAGAGGGACCCTACACCTGTTCTAGTAAAAGATGGGGCAAAGCTCCCATGATCATCTAAAGACTTCTCTTATGAGTACAATCCTCAGCTTGGTTTCAGCACATGCCACCTTGATGCCTCCCAGGCAATGCTTGGGCATGGTTGGGTGGCAGCACATCACAGACATCTACGTAAAGGCAAACAGACAAAGTTGACACGGTTTTGGATCCCTCTATCCTGTGCCCTCCTCCACTCCTTTCCAGCAGGTTCTGTGCTCTTTAGTACCCATTCACATGTCCTCAACCATCCCATGGGGCATGGAAAAATCCCTCATTGCCTGGTATGAAATTAGTTTGCTGAGCTGTAGCACTGCCCATACTTTGTTTCAGATGCTTTGAATAGAAAACTGAAACACACAATAATGGTTATGCCTTAGGCTTAGAGGAGACCTAGGACCATGTATTATACAGCCAGGCCATGCCACCTAAAGTGAGAGCCAAAGACTGAATTTAATTAGAAATAGAAGAGGTGATGCCTAGGAATACAGGGAAGTTAGAAGGGTTTAAGGATAGATGGCTTCAAATATCTTCCTTTCTGACTGAAATAATCCCATGTAACACACAATAAATGAGGTGCTAAGAGACCATTCTTAAGCAAAGCATTTTCAAGGGAGAGTAGAAAAAAAAAGCCCATTTTAATTCTGTACTAAATCATGTCACTCCACTTTTGTAGAATCAAAATCCCACTGCTGCCTCCCTCCATCTTTCTCCCTCTCCCTCTGCCTTTCTTCCCCCACACATAACAGCATCTCGCTACACCTTCACACCATGTTGCAAACTACAGAGCAGGCAAAAATAGGCTTTTGAAGACATTATAGTTCCTTTAAAAATGGATTTCTTCATTTACCAAAGTCGGGTGGTTACCCTCAAGCAGCAGGGAACGGAGCAAAGCACAGGGCCAGGGCAGCAAACTGTGCGTCCGCAAGCTGCAGAGTTGGAAGAAGTTTGGCCACCTTGGCACCAAGCCCTGTCTGACGTGAGCAGCCCAGGGTAGGCTGACTCCAGATCTGACCCCACGTCTCCATGCAGCTGAGCACCACTCTGGCTGGAAATGCCAGCTTGGATCAGCGTTGGCTCAGAGGTGTCTGCAGTCTGTAAGCTACGCAGGTCTGCAATGTCATGGCCAAACCACTACCGACTTTACATGAAACAAGGCTCGTGAGGCTCTAAGGGGCTTCTGGCAACACACTTTAAGGAACTTTTGAAAATATTACTGAGAACCTTCAGTGTTTTTTTTCTCTCCATACCTAAGCAGTTCAAGTTTTCAGCTGTCTCCAAGACAGCTCACTTGAAATGGGAGCTGACAACAGTGTCAGAAGGGTCCATGGCCAGTGGCAGGACAACACATCAAGGTTGGCAG
>JAOTQQ010000012.1:147353244-147370639 GCA_026546715.1 Gallinago undulata
CCCAGAAGGCCAATCGCATCCTGGGCTGCATCAAAAGAAGTGTTGCCAGCAGGTCCAGAGAAGTGATTCTTCCACTTCACTCTGCTCTGGTGAGACCTCATCTGGAGTACTGTGTGCAGGTCTGGAGCTCTCAATATCAATACTGAGCGACATACACATTCTCACCCTGCAGGAATCAGGATTGCATGTAGCAATCACTTTGCATGCAGCAAATCATTTTTCATTTAACAAAGTGCAGCTGATAATCATTTTCATAGGAATCTTCTACTGTTGTCTGAAACTCAGTTAGCTAAGTCCTCAAAACGCACCTATCCTTCACTGTGAGTTCCCAAAACCCTTTTGAATACCAATGCAGCAATACTGCATTTTATAGCTACAGGAGCCCAAGCCCATAGCCCAGGTTAGCCATGGGTAACGCCATCAGCACCATATTTGCTCTGAGCAGAAGAACATACAGCCCATCCAAATCCCTCCCTCAGTCCCTATAGTGATCCCGTTGACTATAGCATGCTACTAAGAACATGCTCTATGTCTATAATAAAGGGACAGCCCTTTATTACACTATGATGTAGTGAGAAAGCACTTGACAAAAATTATTAGATAAAATTCCACAGCAGCCAGGACACAGGGTTGTGGAGCAATAATAGGTGTTGCATCCTTCTCCTAAGTAAGGAACCCATAATACCTTTGCGTGATATCTAGAAGTCTGCATAAAAATTTTACATAGCTCACTGCTTTGTGGTACGTCTGTCTGGCTCTCTTTTCCCAAACAGGCAAAATATTTTCCCTGAACAGAAGTACCTGAAATAAACAATCCAAACCCCCAAAGTGCTTTCAAGAGCAAGGATGGTATATTTTTCTCCCCCTTTCCAACTCATACATCTACCTGCATGCTACCAACAATCCAGGTCTATGCAAACCTTCCTCCAGGGTTTAAATGAAAGGTAAAGGGTTTTCAGCAAAATGAACTGACAGACAGGCAAAGGGATTTTTAGTAGCCCACAAGGAAAAAGGAGTGGGAGGTTAAGGCAAGAAAGTTAGTTCATACAACAAAGGAGAAACAGGGCTGCTCTTGCTGACTGCAAAGGACCTCATACCTGTGGTATGCCATACTTGTCAATAATTTGCCAAATATACCAGTCTTCTTTCCTGGAAGCCTTCCGGAATTTGAAGGTAGTTACAAAGGCATATTCATCAGGCAGACCTTGTGGAAATACATCCCTGGCATGGGGAGGGAAAAAGACACCAATGAATTAAACTTAGCAGTGAAGAGCAGAACTTCTAAAACTCTCTGCTTATCAAAGCAACACTTCACAAAAGTATCACATGGCTCCTACAAAATCTGCTGTATTTGGCAGCCTGCAGAGAGATGAACATGAGCTTCTGCCCTCCAGGTGGTTCTGTCTCTGAGGAGCCCTTTTTGGAACAACAGTGAAGCTCTCAAATTAAATAAGGTACAGTGAAATTCTGCAGCTTAGAATCTATCAGTTCAATCCAGTTTTTTTTTTCACTTGATGCTTTAGTTCATGCAAATTGTAAACCATTCTGTTGTTCTCTAGATGCACTGGCGACCTGTGACATCTGACAGTGGACAGGCACACCTGAAACTCTCTACCTCCAACTCTGGGATCCAGGGCTCAAATTCAGAGACAACTAGAATTTCTACATTAATACATTTTTATGGATTTATCTTGTATGGATTTCTCCACTCTCCGCTTGAGCTCAGGTAAACTTATTATATCCACAACATCCTTTGGCAAGGAATCACACAGTTCCAGTACCCACTGTATAACGAGCCTCTTCTTGTTTGTTGAGGACCTAGCTCAGTTCTTATACGAGACAACACAATGACCCTATTCTTTTTCTGATTTTTGTGTCATTCATGATTTTGAAAACTTTGCTTATAATGCCTCTAAGCCATCTCTTTTCCAGCTGAGGAGTCACAGTTAACTTCCTTGTTCCTCTGATCGTTCCTAGACAGGCCCTTCCTAAATATCATGTCTTTGCTTCCAGACATCTGAGCAGTCAGGCATAAGCACCCATTAGAAAACACAACACAAGGGCAGGAATTATTAAAGAGCAAAGCAATGAAGACAGATTCTCTTAAGGAATATTTGATGTAGTCCATCACTATGCAGAAACTGGCACAGGTGAAGGCACACAAAACCAGAGGCTCTTAATAGCGTTTCAAGCAAAAATCCTCAAAATTTCCAAAATGCTTTGTTTTTGCAATTACAGTAAAATTTGAAAGCCAGTCATTCCCAATGCCAAAATACTCAGTCTTTTTTTTAATCTGGGCTTTGAATTTCCTGTCTTTTTAACCAAGTTAAAAATGCAGAACTCTGTGGTTTCATCAGCTACAGTGGCTTTTGCTATATAAAATGCCCATGCAGGCTATGCACCATTAGCTGGTCTTCCCCCTGGGGGCACAGGTACTCTCTGAAGTCTTCCAGAAAAAGAGAAAACTAACCAGGCTCCCTCTAGCTCCTTGACAAAATCATTCCTTTAGGAGAGGAGACAAGGCTGTCTCTCTTCTTGTACTAGCTATTCACAAACTAGCCCTCCCTGGTGACAGATCCACCTCACCACAGCACCCATCTCTCCAACGGCACACAAAATAGCTAGACATTCTTTCCCTTCATGGCAAAACACGAAGTGTGTCAGTTGTCACTCTTGAGGCGGAGTTGCCATGGAGAATACAACTGGCATGACTGGAGCACTGAATGCCACTGAGAAAGTCTACAGGATGTTTGGCAAGAGCGAGTTGGGTCAGTCACATCAGCCGTCCCAGCAGGGCACCCTGCCAGGTCTCCTTCATGGTTGACATGCCTTAGTGAAAATGTCCTGTCAAATGGCTCGGTACATTTATCATGTCCGAGTTTGTGAGAGAGGAAGACGCACGTTACAGCTTTTAACATCCACCCCTTCAAGAAACTTCAGCACGATGGAAATGGTGATAGTTGAAAAGGCGTTGCTCCATCCTCTTGAGCAAAAACCATGGATGTTTCTACATGAGAGTGTTGCCAGTGGGGGCATTTCCCTGTGGCTCACCCCCTCAAAGTCTGTCATTTCAGCCTATGTGCCCAGTGCATTTACTTTCACTCACTACTCATGAACTATCTTCACCACCCTCTCTGTCCTGCCCTTTAGGAGTCTACTTCACATTTTTGGGCACACACAGCGCTCAATACACAGTACTGGACTATGCTCCTAGCTACAGCCCACCACCAACTCCAGCCTCCTACTGAATGAAAAGCAAGCAGAGAAATGGTTCCTCAGTTAATCCAGTGGTGGAACAAGGTAGTGGAGTTACAGCTCTGAGGACGCTTTGCTCCCTTTCTGGTCCATAGCATGTTTGCTATCATCACATCAACAGCAGCAGGACACGTGCTTTCAAAGATGCCTTTCCCTAATACTTTTTCAACTCTGCACCTGCACGTGTGCTTTGCTCCAAGTATGAATTAATGGCAGTGGCTGTGACTGTGGCATCACTGCTTGGCTGAGCAGGGAGGTATAGGAGCACATGGTTGAAATGAATCCCCCAAGATATCACTGTGAGCCTTGGGCCTGAAAACCTACAACCAAATTTGGAAGAACCCACTGCTGGCCTCTATGCTAAGATACCTCTGAGCTGGGAAAAGGAATATCACCATGCAAGCTTAAATTCAGAAAGGCTTTTCAAATGCTTAACGCCCACAGAAATAACTAGGAATTAGGTACCTAAATATCCTTGTGAGTCTGGCCACACCCCATCACACAGAGGCTGACAAATGACCCATCAGGTAGATTTAAACTGATAGAAAGCTATAATGACCTATTACCTGTACCCTCAACTGATTTTTAAAGATGCCAAAGAACTGGCTGTAAGTTCCCAGCAGAGAAAGTCTTCGTGCCAAAAGCAAATCTAAAGACACTCTCATTGCTCTGAAGATGTGATAAAAGCTTTTTCTGAAGTCCTTGGTCCCTACATCTTTCACAGAGATGCATTACTGCATAAATAACAAAAACTCTGTTTATGAGTTTTCATTTATTTCTTCGATGAATAGTGATCTCCATCTAGCAGCTCAGCTTTACTTAGGATTCCAAGGGCAGGAATTTCTGTCCCCAGAAATGTTTTATTTCTTTCTTTCACCCAAGGCTGAATTGAACTGATGATCCATATTATGGAGCTTTACTGGATGCCTGGTACCTACAGGGAGCACTCTGCCTGCTCCTTGCTCTATAATTCTGACAACAGGATGGATTGCAGACGAGGCCATTATAAAACTCGAAGACAAGAGAATCCCCAGTGCTGCAGGTTAGTCGAAGAGTTAATTAACCCAACTCCAAGGTCAGGTGAATCACAACTTCTACAAAGAAAAAATTATAAAAACCAGGCGGGAGATTCTCTTATCTGCTGCCCAATTTTACAACATAGACTCTTTCTTACACGCTTTTGTTTGGCATAAGAACCTGTATCTGTGACAATCAGCATGAGATCTTACATCTATAATAATAACACAATGGAGAAAAATAAGAGTATCAATTCTCATTTCAGACACTGAATGTGACAATTAATAGGGTGCCCGCATTTAGTAAGGAAAGGCATAATTAATGTATTTGAGATATTTTACCACATTTAAAACAGCTAAAACCCACTAATACTTGATGTAACTCATTGACTATTAGTGGGCTTTATATCTGAAACGAGGATATAGAAAGCTGGTTCATGTCCATATGCATCACATCATCAGAGGGTCTTAGAATGACATTAAAAAAAAAAAAAAAAGAAAAAAAAAGAAAAAACAACAGGAAAAAGGGAAAGAAAGGGCTGTGCAAGTATTGTCTCACAACACAGAATCAACCCCACTCAGACATCCTTGGCAGACATTTCAGAAACTACTTCAGAAACCTCAGTGATGGAATAGATGCAACCTCCCTGGGTAATTTCTTCCTGTGCTTCACTATCCTACATGCTACAAAAAACTGTCTATACTAAGTCTCATTTCCTGCAGTTTAGTCTTCCTGAAATAAACATTTCCCACAAGGGACCATGCAAACAAGTTGTTGTTCCCTCTTGGCTGCAGCCTTTTGCATGTTTCTCAGCTCTGCCCTCAGTCTTCTATTCTCTAAAAGATAAAAAAAAGCCTTACACCTCAGCCATGCTTCATCTCCTTTACCTTGTTAGAAGTAGGAGATTCTTTAAACACTAGTTAATAATGGTCAGGGTCCATTTGCTAGCCATGAGTGAAGTTCAACCAAATGCTTCTTTCCCAAAGAGATACACACAAGGGATAAGAGCCTAGAGCTGGGGTCTATGAATTCACCCTGTTTCTTTGGTTAGTGAAGAAGCCTACACCGATCTCCTCAGGTGTGCTCCTAATAGATGTTCTCCTACTAACTTCAGAGCAGATTTGTACAGACACATTTCTTCTAGATGCCAATTAATAGAAGTCATGACATTAGATAGGGGCCACAGCAAGATCCTTCAGCAGGGAAGGCTGCTCTCACCACTTCCTTAAAGAAAGAACCCGTGTCTCTCATCGCTGACTTCAGCACAGGATCTTGGCCCTTTTCCAACTCCAGGACAAAGGAAAATTTTGGTACAGGACCAGCAGCTGCCTCTGGTATGAGGGAAGAGTTGGGGAAAGGGAAAGACAGGGCTAGCAGAGACTGGGAGAGGGTATAACATTGAGTCACAAATCCCAGAATCATTGAGGGTAGAAGGAACTTCTTGAGATCATCTAGTCTAAAGAAGGTTTTCCTTGTGTCCAGATTGAATTTTGTGTTTTTAATTGGTTCCTGTTACTTCTTATCCTGTCCTCGGATACCAGTGAGAAGAGTCCAGCTCGATCTTCTTTGCTTCCTCCCCATCAGGTATTTATTTGCATGGATAAGATCCCCCCTGAGCCTTCTCTTCTCCCAGCTGAAGAATCAGTTGTCTCAGCCTTTATTCATATGAAATATATGTTTGAAAAAAAGTAAGGAACAAGGAAGCATTCAACAGGTTTCATACTTAGTGTAAGAGATCTTGGCAGCTTTGAGTAGAATTTTCTTCTCTGTGGGGTGGAAAAAAAAGATGAGACCATGACAAGAGCTCATTGAGAAACCCAAGGCAGGTAACTGAAGTCAAAGTTGATGCCAGGAGCCAAAGTCTCCAGAAAACCACATCAACGTATACATGCCCATAAGAACCCAAGACTCAGAAACTGGGAAAGACAACACTGACCCAATATAAATAGGAAACAGATCATGACTAGAAGCTAGGCTGAGCATCAGGAAGTTCTGCAAGGTTGCAGATGAGGATCAATCCAGGCTGGAACCAGATCAGTCAAGAGAAAATTGATGACTGGATATGGCAGGAGGAAAGCTCTGGAGTTAGGACTAGGAGAAATAGATGGAGAACAGGATAGTAAGCCAAAAGCTTGGCATTAGCCAAGACAAGAGTAATGAGAAACAAGCCTGAGTTCCCAAACCCAGAAATCAAGGGCACAGTTTTGGCCAGAAGACCAATTGAAAAGCCATAAGCAAACACTAGGACAGCCCCAGTTAACTGAGAAGTAGAGAGAAACACCAGTCAGATTTAAGGACTAGTCCTCAGCCAGCTCGAGAGGCCTGCGAGTTCCTCAGTGACCAGGACATTGATTGTGGCCACATTTCCGGCTGTTGTACTTGCTTGTTCACAGAATCATCACAGGATACCTCATAACAAATGGGAAGAAAGTTTCTAGTGGTAGACTCCAGATCAGAAGATGAATAGACACATTTCCCATGCAGCTAAGCTGGAACTTTGTAGAAGTACTAGTGCTTATATAAAAAGATACAAATCCTTTAAGCAGATAATAAAGTGAATTACATATATTACTCAGTTAATGATTTTGTATCATGAGATGTTGCGAAACGTTGCTTGAGGTTATCTGCAAGTCAGGACAGATGTTTTTGTCTTGCTTATTATTCCAGCTATCAGTTTTGTGCAACTTTACAAAATTGCATTTTCTGTGAGAAATGACCCTATACACACGATTTCAGAATCCTGACATCCAAAGAATAAAATGAACCAAAATATGCGGATACCTTCCATGGTGATATATCCATTTGGGTTCATTCCCACACCACTGTAGCATGGAAGTTAAAATACAAAAGGTTGAAAATATGAAAGTTCTTTAATTCAATGTTTCAGTTAATCTATCAAAAGTAAGCTTAGTCATTTCATTCTACTAATTTAAGATATTTTACTTCTAATCATCCTAAGCAATAAAATATTCTACTTATTAAAAACAAAACCAACAACAACAAATAAACGGATGCAATCCGAGCAGAAGGAAAGTCATCATAGCTAGTTGGCCTGGCTTTATTCCCTCAGTCTTTCTGGAAAAACAAGAGCAGAAAAAACAACAAAGTACTTCAACTTTTAATTTGAAAAAGGAATGCAAATGAACAACTCTCCATAATCTCTGCTAACTTGTTCCAGGGAGCCGGAACTCTGTTCAGCTTAGTGGAACTCCCACTCTACTCAGGTCTTGTCAGGTCACACCTGGAATACTGTGTTCAGTTTTGGCCCCCACTACGCAAAAAAGATGTGGCCAGGCTGGAGAAGGTCCAGAGAACGGCCATCGAGATGATCCAAGGACTGGGAAGCCTGCCATATAAGGAAATACTGAAAGAAACGGGTTTGTTCAGCCTTGAGAGAACAAGTATTTAAAGGGTGGCTACAGAGAAAATGAAGTCTCCCTTTTTACAAGGAGCCACGTGGGAAAGGCAAGGGGTAATAGGTACAAATTACTCCTGGGGCCATTCCAACTGGACACAAGAGGAAAATTTTTCACAATGAGAACAACCAACCATTGGAATAATCTCCCCAGGGAAGTGCCAGGTTCCCCGTCATTGGGCACTTCTAAGATTCAGCTGGACAGAGTGCTGGGCCATCTTCTCTAGACCATGCCAAGAAAGGTAGGACCAGATGATCCTTCAAGTGCCTTCCAACCTGGCATTCTATTATTCTATTAATAATTACATTCATTGTTAAATGTGTCTTTCTTCCATGCTCTTTTTTGATGTTAACACAGGTAGCCACTGACTTTTAGTCTACCACCAAAAACCCTTTACTAAATTTTCCTTCCCCAGATATTCTTAGAGACAACAATCACCTCACTTGCTAAACACTTATTCTTATTTTTATTGCACCAAACTTCTTAATTTCTCACTGTTAAGCTTGTTTCCCAGTGATTTAAACTTTCATTCACTTCTTTCCTATCTTTGGAATTATGGAAACAAAGACCGGATGTAACATCCCAGCAAAGGTGATTGAGTTGCCTGATATGGAGGTAGTCAGCTCATACTTGGCAGTTCCTGTTTAGACACCCAAGGACTGCATTAGTCCTATTTGTCATAATATCAGCCAGGGCTCAGATTCAGCAGATTTTCATTCCCAGAATTCCTTACATGCAAACTATACTTCATTTCAAGAGCTTCTCTCTATATAATCTTGGTGGCAAAGCTTTACAGTGCACACCACCACTAGCTGTTATTAGCCACAGCAAGCAGAGATTCCACCCAGAGACTACTGTGGGTCAAACAAAACACACACACACCAGTTATATATATTCCAGTATATATATACCAGTATAATCCACTTATCAAGCCCAAGGTGTCTTTAGTTGGCTGACCTTCTCCCAGATCATGAATTTACTTACCCTGAGACTTGACATCATTTATGGACTTTAGAGCAAACAGTTTTTCTTTCAGTCTGTCATATTTGTACCTTTTTTTTTTTTTTTAAAGACTGTGGGTTTATATGGAGAAAGAGGATGAGGGAAGAGGAGCAAATCAATTCAGGTTGTCTCCAGGAAGAAAAAAATATTGTGAAATCAAGCAAATACAAGTCACAGAACAATCTCAAAGACGCAGTGAGCTCAGTAAAAGAGCTACACCAGAATAAAAAAATAACAGCCCCCATCCATAAGTAAAAGAATTACTATCGATTATTTAAACTGAAGTTCAAACTAGCACAGAGAAATCTACTGCAAAAATGTTAATGATGACTACTCAATCTATGGTTCGTGGTTACTTGCTGAAATTATGCACTCACTCTTCTCAAGGCTCATGCTAGCAACACTCAAATGACAACCCAAAGAGAAACCGTTCTGATAGACTATGACACAACTGGCAGCCTCAGGTCAGAAAAGACTCTAAAGACTGAATCCATGTTAATACTGGATTAAAAATTGCTCATTCTTTTAGGAGGCCAAAACTCACTTTAGCTAACTGATAACAACGTATTCCAGGAACTGGTCTCTTGTATTAGCAAATATATATCTCAATGGGAGTGCTACCAAATATTCCTTTTAGAAGCTGTTTACTAAGTCTTATGTTCTTTTGTGAATTTCTTGATACGGCTCTTCACAGCCACTGAGATACACGGAAACCAGATCATGTTCTACCAGGGTGCAGCCTGTAGTTGGTGTGGAGGCTCCCAACCATGTTGTATAAATTCTGTGCCAGCAGAACTGAAAGAGCTGATGAAAGCAGTAATATATATATATATATATATATATATAGGTACTAGATAACTACTATGAAGTTAACTTAGAGGAACCAAATAATGTAAAGCAGAGGCTCAGATGAAAATGAAGTGAAAACCAGGTTACTTACTCAGTTTTCTGAACAATGGGGAAGCTTCCAAGTCGTACATAAGAGCTCTGAATTCCATTTTCTTTCATTCCAAAAATCTGTTTCACACTGAATGAATCCATCAGGTCAAATCCTGTCCATAACAGAAGTGTTAATATGAGACACTGATAAGACTGTGGGACATGTCTTCAACTAAACTTACGCAGTTATTTCAGTGCACAAACACAGCACTTCAGAGATTAATCTTGTTCTTGTTGGGAAAAAACAGAACAAAATTCTGACATGGTTAAACCTGCTTACTCCAAAAACTCAAAAACAAGCATAAATTCAAACTGTAACAATTTGTGGAGAGATTAGAACAGGGTTCTCCAGAAATCAATAGTTACCTGTTTGCATTGCCACAACACCCTGAAAGTGCTGTATAATTCATTAATTCCTATGTAGAAAATTGCACAGATGCAGACTGAAATTATTCATAGAATTAAGGAACCAGAGAATCACAGAATGGTTTGGGTTGGAAGGGGCCTTAAAGATCATTTAGTTCCAACCTCCCTGCCATGGGCAGGGACACCTTCTACGAGACTGTGTTGCTCAAAGTCCCATCCAACCTGACCTTGAACACCTCCAGGCATGGGGCAGCCACAGCTTCACTGGGCAACCTGTTCCAGTGTCTCATCACCCTCAAAGTGTTTTGGTTTTTTTCCCTTAATCTCCAAATAAATCTTCCATGTTTTTACTGAAAACCACTAGTCCAAGAGACTTGACTACTCATGCTTTTCATATCATTTTAAAATTATAGTCTTAGTCCAATCAACTTGTCAGCATCATGAGCTATTAATTGTGACTGCAGACATTTGTGTAAAACTCTTTGTTCTGCCAAAGCTCATTAGCTCAAGCATAAACCACACACGTGGGTCTGCACAGTTTCAGAGTCAGTATGGTCCTAGCCACAACGAACCAATGCTTTTGTGACGTGAAGTCCCAGCTGCTAAACCCTGCCAGGGATTGTGGGGGTACAAATGTGCCATACTCCTGAAGGCATCTGGTTCCTGGAGGTGCAGAACTGTGTGGATGCCACCATTGTGCTTTTAGCTCCAAACTGACTCCACAGGATACCCATCCAAAGTAACAGCCGCTCCCAGAATCAGACACACTATCTAGTTAGAGGCAAAGACACTGCAAAAGTCAATCTGAGAGTGACTGAGCAGTGAACCTGTGTTTTTCTTTTATTTGGCCTGTTCCAGCCTCTTCCCTCCCCTCCCAAGCACAATTACACCCATTACCTTCTCTGGCTGTAATTCCAGCAAACAAACCCATTGATATTATAGCAGCTTATTTTGATAAATTGATTTTAACCTATGGCAGTGCTTTTACCTTTGTTCAGTTAGTGAGCTCCTAAAACTTTTATAGGATAGATAAACATTTTTTTTTTTGTGGTGAACTTAGGCCCTAAGATTCTTAACCTTAAGGTTTCTTAATTGCCCTCATGAACTTTTCACAACCCACTGGCTGAAAGCCACTGCAGGGCTTGAGAACAGCAGCAGTAGGAAAAGGCACCCATCTAATGATATTATTCTTCAAATTTAAAGGAATAAATAGGTGCAAAAACCACCCATGTAGACCAGTCCTAAGGCACATCAAGATGTGACAGCAGACAGCAAATGAAACATAAAGCTTCTATCATAGAGCTATTTCAAAAGAAATAGCTTTTTCTGAGGAAATATAATCTTAATTGTTTGCAAAGACAGAAATGGCTGCTTGGTGCCAAGTTGAGGCCTTTTCTATTACAGTAACTTTCCCAGCTGTCAACAGCTTTTCCCTTCTGTCCACTCTATTTTCAGCTATTACTGGACATTCAGGAGGGCAAAAAAAAAAGTTAAGATGCTCCAGGGCCTCATGGCTTCACCTCATAATCACCTCTGCAACAACTCCATGATAGACCCTTCTGACATACTGTAATCAGCCACGATTGCCGCTATAAATCGTAGCAAACAGACCCCAGCAGCACACGAGAGCTCCCTTCCAGCCATCACATAAAAACCAGTATGACCTGTCCATATAAACTCCCCCATGGCTCGTTTCACCACGCAGGACATATCCTTCATCTACACCAACCCCAGAAATGTGAGGATGGCAGCTGAGGGCTGCTGGTGAGAGACCACACTGACCGGCAACGGAAATTGTCAGCGATTCACAGGAACTGAACTGTGAGTGGTGAAGGCTGAAAAGCTGCCCGAGTGACATCCTAATGCCAAGTCACCCGAGTCCTCAAGCTGCAGAGTATTGTTCACGTCAGGGAGCTCATTAAGCCCCATTGCTCAAAAAAAAGTGCAAGATACAGTGACAAGAACTTCTTGCTAAGTTTTCCTGTCACTAGCTCAGACCCAAACTTACTCTCATCTATCTCTCACAACTCAAGCTAATGTTCACATCACAAGCAACTGTGAAGGTGTGCACACTACCATGGTTTTCCAAGGGAAACAAGTTCAGATTCAGATTTAATCAATTTTATTTATTTTTTTTTTACTACTAAGATTTCCCAAGAACACGCAGTTTAGAGAGCCTAAATAATACCATGAAATATACGTAAGTTTAATAAAACTATTTTGCCAGCAGAAATTGCAGTAATGAAAATAGGTAACACTCATAACGAAGACTTTCTCATTTATATTCAGGATCGAATAAAGCACACAGGTAAATTATAATAGGAATTTTCTTATTCAGGCTATGGATCAGCAAATTTCAAATTTCTTGATATATTTTTCATTAAAGAATGAATGAGGATTGTTCTTTGAAAAATGTCATGTAGGTCCATGGGAAAGTTAAGCCCTAGATGTGTCAGAGTCCTCCACTTTCCTTGAAGGGAGCTATGAAACAAAATAATTCATGTTTACAGAGCACTTCACACAGGGTTCACCTGGCTAAATGTCAGCTCTCTAGGCAGGGTAATAACAGAGACTCTCATTCAGTCAGGCACAGAGAGGGAAAGATTACAGGCACTTCCAGGCAAAGATTAATCTCACAATAAAACAGATGCCAAAACTGTGTTTTTCTCTCCATTAACATAAAGAGAGCTTAGGATGCTCAAGTTTCATGCTAAACCTCACCTAGTAAAGGTCTGCAGCTGGTGAGATAGCCTCCATTCTCAGATACTCCATTGCCAACCAAAGCCCACGGAGGTAATGGACATTTCAGTTGCTGAAGGATTTCAATAACATCACATAAAATGTGGCATCAGGACATACACCAAACAACAAAGAACCGTGCTGAGAATGAGAGGCATCCCACCTAATTTCAGCCATCTATAAAGGAAACGTCTGATGTATGTAGGTTGCCTCAGTTCACTTGTGGGTCAGTAGAGAAATGTCAGTCTCTAGGAAGACGACTCAGAGCATCTGTCTTGGACCTATCTATAGACAGGCTGAATCACTCTTTGGCAGTGCCTGCATCCTTCCACTCAGCACAGAGGGAGCCCATACAGACAGGAGTCTTCACGTCACTGAACTTGGATGAGATATTTCTACTCATAGGGAGCTTTACCCATTTTGTGCAGTGAAGGAAGCAGAAGTAAAGGGTAGAAAAAACATGAACTAGTGACATATAACTTAAATTTACATTGTCTCATTTGCCATCAGGGTTGAATAAAGATTGTAGATTTTTAAATTCAGGCTAACAATATCTTAAGTTTGCCGCCCTGGCCATTCACTGGAAGAGTCTCCTTAAACAGATCCCTTTACATTTCTAAGTGGGAGAAGAAACAATCAAATCCAAAATATTTTCATCTGAGCTGAGAAATTAGTCAAGGCAGGTTGCCCAGGTGGGACTGGAAAGAAGACACAAAGGGAAACAACCAAATCACCTTGTGCTTTAGAGTAACCTCTAAGATTATGTCAGTTGAAGAACAAGAGTAATAACAATAATAATTGTTATTATGCAAATAAATAATAAATATTTAATTTAATTTAATAAATAATAAACAAACACTAAATATTTAATAAATAGATAATATAATTATATTATTATTATTATTTTGTCTATTTTGTGTGCCTGGAAGCACTTTGGATCAAATATGTTCCCTTGGTGACTTAAGGACTGGTACTGGGATTTTGAGGGAGACGGCATGAGGTTTTTAATTTAGTCTTGAACCACAATGTTGATGTAAAAAATAGGTGATGCTGTAATTTCTCCAACAATCAAAGAGGATTTTTTCACCTGGCTGTTAACAGTGCAGTGGAAACAGCTCACTTGCCTCTTTCTGCAAGTATCTCATTTGCCATTTATTCTGTTGCACAACATTTCTGGACTGGAGTGACAGCATAAATATGGGCTGTCCATTGGTTTGTCCAGCACCACAGAGGGGTCATGTTTTCAGTGCCATAGGGAAAACGAGATCCTACACATAGCTTCCCAGTCCTCTCCACAAATGAAATGGGAAAGAACATACCTGCCTGAATTAGCAAGGACAAAGCTACTGTTGCCCAGTCATTGCACCACGCTCAAGCTCAGGATTAAAGGGTGAGACTTTCCTGCTCTCAGTTGTTTTGATTTAAAAGGTGGTTTTTTGTGTACCCCAGCAGGTGTGGTTTCCCAATTGGTTTATAAACTATTTAATCAGTAATGCCATAAACATGGCAATTAATAAGATGAATAATGCTCTTTGATCATAAGCCTCCTACTTCATTATAGCTACTAAAACAATATGAGGCCACTGAAACCCTCTAACGTGATTACATCTCCTGAAAAGCAGCACACCCTAGTCCATTAACATTAAAATTAAACTAGCGACCTGAAAGAGAAGCTCAGATTCCTAACAGCATACTTGGCTTGAAAAGCAATTTCTTATTCACTGCTCTGCTGATCAAATTGGCCGGATGTCTCTTCACTTGCAAGTAATAGCTCCCTTACAGGAAGCAGCCTGTTTTTCCAGCATCAGAAAACACACCGAGATCTGCCTGTTACAGGGAGATGATGTGCAAAACCTGGCACCAGACAATTTCTACATCATCTGACTGTGACGTGCAATCAGATTCTCTTTTACAGGAAAGACATCCACACTGCACCCAAACATACCATAAGGCGTGGCCAAAGCACGATCAAACAGCTCTGTGCTTGCCCCATGGTCCTACAATGTTTGTTCCAAGATAATTATTTCAAGACCAGGCTAAAGGGTTTTAACAGCCAGATAACACAGGAGTGTGCACATCTGGAAAGTCTTCTGAAAGTAAGACAGAGCCATAAACAACTTCTTTAGCCTGAAGAAACCTTCTGAGAAAAGCGTTCTCCTTTGCATTCCCAAGGAGCCCAAGGTAACGCTCACAGGGGGAATCACTGGGATACTCCTAATTGTAAAAGTTTCTGGTGAGACAACAGAGGGGAATGTGGAAAGCAGGTGAGAGAGGAATCAGGAAAGGCACTGGACATCAGAGGCCCAGGTGATGGGTCCAGAATATAGTTATTACAAGCACTAATATAAAACAAAGCAATTTTAGCAGGAAATGCTCCATACTTTGGTCTTGCTTAAGCTCTCAGCTGAGTTATCAGCCTTGCCAACGTACTAATGGAGCATCACCAATAGCCAAGGTCAGGGGGGTTGTCATCAGCTACTCTTTCTCTGAAACTTCTGAAAATAGCAATCCACATTGCCTGTGATAAAACAGCATGTGTTACTTTTACTAAAGAGAAGTCAATGGCAATAAACTTTATGGTAGACTAGAGGAGTGTATAAATTCCTAGGAAGAAGAGTATCACTTGGGAGTCTTGCAGCAAATGCAAGGTCTTATCAATTTTCTTGCCTAGCTATTCTGCAGTCTTGAAAGTTAAGCTTTCATGAATTGCCTGTCCTCACAAGGAAGAGCTTGTGTGCTCACTGGATCCTGAACATCCATTTCAATTCCTCCAGTATGGTCTACAAGGCTATTATTACTATTAAGAGCCCTCATTTTTGTTACCTTAGTTACTTTCTGGGTTACCTTAAAAATAACGGTAAAAATATTTATCATGCCATATTCTAAAGTTAAATAACGCATTGAACCAGCTATGTCTGGCAATTTGCCACTTGAAGTCAGAGATGAGGGGAATTTTTCATCTACTGTATCAAAACCTTTAGCATCCTTACCTTCCACAATGCACGAGGCTGAAACCAGCTATTTCAGAACAGCCAAGACATGTCTCAGTTCAGGGCTGGGATAGAGTAAAAGTGCCCAAACCCTGAAGGTGACACCTGCTACTTTATTCAACATGTGTTGCTATTATTGTTAAAGTATCCATCATCTGTTACAGCCTTTTTGCTGTTCCTGTCATTCCTTCCTCCACAGAGAAAGAAATTTTGGCAAGAACTGACACATATTGAAAGTTAGATATAAGGGATATTTTTAAGAGCTCACTGAAGTGTCTGACTCCAAGGCTCTTCCACCATGTTAAAATTACCAACATCCATATCAGTGTATCCCTGCCCCAACCACAGTTCCACTTGGCAACAAGAAGCAGCAGAGGGGGTGAGGTGCACACTGATGTTATCATCCTTCAATGTCCTAGCCTTTCTGGCATGCTGGCAGGAGGCAGTCAGAAAGCCCTTTTCCTCTTTCTTGATGACCAGCTGCTTGGGTTGGTGAGAAGTCTATGATGGCAACACTGGGGTCAATGTCAATGCAGCCAGAAACTACATGTTGACGTTGCCCCAGCATCCCTGTGGGGCACACAGGTGTCACTTGTTTGCTTGTGGTAACCTACACAACAGGTAAGGTCAGAGTCCCGCAGCTCAGACAGTGTTTAGACTTGTCTCATCATGAATGATTGTCAAAAGGGGTTTGAAATAAAGTATTTTGCTGAACTCTTTCTGGCTGTCAAAAGTAGTGATTTCCAAAGAGTTACAATAGATAAGAATTCTATCTGTTTGCACTTTTTTATTCCCCCCTAGTTCACCTCTCCAGCAAAGACAGAAAAAGCAGCAGTTTGGTTTTTGCATCGATAATTGACCCCACTTCTAGCACTCCCAGCTCAACAGTTTGATTCAGCATCATCAGCCAGCAGTGGTTATCTGACCTACTCCCAAAGCATGAACGGCTGCATCTCCCGAGGAACAAACCAAAGAGATTTACTGGCTACTCAAGCCCTGCACGACGTAGTGTGCAACCCCTTTACTCACCAAAAGTAATTAAAAAAATTAATTTGCTATATTTTACAAGCAGCTTGCAAGGGAATTTTAAAACTATAAAATTTTCCTGAGTCTATACATTAAAGGTCCTCAAGAGTGTTTTAAAGAGGTTCTTGCTATTAACCAATTCCCCTTTCTTTCCACAGATGTTACAGTTGGGATTTAAGCAACACTTCATGCTGGTCTGAGTTCCTTGTCACCAGATCGACCAGACTTCAGTGAGGAGAGCAGCTAAGAGATTAAGCTAATAATGTAGGAAAAACTCCTACAGCAGCATGAAGAAGGCATCTTCCAGCAAGCCTATTGCCTTCTAGGTGACACTCCAGAAGGTGGCTTAGAGGGCCCTTTAGATGGTTTTATAACAGTAATAAACCAGATTTACCCTCAGTACATGATGCCACCACCCAGGATGTTGGTGTACTGATCCTGATTTGCTCCCTCTGCATCATCACACATGGGAGACACAATTCCTTCTTTTTATTGGTGCCAGCAAAGCAGCACCACAAGAGCCCCATGCAGATCACAAGAAGAGCTCGACCTCAGCTCAAGCATTGATACACAGAATCACAGAATCACAGAATCACGGTGGTTGGAAGGGACCTCAGAGATCATCAAGTCCAACCACAAAAAAAA
>JAOTQQ010000012.1:147370739-147381562 GCA_026546715.1 Gallinago undulata
ACCGAGTTTCTCCAGAAGAATCCTGTGGGACACTGTATCAAAGGCCTTGCTAAAGTCTAGGTAAATAACATCCACATTTGGCATTATCAGAAGTAGGAACAATGTTTGAGGTATATCACACACTTATCCCTCAGAAAGAATCAAGCATCAGGAGGCAGTGATGCAGGTGAGGAGACGGTCACCAGGTTGAACTACAGGCCACTCTTTTTCCTAAACATCAGCCTAAATCTTCAGTCAAAACCAGAGGGGACAGATACAGCACATTGTACCCTTACACAGGAAAGATAACACTTCAGGAAAGTCAAAAGGGATACAAGACCACTAAGAGGATTAGTCCAAAGAGACAGTATGACAGAAAAAGAGAAAGAGAGGTCAAAACCACAAGCAAATAAATGAATACACAATCATAGACATCCCACCTGGTGAAAAAAAGGGCTGTTGTAATCTAACCCCCAGCCTGCTGTAAAAACAGGAAATAAATACATGTCTACAGTGGCTGCCTCTGAGACAGCACCTTTCAACACCCGATCTCATGTTAATAACACACCACTTTATTTGATGCATTTTTCTGATCTCCATCAGTCCGCTCTTAGCCACTTGCCTCTCAGTTTTCAGACAGTTGCAAGTGGCATATTGAACGACACTGAAAGCTGGTTTTGACACTGAACTCCTTGCCTCATTACTGAAGGCTTTTCTGTGTTGAAGTCATTCTCCTTTTTCTCAGTGATGGACATTTGGCCTAGTGCCACAGGCCCTCTTTCAGCTCCCTTCCTGCTCCAGTGATTTACAAGATTAAACAGAGCTTCATTATTCCTTTGATGTCCTTGTATGCCAGATAGGCTTGCACCAGCTGAACTTACCAGGATTGTTTGTATTAGGTTCTGATTTTAATTAGTTCCTCTATTTTCAAGTTCTCTTTTGAGTTCCTCGGACCCCGAGGTGCTCTGTTCCTCTGGAAAGCCATAAAATGGCATAACTGCAAACTCATCACTTGGGATAGCAGGGGGAGGGGAGGACTCTCCACTGCTTTGAATAAAGGTTTTGTAGGTAGCATCCAAGAGGACTCTATCCATACAGCTGAGAAAAATGACAGTGTTTGTGAGAATAGAGTGGCAGGACCGATGAATTCAACAATTCTTACTGCTTGCTCATACAAGAGACTAGTATGATTTTTAGGGTCAGGAAAAACACCTTATAAGATATAACCTGCTAGATTCACCTTATAATGCTACTATTTGGGAGACAGAAAAAAAGTCATCAAGATGTTATTCATGAAAATAAAAAAAATTCCATTACTTTTAGGCACTACTTTCAGGCCTAATATGAAAGCAGGTAGGGGCTGCTCTCTAAGAGAATATGCTGGGTTTTTTTATGCCAGATGATCAGTACAAAAGAGATTAGACATACAGGTGCACCAAATCCTGGTCACAGTTATCACCAGGGACCATTTGCATCAGACAGACTGATTTAACTCCAAGTGCTAGGAGGAGTTTATTGAAAATGCATATGTGCCTTCTTCCCATCATGTGTACACAATGACCAAAAACCCTAGACTGATGAAGAATCTTTGGGATGGTTTCTCCAGCTCCTTCTTTTGCAGAAATCACTTTCCAGAGTAGAATTGATCTGAATTACTTGGACCAAGAAATATCCAGAAGTACCTCACTGTTAGCCAATCTATTAGTCTTTTTATAGCCAAAGGACTGGCTGCTTCTTGGGCTAGGGATAGTCAAAAATTGAATTTATGTACTTTTTATCAACCTCAAATGCACAGGAATAAGAAAAAATCCTGGTTTGTTTAACTTCTTGGAGAAATCAAATACTACTGGTTTAATAAAGCTCCTTTAGGGATAGATTTATTTTTATTTCCTTAATATGCAGATAGACCTGAATACTTCATATGCACATTCCTCTGCCTGGTTAACCCTTGTTAAATCTTTTATGTGAATTCAGAAATCAGAATTTGTCACTGCTGGTATTCAGACCAGGGAAAGGCTTTCAGAGTGACTGCTCAACTGTTACCAGTTTTCCTCCTGCAGTAGCAGACTCTAAAGTAATTTTAGAATTTGTTGTCCATGTTTCACACTACCACTGAGCAGCTCAGCTAGGCTACCTGCTCCAACACAGATCTGATACCTAGCACTGGTCAGGCCATTCACAGTACCAGAAGACCACTGAGATCCAGGACGTTGGGTACTAGCTACATCTCTGGTGACAGTAGGAAAAAGATTAATTTAAAACATGGGATTTTAATTCAAGGAACTCCTCAACCCAATTCTTCTGCTGATAGTACGGTTACATGCACTCTGCAGGATGCTTGAGTGTTTCAAGGCTCCTAATCCAGATGCAGAGTTTGGTGGCATCCTACTCCCCATTGGTGTGACTGTATGCTTTCACTTCCCCATCCTTTAGTTTCTGTAGAAGGAAAATTCCTTAGTACATAAGCCCAAAAGAAACCACTACAGGTCCCCATGCTGGATAACTGGAGGATCTGGACAGCAGACATGACACGGTGCACATCTAATGCCTGTAGGACTGCAGTGGCTACATTTAGAATTCACAGATGACCTGCTTGACCTGGTCTTCAGGGAGTTACTGGCTATTAAAATGTCCTTGAAGACAGGTGAGTCATTTGGCAGCCTCTGAAAAACTCCAAAGATCTTTTAAGTGCAATGATCTAGGTAGGCTATAATGCTGAGATCAGCCATTGCACAGTACATAGACTCCTAGAAAGCAAAGATAAAAAGGAATTTGTAAGGACATCTGCACTGAAGACATTTCACCTGCCAGCCCAGAAAACAAATCCACCACACAGCACAAGTCCAGCCATTTTCTTCAGCTCGCAGAAGACTGAAATGGCTCTTGGGACCACAGGTACAGATCAGCTGCTACTTTTCCTATTTAATTCTCATGGATATACAGCAGCTATAGCCAGACATGTCTCCAGAACCCCATTTCAAATTCAGCTCCAGATACTTAGAGAACAGGCAACATTAGCACTCAAGTCAACACTAATTACTCTTTATGAAATTTTGTATGGGGAACTTCCTAGGGCAAGGAGGAGACGAGGGGGTGTATGGAATAAGGATCCCTTAGCCCCCATACCCATTGTCATTGCCTAGTGACAGGGCCCTGAAAAACGTGACAGGTCACTGAAAGACATGACAGCAAAGTGCCTGTGCCACAGCACAGCAAAGCTTCATTCTTCTGTCCCACCTCCCAGAAATTCTGTAGCTGCATCCAATCCTGCCTACGCGGGTATAGCACTGAGGATGGAGAGGAGGGTAGCTGGTGTCCACACGAACAGCCAGCTTCACCATCAGTGCATATGTGCAGTCTTTGCTGGTGGCCACTGTGTCTGTGCATCTACTGTCTGCAGACAGCGATCCGTTACAAACCTCTGCAGACATTCGTGGATTTTCCAACTTGCCTCCCAGGGGCTTCCCAAGGAGACGATGAGAGAGAGGGGACACCACCAGTTGCCAAGTGCAAAGGGAGGGCAAAATGCCCATCACATCGGGACAAAAAAAAAAAAAAAAAAGCTTTTGTCCCCCAGAGGACGTGGGTCTAATGTGCTCGTTCTGCAGGTTCAACAGCCTGGACACTCCAATTTCCTCCTGCAACCTCCTGTTCTAGTGGGCAAGTATAAATAGTCCCAGGGATATTATAATTAGCTGGTGAGTCACTGGCATCTCTGGAATGCAAACCCTGTGCTGCAAACCGCAGGACACTGGAGACAGGCTGACAGTTAAACCCAGCCACTGCAGCCTGTAATTGCAGGGTACTGGTTTTACAATCAGAGCCTCTATCGTAAAATGCCCAAACACCCTTCATAGAGCTACAGAGGTCATAAACACACTGGCATTTCGCTCATTTGCACGTGGAAGTTTCTGAGATGGGGGAGAGAGCTAGAGGTTGAGGTCAATATGTGGTACAACCCATAATGTAATTTCAGGTGTTCTTCATACATACAGCCCATGCGACTACCTAGGAGTCAGAGTCAGGGCTTTCATTTTCTCTTCTTGCCCCATTAACACCACCCAGTGTGGGATGTATAATGTGAGGTAGTGGATGGAAGTATCCATCCCCAGGGTTAGTTTTTATTAGCACTTTATGGAAATCATTGCAGGTTTTTCTTTACTTCTGTGGCAGACCCCCTTTGAAAACAGCAGTCAGTATCTGTTGAGGAGCACTGTATCCTCTGGCAGATAATGTTGATGACTAGAGCTCAGTCCATTTTTAATTCTAGGGATCATCCAGATTTCTGCAACCACATACCATGTCCTGCAGGTCTAATTTAAAACACAAATAATTCACGTATGAAGTTTTAAAACCTCAAGAAGTATAATTAATCTTCTATAAATGTAATGGGTTGTTTCAATGCAATATAATGGTTCATAAAAATGCACAAGGGGCACATCTTCAGGGTGCAAAATGTTATCATTGTGTTTTCCTGCCTGGTTGTGATTAATAGTTGGCCGTGATCCTTTGTTAAATGCTGATGGAGCCAAAATGACAATTCAGCAATATAAGAGGTATTAAACATTATAACTGGAATTTTACCTTGGATACTTCAGGGCAGATGAGTTAAACCCTCTTTTGTCTTCATTGCTCTACTTGATAAAAACAAACACCATGGTACACATAAGGAGGAATTTTGTTTAAAGTATTATTGAGCTTTACTTCAAAATATCAGACTTTCTGGAAGAGAAACAATATTTATCCTGGTATTCCAAACACATTTCTCTCTTTCTTTTAAAATTCCCTGTGTAATTTCTAATGCATACAGCAACAATTGTGTTCTGAATTTACATGTTATGAACTTTTAACCAGATGCCACTTGTCTGCCAAAATTTGTATCAGTAGTAGAATAAAGCTACCTATATATTCTTAACTCATGCAATCCCATTTCACTGTATTTCACTGCAGCTCTTACAGAATGCCACTGCTAGTGAATTTTTATTTAAATGCTATGGTACCAGAGGGTCATAGAGTGCAATCCTCTGGTATGAGAGGACTCATGAATGTCCATGACTGTTTATTTGTCTCTATTACTACTATTTCATGGCCTGTTCCCGTACTTCATATCTCTGACTTCTGTTCCCGTACTTCATATCTCTGACTTCTTCTAATGTCTTGAATGTATCTCTTAAACACTTGATACCCTTTTCTTATTTTACTCTTTGTCCTTTAGCTTGAGTGGTTCCCCTATCTCCCTTCCGCTATTCCCCTGATCTATTTCCAGAAAGCAATAGTATCTCCCCTTTACACCTGCACACCGCAAGATTAACCAAACTCAGTTTTTTAATCTCCTGTTTGAAAATAGTCTCTCTGGCTCCTGGACACACTAATAGCTCCTCAAGGCTGAATCCATCTTTCCTGAGCTAAGGAGCTCTGAGCACACTTTTCTAGATAAGCAGTAACCAAAGCTCTGAATTCTTCCTTATCTCCACGAGACCTGCTTTACCTTGTCCAATAACGTCTTTTGCCTTTCCCCCCCAGCTGTACAGCACTGTGACTTACAAACATCTGCTGACTAAGACACCATCAGTTTCCAGAGCATGAGTTTATACCACAAAGTTCTGTTATTGATCCATAAGTACAACAAGCCTTTTAAACTAGTAGTCCCAAGACAGTTGGAAAAACTTCCCAGGCTTTTGAGGTCAACCAGTTCCTCCTTCAAGGATATTCTGATCCAGATCTACATAGTGGTAACTCACAGAGAAGTTTAGACCTAAAACTGGACCTTGAGGAGGTCTACCACTGGCTGCCCTCTGGTTTGTTATTCCCTTTCCTAGAAACTTCATCGCTATCTCCCTGCTAGCCAGTTTCTGGCTCCCTTTACAATTTTTATTAAACTCTACCCTTTTTCACTTTAGCACTGATTTTCAATACAGTATTCAATGAATGATTGGAGAAGTCCAGAGAGATGGGATTTATTTAATTCAGTTGTCTAAAAAAAAAAAATATATAATAAAAAAATCATCCGTCTTTTTAAAAGGAACATATTAGGTTAGGCTGTTGGCTCTCTTCCAGCTCATAATGTGCTTTTTGAGGCAGTTATTCACTTCATTATGCATGGAGCCACACTCCTCACCCCCACTCTCAGCCTCTGACTTAAAATCCCATGCAACTTCCACCTCTCAATCACACCACTGGTTCCCTCCATCTCCCAGAGTTTGTTCTTTTATAGCTCATTTTGTGATTTAGTTTCCATTTTTACTTCTACTAACCCATTCATTTAACTTCAGACACAGACTTAAAGGTACCAGGTCATGCTGTAACTTGTTTGCAGACAAGGTATACAAGAAAGGGCTGACCCTGGTGGTGTTCTGTGTGAAAGAATTGCCTGTGCCATCATCTGTCAGTGCATTTCACCCAATAAAAATATAAGGAAAAAAAAAAAAACTTTTGTCCCTCTTGCCCTAAGTTCTGATACCTTGTCACTGTCTGAGAGATGTTTTTAATCTGAGAGGCCTTTTAATACAGTCTTCTCTGTCCCCAAGATGAGATTTACTGCAACTTCCTCTCTATGGGGCTGCACTTTACATCCATCTAGAAACAAGGTTGTATAAGATGTAGCCATGAATTTCTGTGTTAGGAGCCTGGGGGGTAAGGATCTGTCCTTGCTGTCATTAAGCTTCCAAGTGGACCAGAGGACAGAGGTGTTAACTTCAAATTCTTGACCCTGAGTAGCAGAGGAACAGCCTCCCTCCAGTACTGTCACCGGTGAATCCACAGAAATTCCAGAGCTGAACCTCTCTGCCAACTGTGAGGGAGCAGGAGGCGGGCTGCTCCTCAAAACTGAAGTGCAGTCCTCTTTGGGGCAGAACAGAAAAGCCTTTCAGCAACAACTAACAGCACAACATGTCCTTTTAGAAGAGGAAATACAGCACACAGCCAACAGAAATTTTCCAGTTACTTTTGCTGGGAGAAGGCAATGATTTCCTGTTGGAATTGGACCTAGAGGTCCAGAGTCTTCAGGAAATGCTATAGAGTATGTAAGGAGTACGTAAGGAGTGGAACGGCATTTTGGTCCTACGCTGATCCATCTCCAGCAGCACAATGATTCTTACCAGACACAGAATATCCAATCATTTTTTTACAGATAAGAAGTATACATTTTCCTAATCACCAGGAACAGGAAGATAAATCAATTTTTGTTGTCTCATAATATAGTAGCAAACAGGAGCCTTCTACAAATGCTCCTGCATTGGTGGAAGGGGCCAGAGATGTCACTTTAATTAAATCCTATAACAACTGTGTTATTAAGTCATGGTATGGTGAATGTTTACACTTTACACTAAACAGAATTTCCCTAGGTTGAATAAATGACAGCCCTATCAGTCTGATCAGGGGAAGAGAAGTTGCAATAAACAAGATTCTGTTTAGATATTATGGAAAAGTAATAATAATTCAGTGTGATAGTGACCAAACTGGAAGAGTTGCCCAAACCTGTGGAATGTCCATCTTTGGAGATACTCAAAACTCAACTGTATGAGGCCCTGAACAACCTGTTCTAACATGAAAGTGGACCTAACTTTAAAGTAGGTCCTGATTTGAGTAGAAGGTTGGACCAGATGATTTCCATTGGACCCTTCCATCCTGAACTAGTTTACAGATCTTAGACACCAAAGTCATTTTTTAAGATAAAATGACCAATATTGACTTACTTTTGAGGGAGCAAAGTGGAATTTGAAGATAAAAAGAAAAATAAGTCAAAAACTTTACAGAAAAGCATAAATATATGTACATACATATATAAATATACATGCATTTATGCATTTATATCTCACGTTACTCAAAACTTCTGCGCCAGACCTGAAGTGGGATTCTTTCCCTTCACACTGCTCAACAGAAGATATATATTTAAAGTCAGGTAAAAGCATAGAGTCTCTTAATTAGCACTTGAATTAAAATTCGGATTAACATGAACTAGACATAGGCAGCCATTTGCAACTCATTCTTCTGGAAAGGATCATATAGAAGATGATCATCTGAGGAGGGATAGAATCCTCCTACACATTCTAAGCAGCAGCTCCCACTGCAAATATGTTAATTCAGAATCATTAAGGCTATTTGCTGAAAAGCTCTACTGTTTGGGCAACCCAGGGACAGAAGGACTGTCAGAACAGGTTAATGCAAGACCTAGCAACAGCCAGCAGTTGAAAATGGGTATTTGGAGTTTATGAGATTGGGTCTAATGACCAGAAAAGATGGTACCACCTAGCATTATCACAGGCTCAGATGTAATCAGACTGCAGCCAAAACAAGCTGCCCACAGACAGCACAGTTGGAACTGATGTTTTGTGCAGGCAGTGAAAATCCCCCAATGAAAAAACTCTGAGCGAGTAGCAGAGCTGTCAAACCTTGACCATTTCTACTCATAATCAAGTTTCAGAAGAGCCTCCGGCCTCCCATTGCAGTGACTTATGTTCTTGGGTCAGTCACAGATATTCCCAATATACCCTTGATGGGCAGGTTTTCTCTGCCAACAGCTCAAACAATCTTGAGGGGGGTAGAAAAGAGGTGCAGCCCATGCATATATCTGACAGACAGATTAAGTCCTTCAGCTGGCTGGAAAGATATATCAGAACTCACAGAAAAGCAGATATATCAGCAGACTGGCTTTCCTCTTGATTTTTCACCAGCATTTCAGAAAAGATTGTTCTTCTTGGGACTTTTTATCTTATCTGTTTAGGTTTTTTTTCCCCCCTTACATATATAAGCATTTCTTCAGTGGTAATTACCATTGTGCTTGGACATCCCACAACAACCACAGATCAAATAAATGGACATTAAAACTCACCAAATGTGGAATGGTAAAATAAAAAAAAAAGTCATCTCCAAGTCTTATTGCATTCCTCTATCTACTACACTAAGCTCCATTGGCTTTATAATTTGCTGTCATTTCAAAAGAAAGCTCATGATTAATTTGCTGTCGACTGTCAGCAGATAAGTCTTTTCCAGCCCTGAAGTTTTTAATGCAATTCTCCGCCACTGAATACATGTTGGATTAAGAAAATGCTAACTAGGGAAGGTGTAATGAATCAGAACATCAGAAAAGCACAGTTATACTATGTCAATTCCCAGATGTACAACAGAAAAGTGTGTCTCTCATTACCTGGAATCTCATCAGTCCCCCCACTGGTGTGTTTGAATCGATCTCCTTCCACGTGGACATTTGGACACAGGACATCTGAAAAGCAGAAGAACCAGTACAAAATTATCACAGGTAAAGACATAATTTTGAAAGCTATAGAACTAACAAAGGCTGATCTCCTGGGTTTTGTCTGACACTTGCTCATGGTCCCACAGCAATAATTCTGTTCTCACCAAACACTCTTCCTCTATCCTGCCCCCTAACCACATGCTGGGCAAGAGACTCAATAGACTACAACTTGTTTTCTAGCCACTTTTTGATGGCTGAACAGCCAAGAAGCTAAACAGAATAGATGACAAGAGCCTTTCCGTCAACTGGGATATCACTCTAGGGTTTTCTCTTTCCCTAGTCTGAAAATCTGAATGAACATCACAAAAAAACATAAAAAAATGATATAATTCTATTCCCAGATTTGTTGAAGGAAATTTCTGAAGGCCCAGCTGACATTGAGGTGCTACCCAGACTATTCAGAAAGGACAGTTGGTGCTCAGAAAAACCTCATACCTCAAGTGCTAAGACAGGAAAGGGAATCCAGAGCACAGAAGGATGAAGGGACTTTAGTCCCACCAAGGTCCCATCACAGGCCAGTGTCAGAGATGAAGAGTGAATCCCACTCTCCTATCCCTTACTGTATTACTGGTGATTGCCCTGTTAACACTCCTCCAGGACCATGACTATTCACGCATCTGCTCCTTGAATTTGTCCAAGCAGAAGCAGTGTTAACTATGAGTAAAACTTTGAAGAATATTCATCCCTACACAGAGGCTTCAGAAAAGTCATGAAAATACCCAGCCTTTGTCAGCCATTTCTCATGCTCCCAATTAGTGTCAACACAATCACAGGTAAATGCTTTTCTGCAGAGAACTCTCTACCGATCCACCTCTTTCCTGCCCTATCTTTGAAGTAACATTTATTTATGCTTTGTTTTCCCAGATCAATAGGTAATTGCACACTTGTAAACAACGGGGACAGGTAGCTCAAGGAATCAGTTTAATGAGAATATGAAAGTGAACCCCTGACTTTTCACCACTTGCACAGCCCCATATTTGTGTTCTTTCTCTAATTTAAAGAACAGCCAGGTGAGGACAGCCAAGTCACATTCCTTCATATGCCCAGTTGTACAGATGATAATACACATATCCTCTGCAGCTGCAATCCCCATCCTGCTGCATATGGTATTTAGCATCACCTCCCCCGGGGGCTGGGTACACTATTCCTTCACTACCGCTAATTGTTGTGCCTGTAAAGGTGCAGCAAGGGCCAAATGCTCCCTGAGGGATGGGGAGCCAGGAGCTGAACGTGACACAAGCCCAGTCATAACCTCACGATCTCCGAAGATCACAGAATCACCTGGGTTGGAAGGGACCTTTTAAGATCATCTAGTCCAACCAATGGAGAAAAAAAAAAAAAACATGAAAAAAAAAAAACAACCAACCCACACACCCCACCAACCCCACCACACACCAAAACAACACCAATCCACTACTAATCCATATCCCCAACTCATGGGGATGTCAACTCATCTCTTGAATGCCTCCAGGGATGATGCCTCAACCACCTCCCTGGGCAGTCTATTCCAATGCCTGATAACCCTTTCAGGAAAGAAATATTTCCTAATATCTAACCTGAACCTCCCCTGGCGCAACTTGAAGCCATTGCC